>CM016623.1:135172123-136405741 GCA_005393395.2 Gossypium australe
ATTCCCATTTTTTCGTCCTCGACTCGACCACCCATATTCATTCCCACTGATAACGAGATAAATTTAATGTTATATTTTATAATTATTTCGTAGATTTATAGTATAATTGTATGCTAAAATTTTATTTAATTAGATGGAACCATTTGGCCAGTCATGTTGGAATACCTACCTCGCTTGAAGATATACGGCTTCTATTGGACCAACGGTCGGAATCACAAGTAAGTTTCGAATTTCGTATTTATAATTTAGTATTCCGTATTTAGTGTATACTATTATGTATATAATTAATATTTTGGTAATGTTAATATAGTTTCAATGGACACCGTACGAGGATCCAGAAATTCGGGCAGTAATTCCGGAGGAGTTGTTCCAAAATCCGAACAGTTGGCACGTGAAGGTCCCATTGATCACCTATGCGACCGTGGAGATGCACCAGTCAGATCGGGTTCTGCGACAATTTGGATTCTGGCAGCTGATTCCCGTGTCACCTGAGGTGCTCGATGATGAGCACAAAGTAGACTTACGGCAGCTGCACACAGATTGGCCAAGATTTTGGTCAGCACATATCGAGACGTGGGAGAACCGGTATGACTATTTACCTATCCGGGAACCGATTATCGTTCCTGAGTTAGCGTGCGTGCCAGAATACATGCCATGGTTTAGGATCCATGGTAAGCCGTATCTGTTGTCGGAAGAAGAGAGGCGACGGTAACTTCGTGAATGAAAGGAACGTCGGGGCCCTTTAAATCCAAGGAGAAGGGGTGATGAGACGGGGCCATCAACAGCGCCGACACAGCCATCGAGCCCAGCAATAGCGCCCACACAGTCACCGGGCCCATCAGTTCAGCCGACGACACCAACATCACAACCTTTACCCTTTATGCCAGGTGCATACCCTACCCCTTATATGTATCCTAACCCGTATATGTTTCCTTTTCCCAGTCCCACCATAGGTTGGAATCCATTGCCGGGTTCGAGTCCGTTCCCGACTTTTCTGATTGGCCAGCTGATCTTGAGGTCGTCGTCGCGTGAGGGATCACAGGAGGTGCTGTCGGGGAGCACTTCCTTTTACCAGCCTCTTTCGCCATACGGGATTCAGACACCCCCATCGTGGTTTATGCAAACACCTCCGGGGTCATTATTTTATCAAGATGGGTCATCCTCGCAACACCCACAACCATACCCACTGCCGGAGGAACCCGAATAAATTGAGAATAAATTGAATATTACAAACGAAATTATATTAATATATATTTCATACCCATATTGGTCACTTGTCGTCGCTGACTTTTAGATTGATGTTGCCCATAGTAGTTGGATGCAACATGCCTTAGGCAATATCGATAGTGTGTGTGATGCCACATGCTTCCCTGGCGTTCTATTGCGGCTAGTATTCCAGGGCCCCGATCCGATATAACGCATATATCAGGTTGGGGGCAGACATGCCTCCTTAACCTAGATAGGACGAAGTCTCAGTCATCAGCTGACTCCCCCGGTGTTATTGCGAATGCAATCAGAAGGATTCTCCCACAGCCATCTTGTGCCACAGCTAGCAATAGCCGATGCGTATATCTACCATACATAAAGGTACCGTCAATTTGTACCAATGGCTTGCAGTATATAAAGGCATCCCGGCATTGCTTAAATATCCAGAACAGATGCTTGAACATTGCGCATCCACGGAGCAAACGATCGTTGTAGTACGCCGGTTCCGTTTCAAGGTCTGTTATGCTGCTTGGGACATATCTCTCCAGCACCTGACACCACTGCCACACTTTATTATATGAAGCGTCCCACCGACCATGCAACTTTTCTAATGCCTTCTGCTTGGCTATCCAAGCCTTTCTGTAAGAGGGCGTGTACCCCAATTGGCTACGAATATTGCCAATTAAGGCCGGCACTGTAGTCTTGGGATCGGCCTTCACCGTCTGGATTATTAAGTCAGCCAACATGTCTGAATCCATCTTCGGATGATCTTGTGTAACACCTGTCAACAAAGTACGTTAAATAATGCAACATTACATAATATTAGTATTATTCGAAAACATTAAACACATAGTGATACTATACCGGCAAGACATGTATGTGGACCTTTGTACTTTTTGATCTCCCACAAGCCTGTCCTTTTCCTCAACGACGTCATGATTTTCCATGAACATGTGCCGTCTTGCACTGCACACTTCGCCTCGTACTTATCGAGCTTGGATTTAACCATGTTGTAGTTAACCCCGTTCCTAATGCTGTATTGTTTCAATGCAGCAAGAAAAGTATTCTTGTTGGAAAATTGGTTACCAACTTCTAATTGGTCCGAATCCAACGAAGAAGTTGTGCGGTCACGCGTCCGGTGTGGTAGTTCAGGAAACTCCAATGCATCATCTTGAGATAGATCAACATTATGCATGTGGGCTGGAGGCGAGTACGCCCTGAATAGCGGATCTTCTTCATCTTCGTCTGAACCGCCCTCAACATCTTCAGGTACAATTGGAACAGGCTCCGATTCATCGTCCGACCCTCCATAACCTGTAACAAACGACAGCCCCTCGCCGGTGGATATCGTGGGGAGTACATTATCCCTCCTTAAACATCTTTCATAACGTTCCCAATACGTATTTCTATCATATGTGGATTGCCAACCACTAGAAGTTGATGACGTCCCCCAATACGTATTTTTATCATCGGATGTTGAAGGACGGATATGCATGTCCCATCCACCAACTGAGTGTCGTGCAGGGGTTATGTTTTCCATACTACCACCGAACACGGGCACTTCCGTGTTTTGCCTCCCACTAACAGAGTGTCGGCTTGGGGTCGTGTATTCCCCTTGAACAGTAGTAGATGTTGAGGCCGCAAAAAGATCACTTGGAGATGAAAATTGTACATATACCTCGAGATAGGGTGATCCACTGGCTAGATGAGTCTCCACCATTGCCTCAAAGCTCCGAGGATCTTTGATGTCAAATGAGTCATATCTCACCGGATCAACTGAAGTGCAAAATCTATACTTAATAGACTGAACTTTCATTGGCGTTGTTCCGAATATTTTACGCCTAATTCTTTTACGAAGTTCTACCAAATCGACGTTCCGATTAAAACTCAGTCACGATGTGTTCTCCGATAAGAAAACAACACCATTTTCGGTGTCACAAACCTCACCATCGTAGTAAATAACAACATTAATACGTTCACTCATTTTCAATTTTTTTGCCTCAGTTTCCCTTATGCAACCTGAGAATGAAATTTGGTTGATTTATAGTCTAATTTTGTCAGAGACTACTGTAGCAAAAGAGCGTCCACGTGGGAGCTCTTTTCAGTACTCCTGCTGACAGTGCACCCTGCTGGAAACGTTTTTGCCACTGTTTGTTCAGAAACGTCTTCTCAAATTAATTTTTCCGGAGACTACTGTAGCAAAAGAGCTCCACGTAGGAGCTCTTTTTAGTACTCCTGCTGACAGTGCACCCTGCTGGAAGCATTTTTGCCACTGTTTGTTCAGAAACATCTTCTCAAATTAATTTTTCCGGAGACTATTGTAGCAAAAGAGCGTCCACGTGGGAGCTCTTTTCAGTACTCCTGCTGACAGTGCACCCTGCTGGAAGCGTTTTTTGCCACTGTTTGTTCAGAAACGTCTTCTCAAATTAATTTTGCCGGAGACTACTGTAGCAAAAGAGTGTCCATGTGGGAGCTCTTTTCAGTACTCCTACTGACAGTGCATCCTTCCTGAAGCGTTTTTGGTCACTGTTTGTTCAGAAACGTCTTCTCAAAATTATTTTGCCAGATACAACTGTCACAAAATTCAATTAATTTTTTTGGCTAATATATTTTGCCCAAAACCCTAAATATATTTTTACCCTATCCCAGAAACCTTAGAATATCATACAGTAATTGGACTGGGGGGCAAAAACACGTCCATGTCAGCGCGTTTTCCTAGTGAATCAGCAGCAAAGTGCTCCCCTGGGGACGCGCTTTGCTGTCGTTTCCCCCCAAAACGCGCTGACGTGGATGCGTTTTGGGGTGAAACGGCCCTTTTCCATATATATTTTTTAAACCGGCCCTTTTGCGTAATTAAATAATTTTTTTATTATTTTTGGGTATTTTGCCCATATATAAAACACTAAAATAAATATTTAATGATACAATTGTTGACAAATGACAATAAAAAGTATAAAAATGAAAGAGATTGCAAAAGACGCAAAGTAAAGAAAAAATGTTAAAATATTTTTATTGCTTCTAAAATTCAATGGTGAAAAAAAAGAAGAAAGAAGAATGTCTATATATAGACTTATATGTAATTAATAAACTTAGAATCAAAATAAATAGCCCATTAAGTTGATTATTAACAATAAATTTTAACAAAATATTTTGTTAAGTATACAATGAACTCCAAAATAATAGGTTAGTTTTGAATCAAGGTGAATTAATGTTCAGCACTCTCCCTTAATTCAAAGCTACAAACACCAAATTCATCTTTGAAAAGTTCGTACTTTTGATTGAAATTTGCAAGAATTCTCCTTAGCCAAATTGGTTGACAAGTTAAAGAAGTTGCAACTATCCTCAGAGGTTGATAAAGCCACTACTTAATGTTTCTTCTAACTCCACGAAATTGCACCAAACCCAAGGTTGAAAATGAAATCTAATGTGCTCTTCTTGTCTTAAATGCTACTAGCCCAATCACACCGTAAAGCCAAATAATCTGAAATCTAAAACTTTAGAATACTAAATCTCACGCTCGGTTGTTCTTGCAACATATCTCAAAATTCTCTTTCTAGTTTCATAGCTTGAATCTAGCAACATCATGAATTTTTACAAGCTACTTTAATGAGAGGTTTTGATATCAATTATTAGTAAAAAGCTCGTTGCTAAGAACATAAGTTGCACAAATCAAGTTGGTGCCTGAGTTGGTAGGCACTAAAAGAAAACAGTGAAGAAACAGAACACGAGAAGGTTGTTTACGTAGTTCAGTTTCTCTATATTTGTGGAGTCTAACTCAGTGAAAAATATCCACTCTCTTCAACAATTGCACAAAGTGAACTTACTCATCACACACTGTGATAATTTCCCTCATCCTTATACTTTGAAGACTTAATACTCTCACTACTAAATTCACCCATTGTGAATTCAACAGGTAAAACCACAATACAAATGTTTTACTATCAATATACACTCATACAATAAGGTTCCTCACTTAGAATAGATTAAGTGCTCAATTATATATAGTTTATTGAGACTCGCTTACATAAGAAGATCTATCATGATCCCTACAAAATAACTACTATACATGCTGAATACAATATGATGGTGATGATGATGATGGTGATGATGATGATGATGATGATGATGATGAACAAGACAAACAAGGATTCTTGATAGCTAAGTCTTTAGTGATTCAATTCAATCCAACTTCCTTAATTCAAAGTATTAGATATGAGTAATCTTATTCAATACAATCACCAATATATAATTTCCTAAGTGATATGATATTTCATATAGGTTAGATATCATTCATATACCCAACATAACCTAAATAATCAGTTCAATAAATTACCAACACCTTAAATATGAAAACTTACCACACCTTAAATATGAACTGTTTCCATACAGATTTGGTGGGCAGTAGAGTAGGGACTCCCTCTAGCACTAAATTACCAATTTCATATTTTTCAACAAAAAATAAAAAAAATTAATAGAATGTATATTGTAATAGCCCAATTTTGCTCAGGCCCAAATTACAAAAATTTAAACCAAAAATAATAAAGTCTAAAATAAAAAAAAAACTGTCTATTTACAACAAATATAGCCCAATATGCTACAGGCCCAAATGGCCCAAAACTAACAAAAACCCTAAGGCCCAACAATCTAAATTAAGTTTTCAGAAAACTGAAAACCCTAGCTTCCAACGCCGCACTCCCCTTCTAGCGCGCACACCGCCGAAACACCTCGTCCCGAGGACTGACGCACCCTTGCTGCCGCCGTTTCACCAAAGTGGTAAAAGGTCTACCTTCTCTCCTCCTTGACTTCGCCACCTGCAAGAAAAAAAGAAAGAAAATGGACACAGACCAAACAACGCAAGAACAGACGCAAAAGTAGCAAAATTGGAATAATAAACAGTGTAATGTTGGCTATAAAGATCATGGATTGTAACAAAAACAAGGGAGCAACCAAACAAAAAAAGAGCAAAAAGCATTAAAAAAAGTGATTTCTCCTGTTATTTTTTTATTTTTAAAAAAACAATAATAAATAAAAAGATAAAAAAAATCAATTCTTACCTGAGTCGCTTCATCTCCCCTGCTGTTGAAGGCATTCTCCGGTGTCGAGTTCGGCCTTGGTTTCGACGGAGTAGGACCTAAACTGCGTGGAATGAGTCGAAGGTTCTTTTTTTATTTTCTTTCGCGGATAGAAGGCTTGCTCCCATCAGATCGAGGCTCAAAAAGGGGTTAAAAGTTTATTATTATTATTTTTAAAAAAGAGGAAAAATATAAAAAAGTGACTTTTCCTGCCACTGGAGGCGACGGCCACCGTCGCCGATGACCGGTGGCCCACGATGGCTGATGGCGGCTCAAAGTAGCTGGATTCTAGAAGGTTGAGAGAAAAAAGAAAAGGGGTTTTGGAATTTTTTTTATATTTTAACTTAAATAGCCATAGCGAAACGACGCCGTTTTAGAGGAGTCCAGAAGGCCCCAAAACGACGTCGTTTAAGGGCCAAACCCAAAATCCGACCCGATCCTTTAATAGGATCCGCGCGTTTTTGAAAAATGACTTATTTATGTTTTCGATCCTTCCGCTTTTTAATGACATTTCAATGCAGTCCAATTTCTTCTTTCTCTTTTTTAATTTTTACCATGTAATTTCATTTTTCTTTCATTTTAGTCCCTATGGAACGGTGTGTTTAAGGAGTTTGGATAAATTCATATTTAGTCCCTATTCTTTTACGCGTGTTTCATTTTAATCATTTATTCGGTTTTATTATTTTCTTTTATTTCATACCCTTAATTTTCTTTAAATTTTAATTTAATCCTTTTTTAATCTTTATTAAATTGTTTTCTTTCATATTTATCTATGTACTTATTTATTTATTATTTCTCTATTCTTTCTCATATATTTAAAATTATTGTTTATATTCTTCACATTTTGTGTATATTGCCATCATTATTTTTTATTTTTCTAGTATATTTTTCGTATGCTTAAATCTAATATTACTTATTTTATTTATTCATTTATTCTTTTACTTTTTAAACACTTAAATTAAATATTATTTGTTTTGCCTATTTATTTATTTATTCATTATTTTATATATTTAAATTTCAATATTACTTATATTTCCCTTTCATTTTATTTATTTTATTTCCAAATTATTTTATTTATTTTGTTATGAATTAATATTCTTATTATTGCCATATTTACATCATTTATTTATTATCACCATGGAATGATTATTAATGACAATGTTATTGTTATAATTATGTTATTACTATCATGATATTTCTTCATTTACTTAGTATTTATTATTCTATCTATATAGTCATTTTAAATTATCTTATTTTCGCTATATCATATATTAAGATTCGAACATTTGTCCATTTGTATATCACGCCCGAATAAATTAAATACACATCACCTTAAGTATTACGTTCATTTTTTCGCGCAATGCATAAAAAAAGAAATTTTTAAAGCAAAGCAAATGTTCGTTATTTTGGAATTAGAAAAATCGTGTTCCTAACTTACGGAATATGGCTTCCTTCTAAAACCGAGATACGAATATTTACTTTAAAATAAATGAAAAATGAGATTTAAGTAACGTTCAATCGGCATTTATTCTAGTTCTCGAGAGTTTAAGGCATTGTGTCCTAACTTACGGGATATGATCCTTTCTTTTCGAACAACTTGAAATAAGCCCTTTTCGTGAAAATTAATTTAGTTAAGTAATGACTTAATAAGGGATCGTATTTTGAATTCATTTCAAATTTCCAATTTTCGACACTAAAGACATCAAGTAATTAATTAGGTACCAATTTTGGGCGTAACGAGGGTGCTAATCCTTCCTCATACGTAACCGACTCCCGAACCAATTTCCTGAATTTTGTAAACCAAAACCATTGTTTTAGTAAATCGAGCCATTTATTAAAAACGATCAATTTACGAGGTGATCCGTTCACACCTCATGAAAAAGGATTAATGGCGACTCTCATTTTCGTTTTTTTAAAAAAAAAGTCGACTTCAAAAAAGGCTTCGACATATATTACTCATTACATTTAACGAGGTTAATGACGATAATTGACTTTATAATTATTCATTAATTTTATTATAATTTAGTCATAATGAATAATTGTTTTTTATTTAAAATTTAGTTTGATTTTATTTGTTGAGAAAATAATGATATTTTTTTCTAGAATTTAAAATTTATTATTCAATTTATTGCTCTTTTTATGTATGTTGAATCATTATTGGAAAATGCGATTTTACTTTATACAATTAGGCAAGCAAAACCAATCTATGCAATGTAAAAATTAATTCCAACTCCTTAATTATAATAAATATAATTTACTTCCAAAAAAAAACTAACATTAATTTATTATTTTTAGTTGTAGATATTAATTTTATATAAGTATATAATAGTTTTACTCACCATTATGTTAAATATCATATAACTTTACAAAAATTAAGTTATGGTTTATTATATTTCAAGAAGTAATCAACTTATTTTTCTAAAATCTCAATAATCATTTATTATATTTAAAATATAATTTTAAACTTCTTAAAGGTAACTTCTATGAAAAAGAGTGAGCGAGTGAAATTATTATTATTTAAAATATATTATTATTTTGATTTATATGATATTTCTAATTAATCGGAACATTTTATTTTTTAAAAGAAATATTACTTTTACTAATTTCATATCTAAATTTATTAAAAATGTTGAAATTGAAATATTAATTTATGCAAAAATTATATATACTAAAGAAATCTGTGATTTCAATTAATTGTTTAAGAGTTTATATTAAAAATCATCGAATATATTAGATAAATCACATATAAAATTTCAAACCAACTATAAATATAATAAAAAATAATATATAAATGTTTTTAAAATATTGAAAATTAAAGATTTGTTAAAAAAATATTAGATAAACATGTTTTTGGGGAATAAATAAATAAGTTTTTAAAAAATTTGTTTTATATATATTTGTCAACATTAAGTACATGAAAAATAAAAACTATAACATATTGCAAAAGAAAATTTTGTTTACTAATTTCCTACAAACTATAAATATAATAAAAATAAATTTCCAATAATTCACTTGAATTTAAATTGTCTTCAAAATAAATTTTTTAACAACATTTTTTAATTTAAGTAATTTTTTCAATTCTGTAATAATCCTTTTAAGAAAAAAATTACGCGAAATTTTAAAAAAATTAGACCTTGTTTGATAGACCATTAAATAAATTAAATAAATTGAAATTTAATATTTTCAATGATTTAAAATGTTTTATAATTTTAAAAAATAATTTGATAGAATTTTTTCTATAAAAAAGTGTAGAAAATAATAAGTAGATAAGAACTACTTATCACTATAAAAACTTTAATTTAATTTTATTTATTTTAATATTATGTTATCCTATAAAACTTTATGTTTAAATTTTTATTTTTGTTTAGAATAAGATGAAATATTTAAAAGATTAAGGATAAAATGTGTAATATTTTTTTTATAGTTTAATATATATATATATATATATATATTATTATCAACAATATAATTATATCTAATAATTAGTTTAAGTAATATATCAAACAATTTTACAACTTAAATTCAGTATTTAAATTTTAAATACTTAATTTTTCAGCACTTATTTTTTCAATTTATCAAACAACATCAAAAACATCAACAAATTAATAATAGAAATAGTGGAATTAATATAAGCATATTTTTAAGTATAATTATATTATTAAAATTTAATTATGTTGGTATTATAGACAACAAATATAAAGTAAATATGTTCTTTAGTGTTGTTTAACATTTGGGTCCAGAAATATTTTTATTATATAAATAAAAAATATATTACATATATTAACAAATACATACGTTAACGTTATGCAAATTTTTAATCAAGAAATTAACTATTAATATATTATATAATGATAAGATAAACAAATTATTTCATTCTCTTTTGTCTAACCTTCAGACTTTGGGTAAATGTTTATAAAAAAAATAGAAATGATAAGATAATTACCTTAATTTTTTTTTTCCTTTTTCCCTCATTATTAATTTAATAAGTTTACAATATTTAAAAAATAAGAAACAGTCAGTAAAAAATAATAATAATTAAGAAGGAAAACTCAAAGAAAATTTCGAGCCTTTGATTAAAAAAACAATTTTTTTATATTATTGAAAAAAATGAAGAAAAAGATGATGAATGTAAGTAAAATAGATAATAAAAAAAGAAGAAGAAGAAAATGAACTAAAATGACCGATTGAGTCTTAATTTGATTGGCATTGATATTATTGTCAGTGCAAGAGAACGTGAGTTCGAGTGTGTTGAAACGCATTATTCTCCTATTTAAGGGTTGGAGAGAAGCTATGCGTAGTTGATATTATAAGAACTTATAATGAGATTAATGTTATGATTTATGCAGAATGAAAGGTCCATTTACTAATGAGAATCCAACTATTTTTTCATTTGTTACAAAGTATGCAAAATAGATCAACTAAAAGGGTGATTAGAGCATCATTGTAAGTAATTATGTCAGCGGTGTCATTGCACTTAGTTTTTTAGAAATTTACATAGCACCCCATTTAAGATGAACTTTATTACATTAAACCTCCTAAAAATTTAAATTCTACCCCTAAACCTAAAAAATAAAAATAAAAGCACAATGCAATTCTCAAGGTTAAACTTTAATTTTATTCCTATTTGAAATCATAAATATATATGTATACTTTAATTACTGAATAATTATACATGAAAATTTGTAGCCGACGATGCTAATATAAGTTTGCCCCCGTAAATTGTATTTCTGGACCCGTCATTGTTTATAATACTTATTTTTTACAAGCAATTGATAATTTTTATTTATAATAATATTATAAACGTAAATTACAAATTGTATATAAATAACAATTAATTTGTATCAGTTGTTCATAATTATTATAATAATTAATTTACTTTCATAAACAATTTGTATATGCGATCATAAATAAATATATAGTTATATTAAGATAAATTAAAAAAATAATTGTAATATTATGATGGTGTTGATTTAATTTTAATTTTAATTTAAAACAAAGTTAATTAATCTTAAAATAAATTTAAATTTTAAATAATTAAAATAAAAAATTATCTTATAATTTAATATTATTAAAAATAATAATAGGTGAATATTTTATTAATTATGTCTAAAAATAACTTAATTTTATTTAAAAAAAAATAGAAAAACATGGTTCCGGCGCTTGTCGTTATAAGAGTATATATAATTTTAAATAATCAATTGATTTTTAAATCATTAATAATATAAATTTACAAATTACAAATTCATGGGATACATCTATACTAAGTTTTTACAAAAACAAAAATTTATTATCGTTTATGTGTACATTATTTATTAATGGCATTTGCATTTCCATTTAAATTAATTATTAACAATCTTTCGTAAAATAATTAATATGAAATATAATTTTGAATATGATTTAGTTTTTACATAAATATTATTAAAATTATTATTAAATAATTTACGTTTGACATAAATATGATTTAATGATTATTAGTCAGTACAGTACTTAACAAAAACTTTTCAACTTAAATTTATTATTTAATATAAAAATAAAATAAAATAAAATATATATATACATTTAAACAAATATTAAACTATCAATTTTTATTCAATCTTATTTTTTACGGTTGGTTTAAATTCAAAATATACATCCAATTGTTATTTTTAATCTCACCAAAATTAAATTAATAAAAAATCCCATTAAAGTAATGAATATAAAATGTTGGAAATGAAAGTTGTAAAGCCACCCGAGGCCTGCCTTCATTAGGTTATTTAAACATCAGATAGACATTGATATTTTTCATTATTAATAATGATTTTTCTTGGAGTTAAAAGTTTTTTACGATGAATTATAAGAAGAGGGTAAAGCCGTAACAATAACGTGATTAGCGCAACTTGAATTTAAACTATACTTAAAATTATGAACACTTTAATTATCGGACAAACGCACAGAATAAAAATTATGTTATATATTTTTAAAACGTATGATATTCATGATGTCTAATCATATTAATTATCTTAAAAGCTTTTGGCATGTTTCGAAAGGCTTCAATTAATAATCAAACACTAATTCTAATAAAGAACAGTAGATTTTTTTCTCCTTCAATTTGAGTATATTTGCACTTAATTAAATGTTTCAACCTCAAATTTAGTGGTTGGTAATTATAACTCTTTTTATTCATATCCGTACACATATTTAATTAAAGAACATTAAAATATTTATAATCAATAAAATTATGTTTTAACATATAAATGCGTTAACATGCAAACAAACATTTAAGAAACTACTCCCTCAAAAAAATTATCATAAACTACTATGTTTGATTTTTTTTAATTACCAATTTATCATTACTTAAAAATATTTATTAAAATTGTTGATTAAGTCTTAATTTGATTGGCATGAGTACTGTTGCCAGTGCAGAAGGACACGAGTTCAAGTGCGTTGAAACATATTATACTGCTATCAGTGCAGAAGGACACGAGTTCAAGTGCGTTGAAACACATTATCTTCCTATTTAACGGTTTGGAGAAGGGCTATGGGTAATTTTAGGCATTGTATCAAAAAGAACAGATATTATCAGAAATTATAATGAGATTAAAATAAAAAGAAATATGTTATGATATTTAATTAAATGATGTTCTATTTTTTAAAATAATCTTATTATAGGTTCTGATTATATCTGCTCTTTTTGACACAATACCTAGAACTATCCATAGCCTCTCCCAACTCATAAATAGGAGGATAATGCGCTTCAGCGCACTTGAATTGACGTCATTCTACATTAGCAATAATACACATGCCAATCGAGTTAAGACTCAATTAATAAATTATACTTTAATTTTAATCATAGATATCTTTTAATTAATATTATTTTTAATTTTATATCGATATAAAAATATACGTAATCTTAGGGGTTTACTATTTTATATTAATTTATTCAGTTCACGGTGATGCTTAAACTCTAGCTTTTGACCCCCAACTTAAAAAGAAAAAAGAAAGAAAAGAAAACCATAGATTTTTAGAATAGATAATTACTTCCGTTCCAATTAGCTTATCACATTTTGATTTTAATGTTAAAGAATCTTTAACTTTAACTTTTTATCATTTTATATTTATTATTGATAAAAGTTTTAAAATTATATTTTAAAACTTTTGGATGTAGTAGTTGCTAAGATAAGGTGGGTTGATTGTAGGGGTATGCAAATTTCTGGTAAAACCGAATTAATTCGGTTAACTGACTTAATTTAGTTAATCGGTCAGTTAATCGAATTAATTCTGTCGGGGGTCGGTTAATAATTTTTTAGAAGTTCGATTAACGGTTAATTCGGTTCGAAATCAATCGGTTAACTGAATTAACTGAATTAATAATATTATAATATATATAAGTATTCGATCGGTTCGGTTAATTTTTAATATGTTTTATTGTAACGTCCTGAAATTCGAGATTTTATAATTTACATTATACCATGCATTAGGCTAGCTAGGAGTATTAATTATGTATGTTTAAGGGCCCTAAGAAGGCCTGGGTTTGAGTTGGGCCTTAGCAAAATTTTTGTGTTCAAGCACTTAAATTGGAGAAGGTAAGAGGTGTCAAGACTTAAAAGAATAAGTGTGTATTTTGCTAGCACAAGAGGAGCTAGTAGCAATGTGGTGTGGCGTCAAATGAATGAGCTTAAGGTGAGGAGTTCGAATCCCACCTATTGCAATTATGGAATTAATTTTTGTTATGATAAAGGGAATTAAGAATGGTATTAATTTTTTTTTTTGTTAGAAATAAAAGAATTTGAGGGAGTGATAATGGGAGACAAAAGGAAGGATGAAGAGTGAATTGTGGAAAAAAAAAAAAGGAAATGGGAGACAAAAGGAAGGATGGAGAGTGAATTGTGGAAAAAAAAAAGAAATGGGAGACAAAAGGAAGGATGAAGAGTGAATTATGGAAGTAGTTGGCCAAATTTGGATGTACTTGGGGGAGGGGGATTTGGTAAAAAAAAAAAAAGGGGTTTTCTTGAGAACAATTTTGGCATCGGGTAGTGAGTGTGCCGTTTGTTTCAAGAGTGTTTAGTGTGAGCTTTGCCTTTTGTATTTTTAGTATTAGCACCTTGGAAATTTTCATTCTCCTTGCCAAAACTTTAACCATTCTAGTGACTTCCTCTTTTCTTTTCTCCTTCGTTTTAGACACCTTCTTCCCTTGGTAATCGCCAAACTCTTGTAGCCGAATCATTCTCTTACACATCTATTCTTCATCGGGTGTTCTTTAAGTGCCAAGCCGAGCTTTCTTCTGGGGTGTTGGCCGATTCTCCTTTAGCAAACGTTAGGCTTGGGCTGTCAACGTTGGTTTGGTGGTAAGTGAAGTTTTCATTACCTCTTTATTGTGTTGTTAAGGTGTTTGGGTGACCCTCTTTGGGGAGTTAGCTTCGGTTTCCTTCCTTGTTATAGGAGGGCTGAATGTTACTTTGCCACTAACGACTTGGGTGTGCACTACTCTCTTCTAGGAACGTGTGGTGGTAGTCAGAAGACGAGGTTGAATATCGAGACTTCGTAGAGGGAGATCACGTTGTGGTAAGTGACTCAAGTGTAAGTAATACGTTGGGTATGAAATCATTTGGAAATTCGAGGCTAACTTTTGGTTGGTATTGTTCTAGGATCAACGAAGAGTGGTTCTTTGGGAAATCCAAATCAGGTGTGTAATCCCGTACCTTCCGTATACATATCTAAAATGGTGTATAATCTCATACCCTACC
This sequence comes from Gossypium australe, assembly GCA_005393395.2. Taxonomy (NCBI): domain Eukaryota; kingdom Viridiplantae; phylum Streptophyta; class Magnoliopsida; order Malvales; family Malvaceae; genus Gossypium; species Gossypium australe. The sequence goes on from CM016623.1 coordinate 135,187,125, forward strand.
AAATACATGTTTGAAATGGTGTGTAATCTCACACTTCTCTGAAATTTTGCATGAATATTCTGTGATTTGGTCGAAATACCAAAGAAAACTGAAAATCAGCATCCGGGATCACTCGAGCGCGCGTAGGTTCATAGTGGTAACCATGTTTTTGTAATAAAATAGTTTTGGTTAGTGACAGTGACGTGATTTCAAAAAATCATGAAAAATAAGATAAATGGAATTAGAAAGTGAATAACATATAAAATTAAAGCTTACTGTGTCTATTTTAATATGAAAGAAACAGAAAAAGAAAAGGAATTTTATATTCTGAGATATCTTAATTTTAGTGAGACTGGTTCTGATTAACTTTGGGGTTCACTGATCTGTTTTGGAAAAATCTTATAAAATTGTACAAAGAGAATTATGGGTTATAATTCATATGTATGGATTCCTTGGTGATCCTATTTTCATTAGAAACAAGTGGGATCAATATATGAAAACCGTACAGCGAGATATTTGAAATTAAGACAAGAGAGGTCAGAATCGTTGGACAGTGAAACAAGGGCAACTTTAAGGAATAAACTGTACTAAATGGTTAAGTCAAAAATTCTGGAAAAATTATAGTAAGAAGATATATGAGTCTGGTTCCAAGGAAAATTACAGATCTAGATTCCGAGTTTTCTAACTCGAGTTATGGTCAATTTAGTCAGTATGACGCAGATGGACAGTTTAAATTTGTATGCCCCAAATTAACTAGTTAAGTTTTAGTTACGAGATTACCGAATTAACACATTACCGAATTACCCTTGGTGGGTAAAACTAACGAATTACCCTTAGAAGGTAAATTACCGAATTACCCTTGATGGGTAAAATTACTAAAATGCCATTGGAGGGTAAATTACCGAAATACCCCTGGGTTGCGAAATTACTAAAATACCCTTGGAGGGTAAATTACCGAAATACCCCTGGGTTGCGAAATTACTAAAATACCTTTGGAGGGTAAATGACTGAAATACCCCTTGGTTACGAAATTACTAAAATACCCCTGGGTTGCAAAATTACCAAAATGCCCCTAATGGGCCGATTTACTAGAATGCCTTAGTGGGACGAATTACAAGTGCTATAATGGGCTGATTTATCGTAATAAATGACTGGATTAATGATTGTTGATTATATATGTTAATATTATGCTTTATTATGCATGTTGCATCTACATATTTTGCATGGGTTGGGAAAAATGTTGAAGAGAAGTGTAGTCTGGTGTCATTGCCACAAAAAAAAAATGTTTATTATTAATGTTTCATTATGATTTCGGTGGCTCTGCCACAAATTTGGATAACGGCTATGTGCCAACCTGAATATGGCTTTGTGCCATCGTGAATATGGCTTTGTGCCATCATAAAAAAAAAAAAATTATAAATGGCAACTTGACTGTGAATTGGTGTGATTGGCGGGGTGGGTTGACTTGATCCCCACAGGTGTGATTGGTTGGTACGGGGGTGTGTTGGATGGATGGGTTGGGTTGCATACATTGCATATATATATTCTGTTATGTAAATGGGCTTAGGCCCAAGATGATGCTAAACGGGTCCAGACCTAGTGAAGGACGGTAAGGGGATTATACACTGAGTTCTTGTAACTCACCCCTTTTCCTTAACCCTTGCAGGTAATGCTCAGTAACGTGGGACTTGGGCCATAGATGACTCGGTGGAGGCCATACTTCAGAAATGGTGTTTCGAACTTTAGATTTCTATATCCTTTCACTTACTATTTTGGGTTAAATGTTGTAATAAGGCCTCTGGACTACTTTTATTTTTGCTTTATGGTTGGGATGTTGTTATTATTTTTCTTAAATTGTTTAAAGAAGGAATTTTTTTTTAAAACTTAAATAATGGTTTCCAAAACCGGTTAACAAATGGATTTTCAAAATAAACTTACATAAATATTTTAACTTGGAAATTTTTCTTAAATTTTCATCAATGTTTTCAAAAGTCACGGTTTAGTAAGATCATTAGTTCAAATTTATCGATTTATCAACCAAATCTTCAAGGTTAGTAGTATTTTATCAAATCAAACTTGTTTTCTTGATTTTAGCAAGGTAATGTTTTAGTACAAATAAAAAGGGTTTAACATATTTTGCTTGTGTGACATGCCAAACCTGCTCGTAACGCATGGGTCGGGTTTGGGGTGTTACATTTATACTTATTTTAACAAAAAAAAATATATAAATTTCGGTTAATTCAATTAATAGACCAAATTAACCGAAAAAGTTCGGTTCGGTTAATTTTTTTAAAAAAATTTCAGTTCAGTTAACAGTTAAGGGTTTAAAATGGTCGGTTAATTCGGTTAATGGTAGTTCGGGTTGATTAACCGGTCAGTTAACTGATTGAACACCCCTAGTTGATTGAGCTGAGTGGCACTCGGTAATGCCCACCGTAGGTTGTCATTGAGGAGACAAAATTACTTGTTTTATTTGAATTGTCAATTTAATGAAGGAAATTTTTAGCTTAGTTAATGTGTTGTTAATTTGAATATACTGTAGTTCATCTATGAAAATCAACCCTTGGCTATTTAAGATTGGATTGGATTTGAATAAACCAATTCAACCCTTATAATGTAGAGATTTGATATAAGATTGTGTTGTTGATTTTTGGAGATCATATCTTCGATTAATTATGCTTTTAATGTTTATGTTGTAATAGTTATTTTCAAGTAGTTACTTTGTATCCACTTAGATTCTATGTTAGCAAACCAAAATTGATAAATGTTTTGAGGTTTGTCTAGGCTATGTATGAGAGCATAGTGAGAGCACTTAAATCTATTCATTGAAAAACTGTTTTGTGAGTAAGTGCAAACTGATTTGTAAACTTTGAGTATTTATTGCCCAAGTTCACAATGAGAGCATTTGGAGGTAAGTGTTCTAGTATTTAGGTACAAAGATGGGATCTCTATACATGAGGAGTGATAGAGTGTGATTCACTTGTTGTATTGTGGATTAAATATAGTGGAATTACCCATTGAGCTAGGCTTTACAAATATAAAGAAACTGAACTGCGTAAACAAATTTTAATGTCTTTTGTTTTTTAATTTGCATAGTTGTGCAGTGCCAAGCTGTAGTGACCATTAAGGTTAAGCACTTCCAATATCTATTTTGATTTTCAATGAACAACAATAGATAGCAGCAATAATTTTAAAATATATTTCATATAAATTTAATTAAAATATATAAATAATAAAAGTTAAATTTAAAAAAATTAGAAAAAAAAATCTTTCCTTATTGACATTTGGTAGGAGTTTAAATTATATTAATTTTTTCAACCAAAATTTACTAACTTCTAAAATAATTATAAGACTAAACTATCTTATTACTTAATTGGTGCTTTTCATCCATTTAACTTATGAAACCTATATAATAAGTTCTAACTTGAAATTTGAAAAAAAAAAAAACCCTAAAATTTTACTTAAGTTTCTTATTTGTTAATGTCCTTTTAGAAGTTGGTTTGAGTTGTGTTGGTATGCTTCTTGTTTTTTTCTATAATTAGCTTTTGCTTGGAAATGAGACGATATCTCACATTAGGAAATAAATAGACAAAACAACTTAAAAAAAATAGGATAGAATTTGAATATTCACAACTAGCTATCAAATTCAAAATGCCTATTACTACTTTTTTTATTCCAAAAACAAGATTTTCTTGATAAGTTCTAAATCAAATATACTTTAAATTAATCAAGTTATTTCATAAAATTAAAGAAAAAACAATTTCCTATAACAAAAATACCTTACAAAATTCCCATCACTTAATGGTGGAAAATCTACCATCCCCATTTCAATTAGTTAATTGCCCTGTAGTTGGTAGTATGTTGTCAACAATATCTATTGCCTCCACCCACCTCCTTTAAAAACTCATTTATCTTTTTAGTTCTCAAAATATTAATTTATGATCAAATTTTCTAATCATACATTCATATTGTCCTAGTCATGGTTTCATCACAAATTGGTGATGATTATCAACTGCTCAATGATAGTCATACTTTTAATTCTCTCAACTTTAATCAAAATTCTAAAAACCAATGATATTTTAGGCCATCTTTTATTCTTTACATATTGGGTTTCTCTAATGAATGTTTTTAATTTATTTGAAGCCTTTAGAGAGTAAGCCTTTTTAATTTTTCTCCAAATTAAATGTTGTTCAAGAGTTTATTTCAGCTTAGAAAAGCAAGGTTTCGAGGGGCCAAAAAAATTGCATTATCCATACAAGATTAATAAAATAAACATAAGGATGAGGTAATTAAAAGAATAAAGTTATAAAGGGGGTTGTTAAGCTTGCAAGTCATGATCATCACCAACCACCACTTCTTTTCTCCTCTAAAAGGGGTAGGTGAACCCAATGAGATTGTGCTTTAGATATATACATATGTATAGAGCATTCGGTACAAGTCAATTCATTATGCCTTGACTACATCTAAGTGCATGTGTATACATATGAATTGATTGAATATTGCTTATAGAAAAATCCCCACATTAATATTGAAAAATATTTTGAGAATAAAATAATTTTTTTAATTGGTGGTTGTCGAAACTATTTTTTTGAAAAGGGATCGACTTTTATTTAAAAACGAAAATGGAGTCGCCACCAATCTTTTTTTATGAGGTGTGATCGGATTACCTCGTAATTTGATTGTTTTGATAAAATATTTTGATTAACTAAAGCAACGATTTTGGTCTACGAAGTTCAAAAAAATGGGTTCGGGAGTCAATTACTTACGAGGAAGGATTAGCACCCCGTAACGCCCAAAATTGGTACCTAATTGATTAATTAATGTCTTAATGTCAAAAGTTAAAAATTCGTAAAGAATTTAAAATACGATCCTCCTTTTAAAAAAAATGCTTGAATAAATAGAAATGAGCATTAAAAGGCCCTCTCGTCCAGAGATAACAAAATGTCACATCCCGTAAGTTAGGACACGACATTCGAACCCTCGAGAATAAGCTTGCCTTTTAATTTTAATTTAAAACTCAAATATTTAAATTTTAAGAGGGTATTTGATCATTTAGGTTCAATGAGAAAATCGAAACCCCGTAAGTTAGGATACGACTTCTTGAATCTCTAAATACGAAATATTTTCCTATTTAAATTTTTTTTTTTATGAATTTGGGTAAAAATTAATGAAATATTTAAAATGATGTAGGTGTAGTTTATTCGAGTATGGCTAAGCGTGAAAATCTCATATTCTAAAAAACAATTATACGACATAAATTTAATAAACTAATAAAGCATAAAGATCATGATAATAATAAGAAATAACAAATAAGCATGATATAACAACATTACTAATGAAAAATGATATTAGTGATGAAAATAATAACAATTAATACTGATAATAATATTAACAACAAAACAAATCATAATGATAATAATAAAAATAAAAACACAATAAACCGAAAATACGACTATTTAAAAATTCAAAAAAAAGAATATATATATATATATATATATATATAAACAAACAATGAATAAACAATTAAGGAGATAAATAACTGAGTAAATGAAACAAATATATATTTAGATTTAAAGATTTTAAGAATAAAAGAGTATAGCTAATACTAATAATGGACAGATGCATAAAATGTACATAACTAATATAGTTACTCAAAGGGTTAAATTATAATCAAACAGAATTAGAGGCATACATTGTAAATAAAAGAAAAGAATTAAGGGTCAAAATGGGACGCGTGAAAAGAAAGGGGATTAGCTGGGAAAATATCCCAACCCTACTGAATGCGCTTTGTTTTTGACAAATCGAGGGACCGAATTAAAAAGGAATAAAATTGAATGACCAAATCAACAAGAAAAAGAAAAGGAATTTGGGTCTAAATAAAACGCGCGCCACAGGTTGAGGACTAAATGGGAAATTAATCCCAATCCTCAGAGTGCGTCGTTTTGCACAGTACCAATGTGAAACAAAAGTGAAACTATGCGAGCAAATTTTAAATATATAAAACGGGAGTAGGGCTAAATTACAAAACTATGAAAAGGCAGAAGGGTCGCGCGCATAAATATCCCTTTTACCATAGAAACACGCAGATCCCAGGGTTAACGGGTCGGGTAATCGGGTCGGCCCCCCAAAACGATGTCGTTTTGGGCATTAGGGGGGCTGATCAAAACGACACCATTTCCCTTGTTTATATAAACAAAATTTTTTTTTAAAAGACCTCATTTCTGCCAAAATAAATAATAAAAAAAAACTATGAAAACTTTCTTATTTTCTGCTAAGGTTCCCTATCCGGCCATGGGTCCAGCCGTTAGCCACCGTGGCGGCCGCCGGTCACCGGCGACGGCGCCGTCACCCACAGTGGCCGGAAAATTCAAAAAGAGCCATTTTTCTTGGCTTTTCGAGTTTGAGCCCCCCCAAGACATCGTTTTTCATATGAGCCCCCCAAGATCAGTGATTTCGCCCCCCTCTTTTTCTTTGTATTTTCTCGTTATTTTCCTTTAAAACACTAATAAAAGATAGAATTTTTTTAAAAAAAAAATAACATAAAATGAACCACCTTTAAGCTTTTGCGATTTGATTTCTTGTCTGGAATTTTTTTATTTCAAAAATCCGTCCATACATTGGTTTTGGAATGGGATGAATATTACAACATATTAGTTTTTATTTTGCTTTTATTTGCTACTGTTGGCTGCTTTTTGCTCTGTTTTTGTTTCCTTTCGCAGGTGTTAGACGGCGGTGGAGGTGACGGGACAGGGCGCTTGTCTCGGGCATTGTGCGCGCTGAGGCCAGCACATGGGGGTTGCGGCGCTTGAGGCTAGCCCTAGGGTTTAGTTTTCTGATTTTGGTTTAGATTTTGGGCCATTTGGGCCTAGGGTTTAGTTGGGTTGTTTGATTTGGACCTGTATTGGATATAAGTTGTAAAAAAAAAGGATTATTAATTTATTTTAGTTTAATTGAGCCCGGACAAAAATTGGGTCTTACAATAATAATTACTTATAATATATATATTTGGAAATTAATCAAGTTGAAAACAAAAGGTTTGACTTATGTTGTAATTAGAATATTAGTAAAGGTTGGGTTTTAATTTCAATAATCAAGGTTTAGTCAGGTTGTATTGGCTCAATATTTTAGTTTAGCAATTTTTTATGTGCTATTTGTTATGTAATAATTGATAGGATTATGCTAACTAAATTTACATATAATATTAATGTTCCTAGTTGTTCTATGAGTGTATATATATATATATATATATATATAAAGTTCTATGAGTAAACGATATATTACTTCAATTGTGAAATTTTATGTTTTTATTTAAAATAATTACTCATTAAAAATTATTAATTAATTTTTTTTAGTGTATTATTTCTTTTAAAATGCATTTTCTCCTTTTGAAACAATATTTTTGTCAGTATGGTAAATTTGAGTATAGGTAAAACTCGTTGGGCCGTTTCAATAGGTAGTGAGAGGAGCAACTCAACTCTTTTTTATTTGTTAGGGAAAAATGTAAAAACACGTTTTCAGTTTATTTCAATTTTGATATTGAATAAATTTTGGAGAAATTTAATCCTTACTAATTTTAAAATTGAGCGACCAAAATAATTAATCACAATATTAATACTTTCCATTAATTGTACATAATTTTAATTGGTATAATAACAAATTTAATCCTCAACGTTTACATATTTTTTATAAATATTGACAGAATGTGTAATGATGTGGGCTAAATTTGTTAAGTCAAAGATAAAATTGATAGTATGTATGAATGTTGCAAGCTTAATTTGTTAAATCAATACCAAATTGATAGAATGTGTAAACTTTGAAGGCTAAATTTATTATAATACCAACGAAAAACATTAACATTGTGATTAATTTTCCATAATTATTTACTTTTAAATTTTATAGATATTAAATTGCTCTAATTTTTTTAGAGAGGTCATAATGATCTTTTTACCTTAAATAAGTGATAATTGATTACATATGTCTATCACTAGCAGCAACGTTTGAGACCAAGTGTGGCTCTTCTTCTATCCACACTCTCTCCTTTGCCAAATTTAATGCGAACTTAGCAAAAGAACGGGCTAATTTATTACACAATCCCTTCCTGTGTGCTGAAAGAAACATCCTTGAAACCTCCAAATTAGTCTCTTTGGCATCCTCCACAATGTATCTTACACTACATCAAAATTGTGTTCTCGTGAAACTTCAAAAATGTCACGAAAACCACACCAAAACGTCACAAAAAGTCAAGCCAAAGGTAAAAAAGCATCATTCATTAATAGTAAAAGAAAAATTTTATTACATTTCAGAGCGTCTCGTTAGCCAATTAGAAAAGTAACAAAACATAGGTTTTTGTGATAAAAAATAGACGGAACATCACAAAAAGTTTTCCAATATGTACATTTATAAAAACGTCACAAAAACTAAGAAATAGGTAACAAATTGTACATCTTTTTGTGATGTTTAAAGAAAGAGTAAAGAGTCTCCCGTGCCAGAGACTGAGTTAGTGTTAGGAATATGACTTAAGTTAAATACATTATATATATATATATATATATATATATATATATATATATTAAATTATATAAATTTTATAGCATATTTATTTTGCATATTTTACGTGCTCAAATTAACCTGTTCTTGAATTAATTCCTACTAATTGGTGAATTATATGTTTAAATCTTGTCAGGAATAAAATTCGAATGCTTTAATGCAAAAAAAAAAAAAAAAACAAACAGAAATGATTCAATTGAAGCATGAACAATAGAAGACGAGCCAAATCATAAATTTGGAGACTTTTAAGGGCTAATCAAAATTTTGACCTTGTAAAAGCCAAATTTAGAAAATAAAATATGATATTTTATGTAATTAGTGGATAGGTGGGATTAGCCTAATTTTAGTATATGGTTTATGTATAAATAGGTGGTATGGTAGACTTGAAAGGACACACTTAAATTCACTTGGAATTGAATAAAATTATTTTTTTTCCTTCCAATTACATGCGTGAGTAAGCATATTGCCATTCCATTTCCATTTCCCTATTTCTTTACAAAATTATTTAATTGTTTTCCAAGTCCCTTCCCTTTTCATCTACCACCATTTCCATTTAAATCATTTCCATAAAACAACAAAAGCATGATTAATCTCATGCTTCACTAAATCTCAACTTTATTAGGTCGGTATTCTTTCCAGTCAAGAATTGTGAGAAATGTATCCACACTAAAAATCTTTCATAATGTTATTCATCATCTCTCCGGAATATCGAGATTGACAAATTTATCCCTTAAAGTTAACTCGACTTTAACACAAAGTGCACGTTGGGTTGGAGTCATTTTAGTGTACAATTAGGAAGACGAGTCGGCCGTGATATATTCGGATTCTCGCGAACAAAATGGTATATCCTAGCGGGGTCATACTAGTGGGATTTTCGTCAAGGGAGATAGTGATCAAATTTAAACGTCCCGCGGTTAATCCGAGTTGGGTTCTTCATAAAGCAAGGCTACCAAAGTCTTGAATTCGCGAACGTGTGTATCGCAGTTAGATAATTGGTAAGGATTGGTTTGCAGGGCGTACCAGAATCAACTACGAGAGGAAGAATTGGTGGTTAGGACATTCTTAGCCGCTATAACCAGCTTATTGTTTGGATGAGAAAACTCATTTTCTAGGATCAATTTAGAGACCAGACTTCACTGAGTTTAGGGCTAAGGCTTTATAATTCTGTTTGCAAAAATTCAAATTCATTTTCTAATTTAATTTTACTTTCGATTTCTTTAATTGCTTATTTTTGCTATCTCAATTATTTAATTTCTAGACATTTCCAACTCCCTTAATTTATTTCATTTATTTTCCAGCAGGTCCGTTTTGAGTCGTAGGCACGACTATTGCCATTATTATCGACTCGGTCGAAATTCTGTTCACAAGAAAAACACGAAAGTTGATCATAATATCCAATTTCTCTGGACTCGTACCTACTACTCTTTACTATTGTTTACAGTCATTTTATTGTAGGAATTGTTTTTGGTGGTTTCGACATCCATCAATTTTAATCAACTGCTTGGGGTTAGCATGATAGTTGGAGCGTCTTCTTATCTCGAGCTTGAGTTTGAATCTTTTTGAAAGTAGACAGAATTTATTTTTTTAACCTTTTTTTAGATATATTAATTTATACTTACTTTTTTAGAGTTAATATTAATATTGTGTAATACATATTATAACAATTTCATAGGTAACAATCATATTGTTAGATATAAGACTTACAGGCACAAATGCACCTTGAGATGCATCTTTGCATTGGGCTAGAACTTTAGTCTCGCAATCTATGCGGCCTTAGCTGAATTTTCACTTCAGAAACACATAAGTTAACCTAACTCCCAAAAATTGAGGATTCAAACAAAATTCCTCCAATGCACCAACACAAAGCGGAAGCAACTCAAAGATGAACGAACTTGAAATATAAAAACAAAGCCATAAAAAAGAAAAAGCACAAGAGAGAATGTTTGGCTGAATGCTCTCAAGAATTTTATTACTCAAAACTGAAGTGATTTACAATGAGGGGAGAAGCCTCTCCAAATTCAATGGTACATATTAAAGTACATCAATAGTTAATACTAAAAGCTATCTATAAAATCAAATCTCTAAGATTACAGAATAATATCTTCTAAGATTACAAGTTATCTCTAAGATTGCATATCTTCGAAGATTACGTTCCATAATTGTCATACTTTGTAGATGGGCCTTCAATCTTTCCAAGCAACGGGTCACTCCGGTTGTGCCAAATTACCTCCCTTGAACATGATGGATTGCACAAATGTGCCATGGTTGTTGGCTTCCATACCCAACCTATACATTCTCCCACACTTGTTCTAGCGATGCCCTCGTCGTGTCCTTCGAATTGAACTAGTCTATCTTGTCTTGTAACTGCCATAGGGCCTTCGTAGGTTCCCAACTTACTTTACTGTTGGGAAGTCTCTTCCATCGCACTAAGTACTCATGTCTTGACTTGTAACAACCCGGAATCTAGGGTTAGAAGTTTTGAGGTTTGTGGTTAGGGTCAGTGAGTGGGTTGAACGTTTGGGTTCAGTTTCACGTTTTAATGTTAGAATGGGCCTACTGGTATGATGGTTAGTTGTGTGTTAGTGTATCTTTAGGTCTCGTGTTCGAATCCCTGTGAGTGTTTTTTTATATTTATTTGTTATTTTATTTTATTTTAAAAGAGGAAGTTATTTTTAAAATAGAAAAATAAAGTTCACGTTCTTCTTCATTCTTTTTTTTTCTTCCCCATTGCTTCTCTTTTTCTGTTCTTTTCAATTTCAATTATGTTTGTTCTTGCTTCTTCTGTTTTACGCAATTTTTATTTATCGTTCCGTCAAAGGTAATTGCTCTTATGTGTTTCGTGTAATCGAATGTGAGTCAAAATAGTCTTGTGGAGGCGAAGCGGTTAACCCTTGTTGTTTGCAATTCTGATTTAAGGTGTTTTTCTGAAACTGTTGATTTTAAGTGTTAAGTTATTGATGGATTGCATGATATTCTGAATATTTTGGTATATTTCTAGATTTCCAAGCGATGGATATCATTTCGGTGTCAAAAACACGAATTTCTGGCTGTTTCGATGTGGTTTCGTGACCACTCGGGTGGCCATATGGGCGGCCCACAAGGCCGTGTGTAATTGGAAATTTAGGGTTTTCGATGATTTTTGGTACCATACGGGTGTGTATACCTACACGAGCATGTGAGATCTCCACATGATCGTGTCTCCTCTGCTCTTTATTTTTAGCATTTTTGGATATTGAGTTACACGGCCTACTTACACGACCGTGTAACTTGGCACACAGGCGTGTGTCTCCTCTACATGGGCGTGTAGGCCTCCACACAGCCTAGACATTTCCACAGGGCTGGGGCACACGACCTTGTGGCCCTACTTTGTAGAATATTTGTTTTAAGTCATAAACTGTCTGTTTTATATTTCTGTGTAATCCGACCCTCGATCAAGCCTCGGTAAGTATGTCTAGGACTCAATTTAGTTTGGTTTGTTTATATAAGTGTGTTTATGGGCTTTAATTTTATTGCTCGTTTATGTGATGAATAAGTATGAGTTTATTATTGTTATCGTAATTGAATATTAGAATCCAAGTGTAATCAAATTTGAATTTGTTCAACTGGAAATGTTAATGTCTGTTTCTATATAATGTCTGCATAATGTGTACATTGTTGCATAACATGAAAATTTTGGGATCTGGTTATGAAGAGAAGGAAGATAGACTTAGTTGTTTTAACTATGATACTTTTGTACAGCGGTTTATCACACTATCCTATACGTATATTAGCTCAGTGGTATACAGTTACTCAAGTGGCATAGTTTCACGTTGTGGTGTGTAGGGTGGACGAACCGGTCATGGTTCTATGTGGTGTGTATGGTGGACGGGCCTACCATAGCCCTTATGTGGTTTTCTGGATGGACGAAGTGGTGTTTGGTTGGTGGGGTGGGATTTTGACTTGTGCATCTGTCGCATCTGAATATACGTCTATTTGTCAGAACATTTTGTCTGTTTGTGTGAACTTTTGGTTATTGACAATATAGTTAATGTCATGTAATATGTTCTAATTATTGCGTATGATTGGATCATCATTTCTATGGTTTGATATTATATTTGACATACTAATTGAGACTTTCGTAAGTGATATTTTTATACATATACTTGTCTGAAGTATTTATTTTGTCACTCCGTCTTTTGCCATCTGTTCATGGTTCAGACTCACACTGAGCTCGCGTAGCTCATCTCTGTAGTGTTTTTCCTTTTAGGTACATTCCGTGTTTTAGAGCTGGGCTCGGCATACCGAAGGTCTCAGAAAGATATGGTTTGATTCGGTTTAAGTAAAATCTCATAAGTTTTATACGATAAATTTTAAGCCGGTTTGTTAGGTGATTATATAAAATGTGGTACAAGTTTTTATGGTGGACTTTCGTAAGGTGTTATTTAGAATGAACTTTAGAAACTGTGGATTTTATTTCTTAATGTTGATGACGATTTAATATTGTTTCAAACATAATAAACAAAAATGTTTTCTTGGTTTGAGTTAAAGTTTTTGTTTCCACCACTTTTGGTGGCCAATGTAACCTCCAAGATTCGGTCTAAACTTTTAGGCCGGGTTTTGGAGTGTTACACGACTAATAGTACTTTTTTCTGGTCACGCTGTCTATAATGATGCAATCTACTTATCGATTATAGGAGACCTTTACCCCCATAGGTGCTCGTTCGGACTTGCCTCTATTTGGATCCTTTTGATCCTTATGTAATGGCTTAAGCATGCTCACATAAAATTCTAGGTGGACCTTGAGCTTTGCCAGTAGCTCAAGTTTGTAGGCCACCTTGCATACTCTATTCAAAACTCGAAAAGGCCTTTTATACCATCGCACTAGCCCTTTGTGTAAGCCATTTTGTCGCAAAATCTATTGCAGTTAAGCAAGGATTGAATCACTAACCTAAAATTGCACTTCCCTTAGATTTTGATCTGTCTATTTCTTGTTGCACTTACTTGCCTTGTGTAGACAAACTCTTGCTAATTCATTCTGCCCATGCCACTCCTTTGCAAATATATAAGTTGCTAGATTTGGTACTCTATAACAGGTCACAACAATATTGGGTGTGAGTGACTGTTGGCCCGTCAGTATCTCGAATGAACTTTGATTTGTGGCTCCACTTCACTGCAAATTGTAAGAAAATTGGGTCACATCTAACAACTTTGGCCAATCCTTCTGGGTGGCACTCACATAGTGCCAAAGGTATGTCTTCATTAATGCATTCACTCATTCGGCTTGCCCATTGGTTTGTGGATGCATGCTAGTGGAAAAATTCAAGTCTAAGCCCATCAGCCTGAACAACTCTGTCCAGAATCAGCCTGTGAACCATCTGTCTCAATCACTAATGATAGACTGTGGCACTCCCCAATATTTCACCACGTCTAAGGAACAAACGAGCTGCCTCCTCAGCTGGGCACTCATTGGTCACTTGAATAACTATTCCATACTTTGAAAACTTGTCCACCACAACAAAAATGCTTGCAAACCCATCAAACTTAGGCAAACCAACAATAAAATCCATAGATACAATCTCCCATGGTTGTTTCGGAATGGACAATGGTTGTAGCAATCCAACCGAAGTCTTTAACTCTACCTTGTTTTGTTAACACACTAGACAAGTTCTCGCATAAGTCTCCACATCATCACCCATGTAAGGTCAATAGTAACGATCATCTAAAAGGGGCAACATGCGATGCATACCTGGATGGTCAGTTCATCTCGAGTCATGACACTCTTTCATGACTTTCTTACGCAATTTCCTGTATTAAGGCACATAAAAGCGATGCCCCTAAGTGTAGAATAACTCTCCCTCAAGCCAAAATCTCCTCATTTTCCCCCTTTTTAGCAAGCTCGATCAAGTTTTTGGCTGTGGAATCATGAGATAATCTCTCTCGAATGAGCTCCAAAAGAGAGTTATCAAGTTGGCCAATTGCTACAAACTCCATCGAGCTAGCGGCTCAAAATTGGGCATTAACTAGATCCTATGATCCACTCCCTTTTAGATGGTAACTTTTTGGGCAACTCGACTGGCGTCATGTCTCGAAAAGATTGAGTAACTGACCCACTTCCTTTAGAATTTCACCATTGGATTTAACGATTTCATCGACCTTCAAGTTGGCTAAATAAGAGACTTCATCTTTATGTACTTCTTTAGCAAATTGGATCGTTGATAACGTTTTCTCCTCCATGCCTCCTTTCTTTTTCATTCTCACTATACATTGATGGTTCGAATCTGAAATCACCATATAATCGCCAGAAGGAAAAATAAACGCATTAATTCAATCACAGAAACTTAATCCAACCGCAAAGTCATAGTCATTAAGTGATATTACCTTAATGGTCGCCTTACCGGTCTAATCGCCAAGTTAGAGATCTACTCCTTTTGCCACACCCTTTTTAAGAATGCTTTCTGAGTTCACCGTCTTGATAAACCAAATTCATTTTGGATCTTGAGACCAAGTTTATGAGCAGTCTCTTTGGACATAAACAAATTTGACACACTTGTGCCAATAAGCGCATTCAATCCTCTACCAGCCACCATGATGTCCACAAACATCAGCCCATGACTCATCTTATCTTTGAAACCCCCAAGTATCGAACTGAGATTCATTGATGATTGTTTCTACTCACCACTCTTATTGACGGCAACGAACTCGACTCGCTTTGGGTAGCCTCTTACCATATGTGGGCCTTGACAAAGTTAGCAACATATTTGACCCTTTTTCTCCCATGACTTGTCTTGTTTAGCTTTTCGGGTCTCGCAATTCTTTTTCCTCTTGTCTTTGTCTTCCACACCATTGCCATTTGTCTCCCACACCATTGCCATTTGGTTTGAATTTGGGCTTGGAAGACTTAGACTTTTCTGACTTCTTGACATTTAGCTCAAGAAGCGATTTAGCAACGGTCATGGCTTTGGAAAGTTCTTCGGCCTCCCGACGTTTCAATTCTTGCATAACCCACGACTTTAATCCATTCATGAAAAAGAAGAATGCCTCATCTTCACTTAGATTAGTGATTTGAAGCATCAACTCACTAAACTATTTCACATACTCCCTTATTGTTCCTTATTGCAAAAACAGTCGCAACTTTGCTTGAGCCTCCTACTCGGCATATTCCGGGTAAAACTGTACTTTGAACTCCTTTTGGAACTCATCCCCAGTACCAATTTCGATTTCACCATGTCTCACATCTGTGGTCCTACATCGCCACCATAATAAAGCAACGTCATTTAGATACAAAGAAGCAATGTTTACCTTAGCAACATCATCCTTGATGCCTATAGCATAGAAATATTGCTCGATCTCTCATTAGAAGTTGTCCACCTCTCTTGCGGACCTTGCGCCCTTAAACTTCTCTGGTTTGGGAGCATTAACCTTATGGTTCGGTGTTCCACCCAACACCCCTTTTTCCTACAGCAACACGACACGATGCAAGCTCTCCTTCCAGCTCCTCAATCTTTGTGTGCAACTCTGCCACTGTAGCTTCATTGTCTACCTTCATTTCCATCATAATAGCTTTAATAGTCTCATTCTTTTCCGATAGCTTAGCCACAGTAGTGTTGAAAAGAGCTTGCAATGCATCCAAGATGGAACTAAGGGCCTCGTCCACATGTATCTTAAGCTGCGCCTCGATGTGTCCCCCCATCATCTCGAGAGTTTCCTTTGTGTCCCCCATAGACTCCTTGAGATTGGCCACTCAGCCTTCCAGCATCGATAGTATATCCCTTAAACGAATAGATTTCCTGCCCCTCCCACAAGTCTCAACTTGTTCAACAACTTCTTTCAACATCTTTCAATGGTTTCTTCACAGCCCTAGCTCAGATACCAACTGTCACAGGGCTAGAACTTTAGTCTCACAATCCGTGTGGCCTTAGGTGAATTTTTCACTTCAAAAACACCTAAGTCAACCTAATTCCCAACAATTGATGATTCAAATAGAATTCCTCCAAGGCACCAACGTAAAGCGGAAGCAACTCAAAGATGAACAAACTTGAAATATAAGAACAAAGCCATAGAAAAGTAAAAGCACAAGAGAGAATGTTTGAGTGAATGCTCTCAAGAATTCTATTACACAAAACTGAAGTGATTTACAATGGGGGGGAGGCCTCTATTTATAGTTGATCCTCCCCAAATTTAACGGTACAGATTAAAGTACATCAACAGCTAAGATTAAAAGTTATATACAAAATCAAATCTCTAAGGTTATAGAATCATAACTTCTAAGATTACATGTCATCTCAAAGATTGCATATCTTCGAAGATTACAGGGGAGGCCTCTATTTATAGTTGATCTCCCCCAAATTCAATGGTACAGATTAATGTACATCAATAGCTAAGATTAAAAGTTATCTACAAAATTAAATCTCTAATATTACAGAATCATATCTTCTAAGATTACAAGTCATCTCTAAGATTGCATATATTCAAAAATTACGTTCCATAATTGCCATGTTTTGTAGATCGGCCTTCAATCTCTCCAAGCAACAGGCCAGTTTGGTTAGACCAAATGACCTCCTTGAACATGATGGATCACACAAATGTGTCATGGTTGTGGGCTACTATGCACAACCCTTGACACTAGCACGTCCTTAAACCTGTTAGCAATTGCCTTTGACATGAACTTGTAAATAATGTTTCCAAATTATCATTAAGTAATTTAAGGCAATAATCAATAATTTTATGTCCAAAAACATTTTAATAATGTTGGTAAAAATAGGAAGACATACTGCTAGGTCCCGAAGATTTAGTAGGATGCATTTGTTGTCTTTTTGTCTCAATCTCCTTCGCTCTGAACTCTGCTGTAAGAAACATATTAACCTCATTAGTTATACGCACATCCATTCCACACAAAGAGCTTTGACAATCTCAGCCACCTTATGAAGTAATTAACCACCATATTATGAATCTCACATGGGTTAGTGATCCAAATACCTTATCTTCCAACCCTTTAATCATGATGTTCTTCTTTCGTTGACGAGCTATACCATGAAAGAATAGTATTTTTATCTCCCATTCGGTACTAATCCAACCTAGGTATTTGCTTCCAATAAAGATCCTCCTCATTTATAATCTACCGTATTTCATTCATCTCTAAAAATGTAGAATCCATACCTTGTAGATGAGCTTGGGTTCTAGAGATCTTACCCAACACATTACCTATACCTTGTGGACTCTAAATATCCCCTATAGTATACAAACATTCAGCCTATATCCCCCACTCTTACTCAAAATGGAAATGTTTTCCTCCTTGACCATCAAGGGGCAATGGTTGGAGACAGGAGCAATTAAGTGGTCAACCCAAAACCTAGGAAACATGTCCCACCATTCTTGATTTGCCAAAACCGTACTGATCCTCTCCCTAATATTATTATCAACCGAGTTCCCCCTTTCCCATTAAACCCTACATCACTGAGGCCACTCTCATCCAAAGCTTCGTGAAAGCTCACCATTTGCCCTGATTTTCCAAAACTACACATCCCCCAAGCATAGCCTAGAAAGAGATGATTCCTGAGCAAGATGTCTTAGTAGATTCCACGAATGATTTCTATTCTGCATACTATTGTAACATTTGTTTTAACATCAACCAACAACATTTTAACTACTACACGTGAGTTTTCGTATACAATAATAATAATTTTATATATACTAAGAAAATTTTAGTAATTAAAATAGAATTCCAGCCATTTTCTCTTACTGAATGTGAATAATTTTAAAAATAATTGGAAAAATTCATTACCAACCTATTTCGGATTTGTTTTAAAAAAGTGTATATATATATATATAAGGTGGTGGTAAAGTAAGGGCACAACTATCACATGTGCATGAAAAAATAGGTAAGCTTTCGGATTTGTCATTAATTGGCGTAAGACAAATTGGACATTTTTTTTCAATTTCAATTTATTTTAATTTAATGTCCAAAAGCATAAATTTGGTCGTTTGAATGATTGGGTTGGATATGTTTATTTTAATGCTTATTAAAAAAATGACGTTAGATTCAAATTTTCATACCACAAACAAATATTCTTGCTATTAAATCAAAAATTTGTTTAAAAACCCAACAGTGAACATGGGCTCATCAATAGTGACTGATCGGCCATTAAACACCGCCTCGTTCCTTGTAATCCATATGGACCACAAGGCGGCAGCACAACCACCTGCCGTTCAACACGCCATTAATATTAACTCCATAACAGCATTGTATGTAATCCATAATCAAGGCTAAATGGTACCACCTAAAATTCCACCATAACACCACAAATGTTGCCAATAATCGAATTTAGACGATAGTTTTATATTTTTCATCATCTACAAATCAAATAAATTGAACGGATTATGATTATTTAAACATATTTTTATTAGTTTTGTCTTCTCTTTCTAATTTTAATCTATTTCTTTATAATATTTTTTTCCTTTTCACATTTTAATATATAACTATAAGAAAAAAAATGTCATACGTAAAGGACCTCATAAAGTCAATCACCATAATTAGCTTAGAGGATCTCGTCAAATTAATCACTTTAACCAAAGAAGTACACTGCGAAATATACACTTAGCCTAGAGATTTGACCTTGTATGAGTAAAGGCGAATTCAAGAGTTGGTAGGGCCTCACCTCCCCTAAATTTTGTAAAAAAAAAATTTAGGCCCTTTGAGTTTTCAAATTTTATTTTAATATTATAATTAATGTTTAAAAAAGGAAAAAAAAATTGTTTGGCCCCCAAAATTTTTTTAAAAATTGATTTCTTTTATAGGATATATAATTTTTTAATGATACATCTAGTAACGTTTTTAGTTTAATTTGGTAAACTAATAAAAAGTAGCATTTTAAATGTTAATTTGGTAAAATAAAGTTTAATAATTATAATATCTAAGTATCTAAATATTAATTAGGTTAAAAAAAATACTTGAATAATTATAATATCTAATAAATTGAGCGTTTAACTTATTTTGTTTTTTCTAAATTTTATTGATCAAGATTATTCTAAATTTAAAAATACATTATCGGAAGTAGGCCTGACCCATTTGAACATGTATATTTTGTATAAACATCTGGCTCCCTTATTAACAATTCTAGCTTCGCCCTTGCTTGTATGCTTAACACATGAACCTCGTTCAATCCATAAAGGCATACCTAAGAAAATCTATAAAGATAAGACCTTCCATACAGGGGCATAGCTAGGGGGCTGACAGGGGCCCTGGTCCCCATAAAATGAAAACCTTTTCATTTAGGCCCTTTAAAATTTTTAAAATTTTAAATTAGTAAAGGTAAAATTACACTTTGGCCCCCTCTAAAAATAATAAAAATTTGATTTAGTCCTTTAAAATTTATAAAGATATAGGCTATCAAAATAGTGAAATTGCATTTTTATTGTCATAAAAATTACAATTTAATTTTGGCCTCCCCTAAAAAATGTTCTGGCTTCGCCCTTACTTCCATAATTCCCAATGACATGTGTCAAGGCAAGGGCGAAGCCAATGGGGAGGGTGTAACATCCCGAATTTGGGCTTAGTAGAGTTGGGCCCATTAGACCTTGAGCGTAGAAGCGTTTTAAAAGTTTTGAGAATATGAGAACGGTAATATTGTAAATTGGACTTATTAGATAAGTGATTTTAGAAAGTTACGGGGTTCTATGAAGTTTCGGGTTCAAGTTGGGCCTTAGTGAAAGTTTGTGTTTAAGCCTATTAAGGAGAGATAGTAAGAGGCATCAAAGCTTATGGAAATACGTGAGTAAATTGTTAACATAAATGAACTATTAGTAAAGAGGTTATGGCATCAAGTGGAGAGCATGGAGCGAAGGGGTTCAAATCTCATCTTTTGCAAATTTTGGATTCATTTTTATGTGCTCTTCCAAGTGTCATCCATGACATCATTAAAGGAATGAAATAAAAGAAAAATGAAATGATGACTAAAAAGATAAGGTAAGGAGGAAAACAAGGAAAAAGAAAGGAAAAAGAAATAAAAGAATAATAATAATGATGGTTTCAAAGGAGTAGGTGAGAAAAAAAAAAGGAATGATGGAGAGTGAATTAGGGAGCATGTTGGTTTTTTTTTTTTTTTTTAAATTTTAGGTTGGTAAATTTTGGCTTATTTGCAAAAGCATGGACGGTTGAGGTGAAGGAGAGGGTAGCTGAATTTGTTTTAGTCATTTGGTAGGATTTTTGGTGCTTGATAGGCTTAATTTTCTTTTGGCATCCTTTTGTGTTCTTTTCTCCAACTTCTCCTATCATTGCCACAACTTCAAGTCAATACCGAACCTCTCAATCCATAATCACTCCTTCATAAATTCTTTCTCATTTGGATAGACACTCTTTTCTTCGATTAAATCGTGTTCTAAGTGGATAGCCGTGTATCATTCTAGCCATAAGTCAAGTGGGGGAAATCGGATCCAATATTAATAAGGTAAGGAGTTCTTATGGATTATTGATATTATTCAATATTCGATTGGTTGCTAACGGAGTAATAATTTGAAATAATCGACTATATGTTTTAGGGACAAATCACTCGATATATTCTACCTTCGGACATAGTGGTAAGTGATTCAAGTGTGAGTGATACGAAATCTTTTGGAAATTCGAGGCTAACTTTTGGTTGGTATTGTTCTAGGGGCAACGAAGAGTGGTTCTTAGGGAATCCTAATCAAGGTGTGTAATCTCATACCCTTCCAAATACATGTTTGAAATGGTGTGTAATCTCACACTTCTCTGAAATTTTACATGAATGTTCTGAGATTTGGTTGAAATACCAAAGAACACCGGAAATCGGCATCTATGACCACTCGGGCGTACATATGTTCGTAGTGGTAACCATACTTTGCAATAAAACAGTTTTGGTTAGCAGCAGTGACGTGAATTTGAAAAATCACCAAAAATAGTGAAAATTGAATTAGAAAGTGAAGGAGATATGAATTGAAAGATTATTGAGTCTATTTTCTTATAAAAGAAATGGAGCAAGCAAAGGATTAGTATATTTTGAGATTTTTAGATTTTTGTGAGACTGGTTCAGAGTGATTTCGAGATCCCCTGTTCTAACTTGGAAAAATCACTATAAATTGTATAAAAATAATTACGGGATATGGTCTATATTATTAGAATCCTTATTGAGTATATTTTTATTTGGATCAAACAAAACCAGTATTTGAGTTCTGTACAATAAGATATCTGAGATTTTGTGAAGAGAGGGCAGAACTGTCAAACAGTGAAACAAGAGATACTTTGAAGAATAAACTGTACTAATTGACTAAGCAAAAAATTCTGGAAAAATTACAGTAAGAAGTTATATGAGTCTAGTTTGAGGGAAAATTTACGGATCTAAATTTTGAGTTTCCCAACTCAAGTTATAGTCAATTTAGTCAGTACGACGCAGATGGACAGTTTTGATTTTTATGCCCCAAATTAGTAATTAAGCCTAGGTTGCGAAAATTACCATCATACCCTTAGAGGGTAAATTACCGAATTACCCTTAGTGGGTACAATTACCGAATTATGAAAACGCCCTTATGGTCCAAATTACAAAAATGCCCCTAATGGGCTGAATTACGAAATGTCCTTATGGACCGAATTACGAAAATACCTTTAATGGGTCAATTTGATAAATTGCTATATGGGCCAACTTGATAATTTGCTATATGGGCCAACTTGATAAATTGCTATATGGCCAACTTGATAAATTGCTATATGGGCCCAACTTGATAATTTGCTATATGGGCCAACTTGATAAATTGTTATATGGGCCAATTTGATAATTTGCTATATGGGCAAATTTGAAAAAAAAAGCTGCTAGATCGATATATGGGCCAAAAACTGCTAGATCGATATATGGGCCTTTTGTTAAAATTCATCATGTGAATGTATTGTTATGTTTTATATATATACATGATTGCATGGGTTGGGAAAATTGATGAAGAGAAGAAAGGCATGTTGCCAAAATCTAGTTCGCATGGCTCTGCACAATCTAGTTCGAGTGGCTCTGCCACAAACTAGTTCGGTGGTTTAACCACAATTTTTAAAATGGTTTTATGCCTGCGATTGGTGTGTTTGCGGGGTGGGTTGACTTGATCCCCACAGGTGTGATGGTTGGTATGGGTGGTGTGTAGCGGATGGAAATTAGGCTTGGTTGGGAGTTGCATATCACATGCATTTTTATATTTGATTTATATAATGCACATTTGTAAATGGGCTCAAGCCCAAATATATGTTTATATGGTTATGGCCCAATAGACACGGTAAGTGGGTTACACACTGAGTTCTAAGTAACTCACCCGTTTTCTTACCCTTCTCAGGTAATGACAATTGATGGAGGCTTGGGCCGGGGATGACTTCGTGTGGAGGCCATACTACGAATGATGAGTTATAAAAACTTTGAACTTCTTTTAAGTATTTTTTTTTTATCTAAGTACTATTTCAATTGCGATGTAATAAGGCCTCTGGTATTATTTTTATGGATTTTTATTCGTGAATGGATTTTAATATGTTTTAGTTACTTAAATGGGGCTGTTTAATTCTTACAAATGTTTTCTTAAACTTACGTATAAAAATGGTTTTTCTTAAATATCACTTACTCGTAAAATTCCCGTGAAAACTCTTTTATAAATTTATTTCAACCATTTATTTAAGTTTTTAACCAATTATTTCTCTGAAAATCAAATTGTAAACTCTCATGTTTTAAAGTCATGGTTTTCAAATAAATCTCGATTTTTGATAAACTCCGTCTTCAAAATCGTTTTAAAAAATTGTTTTCATTAAAAGCATTGATGACTGGACGTAAGTTCGAATTGTGTGGCATGCCAAGTCTGGTCTTAACACATAGGCCGGGTTTGGGGTGTTACAGAGGGGGGATTAAGTTATATATTTTTATGAGAGTTAAAATTCAATTTCATAATTTTAATACCTTATATCTTTATAAATTTTAAAGGACTAAATCAAAATTTTATTATTTCGAGGATCAAAGTGCAATTTTACTTTTTACTAAATTAAAAATTTATAAAACTTAAAAAAACAAAAAGTGAAATTTTACATTTTAGAGAAGGCGAGAGCTACTACCAACCCCTTGGTGCCACCCCTATGTCTAGGGTCCACCATAACTCATCAAACCTACCATTTAAAAATACATATATAACCTATATATGGCATATGTACATATAGGGGTATTCAAACTTCGGTTAAAATCGAATTAACCGGTCGAACTGATCTAATTCAGTTAATCAGTTGGTGGCTGAACTTAATTCGATCGGAAGTCGGTTAAGGGTTTTTTAGAATTTCGGTTATCAATTAATTCAGTTCAAAATTAAGTAATTAGCCGAACTTAATAATTATGTAGTGTTTTAAGACCTAAAACTTCGGTTAACTTTCAAAACAAATGAACATTATCAATGTATCTTTTTATATGTTTTATATTTGTTTTAAACAAAATACAAAAACATATAAATTTCAGTTAATTAATTGAATTAACCGAAATATTTTGATTCGATTAATTTTTTTAAAATTCAATTATGTTATTATTAAAGAATTATATAATTCAATTAATTCAATTAATGGTAATTCAATTAAATGAACGTTTTAACACACCTACGTACATACACTTGACACAATGTTACTCTATCGAAATGTTTCCTCTACCCTTCTTTTAGCTAACTTACGATTTTCCACACAACTACCATCATATGAATCATCATATCCAATCATCCAACCCACTTCTTTATATTAATGAAAAGCGAATTTTTATTATATTATACCTAATTTATTTAAGTACCATGCTCGCATAGAAATGCAAAATAAATCATAAAACAGATAAAGATATACGATTATATAAAAAAAACAAATAAAATAATGATTATATAACATGGCTTTGTAACTACTATTTCAGTACATTTAGCTCCAACTTGAAAATGACTTGAAAATCTCTACTTTCGGAGAAGAATTTGAGGGTTTCCGTTTTTCCCTAACAAATACCAAAACTCTTTGAGAATATCATGGGAAAGTTGAATGACAAAGTGAAGAGTGAAGTAGGCTAAAATGGCATCGAGAATAAGGAAGATGGAGGCTAATAATGAAGGGTGATTCGCTTCCTTATTGAAATATCCGAGTGCATAGTTCACCCAATAAAGTGCCAATCCATGGATAATAACTTCGTCAGCTGGTAAAATTTCAAGGTTTTCCATGTTGATATAACTTTTCTTTTTGGAAAATTTTATGGGGTTTTTCATCTTTTTATTTTGAACTTTAATGGTCGATTTAGTGTTTCTAAGAGCCCCATCATCAATGTTTTTTTGTTTTTTTTTTTTATGTTGTTTAGGGTTCCTAGGTGAAGTATTTGAAACGGCGTTTATTCATGTATTACCCCGAGAAGATAAAAGATGATATAGTTTTTCCAATCTTATCTCACTTTTGGAATTTAATGGTTACAAGAATTATGTCTTCATGTTTACATTCAATTTTTATTTATGCTGATTTCTGAATTTTACTTATTTATTATCTATATTTTTTTATTATAATTCAATTAATTATCAATTTAATTGAAAATTTTTATTATTTTACTAAAAAAATTTGGAAGTCTTCTAATTAAGATTTTTCAATTATTTATTGGTATGTAATTAGGATGGTGACTTAATAATCGTATTTTCTCTTCTTCTTTTCTAACACATAAAGTAAGATAACTTAAAATGCTTTAAAAATTATTTTTGTTAAGTAATTAGTAATAATGAGTTTGTTGGTTTAGTGGTAATAACTTAGTTTATCTATAGGTTCTAAGTTTGAAACCCCTAATATGCATGCAGCCAAAATATTTTATTTTTCTATTTTTACCACATGAATATACCGAATTTTCAAAATAATCCAGTCAAAAACTCTTTTTTTTTTCAATTTAGTTCTTATTTTAAAGTAGTCCCAACTTTACATGAATTGTTAAAAAACCTATTTCAATTATAGAGGTGAGCATGGGCTGGGCTGTGCTGGGCTCAACTAAAAATTTAGGCCCCTTTATTAGGCCAGGCCCAAAAAAGGCCTAAAATTTTGCCCAAGCCCGACCCGGATAAAAATGCTAAAACTCGAGCCCGACCCGGCCCGCCCATATTAATTTTTATATTATTATTATATCATTTTAAAAAATATACAATACATCAAAAATACTAAAAACATCAAAATAAATATTTCCCAACAAATTAAAAATAAATTTTAAAATATATATATACTTAAATAACACTAAGATAGATGCAACTTAACAAGCAAATGTCTCTAAAATAATAACTAAATTATTCAAACAATACAACAAAATAGTAGCAACATAATAGTAAAATGGTAGCAAAATAGGGAGAAAAAAACAAGAAAACAATATTAAAAAAAAGTAAATTTTTTTGTCCTTTAGTGGATTCGGGCCGGGCGGGCTCTGGCCAAAAATGTCTTACTTGAGGCCCGATCCATTTTTTAAATGGGACTTATTTTTTTTGTCCAAGCCCATTTTTCGAGCTTATATTTTTGCCCAAACTCTCCCACATTTCAGGCGGGCCCGGCTCAGCCCATGATCAGGTCTATTCAATTAGGAAAAGAATGTATTATAAATAGGCAAGTTTAATCAAACCCTAGAATCATTACTCAACAAATTTACAAGGAAAACACCTTCAAATACTTTTCTTTCCAAATCAACTTTCAAGAAAAAAGAGTCAGTTTTCAAAACCATCCTTCTTCCTTAAGTGGATTGTCAGCCTCCTCTTCCAACCAAGGTTTTTGTGTTTTCTCAAATCAGGTGTGGGATCTATCCTAAATCTGTGTATATTAAAAATATTAGGAAGTAGAAGTAGCATAAGGCGAACCCAAGTAGAACCCCCTTGTATGTGCGAAACCAAGTGTGAACCCCCCTTAGGTGCGAACCTGTATGTGTGAGCCCTTAGCATGTCTAAACCTCCTAGTAGGTGAACCCCATGCATGTAAACCCCTTTTGTATGTGAACACCCTAGTCTGCGACCCCCTTTTGCATGTGAACCCCTTATTGCGACCCCACATGCATAAACATATAGGATTACTTATGCGAACCCTTACTAAATCCATGCGAACCCCTATGATTTGCATATGAACCCTAGAATATGCCATGCAAGTCAATTTATGCAAGTCTGATATTATTAAATGCAAGTAAGTTTATAAGAGCCTGTTAATATTACATGCGAGTCAAATTATGCGAATCAACTATTTTTTATTACATTTGAACCACTGTATGATAATATGCGAACTCCATAATAGGTGTAACATGTGAACCCTAGACTGTGAACCCTAGGTGCGATCTCTACTTGTGTGAACCCTAGGTGCGAACTACCTGTGCGAGACTATGTGTGCGACCTTATATGTATAACCCTATAAATGCAAACCCTATTTATGTATGTGTTAGCCAAACTAAGTATGTTAAATTGCATGAAGAAAATTGAATATGTAATACTGTTTTAATACACACAAATTACATGTGTATATGTGAAATTGATATGAATGCATGAATGATCACATGTCATTAAATGCTAGCATGAAATATTCAATTTTGCAATCAATTGATGATAAAAAAGCATTACATGTTAAGTATATGTGTATAATTATATGAAAAATGGGTATGGAGGATGGAGGAGTTCCATAGAAGACAGTGGCAATTTAAGTCCACACCGAAAGTCAGTACTGCATGAAGTAGACGACAATGTCATCAAAACTAGATAAATCAGGATGACAGTTTAAAAAAACCATAAAAAATCGGGCAACCGAGGTGGTAAATTATTGTAATAAAAGTCATCGCCACAAATAACAAAGTGAATGACCATCATCACTGGTAATCAAATCCAAGATGGTTAGTATATGTTATGTGTTTTGGAGTGTCGAACAATGCTTGAGGGTGAATAGGATGGATGGGTGAGAACTTAATCCATAAATTGCATTGTATCATATATAAATTGATTATACACTAATTTGTTTTATGTACCATGAAGAATGCTTAGTTCATTACTATGCTATGAATTATATATGCTTTACCGTTTCTACAATTATATATAATGATTTATAATTTAGACTCACATTGAGCTAAGGTAAGCTCACCCCCCTTCTTATTTCTTAGGTAACACAGAAAACTAGGACGTAGGATGGCATTGAAGAACCTTCATATTAGCAAGTTGTTTTCATTATTTCTATTTTAAAGTTTTTTTAAAGTTTTCCTTAAAAACTTTTATTTTTGAGTTGTAATTATTATTGTTCCACATTTTTATTTTAGGATTAAAAGTAGTTCAGCTTAGCTTGATATTGAAAGTTAATATTTGGATATGTTGTATGCTAATTGGGTTTAGAAAACTACCAAATTTTTAACAAATTATTTTCTGCTTTTTTTTTTTAATATTTAAAGATTTTGTTAAACTTTTTTCACATGTTTAAAGAGAAGCTTACAGGATCATTTCAGTGATTGAATGTAACGCCTTCGACTTAGCAAAAGCTCCTAGGTCGGGTCGGGGTGTTACATTTGGAGTCAAATTTTATTTTATTTTCTTCACTTAAAAAATGAGTAAATTAATCATTCCACATTAGATCAAAGAGTAAATTGGTCTGTTTTGTTAAAAATTTCATCTATTTTTACTATTAAAAATTAGAGTGGTTGATAGAATAATCAAACAGATATACATGGCCTACTACTTTTATCTCATTCTAACGTATGAAGACCAATTTGTTACGGTAGATATTGCATACAATATCTAATTTACCCATTTTTTATTAGAGGAAAAAAATGTTTTATATATATATATATATAATGAACCCAAATGGTTTTAAATAGATCATTATCGAAATTTGGTTTTAGGCCTTCTTATGAATTTCTTTTATTTTCACATGTTATTATTTTGTAAATAAATAAACTACAATGATATGAATTAAATTAAATTTCAAAATCACACTTTTTTTAAAAAAATTATGCAGCTTCTTTTAGGGGTTTTGCTGTAGTTTGGGAAAAAAAATGCATATCAAAATTTTTAATATTTTATTAAAATGATGTAATTTTTTACGAATTCTTTTTAATTGATTACGTAAATAACTTTATTCATAAGAGTTTTAAAATTGTATAGCTACAAGCATTTCAATACTTTAGTTCCAAAAATAAAATTATATTGAATAAAAAACATAAAAAAGTTATATCTTTCCCATAAAAATTTAACAACATTATCTCTTACTTTCATAATCAACATAGATGTTGTTGAGCTACATTAGACTCAACCCCGATTCTAAAACAGATTAGTTCATCGAAATCCATTTAAATAATTCATTTTACTCTTTAAAAATATTTTATTTAATTTTAATTATAAAAACATATTATAAAATTATGTTTATTTCTTTTTTTTTATTTTTATAATTACTAAAAAGTGGGATTGACCTAAATTAATATATGTTTTTTTTTAATCTAATTTATAATGATATACAATATTATTATATCGTAAATATTATAAAATATATGTTAAATTGTTTGTATCTAAAATTTTAATAAATAAAAATATTAAATTAAAATCATATAAATATAATTTAAATTTTAAAATAATATAAATAGACCTAAAATAAATTTGAGTTATTCATTACAAATAAAAACGAATTTAGGTACATTTGAATAAATGTCATTATCACAAATAATTCCAACCTAAATCCAGTGTATACACCTCTATATATTTCTATTTCACCCCTTCAATTTAAATTGTTATAATCACTTTAATTAATGCACTGTGTGGAATATGATCCTATTTGCACTCTTGGCCACTACATCTATTAAGTTGTATAATATTCTAATTTCTAAAATTCAATCCAGTATGTTGATAATTGTTTGCATTTAAAATATAAAATTAATAATTTCCTTTTCTAAAACAATTCCTACCACAAAAAAAAAAAAAGTTAAAGACTAGTTGGTATTTTCCATTAAAAAAATTAGTTGCCCACCTAAAAGAATTGGTTTCTATTAATTTTAATTTTCAAAATATATTTTCATAAAATTTTTTTTTTTCACCGATACAATATCAGAGGAAGTGAAAGAGGGACAATAAAGTTTGAATCCATGTCATCTACATGTCAAATAGAAACTTTAAACAACTTTAAATAGATCTTGACAAAATATTTTTTTTTTTTGATAATACAAGACCCGAAATAAAATAAAAAAATTATAAATATCATAATTCAACAACCAACTAAATTAAATTAGAGTATAGTATACTCACAACGTGGGCAAAAAACAAAAATATGTAGGAAATATATTTATAAAATAAAATTATAAAATTGGGCTCAAATAATATTTTATACGTATATATTTTTATTTTTTATGTAAAAATATAAAACGATAAAAATAATATTAAAATAATATAATTTATTTTACAAAATAAATATATTTTCATCATTATTCAATTAAATTAATATATGATTAACTTGTGATACTATCTTAATCAAATATTTAATATAATATTTATATATATATAGATTTCTCCACATATATCGGCAATGTGGGCTAAATCCCATGTTGACAAAAGAAGCATAAACTCAATTATTCTTATATATAATCTTGTCTATATTTAACATTACTTTTAAATTAAGAGTTAGCCTCCCCTAGGTTATTTAATACTTCCTAGGAGATATTAATAAGAAAATTGAATTTCAACTTAATGGTGAAGTTGAGGTAGAATTTTGTGATTTAAGGTTCAATTTCCAATATGCCTAGATTATATGTATGGATTTTTGGTCAAGATTTTATTTTGGTTTAAATTTATTATATGTAAAATCTGAATAAATTTATTTTAATTTAAATTTAGATATATTTCGATTACCAATCTATTTATTTATGTACCATAATGATTGATTCTAACATAACTATAACAATATATGTTGTTGTACTTAAAATTGTATTTTTTTATATAATGCCTAAAATTATTCATAACATCTCCAAACTCTTAAATAGGAAGATATGCGATTCAGCGCACTCAAATTTATGTCCTCCTACACTAATAACGATGCCAATAAAAAACATTTCAAAAGAAACAACAAGAACCTTTTATATATAATTATAAATAACTAAAAATAAATAAAAATTTATAGGGATCCACTTATATCATTGCAAAAACACTAATGTAAAACTAAAGTGGTTTTACGCCATTTCATAAGTTTTTTTACTTAATATTTTAATCATGTAATCATTGAATTTATCAAGATATTCATACTTGTCATGCATGTAAATTTTTTTATTTGATCTTATATCTCTATCATATTGATTTAAAACATTGTCTATATTAATATATATTTAAAGATTGAAAGCTTTTTATATGAAATGAAAGTTAAAAAAATTTAATTTATGCCAAATTTAATATATATAATTTATATGAATGAAGCATAAAATATAACGATTGAATTTTTAAAATATTAATAATAAAAAATACAAAAATATAAAAACCACTTTATTAATCTCTCCCTCCCATTTAAAAAATACAACTTTTCACCAACAAACTTGAAGCATTTATATTCGAATGGAGGGAACTCTTTATTATGTTCTATTAAAATTTATAGATATTGGTTAACACAATTGAATGTACCATCTACAAATTCCATCATCTTTATTCCAGCTATTCAAATTTTTTTCATAGATTTTGTAACGCCTCAAAAATTTTGATATGACGCGTGATACAATTCTGAATTCGAATATCAAAATAACTATAAAAATTTTATGAAATGACTCAGATGATACTTTTATTAAATAAATTTGATATTGGAGATGGAAGTATGTGAAAAGAATCGTTAAACTGAAAATATAACAAAAAGGATCAATTTGCAAAATTTAAAAAGCATGAGGACTAATGTGTAAAATTATTTGAATATGGAGAATATTAATTATTTTGAATTATTTGACATGAAATGGATTAGAATGTGATTTGGTGCGATGAAAATCACTTTTGAGACTAAATTGAAATTTTTGAATAGTACAAAGATTAAATTGTAATTTTTTTCATTTTCGTTGGGAAAAGAGTCAAAGTGAGATTTTCATTATTCATGAAGTTATAATAAATATTTATGATGAACATCAACTTAAATTGATCTAAGTATTGAATTTTGAGAAGAAATCACTAAAAATGGGGAAGTGATGATTTTATCAAAGAAGGGTAATTTGGTCAATTCTCAAGACTTCAATAATGAAAATAATATTGAAATATGATATTTGGTATCCAAAATTATTTTGGATCATTTCAACCTCATATTAATAGAAATAGACTTCAAATTTGCATAAAATGGACTTGAAACATGTAAATATGGGCCTAAAGCCCATTTATTAGTATTTTAAAGAAGGGAAAGAAACCCATAAAATCATTCTTTTCTTCTCCAAGATAACAGCAGAAAAACATGAAAGCTTCCACTTCCTTCTTCCATTTTCTTGCTTATTTCATCAATTTCTCTCATAATTTTCACTATCCACTGTAAGATTTTGATAGAATCTCTATGGAAACTACCTCCTAAACTCATTACCATCATTAATTTTACTAATTTCAACTTAGGGTTTATGAATATTTTGTGAGAGAAGATGAAACTAGAGTGAAAAAACTTCAACAATGATATTAGTTGATATTTGTAGAGAAATTATATGAAAAAGTTTAGAAAAATTTTCTATTAATTATTGGTTATATTTTTGGTTTATGAAAAATGAGAAAATAGTGATTAGTGGAATGTTCACGCTTAATTTATGATGAAATAAAGCTTGTGGAGGCTTGATTTAATGTGTAAAGCATCCATTGAGGTAAGTATCATTGATACTCATCTTTTACCTTAGTTAGTAAGCTCAAGGTTATGAATTAATTTTGTAATTAAGTGCTTAATTTTGTTAATAATAATGTGAAATTATATCGCATGATGTGTATATAAAACTCTAAAATGTGGAAGAAAAGTTATAAGTGGCCACGTGATGTTTTGTTAGTCAACTATGAGAAATTGAATTCTTGAGTGTCATGGAAAAATTATAGGCATGTTATGGTGTTAGTGACCATATATGAACCATGCCACTAATATGAAAAGGTTGAATAATGCCATTATGGCCAAATTATGTTAAAATGTAAAATCTTGCTTAATATCAACAAGAGTCGATACAAGCTAAAATGTAGAAATGACCGTAATCTTACAAATGAAAATTGAACAATGAAAACTTGTTGTTAAAGATATGTGACCCAAATTCTTGTTAAAATAAAATACAAGTGACAAGATATTGGGCTGGGGCTGCAACTGGCCCTCTACGAGCTGCATGAGTGAAATTCGTATAGAAGTATACTTCCTCTATTTAATGTTGATTTGAATAAGGCGTTTTCACTTTACTACATTACTTCTATTTGACTTTGCTTAAAATATGGTTTTACAAACCTATAAATAGACATAGTCGTCTCTCCTCTTGTATCATTCGAGTTCGACATAGTAAATTTTCTTTTCCTCTGCCCGTGGTTTTTTCCCCGAAAGGGTTTCCACGTAAAATTTGTGTGTTCTATTTTTTTTTCTTTTCTTTGCGATACATTATCATTATCGACATTCTATTATCACACTTGTAAAAGGACTAATTAACAATGTGAAATGAAATGTATATGTGAAGACATTTGTAACACTCCAAACTTGACCTAACGTTATAACCAAATCTGGAAGGTTACATTAGTACGCAGAAATTTTACTTTTTCCAAAGTGTGTTTTGTTACGAAATTGAAAACCAAAGTTTATATAAGTTCGTCACGATTCCTCAATGGGAAAATTTTAAATTCTCTAAAACGTTAATGTGAACATATTAATTATTAACTTTAAAAACCCAACCTTATACAACCATAATGCTTAAATCACTTGCTTCGTAAAACTTGTAATTATGACTAAAACTTTGCAACGGAAATTCCAGAGCTAATATTTGTAAATCGTGATTTCGTCAAGTGAAAACGTTTTATTTAGCCGATTGACCATATTTTTAAACTTAAGTTATTAACTTTCGTAAAATTCCAATTCATATTTTTGTGGCGGAAAAATCTTGGTTTGTATAATTTTAAAAACCGAACATTGATTGTTGATTAACACAGATCATGTAGAAAAAAAAACTTTAAGTAAAAGAAACCGAAAGGCAAAATTGAATCCGAGAAATTAAACCAAAAGCCAAAAGTCCAGAAAATTCATTTATTAACCAGAGCAAACCATTTTATGAGAGAATCAATTCGAGCTCCCACACGCCATCCAACTCTAAACTTACTGATTACCTGAAAAGTCAGAAATAAAACAAAAGGGTGAGCTATAAAGCTCAGTATATAACTAAACTCAAACAGAGAACACATATATCATAATATACAAATCAGAGGATCATAGAGAATTTCATCATGAATAATTGAGCAGATCTGAGAATGCATGATTATGCCAATGCGGTATTTTTCAGAAAAACATAATACAGATTTTTCAAAAAACTTCTTACCCAACTTTGCTACACACCAAAATAGAGTCATCCAGAACTCGTCCAACTAAATCATACCAACAGATAATTGTGGACATTGCCACCAGAGTTACAATTAAACTTCCAGATCAAATATATGTGGTCAAGCCACTATATTGCAGCAAAGTTGCCAAAACAAATATGAGTGGTCGAGCCACCATAATTGCAGCTAAGTTGCCAGACAGAAATGTGGGTAAACCACTAGAAAGTGCAGAACATTAAACTGTCAGAACTTCCTCCTTACCACATTATCCCAACCCAATGCAATGTGACATGGCATGCATATACAAAATTAGAATGATAAGCATGTTGAACATGCATCCATATTCTTAACAAAATCCAGTAAGCATGGCTTACATACTTTACAGACAAATATACTAGATAACGAATCACTTTGACCAAAAATGTAACACCCTAAACTCGGCCTAGAAGTTTAGACCGAATCTCAAATGCTACATTGATCATCAACGTGATCATAAGTAAATTTTTACAAAACAATTTTTATGTCGAATCGTAATATTTAGTCATTTAAAACCAGTTAGTAAAATTTTAGTTAAGACAGTATATGTAAATGTAAACAGAATAAAAATGATTAAAACATAACTCGAAATTTGTACCACAGCTTTGTAAGATTTTACATTTCCAAAACTAAATAATCAAATAGATACTAAAAGTGCAAACTGATAATAGTTTATTTTCACCGAGACTGTCCAAGACCTCCGCACACCGAGTCCAACGTCAAAATTCAGAAAAGGTACCTGAAAAGGAAACACTAAGAGGGGGTGAGCTACTCGAGCTCTGTGTGAAACAAGTCTAAAACAGAGATATAGAATTCAAAACAGTAGCACAACGGATTTCCAGTTACCCACGGAATCAGAACACAAAGTTAGAACTAACGTCCCAACAGAATTCAACAACCATAGCACACAAAATTCACACAAATGTCTCAGCACAAATGCTAATCAGACCAACAGATTACAAACAACTAATCTTTCAGCCAGAACACACATAGACAGATGCGGATTAAATGTAGTCAAGTAAAAACCCACCCATCCAGCCAACACACCCCAAAGAGCTGTTAAAGCTCATCCAACCAAACACACCAAATAAGACCTCGCAAGGCCCATCCAACCTTACACGCCACATATGTGGACTAAGCCACTCAGATAATAATACGCAGCAGGGCTAGCGTATATGCTGTATTGTGCAATGCGATGGTCCGATGTATAGACGAGTTACAGTTAAACTGCCAGATCAGATAATGTACGCAGCAGAGCTGACGTACGTACAGTATAGTGCAATACGGTAATCTGTTGTACAGTCATGCTGCAGTGAAAACTACCAAATCAGATAATAGTGCGCAGCAAAGCTGACGCATGAGCGGTACAATGCGATAAGTCGTTGTACGTAAAAATTTGCAGTTAAACTGCCAGATCAAAACAAATACAATCTTCCTTCTCTTCACAACCCAACCCAAAATACTTTATGCAAATGCATGAATGCATTCAAGCTCGCAGAACCGAAATATTTACACAGATAGTCAGACGAAACAGATAAGCAACATACTCCACAGACCAGATTCAAATTCACACATCAGACACAATCATCACCGATATCGAGTCATGAATACCCTTACTAAACTTAGCTAAGGTTGGAGCATACACCACTGCATTTTTGGATCAGAAACTCACTTGGAACCAATATAAGTGCCTTAGGTTGCCTTAGGACCGCGTGGAAGGTCAAAAGCCCGTGTAAAAAAGGGTACACGATCGTCTGACAAAGGCACACGCCTGTGTGAAAAGAGGCACACGGTCATGTAACTATGGCACACGCCCGTGTGGACCAGGGAACATGGCTGTGTAACTTTCTTTCCATTGCACTAAATTTGAGTACAGGGCTGACATGGCCGTGTGAGGGTCTCACACGCCCGTGTGCCCACCAGACACGACCGTGTGTCCAAAACACACACGCCCGTGTGGGATCCCTAATCCCCAAATTAATCACACAGTCGTGTGGCACCAAATCACTCAAACCCTAATCCCCGAACTCACACGCCCGTGTGCTCGAGAGGTACGGCTGTGTGAGAACGATAAAATCCTCAAATCGGCCACACGACCGTGTGGCCAGGCCATGTGACACCCAGATCAGCCCGAAAATCCTGATTCCCAATTCCACACAGCCGTGTGCACAGGTACACGCCCGTGTGGCCGCCCCTGTGGTCACGAAACCACCCTTAAACAGCCTGAAAAACTAAGTTTTTCGGTCACTAAAATGACTTCTAGTCACGCCACTTCTAAAACCAACCATAACGCACTATTCTCCAAACGATTTCAATCAACACGAGCCCAACATGCCCAAATACCAACATGCTAAAAGATTACCGAAATTCCACAGCAAATCAATAGTTTTACAAATAAAATAAAGAAGTTTTGAATCCCACACCTGTTTCGACGACGACAAAGCAAAATTCTTCGTTTTACGTGCAGCAAAACCCACTTCCCAGAGGAACGAGAAGAAAAACCACAACCACGGTAAAAAGAAAATAGAAACCCAGAGAGAAAAGCCAAAAGCACGTCCCAGACCAAAAATTAAAAATAAAATAAAACCAAAAATAAAGTAAATAATTATAAATATTAACTAAAACAAAACAAAATAAAATGTCTCTCCAAAATGCGCTCCCAAAGACTCGAACCTAGAGCCTTGATGTATACTAACATTCACTCAACCACCAGACCAACAAGCCCATTCTGACACTTAAATGCACCACTAAACTCAATAGCACCACCAACTGACTGACCCTAACCACAAAACCCAAAACTTCTAGCCTCAAAAATTCGGAGTGTTACAAGAAAAACCACAATGTCACATGCATGGTCATATAGCAAATTTAGATATTTATAATTCAACATATTCAAACATCTTATACTCATACATAACACTGCAACACAGAGACATGGCATCAGATTTAACAGAACACAGATCATACATATATGTTTTGTGTACCTTAAACACATCATATATAGTAGCACACTAAAAAATACCTTGTTTTCAAGTCATATAGTAGCATCACATATTTAAGCGGCTCCTTAGCGAAAAAAAAAAAAAACTAATAACTCCAATACTGTCTAGGCGGGAGTTGTTGCCACCTTGGCGGTAATTTAACGTACTATTACTCTTTTTTGTTTTACTTAATTTCTTATAAATTCCTTAACAATTTGAGTAACCTTTAACAAACTAAGTAACATTCCTATATTTTACAAATTATCTAGTTCTTTTGTTTTATTTGGCTTTTTTAGATTTTTTGAACTTTGTTTTGAAAGCATAAAACTCATTTTGAATAAAATTTAAATATATTTTCTATTATTTTATAAAAAATATTTTATCATTTATTTTCTTAAATAAAGTATTGATTTTTTCCCGAAAATGTCTCGTTAATGTCTCACGTTCGTACCCGCCATCGAGATAGGTGAGAGACATTACAAATTTAACCGTGAATTTCTTTTATTTGATAATTCATCCAATTTTTATAATTGTAATTTTAAAAAAATTATTCAATTATTATTAAAATTTCTCCTTCACTAACGAGAGAGACAAAATCTCTCTATGTCAAAAGTCATGTACTCATGAAAAGTAATTAAGAACTTATGAAACAATTCAAATGAAAGAAATAATTATTTTTTAGAAGTTTTAAATATCCACAAAATTCATAATGGAAATCAAATATTGATCTATTTCAACTTGTGTAGATAATTTATATGCTATCTGACTTTACTATAAAATGTTAGATAGTTTGGAAATAATAGATATTTTAAAAGTCCTTTTCTAATATAACTTGGATAAAATTTTTAGTTTTTGTTTGTAAGCAATAATGAAATATTAGGCTTATTAGAACTAGTATAAAGAAAAGACTTGTGGGCACAAGTAGTGCAAATTGATGAATTCTCTTTATGTGCGGGAATATGGTGAAGCCATGTAAATTTATTTTTTTCGTTCCAAAAAGACTTATCCTCAAAAGCCCATTTCTTCTCAACAATATTTGACTTGCCTTAACTTTTCTCTCCACGTTTACTTCGAGTAATTATTGCTTAACAACTTTGACTACTCGTTACTCTTGAATTTTTCCCAACGTTCAATCGTATTTTGACTACCTATTATTCCCTTAATTTTCTCTACATATAGTTGTTATTCTCTTAATTATCTCAACTAGTTGTTATACTTTGATAGCTATAAAAACCATGCCCTGATGGCTTTCCAAAATACATAAAAAAAAAAAAATCTTGTGTGCTTTATCATTAATTTAGTATTGTTTCTGCTTGTTGTTCTTAAACATACATGTATACATTACTTAAACATACATCTAACTTAAACTATTATGCCATTCACCAATAATGTATCAAGTTGGCATATACACTCACATATAAGTCTCAAATATCGTAACCTTTCATACAATTCATCAAGTGTAACATCCCGAACCCGGCCTAGAAGTTAGGCCCGAATCTGGCGTGTCACAAAAAAAAAACTCGTTTGAAAATTTTAGCCTATTTGTTAAAACCCAAAACACTTAAGTAAATGTTAACTACTTGGAAACGTAATTATCTTTTAAGAAAACCTTTTTGGTGGCGAAAACATAATTGAAATAAATGATTTACAAATAAGTGATGTTTAGAAACAGAGTTGCAGAAGTATTTTGAAATCGTTGCCGAAATGTAGATAAAATACAAGTATTTTTGAGAGATTGATTGATGAGTCAACAATCAAGGTAGTGAACTTTAAAACCATGACTTTTGAAAATATTTTTTTTTTGATAGTTCGAGAAAATTACTTCTGTGTTAAAATATTTATAAAGTTTATTATGAAATTCGTTTATTAATCGATTTTGGAAAGCCTTTATTTAAGTTTTAGAAAAATTCTCATTTAAATCAAATTAAGCAAAATAGTAAGTATATCAACCATAAAGCAAATAATAAAATACTCCAGATGCCTTATTACAACTTAAACCAATATAGCAAAATAGTAAAATAAACGGAAATAGAAATTTAAGATTTAATAACACCATTTCTGAAATATGGCTTCCAACGAGTCATCCATGGCCCAAGTCCACCTCACGGAGCATTACCTACAGGGTTAAGAAAGAAGGGGGTGAGTTACAAGAACTCAGTGTGTAACCCACTTACCATAGTCCATTGGGCCAAAACCATTTAAGCATTTATTTGGGCCTGAGCTCATTACAGATATAACAATTTAACATGTATAGAATGCATGTGATATGCAATTCTCAAACCAAACCTAATTTCCATCCGCTACACACCACCCGTACCAACCAGCACACCTGTGGGGAGCTTTAGTCACCCACCCCGCCAACACACCAAACTGGGCATTAAGCCATATATCAACTGGGCAATAAGCCATATATCAAACTGGGCAATAAGCCATATATCACTGGGCAATAAGCCATATATCAAACTGGGCAATAAGCCATATATCACTGGGCAATAAGCCATATATCAAACTGTAGACAAGCCACCAGATTAACAGAATTTATATGGCATTGCCATTTTTCAGATTTGTGGCAGAGCCACCAGAGTTATGTAGCAGAGCTACCAGAACTTCTCTTCATCATTATCCCATCCCATGCAATTCATGTATAATATGCATAACAATTCATAAGAATGCATTCAGATATTTCTTACAATTTTATGGCCCATTATAACAATTTATTAACTTGGCCCACTAAGCAGAATATTATCTTGGCCCATTTCACATATTTTCAGATCGGCCCATTTAGCAAATTATCAAATTGGCCCATATAGCAATTTATCAAATTGGCCCATATAGCAAATTATCAAATTGGCCCAATTTATTAAATTGGCCCATATAGCAAATTATCAAATTGGCCCATATAGCAATTTATCAAATTGGCCCTTATAGTAATTTATTAAATTGGCCCATATGGCAATTTATCAAATTGGCTCATATAGCAATTTATCAAGTTGGCCTATATAGCAATTATCTCAATTTGGCAATCGTACCCACTAAGGGTAATTCGGTAATTTACCCTCTATGGGTATTATGGTAATTTCGTAATCCAAGGGTATTTCATAAATTTTACCCACCAAGGGTAATTCGTTTGGGCACAAAAATTGAAACTGCCCATCTGCGTTATGCTGACCAAATTGACTATAACTCGAGTTAGGAAACTCAAAATTTAGATCCGTAAATTTTCCCTGAAACTAGACTCATATAACTTCTTACTGTAAGTTTTTCAGAATTTTTGGCTTAGCCAATTAGTACAGTTTATTCTTCAAAGTATCCCTTGTTTCACTGTTTGACAATTCTGCCCTCTCTTCACAAAATCTCAGATATCTTATTGTACAGAACTCAAATACTGGTTTCGTTTGATCCAAATAAAAATAGACTCACTAAGGATTCTAATAATATAAACCATGTCCCATAATAATTTTTTTACAATTTATAATGATTTTTTTAAGTCAGAACAGGGGATCACGTAATCATTCTGAACCAGTCTTACTAAAATTTAAAAATATCAAAATATACAAATCCTTTGCTCTCTCTGTTTCTTTTATAAGAAAATAGACTCAATTATCTTTCAATCCATATATCCTTCACTTCATAATTAAATTTCCACTATTTTTGGTGATTTTTCAAAATCAAGTCACTGCTACTAACCAAAACTGTTTTATTGCAAAATATAATTACCACTTCGAACATACGCACGCCCGAGTGGTCACAGATGTCAGTTTCCGGCTTTTTGGTCTTTCGAACGAATCACAGAACATTTTATGCAAACATTCAAAGAGGTATGAGATTACACACCTGATTTGGATTTCCTAAAGAACCACTCTTCGTTGACCCTAGAACAATACCAACCAAAAGTTAGCCTCGGATTTCCAAAAGATTTCATACCCCACGTATTACTTACACTTGAATCACTTACCACTACGTGATCTCCCTCTACGGAGTCCCGATATTCAACCCCGCCTTCTAACTACCACCACACGCTCCTTTACTGCAACTGATGTTAACGATCCTCACCCTTTGATTATCAAAAGAATCCGAACAACAACAAAACGTAAGAACCACTATTCGGTTTTGGGACACACCGCAATGGAAACCAAAAGATGAGAAGAATGGAATCAACCACTTGAAGATTAGAAGGGAAAAAGAAGTAGGGGTTTCGGCCAAGAAGAGATTTGCAACACAAGGCTCAAGTTGTACTAGCTAGAATTGGATGAAAAGAGAGAAAAGATGAGTAGAAGGAACACTATAGAAGAAGAGGAAATTTCCAGCAAGGAGGAAATGTAATCAAAAGAAACAAAATATTAGGTAAAGAAAAAGTTCTAAACACCCCCCTCTTCAGCCGAATATCATCCCCCCTTTCTTTTTTTTTTCACCTACTCCATTCTTTTCAAATCTCATCATTATACTTTTTCTTTTTCCACAAATCACTCTCCATCATTCCTTTTTCCACAAATCACTCTCCATCATTCCTTTTTCTCCCATTTCTTTTTTTTTTTCTCTCCATAATTCACCCATTCACCTACTCCACCATTTGTATTCTTTTAACCAAATCAAACTCTTCCTAGCACAAAAAAATACTCTCCAAAATGCTACATATGAGATTCCAACCCACTCCCCCTTCCATACTCTCTTGTGACGCCAACCACTAAGCCACACACTCCACTTGTGTCTCCTAAATGCACCCACTTATTCTTAAGTCTTGATGCCACCTACCTTCTCTCATTAATAGGCTTAAACACAAAATTTTTACTAGGGCCCAATTCAACCCCGGGCCCTCATTGAACCCCTAAACACACACAATTAATATTTTTAACTAGCTTAACGCAAGAATGCAACAATTAAAATTCCAAATTTTGGGATGTTACATCAAGGTACCAAATTCACATATAAAATTGATTATTTCCAACTTACCATTTCAAGCTCCAAATATAAACATGACCTATTGTTATGCTAACAACCAATTCAACTTAGGTATATGCCGAACAAAAAGAGACTTTACAAACATTGATGATCGAGGATTCTTTAGCTAGATGCTGGAGTCATTGCTTGCGCAAGGGAAACAAATCGTATACTGAACGCTAAAGCTCAGTTGTATTTTCGTGATTCAAATCAAGATAACATAGTTTATAATCAATTCCATACAATCTATTTGATTTCTAATGTCAACCAATTTATGTATATCTCATGCCAAATCTCATCTAATGCATCAACATATACATATGTCAAAAATATACCAAATGCATTAAATGAATCATCTATACATTACTTCAAATAACCAAGCTAAATGAACATATTATACAAACATCTCAATGCCATTGATATTTTCATATCTATTCTATTTTAAACATTTGATTAAATCACATTTCATTTCCAATCAAATCAATTCATTCATCATCTTTCCATATTGACCCTTAGGCTCGTTTAATCGGTTCGCATAGTCTTTCACATGCTATCAATAATCATGTATCATATATATGTACCTATAGTAAAATTTCATAACATTTATCAATTTTGAGCATCATTCAACCAATTCACAATTTATCTCCCCTATTAACATAACTCAGACTCGAACGAATACACGAATCCTAACAAACACACCAATTTGCAACCCAGTGCCTTATCAGAACATTTGAAATAAATAGATTGTGCCCAACGCTCATCAATTTAACAGAAGTAAAGGTTGTGCCTAGCACTAATCGGAACATCTGAAGGAAAATGCGCTCAGCGTTCATCGACATATATTCGAAGTAATCTTGTACTCAATCTATCCTATGACATGCCAACTATATTTGACTCTGCTCAAACAATTAATAGGGTAACTAATTTTCCAATTTCATTATATAGTTCAATTCACACTCTGTTTATAATCCAAGGATAGTGTATGTTTCGTTAAGTTATTTTGTTGTTATTTTAGTGTTAACTTGTTCATTGTGCAAGGGTGAAATTATTAGTATTAATCCTCGTATTATGTTATGATAAGTATTCTTATGGTTTTTGTTTAGGCGAAAGGGGTGAAAATTGAATTCCTCCAACGGAGCAGTTCTCGTTTTGGACATTGTTTTTGAGTAGTAAGAACACGAACCTCACTTTAAGGACTGAAAATTTGACAAAAGAATGTTTTCTTGGATGGATTTTCGATGATTAATCGGTGCGACTTTATGATTGTTGTAGGATTCGTGAGTTCCCTGATTGTGTGGTTAATTAATTCCGTCATCAGGTGTGTGAACTAACCCGAAAAACTCAATCGAATCTCAAAAAAACCCAAAAACAGGGCCTTTTTTTGAAATTGCCCAGTGTCACACGGCCGTGTGGCAGACCATGTGTACCACACGGCCGTGTGTGATTACATAGCCTAAACAAGTAGGCCGTGTGGACCACGTGAGTTGGCTTATTGGGCCTTGTGAGCCTTTTGGCCAATTTTGAAGTCTTGATTAGGGGCCAATTTAGGGACTCAAAATTAGACCCATAGGCATTTTGGTAGGCCTATAAAAGCGGAAAATTTGGTATGTTACACATAAGTAAGCTTAGGAAGCATGTTATGTAAGTTGCGTTTTGTATAAGTTATGTATTATGTTATGTTCTATAAATATAAGTTTAGATATGCATGCCATGCAACCTATATGATACATATGTATGTTAACATGATCATGCATATGCATTGGGGTGGGTTTTGCTATGTTGGAGGAAA
This sequence comes from Gossypium australe, assembly GCA_005393395.2. Taxonomy (NCBI): domain Eukaryota; kingdom Viridiplantae; phylum Streptophyta; class Magnoliopsida; order Malvales; family Malvaceae; genus Gossypium; species Gossypium australe. The sequence continues at coordinate 135,230,856 of CM016623.1, forward strand.
TGTATTCTGGCAGTTCTATTGCAACCTTGGTGGTTAAACTGTAATTTCTATCTGGCAGCCCAGCTGCACTTTTATGAGTAACATACTACCTCGTTCCGATGCGATTGGATGGATGGCCTCATGTAGTTCTAATTTGTGTGATTGGTTGGTCGGAGATAGTGTGTAGCATGGGGTAGGATTTATTCTGATATGTTATATGTTCTGAATATATGATAAATGATATACGTTTTGGAAATATGAAAATTTCTGATTTGATATTTGCGTACGAATTCTGTAAGTGAATTCTGTACGTGGGCCAAGTCACACACTAGGCTTCTAACTCATTCGTTTATTTTGTTTCATTTCAAGTGATCCTAAAACTTAAGATTAAGTGGCAAATCCGAAGCTTAGTTCAAACTTTTATTTTTAAATATGATTGGATTTAAATTTTGGACTTTATGAACTTTCGGACTTTTTGGTTTTTGTTTTTTGCAAACATGCTATTCATAATCAAAATTTTATTCAAGACGACATAACTAACAAGGTACTATAGTTTCATAAGACAAACAAATTCTAGAATGTTTTTTGCTGCAAAGTTTTGGAAATTAATACGATGTTTTGCGATGTAAGTGGGTAAACGATTGTATTTGTTTTGATTAAATTAGTAAAGCACGGTTTTTGACAAAACACATACGTAATTTTCTAAATACATATGTTTTCGATAAATTAATTGATTTTGATATCTTTGAATAAAGTGAGTTTTTCAAGAGAATTAATCGGCACTGTCTTTACATAACAATATAACCTTCATAATCTAATCGTAACGTCTAGGTCAGATATGGGGTGCTACAATGCATCATCATGTATGACCCAAGTTAAGATTAAATCCAACCAAATTTGATGGGAATACTTTAGAGTTTTATAATTTTTAAAATTTTTCGAATTATTATAATTTTTGAAAAATATTTTTTTAGTAAAAAACAATTATTATTTTCTATTTTTCACTTTTTTATTTTTATTTTATTTTTACTTTTTTTTTTTTTTTTTCAAAAATCATTTTTGAAATTGCATTCAAATAAGTTAAAGCCATTTTTTAAGAAAATGAAAATAACCATTTCCCTAAAACCAAAGGAAGCTTTAGCTTTGCAAAAGCATTCTTCTGATTTCAAAAGTTTTATGTTTAGCATTATATATAGTTTCAAAAACTACTTTTCAAAAATAATGTTAAACATAACTTAAATATCATTACTTATAAATATAATTTCAATAAAAAAGTGATTTCTTTTCTTAAAGTTGCAAGAACTATCATAAGTGTAAGTATAAATAACACACATTCGATTTTTTTTTTGCAGTCAGCATCAAAATATAAAATTTTAGAAGGGTGAAAATTTAAGTTTACATTTATATTAATTAATCACTTTATAGTTTACGGACGGACTAAATTAATATTTCACTATTTTTGAAAAGATTGTAACGTTCATTATAATTTTTTGAAATCAAAATCAAAATATAAATCAAACATAAATTAGAATAATTATGAAAAAAAACCCATTATATATTAAGTTGTAAAATATGCTAATTTTTAAATTCAAACGAATATGTTGATAATTGTTTTTATTTAAAATATAAAATTAATAAATTATGTTAAAAAAAATTCTACCAAGTATTTTTCAACTAAAGAGTAGTTGGTAATTTAAAAAGAAAAAGAAAGAAAGATAATTGGCCACCTAAGAAAATTGGTTTCAAAGAAAACGAGTCTTTCTAAATTTCTTTAAAAATTTTCTTAAAAGATTCTTTTTGTGACAGATGAGACTCGAAATAATAAACATATAGATATTAAAATTATAATCGGCTTTGCATTAATATGTCCATAGTGATATTAGAACTTTGGGCAAAGTGGGGATAAATCCCATGTCGACAAAAGAAGCATAAAACTAAATTATTCCTCTCTCACTATATATAATATATAATATTGCTTTTTAAACTACGATTTAGCCTCCTAGTTTGATTTATACTCCCTAAGAGATACTAAGTGTGATGTAATAATTTAATTCTAAATACTTTCTTTTGTTTCTTGAAGTTAAGTTTTTAAAAGAAGCAATAAGAATAAGGTTTTAAGTAAAGAATGTTTGTTTACTATTACGAATTACGTTAAGTATGTTGTGTAGTAATACTCGAGATTCGGACTCATGAGTCGGGTCTGGTTGAAGGGTGTTACAGAGCTAGTATACGCTAGCAGGTCTGATGAGATGGTATACGCAAACAAGATTGACAAGATAGTGTACGCTAGTAGGTCTGGCGAGCTAGTGTTCGATAGTTGGTCTAGCGAGTTAGTGTTCACCAGTAGGCTTGGCGAAGCAAAGATCGCCAGTGGGCCTAGCGAACTGTGATAGTTATTTTGGGCCAAAAGTCAAAAGTAGGAGTACCTAAAGGATAATTATACCAAATTTAGGAAAGTCAACTTACTTTTCTCTTCGAAACACCATCCATGCACGTAACTTCTTTCCTACTTCTACTGCGACTAGGGTGTTCTAAGAACATTAGAACACTCAGTGCCTATAAATTTAGCCCTTTCCCTTAGAAAGTTCATATTCTGTTAAGCAACAGGATTCTTTCAAATTCATCGATTATTCTTACATCAAGTTCTAAGTACCTAGAACTTAGCTCTTAGGATCTAAGGTAAGACTCTGTTCCTATATTGTGTTTAGAAGAATACGCAACACAAGGGACTAGGTTCTCCAAAAGACCAGCATGTGCGAACTTAGGGTCGTTTGTGTTTATGTATGAGATTTTATGTGTTTTATCTGTTAGTGACTTGTGTTTGTGAAATTGTGAACTTGACAGAACCATCTACAAGCAAGGACAAGGGAAAGACAAAGCTTTGTTGGAAAAAAATGTAATTTTTTGGAAAATTTGAGACATATTCTCAATTGGTAAAGGTGGAGAATTGAATCATAAAATTATAGTTTTATATTTTACTCGATGAGACCTTTACAACGGTATATCATATATGCTCAAAACGGTTGAGTGGTGAATGAGAATTTGATGCTCAAAGTAAGCTACTTGTGAATATTTGTTGAGGAAAAGAAAAGATTAGATCCCACATTAATTAAATACCAAACGTGAGATATGTATATATGTGAGAATCCACTTGAAGGGTGATTAAATGACTAAGCTTGAAACTTTGTCTCGAGCGCAGAGGGGTGCAAGTCTAAACCTGACGGGGTTGGCGGTGCAGCCGCACGGCGTGGGCATTGCGAAATGTTTGGATCGGCCAAGCTCAAGAGGGGCCTACAGATATTTTAGCCCAATACGTGTTTTATTTTTTCTCAGCAGATATTATACAGAATTTGTAGTAAAAGGAAAAATATCTCGATTTGATTTTATTCCAATCATATTGATTTTTAATTTGATTTGATTTTATTCAAATTGTTTTAAAGGCTCCTTTAATAGAAAGATTTGTATCTTTATTCATGGAAATTTCCAAAATTCCTCCATAATTCTTTACACTGACTTACAACGAATTTTTTGTCCAACAATCTTCAAACAAATTTATTATTTTACAATTCTCTAATCCGAGTCGAAAGAGACACCAAGGCGAAGAAAAAAAAATTAACGTGTTCTATTTGAAAATTAAAATTAAAATTGAATAATTCTATTTCGAGATTTATTCCTGTCGTTTAACAGATTTTATTCAATTTTAATATTTTTTTCCAAACGAGAAATAACTGAAATTTCGTTTCGGGATTTATCCTGTCGTTTAATAGATTTTATTCGGTTTTGATTTTGTTTCCAAATGAGAATTAAATAAATAATTATATTTCGGAATTTATTTTCGCTATTTAACAAATTTTATTCGATTTTAATTTTTTTTCCAAACAAGAAATAATTGAATAATCTGTTTCGAGATTTATTCTCGCCGTTTAACAGATTTTATTTTATTTTGATTTTGTTTCCAAACGAGAAGATTTAATTAAATAAATTTGTTTCAGGATTTATTCCGCCGCTTAACAGATTTTATTTTGATTTTGTTTCCAAACAAGATTTAATCAAATAAATTTGTTTTGGGATTTGTTCCCTCCGTTTAACAAATTTTATTTTAATTTTGTTTCCAAACAAAATTTAATTAAATAATTTTGTTTCGGGATTTAATCCTGCCATTCAATAGAATTGATTTTAATTTTATTTTGTTTTAGAATTTTAATTCTGTCATTTAACAAAATCAAAGGGTAATATAAATTGGAAATTAAATTTTCTATTTATTGTGGCTTTAATTGTGGCTTTAAATTGTGAAAGCTTAAATTGTAGCTTTAAAATTGTGACATCAAAGAAAAAGAAATTTATCAACGGTGAATTAAAAAGACAATATGAGAGTGCATGTCTAGGATTGGTTCTTTGAAATACTTGGTGTTTAAACGTGCCAAGTGCACCACCTCTCTTTCAGAGTTACCTACCTAGTGCATTATTTTATTGTGTTTTCGATTAGACCGTATAAACTTTTGTTCAGGGTTTTATTAGATTTCTGTCGTCTAACAAAAGTTGATAATTTTTCTAATTCTGGTTTTGTTTCTGAAATCTTAACAGAAAATAGAAATGGACTTATGTGTTATGATTTTTAAAGTCAACATGATTGACTCAAATCCAAGAAAATGGTGGCTTGATACTAGTGTCACACGTCATATTTGCTATGACAAAGACTCATTTTCTGAGTTGGAGCCTTGTGAAAATGGGGAGAAGCTCTATAGGGATAATGCTGCGACTTCCAAGATTAAGGGGAAGGGTATTGTGGTCTTGAAGATGACTTCTGGCAAAGAACTCAAGCTTCAAAATGTGTTGCATGTGCCTGACATACGCAAGAACCTTGTTTATGGGACACTCTTTAGTGTATACGGCTTTAAAATGGTGTTTGAATCCCAAAAGCTAGTTTTGTCTAAGGGGGGAATGTTTGTGGGACGGGATATGTATTAAACTTAATGCAATCTCTGTAAAAGCAAAACTATGAATAAGAATGTTGATTCTTCTTCAGTTTATATGCTTGAGTCATTTAATTTATGACATGGTAGGCTCGAACATGTTAATTATGATACTTTACTTACATTAATTAACTTAGAGCACATTCATTCGTTTCACACTAATTATAATCATAAACGTGAAACATGTGTTAAGGCAAAATTAACAAGGTCTGAACCAGTTGATCTAATACATAGCAATGTTTCTAACTTAAAGTTTGTTCAAACGAGAGGAGGGAATAAATATTTTAGTATCTTCATTGATGATAGCACAAAATATTGCTACGTATATTCGCTTAAGAGCAAAGACGAAACTATAGAGAAATATACACTCTATAAGCAGGAAGTTAAAAACTAATTTAATAAAAAGATTAAGATGGTGAAAAGTGATCGTGGTGGTGAATATGTTGAACCATTTGAATACTGTACACAACATAACATTATTCATGAAGTAACACCACCATACTCTCATCAATCAAATGGAGTAGCCGAACGGAAAAAAAAAACAAACTTTTAAGGAAATGATGAACACCTTGCTAGAAAGCTCTGGGTTATCATAAGAAATGTGGGGGGGGGGAAGCGTTTCTATGAACTAATTACGTTTTAAATAAGGCGCCCTACAAGAAAAGGGACAAGACACCATATGAGTTATGGAAAGGTAGAAAATCATCCTACAACCACTTAAAAGTGTGGGGGTGTCTTGCTAAAGTAATGTATAATGGTAAGTCGAGACATATGGGTCATCGACAAAATACCGTTAAACAACTGATCTAATACGAAGTTATCTCTATTGATTTTTGTAAAAAAATAACATTACAGATCCGCTAACTGAAAGCCTAAATCGAGATCATGTTGATAAAACATTGAAAGGAATGAGACTAAAGCCCATAGAAATAAAAGGCATTATGTGAAGGAAAACCCTACTTAGCTGACTGGATATCCCAAGATCTAGGTTCAAAGGGACAACCTACTTACATAGACCTGTGAGGTCACGTGGAGGTTATTATCCCAAGTTCATTCCTATGACTAAAAATAGGATAGGTTAAACAATGCTTTTAATGACCGTTTTGTGTTTCGGTGAGCCGAACAACATAAGTCACCTATGTGAGAGTGAAGTGGGGCAGCTTCGAGGAGACTATTGGGGAATGGTTCTCTCAAACTCTTGCAGAACCAAGAGATGTTCTCAGCTATCTGAACATTCCCATGAGAATTAAAACCTTGCCAATAAGATAGTTGTGTGTGGTATATCATCGTTTACACAAAAGGAAAAATAGCTCAAGGACATTGCGTCTACTAGTTAGCTAGTAAAGTAAATATACTTTCACAAGGGAAGGTTCAAGGGTGGATGCCTACCTATCCTATACAACTATTGATCGTAGATTCTATCACCACATCGAGTCAATGTTTTTGTTAAAACTTTCAATTTTCATTCATATGGGGGATTATTGGAAAAATTATAATTTTTTTTGGAAACTTTGAGGCATATTCTCGATTGGTAAAGGTGGAGAGTTGAATCATAAAATTATGGTTTTATATTCTAATCCATGAGACCTTTACAACGGTATATCATATGTTCAAAATGGTTGAGTGATGAATGAGAAATTGATGATCAAAGTAAGCTACTTGTGAATATTTGTTGAGGAAAAGAAAAGCTTAGATCCCACATTGGTTAAATACCAAGAGTGAGATATGTATATATATATGAGAACCCGCTTGAAGGGTAATTGAATGACTAAGCTTGAAACCTTGCCTCGCGCGCAAAGGGGGTGTAGGTCCAAACCCGCCGGGGTTGGGGGCGCACCCGTACGACATGGGCGACGCGAAATATCCAAAGCAGTCAGGCCCAAGAAGGGTTTGCGGGTATTTTAGCCCAATACATATTTTATTTTTTCTTAGCAGATATTATACATAATCTATATTAAAAGGAAAAATATATTGATTTGAATTTATTTCAATCAAATTAATTTTCAGTTTGATTTGATTTTACTCAAATTAATTTAAAGGCTCCTTTAATGGAAATATTTGTATCTTTATTCAAGGAAATTTCCAAAATTCCTCCATATTGAATGTTTATAAAAGCCTAAAGAAGTCTGCAGAACTCTTTACACAGACTTACAACAATTTTTTTCACTCTAAAAAATTCTTTTTTTTTTCCTCTCCCAATTTTCAAACATTTAGGTGATAAAAGAAGGCAAGGTTTGTTCGTTGATCACTGCAAAGGTACTACTGCTGCAATCATTTTATTGTTGTATCCTGGGAGACAGTTGATCAACGTTTCTCCAAGTACCATAGGAGCAGTCGAATCTGTCTTAAAGAAATTTTGAAAACAGGCCTCAACATCTAGTAAAACTCGATTACATTTATTTGATTTTTGGTTTTCCAAAATCTTGTTTATTTAATTGTTTTCAAATATGATGTTTTAAATAAATACAAATATTTGTTTAATCTATTTTATTTAAATATGGTGTTTTTACATAAATATAAATATTTGTTTATATAAATATTTACTTATGTTAAGTTGTTTTATTTATTTATATAATTATTTATATTTATTTTTTCGTTAATTTGTTTTGTCTAACAATCTTGTCTAAAGGTTTTCAACAATTGGTGAGTGTTCAAGGATCGCCACTTGTATATACGAACCATAATGTTAATCAAGAGCTTAGGGTTTTAACTTATGTTCCAAGAGTAAGCTTTCTTTAAAACTTTGTTTTATTTTTTTTAAGATTAAATATGTGTTTTTATGAACAATGATATGCAAGCTCTATAATGTGAGCTCAATACGAACAAATGCTACGTGGGCTCCTCATAATGGACAAGCTCTACGTTTTAAGTACATGTTTTGACAAATATTGTAACATCCTAGAAATAGGAGTTCTACATTTTGCACTATTTCTTGTGTTTGGCTCATTAGGCATGTCATTTTAGTGCATGGGGAAAACATTCAACGTTATTTTTAATGGACTTGTTCAAGTGGGCAAACATTTGGCCATGTTTATTTTTGGTGGCTACATGGTTACGTGGGAAACCAAGAAAACATGGGCATTTTTTTTTAATTTTATTAAATTATTAGCCCACTATTCCTTGTTTTCAATTGTTTATTTCCACAACAAATAAGCCTTGCCGTCCACATTGGAGCATGTCTCTGTGGGCACAATTAAATGCATGGCATATGTTATTTTAATCTCGCTTGTGCCTTCCACTTTATGGTTAAATTATGGAAAATTATTGGGAAACATAATATGGTGGCCATGTATTAATTATTCCCAAAGCTTGCCGTCCATCCACCATGCTTCAATTTTAATTATCCCAAATCAATGCTCATTGCTATCCATGACAACTCATGCCCATTCTCCATATTGCTTTGTCGTCCATGATATAAGGGTTCAAAGGGGTATGGCCTTAAATTTGGCACATGCTTCCATTTGTTTTTTTTAAAGATTAAAATAGTTCATTGGCTCATAAAAAAATTCAGCAATCATTAAACAATTTTTGACACATGAGAAAGACGGCAATAAAGTATGGTGTTTAAAAAAAAAGAAGAAGTGGGAACATAATGATGGGATGATAGGTGGTGGTGAGTGAATGGTGGAGCACTTTGGAGAGTGGTAGTGGTTGGCCAAATGGGAAGGTGTGTTTAGGGAGCATATTCGGCCATTGGTATGTGGGGAGTGTCGTTTCTCTAAGTGTGGATTGGAGAGTGACTTTCTGCTCATTTTGCATTTTTGGTATTTTCGATTCTAGTGTTTCGGTTTTCTACTCTTTTGACATTTCTTTTCTCCTCTGGATATGTTTTCTTTCTTCTTGTTTCTTTTTGGAAACTAACCACTCATACAACTTTTGTTCAACCTCCCATCCTTTTCAATTGTTTCTTCTCAATAGCCAAAACCCCTACATCTTTTCTTCTAATTTTAATAAGCTTGCTACGTTTTTTCTTCTTTTGGATCCTTCATTTCGGTTAATCTTTTAGCTGAATCTTGATGGTGGTGGTAGCTGAAGCTTGTCTTTCCATTCGGTTTATCCTTGGTAGTTAGGAGCGTGTGGTGGTAGTCAAAAGGCGGGGTTGGATATCGAGACTCCATAGAGGGAGATCACGTTGTGGATCAACGAAGAGTGGTTCTTTGGGAAATCCAAATCAGGTGTGTAATCCCTTACTTTCCGAATACATGTTTCAAATGGGGTGTGTAATCTCATACCTCTCTAAATGTTTGCATGAAATGTTCTGTGAATCGGTCGAAAGATTGAAAAGCCGCAAACCAGCATCTATGGCCACTCGAGCGTACGTATGTTCGAAGTGGTAGCCATATTTTGTAACAAAATAGTTTTGGTTAGCAGCAGTGATGTGATTTTGAAAAATTACCAAAAATAGTGGAAATTGAATTAGAAAGTGAATTAGATATGGATTGAAACATAATTGAGTCTATTTTCTTATAAAAGAAACAGAGCAAGCAGAGGATTAGTATATTTTGAGATTTTTAGATTTTTGTGAGACTGGTTTAAAGTGATTTCGAGATCCCCTATTCTGACTTGGAAAAATCACTATAAATTGTAGAAAAATAATTACGGGACATGATTTATATTATTAGTATACTTAGTGAGTCTATTTTTATTTGGATTAAACAAAACCAGTATTTGAGTTCTGTACAATACGATATCTGAGATTTTGTGAAGAGAGGTCAGAACTGTCAAATAGTGAAACAAGGGATACTTTGAAGAATAAACTGTACTAATTGGCTAAGCCAAAAATTCTGGAAATATTACAGTAAGAAGTTATATGAGTCTAGTTTCAGGGAAAATTTATAGATCTAAATTTCAAGTTTCCCAACTCGAGTTATAGTCAGTTTAGTCAGTACGACGCAGATGGACAGTTTTGATTTTTATGCCCCAAATTAGTAATTAAGCCTAGGTTGCGAAAATTACCATCATACCCTTAGAGGGTAAATTACCGAATTTCCTTTAGCAGGTACGATTATCGAATTATGAAAACGCCCTTACGGGCCAAATTATGAAAATGCACCTAATAGGCTGAATTACGAAATGTCCCTATGGACCGAATTACGAAAATACCCTTAATGGGTCAATTTGGTAAATTGCTATATGGGCCAATTTGATAATTTGCTATATGGGAAAATTTGAAAAACTGCTAGATCGATATATGGGCCAAAAACTGCTAGATCGATATATGGGTCTTTTGTTAAAATTCATCATGTGAATGTATTGTTATGTTTTATATATATACATGATTGCATGGGTTGGGAAAATTGATGAAGAGAAGAAATGCCTGTTGCCAAAATCTAGTTCGAGTGGCTCTGCCACAATCTAGTTCGGTGGTTTAACCATAATTTTTAAAATGGCTTTATGCCTGCGATTGGTGTGTTGGCGGGGTAGGTTGACTTGATCCCCACAGGTGTGATGGTTGGTACGGGTGGTGTGTAGCGGATGGAAATTAGGCTTGGTTGGGAATTGCATATCACATGCATTTTTATATTTGATTTATATAATGTACATTGTAAATGGGCTCAAGCCCAAATATATGTTTATATGGTTATGGCCCAGTGGACACGGTAAGTGGGTTACAAACTGAGTTCTAAGTAACTCACCCCGTTTTCTTACCCTTCTCAAGTAATGACAATTGATGGAGGCTTGGGCCGAGGATGACTTCGTGTGGAGGCCATACTACGAATGATGAGTTATAAAAACTTTGAACTTCTTTTAAGTATTTTTTTTTTATCTAAGTACTATTTCAATTGCGATGTAATAAGGCCTCTGGTATTATTTTTATGGATTTTTATTCGTGGATGGATTTTAATATGTTTTAGTTACTTAAATGGGGCTGTTTAACTCTTATAAATGTTTTCTTAAACTTACATATAAAAAAAAGAGTTTTTCTTAAATATCACTTACTCGTAAAATTCCCGTGAAAACTCTTTTATAAATTTATTTCAACCAATTATTTAAGTTTTTAACCAATTATTTCTCTGAAAATCAAATTATAAACTCTCATGTTTTAAATTTATGGTTTTCAAATAAATCTCGATTTTTGATAAACTCCGTCTTCAAAATCGTTTTGAAAATTTTTTTTCATTAAAAGCATTGATGACTGGACGTAAGTTCGAATTGTGTGGCATGCCAAGTCTGGTCTTAACGCATAGGCCGGGTTTGGGGCGTTACATTTTGTGGTATCAGAGCCAGTTTCAAAACTCGGTTGTGATTTGGGTTCAACAACAAATTTTATTTAAAAACTGTTTAAATTTCTAGATTTTACGTGTTAAAGGTAGTATGGCACCACGAGCATCCGGCACCAAGTCAAGTAAGTATTTGTGTACTAAATATTTATTATTGTGATATGACCATAGGAACACTCTAGAACTTCTAGTTTTAGATGTTGAAAATGGTATAGATTGAGACTATAGGAAGTGATTGCGAAAACAACTTTACCTCTTATATCTCATAAAATATCGTTAATAAATGCTGAAATAGTATACTGATTCATAAAAATTGTAATCAGACTAAACCGAAATACCCAATATGAGCACTAGAGGACGTGGACGTGGTAGAGGCCGAGGTGCTAGGGTGGCGTCTGAAGCGTCGGGTCTTATGCCAGAAATGGATGCACCTGTGTCACCTGAGAGTGAGACTGGATCTCATGATCATACGAGAGAGGATAATGCTTTGACTCAAGCAATGTTGCGATTCCTAGAAAGGGTCACTGGGGTTAGAACTGGTCCAGCAATCCGTGGATCAATCTCGGAACGACTTAAATCAAGTGGTGCCGAGGTTTTTAGAGGTATCTCGGGTGTAGCTCTGAATGTTGTGGAATATTGGCTCGAGGTTGTAGAGTGGATTATGGATGATATGGAGTGCACTGTAGAACAGAAACTGAGAGGGGCTGTGTCCTTGCTAAGGGACGAGGCGTATTAATGGTGGCTTACGGTTCGAGAAGGCACCGAGGCTGCATTGATTACTTGGGATTTCTTCAAAGATGCTTTCCAAGGGAAGTACGTCGGGACAAGTTATGTAGATGCCTGGAGGAAGGAATTCCTGAATTTGGTTCAAGGAAATAAGACGGTGGCAGCCTACGAGGCGGAATTTCTTCGTTTGAGCCGTTATGCTCGCACTATAGTATCGACCGATCATGAGCGCTGTGTACGCTTTGAAGATGGGTTGAGTGACGAGTTGCGAGTACTGATAGCCCCACAACAAGTACGGACTTTTGCCTCGCTTGTGGAGAAAGCCAAGATAGCCGAAGAGGCTAAGAACTCAGAACGCCAGAACCGGGAAAGAGTTAGAGGCAAGAGGGATACTAAGTACACGGGCTCTGCTAAAAGGTTCCAGAAGAGGCCCCGAAATGATGAGTCGGCTCAAGCTAGAGCTCCTGTGACTACCAATCAGAGTCGAGACTGTACTGATTGTGGGAAGCGACACCCCGGAGAATGCTGGAGGAAAACTGGTGCCTGCTATAAATGTGGTTCCAAAGACCATCAGTATAAGAATTGTCCTCGACGGACTGATAAAACTCCAGAAGCTCGTAACCCTGATGCTCAGCCAGCTAGAGGCACTCAGCAGCCACCGAGAGGCCGTGGACCAAGTCGTGGTGGTAATGGTGTTGGACGTAGTCAAGGTGCACCGGGTCGAGGAAATGGCTTTAGAGGTAACGCGGAGGCAAGACAGTCGGGGTTGGTCTATGCGGTTAGGCGTCGGGAAGATGGCGATGCACCTGATGTGATAACTGGTACGTTCTTCATCTTTGATGTACCTGTTACTGCTTTGATAGATATCGGGTCTACCCACTCGTATGTTGCTAGTGCCATATCTGGAAACCTGAATATTAGATCTGAGATTACCGATAGAGAGATGATGGTACTTAGTCCTTTAGGACAGTCGGTAATTGTGAATAAACTGTTTAGAGACGTGCCCTTAGAAATCCAAAGAGAAATATTTCTGGCGGATTTGATGGAATTGCCTTTTGGCGAGTTCGATCTTGTTTCGGGAATGGATTGGTTGGTAAAGCATCGAGCGCAATTGGATTGTGCTGAAAAGCGGATGTTGATAAGGACTGTGGATGATGAGGAGGTAGTTATGATTGGTGAGCGAAGGAACTTTTTGACAAATGTGGTATCTGCTTTGAAGGCAGAAAAGATGGTGCGGAAAAGGTATGGAGCATTCCTAGCCTTCATTAGTGCTTCGGATGCCAAGGAATTATCGGTGGAAGGTGTGAGAACGGTGAAGGAATTTCTAGATGTCTTTCCCAAAGAATTTCCGGGTCTACCTCCAGATCGAGAAGTAGAGTTTGGTATTAAGCTTTTGCCCGGAACGGCTCCGGTGTCCATTGCTCCTTATAGAATGGTGCCGAAGGAGTTAGTGGAGCTTAAAGCTCAAATTCAAGAATTGTTAGATCGGGGATTTATCCGACCGAGTGTGTCTCCGTGGGGAGCACCAGTTTTGTTTGTCAAGAAGAAGGATAGGTTGATGCATATGTGCATTGATTATAGGCAATTGAATAAATTGACGATCAAGAATAGGTATCCATTACCGAGAATCGATGACCTGTTTGATCAATTGAGAGGAGCTTCAGTTTTCTCCAAGATTGATTTGAGATCGGATTATCATCAACTCAAGGTTAAAGAGGCGGATATTCATAAGACGGCATTCCGAACTCGTTATGGACATTATGAGTTTTTGGTTATGCCGTTTGGTTTGACCAATGCACCAGCTACATTTATGGATATGATGAACCGAGTCTTTCAACCCTATCTAGACCGGTTCGTAGTGGTGTTCATAGATGATATCTTGGTATATTCGAGGAATGAAGAAGAGCATGACTCACATTTGCGCATTGTGTTGCAAATTTTGCGGGATAAGCAACTTTATGCCAAATTCAGTAAATGCGAATTTTGGTTGAAGGAAGTGACTTTCTTGGGGCATGTGGTGTCAGCCAAAGGAATAAGAGTTGATCCTCAGAAGGTAGAGGCTGTGTTGGAATGGAAACCACCAAAGTCAGTGGCTGAAATTCGGAGTTTCCTAGGGTTGGCTGGTTATTACCGGCGTTTTGTTAAGGGGTTTTCATTGATTGCTGCACCCCTAACTAAGTTGTTGCGAAAAGGAGTACCGTATGTGTGGACCGATAAACAACAAGAAAGTTTCGAAAAACTGAAGAAGATTTTGACGAAAGCGCCAGTACTGATTCAACCTGAGGCTGGAAAAGAGTTTACTGTTTACTGTGATGCGTCACATACGGGTTTAGGATGTGTGTTGATGCAAAGTGAGAAAGTGGTGGCGTATGTTTCTCGTCAGTTGAGGCCGCATGAAGTCAACTATCCTACTCATGACTTGGAGTTGGTTGCGGTGGTGTTTGCTTTAAAGATTTGGAGGCACTATCTCTACGGTGAGAAGTCGATCATTTATATGGACCATAAGAGTCTTAAGTACCTCCTTACTCAAAAGGAGTTGAACTTGAGACAACAAAGATGGGTGGAGTTGTTAAAAGATTATGACTTCTCAATCGAGTACCATCCTGGAAAGGCTAACGTGGTGGCAGACACGTTGAGTCGTAAGGTAGTATTTGAGAGCAATGTTTGCTCATCTCAGTTTGTTTGAGGATGGCAGTTTGCTAGCAGAACTTCAGGTAAAGCCTCTGTGGTTGGAGCAAATCAAGGAAAAGCAGTTATCAGATGAAAAGTTGGGTCCTTTAATGCAACAAGTTGAAAGTGGTTTAATAGGGGATTTTCGATTGAACAAGGATGGCGTGCTATGTTTTCGTGGAAGAGTTTGTATGCCCATAGATTCAGATTTGAGACAAATGATTCTACGGGAGGCGCATAGTAGTCCTTATGCTATGCACCCCGGAGGAAATAAGATGTATCGGATCTTCGTGAGCAGTATTGGTGGCCAGGGTTGAAACGGGAGGTTACTGAATTCGTGGGGAAATGCTTGACTTGTCAACAAGTGAAGGCGGAACATCAATTACCATCGGGATTATTGCAACCGGTAAAGATTCCTCTATGGAAATGGGAACAGATAACGATGGATTTTGTTAGTAGGTTACCCTTAACACCTACTAAGAAAGATTCTGTTTGGGTGGTAGTTGATCGATTAACGAAGACTACTCATTTTCTACCAGTTCGTACGAATTACTCGCTGCAGAAATTGGCTAAGCTGTATGTATCTGAGATCGTGAGGTTGCATGGGGTACCAGTGTCTATCAAATCGGACAGGGATCCCAGGTTTACATCACGGTTTTGGAAAGTTTTACATGAGGCTTTGGAAACAAAGTTAAACTTTAGTACGGCTTTTCATCCTCAATCAGATGGTCAGTCAGAAAGAGTAATTCAGATTTTGGAAGACATGTTGCGTGGTTGTGTAATCGACTTCAGAGGTAGTTGGGAGGATTTTCTACCGTTGGCAGAGTTCGCGTATAATAATAGTTACCAATCCAGTATCCAAATGGCACCGTATGAAGTGTTATACGGTCGTAGGTGTCGTACTCCTACTTGTTGGACTGAATTGGGGGAACGACAGTTGTTGGGTCCTGAGTTGATATCTGAGACAGAAGAAAAGGTAAAGGTGATTCGAGCGCGGTTAAAGGAAGCTTCGGATCGACAAAAGTCGTATGCGGATCTGAAGCGTAAGGATATTGAGTTTGCGGTGGGAGATTAGGTCTTTCTGAAAGTCTCACCTTGGAAGAAAATTTTCAGATTTGGAAGGAAGGGCAAGTTGAGCCCTAGATTCTTTGGACCGTACCGTGTGTTGAAGCATGTAGGACCAGTGGCTATCAGCTTGAATTACCTCTGGAGTTGAGTCAGATTCATTGTGTCTTCCATGTTTCTATGCTGAGGCATTATAGATCGGATCCGTCGCATATTGTACCGGTGGAAGAAGTGGAATTAAGACCAGACTTGTCTTTCGAGGAGGAACCAGTGAAAATCTTAGACCGTGATGTTAAGGTGCTAAGAAAGAAGACTGTGCCGTTGGTTAAGGTTCTATGGTGTAATCACGGAGCAGAGGAAGCTACGTAGGAGCCTGAGGACGTAATTCAGCAACAATATCCTCACCTCATTTAGCCAGGTAAATTTCGAGGACGAAATTTTCTTTAAGGGGGGTAGAACTGTAACATCCTAGAAATAGGAGTTCTACATTTTGCACTATTTCTTGTGTTTGGCTCATTAGGCATGTCATTTTGGTGCATGGGGAAAACATTCAACGTTATTTTTAATAGACTTGTTCAAGTAGGCAAACATTTGGCCATGTTTATTTTTGGTGGCTACATGGTTACGTGGGAAACCAAGAAAACATGGGCATTTTTTTTTAATTTTATTAAATTATTAGCCCACTATTCATTGTTTTCAATTGTTTATTTCCACAACAAATAAGCCTTGCCATCCACATTGGAGCATGTCTTTGTGGGCACAATTAAATGCATGGCATATGTTATTTTAATCTCACTTGTGCCTTCCACTTCATGGTCAAGTTATGGAAAATTATTGGGAAACATAATATGGTGGCCATGTATTAATTATTCCCAAAGCTTGCCGTCCATCCACCATGCTTCAATTTTAATTATCCCAAACCAATGCTCATTGCTATCCATGACAACTCATGCCCATTCTCCATATTGCTTTGTCGTCCATGATATAAGGGTTCAAAGGGGTATGGCCTTAAATTTGGCACATGCTTCCATTTGTTTTTTTTTTTAAAAGATTAAAATAGTTCATTGGCTCATAAAAAATTCAGCAATCATTAAACAATTTTTGACACATGAGAAAGACGGCAATAAAATATGGTGTTTAAAAAAAAAAAAGAAGAAGTGGGAACATAATGATGGGATGATAGGTGGTGGTGAGTGAATGGTGGAGCACTTTGGAGAGTGGTAGTGGTTGGCCAAATTGGGAGGTGTGTTTAGGGAGCATATCGGCCATTGGTATGTGGGGAGTGCCATTTCTCTAAGTGTGGATTGGAGAGTGACTTTCTGCTCATTTTGCATTTTTGGTATTTTCGATTCTAGTGTTTCGGTTTTCTACTCTTTTGGCATTTCTTTTCTCCTCTGGATATGTTTTCTTTCTTCTTGTTTCTTTTTGGAAACTGACCACTCATACAACTTTTGTTCAACCTCCCATCCTTTTCAATTGTTTTCTTCTCAATAGCCAAAACCCCTACATCTTTTCTTCTAATTTTAATAAGCTTGCTACGTTTTTTCTTCTTTTGGATCCTTCATTTCGGTTAATCTTTTAGCTGAATCTTGATGGTGGTGGTAGTTGAAGCTTGTCTTTCCATTCGGTTTATCCTTGGTAGTTAGGAGCGTGTGGTGGTAGTCAGAAGGCGGGGTTGGATATCGGGACTCCATAGAGGGAGATCACGTTGTGGATCAACGAAGAGTGGTTCTTTGGGAAATCCAAATCAGGTGTGTGATCCCTTACTTTCCGAATACATGTTTGAAATGGGATGTGTAATCTCATACCTATCTAAATGTTTGCATGAAATGTTCTGTGAATCGGTCGAAAGATTGAAAAGCCGCAAACCAGCATCTATGGCCACTCGGGCGTACGTATGTTCGAAGTGGTAGCCATATTTTGTAACAAAACAGTTTTGGTTAGCAGCAGTGATGTGATTTTGGAAAATCACCAAAAATAGTGAAAATTGAATTAGAAAGTGAAGGAGATATGGATTGAAAGATAATTGATTCTATTTTCTTATAAAGGAAACGGAGCAAGCAAAGGATTAGTATATTTTGAGATTTTTATATTTGTGTGAGACTGATTTAGAGTGATTTCGAGATCCTCTATTCTGAATTGGAAAAATCACTATAAATTGTAGAAAAATAATTACGGGACATGGTTTATATTATTAGAATCCTTTGTGAGTCTATTTTTATTTAGATCAAACAAAACCAGTATTTGAGTTTTGTAAAATAAGATATCTGAGATTTTGTGAAGAGAGGTCAGAACTATCAAATAGTGAAACAAAGGATACTTTGAAGAATAAACTGTACTAATTGGCTAAGCTAAAAATTCTGGAAAAATTACGGTAAGAAGTTATATAAGTCTAGTTTCAAGGAAAATTTACAGATCTAAATTTCAAGTTTCCCAACTCGAGTTATAGTCAGTTTAGTCAGTATGACGCAGATGGACAGTTTTGATTTTTATGCCCTAAATTAGTAATTAAGCCTAGGTTGCGAAAATTACCATCATACCCTTAGAGGGTAAATTACCGAATTACCTTTAGTAGGTACGATTATCGAATTATGAAAACGCCTTTACGGGCCAAATTACAAAAATGCCCCTAATGGGCTGAATTACGAAATGTCCCTATGGACCGAATTACGAAAATACCCTTAATGGGTCATTTTGGTAAATTGCTATATGGGCCAATTTGGTAAATTGCTATATGGGCCAATTTGATAATTTGCTATATGGGCAAATTTGAAAAACTTCTAGATCGATATATGGGCCAAAAACTGCTAGATCGATATATGGGTCTTTTGTTAAAATTCATCATGTGAATGTATTGTTATGTTTTATATATATACATGATTGCATGGGTTGGGAAAATTGATGAAGAGAAGAAAGGCCTGTTGCCAAAATCTAGTTCGGTGGTTTAACCACAATTTTTAAAATGGCTTTATGCCTGCGATTGGTGTGTTGGCGGGGTGGGTTGACTTGATCCCCACAGGTGTGATGGTTGGTACGGGTGGTGTGTAGCGGATGGAAATTAGGCTTGGTTGGGAATTGCATATCACATCCATTTTTATATTTGATTTATATAATGCACATTGTAAATGGGCTCAAGCCCAAATATATGTTTATATGGTTATGGCCCAGTGGACACGGTAAGTGGGTTACACACTGAGTTCTAAGTAACTCACCCCGTTTTCTTACCCTTCTCAGGTAATGACAATTGATGGAGGCTTGGACCGGGGATGACTTCGTGTGGAGGCCATACTATGAATGATGAGTTATAAAAACTTTGAACTTCTTTTAAGTATTTTTTTTATCTAAGTATTATTTCAATTGCGATGTAATAAGGCCTCTGGTATTATTTTTATGGATTTTTATTCGTGGATGGATTTTAATATGTTTTAGTTACTTAAATGGGGTTGTTTAACTCTTATAAATGTTTTCTTAAACTTACATATAAAAAAAAGGGTTTTTCTTAAATATCACTTACTCGTAAAATTCCCGTGAAAACTCTTTTATAAATTTATTTCAACCAATTATTTAAGTTTTTAACCAATTATTTCTCTGAAAATCAAATTATAAACTCTCATGTTTTAAAATTATGGTTTTCAAATAAATCTCGATTTTTGATAAACTCTGTCTTCAAAATCGTTTTGAAATTTTTTTTTTCATTAAAAGCATTGATGACTGGACGTAAGTTCGAATTGTGTGGCATGCCAAGTCTGGTCGTAACGCATAGGCCGGGTTTGGGGCATTACAAATATGTTTTCTAAAACCCGTTGGATATAATGGCATGCCATAGGATTGTGAGTACTCACCAATATGTTTTATGTTTTGGGCATTAAGGCCCTGGGACAAGTTGGAGAGATAAGAGACTGTTGAGCTTAGATCCATTTAATGGGACATGTTGGTATGATAGAGAGTGTTTAGCTTTATGCTACACTTATAGGACATATTAATGACTCATTGAGTCATTCTGAGGCATTATAAGGAGATTCGTTTATCCAACAAGAAAAAACATGATTATTGTAATGGCCCATTTTTACTCGGGCCCAAATAAATAAAACCCAAAATGAAACAAAACTTCAAACAGTCCAGTCCAAAATTACAGACCCAAATAACAAAAATACAAACCCAAATCTAAACTAAGTTTCAGTAAAACTAAAACCCTAACCAGCCCACGCGTTGTTGCCCTCGTGCCACGTCAGCACGCCTCGTCCCGAGGCCTAACATCTTCTCTGCCGCCGTTTCACCAAAAAAGCAAAGAGACCACCTGCTCCCTCCGTTGACTGAGCGTCGGACCTGCAAAAATGACGAAAGAAAAAATAGAAACAGTAACAAGACAAAGACAGAAAAACAAAAAATAATATGTACAAACGGCTATAAAAGCCGGATCCAGATTGTAATTGTTTTTTACGAAGAAAAAAAGAAATAAAAAAACGAGAACGAAAATTTCAAAAGGTGGTCTGCTTTTTTTATCTATTATTTTTTAAAAAAAGCATAAAAATATAAAATAAAAATAAAAATAAAAACCTTGCCCGTCGATTCGTCTCCCATCACTGTCGGAGACCACTACCGGCATCTGGATACCTCGAAACGCATTCGGGTTCTAGTGAGGGTTCAAAAGGTGGCGATGGCTGGTTTTTTATTTTGCTTGTTACTCTTATTTTGAGATTTCTAAACTAAAAATCAAATTTAAAAAAAATAAAATAAAAAAGGGGATTTTTAAAGTTTTCCGACCACTGGGGACGACAATCGATGTCACTGACGACCGGTGGCCACGGCAGAGCCCTGATGGCTCCCATGGCCAGACTAAACCCCCATTTCAAAGGAAAAAAAGAAGCAAAGTGTTTTTTTAAGCTGTTTACAATGATTTTTTGGAGAATTTTTTATATATATAAGGGTGTTAAACGGTACCGTTTTGGGCTAATCTGGAATGCCCCAAAAAAGACGTATTTTTGGGGTGCGACTCGAAATCCAACCTCTTTTCAGGCAAGGATCCACATGTTTTTCCCTCAAGGGGATATTTACGTTGTTGATCCTTCCGCTTTTTCGCCTTAAAGGGATTTTTTGGCCAGTAGAGCTCTAGAAGACTACGAGCCTCTGAACTTTGATTTCCTGAATGAAGATCTAATATACGTTGCAACCACTGAAGAAGACTTTCAAAAAGGTCATCCTTGGAAGCTAAACTTTGACGGAGCCTCAAACGCTATGGGTAACGGAATTGGGGCAGTCCTGGTATCCCTAAACGGATATCATTATCCCTTTACTAGCAAATTAGATTTTGATTGCACAAACAACATGGCAGAATACGAAGCATGCATCATGGGTATCCGTGGAGCCATAGAACATAAGATCAAAGTGCTAGAGGTATATGGGGATTTTGTTTTAGTGATCTATCAACTCAAGGGAGAATGGGAGACAAGAGATCCTAGTTTGATCAATTATCGAAGGCTGGTTCTTGAATTAATTGAAAATTTTGATGACATCACTATCTATTACCTCCGACGAGATGAAAATCAAATGGCTGATGCCTTGGCTACTTTAGTTTCCATGATCAAAGTGAATAAACAAGAGGATGTAAAACCTATCCACATGAGTATTTATGAGGCTCCATCTCATTATTACAACATCGAAGAAGAAGAAGAAAATGATGATCATCCTTGGTACCACGATATACTACGATATGTGAAGAATCGTGAATACCCTAACCAAGAAACTGAGAATGATAAAAGGACGCTAAGAAGACTAGCCGGTGACTATGTATTAGATTGAGAGATTCTATACAAAAGAAGAAAGAATCAGGTACTACTAAGATGTGTAGACGCTGTCGAGGCTAAAAAAATCTTGAAAGAAGTACACGATGGTGTCTGCGGAACACATACCAATGGTTTTACAATGGCCAAGAAAATCATGATATTCGGGTATTATTAGTCCACCATGGAAGGAGATTGAATCAGTTATGCCAAGAAATGCCATAAGTGTCAAATGTATGGAGATAAAATTCATGTACCTCCCTCATCTCTTCATGTATGACTTCTCCATGGCCTTTCTCTATGTGGGGCATGGATGTCATTGGGCCAATCTCACCTAAAGCTTCTAACGGCATCGATTTATCTTCGTGGTCATCGATTACTTTACAAAGTGGGTAGAAGCCGCTTCATATGCCAATGTCACAAAGTCGGCAGTCAGCAAGTTCTTAAAGAAAGAGATCATATGTCGATATGGAATGCCAGAAAGGATCATATCTGACAATACACTAAATTTGAAAAACAGCACGATATCAGAAGTCTTCAGTCAGTTCAAGATCAAACACCACAACTCATCACCATATCACCTAAAAATGAATGGTGCAGTTGAGGCAGCCAATAAGAACATTAAGAAAATCGTGGAGAAAATGACTGAGACCTTTAAAGATTGGCATGAGAAGTTACCATTTACCCTCTATGCTTATCGAACATCTATCAGGGTCTTAACTGGGGCAACGTCTTTCTCTCTGGTTTATGGAATGGAGACCATTTTACCCATTGAAGTTGAGATTCCTTCTCTCCGAGTTTTGGCAGAATTGAAATTGGATGAAGCAGAATGGATACAATCCCTATATGATCAGCTAAACTTGATTAAATAGAAAAGGTTGAAAGCCATCCGTCATGGTCAGATGTACCAAAAGTAAATGATACGAGCTTACAATAAAAAGGTTCATCCCATAGAATTCCATGAAGGGGACCTAGTATTGAAAAAGATCCTACCCATACAAAAGGATTTCAGATGAAAGTGGATGCAAAACTAAAAAAGGACCTTATGTGGAAAAGAAGGCCTTTTCTGGAAGAGTGTTGATTGTGACTGAGATGGATGGCAAGAACTTGCCCAATCCTGTGAATTCAGATTCAATCAAGAAGTACTTCACCTAAAAAAAAAGGAGAGGCCAAGGCGAAACCCTGCAAAGGGCGCCTTGAGACCAAAAGGGTTTTGAATTGAAAACCCGGAAAAGGACAATTCAAATTTTGATCAAAGCTGGGGTATATGGTAGTCTTGTTATCCCCGAATTAACAATGGAGAGAGATGCTACGTCTTGGGGCATCAATAAAGTATTTTGGATCTCCTAAACACATATCAAACTCAAGATGGTTCTCAAGAAGTTAGTGCGAGGAAGCCCGTGCTGCGATATCTGAGGCACCTATTTTCATCTTATTCATATTGTATTTCAACAATGTTTGCTATCTTTGATTATTCCATTAATTTCGAGCCTTGCTCCCAATAAACTTCGATCTTTTCCATTGTTACAATCTTTTTCAAGCATTTTTACATTAAAATAATGATTAATAGACTAATAATATTTGAGTAAAAGGAGTTCTGCATATTGCTCTGAAAGGTTTTCTAAATAGTATAAGGATCTGAAAACAGAACCGTTATTCAGAACTAACCAAACTTAAGGGTTGGAAACATTTGAGAAAGAATAGTCTAAGTTGTGACTATTTCTTTGGATTTTCTATTAAAGATACCAACTGGACAAGGCATGGTAACACATCAGTGATAGAACCTTGATGAGCAGTGAGCAATGATAACCTAAGCATTAAAAAGGGATCATTCTCGAAAAATGACATTCTGTATTCATGTAAATATCATTCATAAACATCTAGTTAGGAGCATTTGATTCATTCTGATCATGACATCCTAATCACTCGGCATAAATAGGTTCATGAAATGGATTTTACAGGTCATGTTCCCTAGAAAATAGTGTAACAGATCAGTGAAACCACAAATCCTATACCCCTAAAGTTACAGTGGGATGGATTATAGTCATTGTGGCAAATCTGATCTTCCTAAAGTTGCAGTGGAGCAGACTGAAGATAGCAAATCTTATCTCTCTGAAGTTGCAGTAGAGCAGATTAAAGCTATAAACCTAATCTCTCTGAAGTTATAGTGGAGCAGACTGAAGATAACGATCTTATTTCTCTGAAGTTGTAGTAGAGCAGATTAAAGTTATAAACCTTATCTCCTTGAAGTCGCAGTGGGGCAGGTTGAAGTTACAAGTCTTATCTTCCTAAAGTTACAGTGGAGCAGACTAAAGATATCGAATCTTATTTCTCTGAAGTTGTAGTGGAGCAGATTGAAGTTACAGATCTTATCTCCCTGAAGTTGCAGTGGTACAGACTGAAGATAGCAAGTCTTATCTCTCTGAAGTTGCAGTAAAGCATATTAAAGTTATAAACCTCATCTCCTTGAAGTTGCAGTGGAGCAATTTGAAATTACAAAATCTTATCTCCCTAAAGTTGCAGTGGAGCGGATTGAAGATAGCAAATTTTGTCTCTCTGAAGTTGCAGTAGAGCAGATTAAAGCTATAAGTCTTATCTCCCTGAAGTTATAGTTGAGCAAACTGAAGATAGCAAATCTTATCTCTCTGAAATTGCAGTAGAGCAGATTAAAGTTATAAACCTTATCTCCCTGAAGTTGCAGTGGAGCAGGTTGAAGTTACAAGTCTTATCTCCCTGAAGATGCAGTGGAGCAGATTGAAGTGACAATTCCTATACCCCTGAATTTGCAGTAGGTTGGAATGAGGCTATTTGAAGAAGAGGAGCACCAAAGAAGTCGAGATTTGGCGAGACCGAACAAAATTGGTCTTTCTTAAAAGTCTTTGCTCCATTCTCGTTACACGACAGCGAGCAAAGAGTGGCAGCTATAATGGCCCATTGTTGCTCGGGCCCAAATAAATAAAACCCAAAATAAAACAAAACTTTAAATAGTCCAGTCCAAAATTACAGACCCAAATAACAAAAATACAAGCCCAAATTACAAAGAAAACCCTAGGCGGCCCATTGGCCCAAAATTAAACTAAGTTTCAGTAAAACTAAAACCCTAACCAGCCTTCGCGCTGCTGCCCTCGTGCCACGTCAGCAAGCCTCGTCCCAAGGCCTAACATCTTTTCTGCTACCATTTCAACAAAAAAGCAAAGAGACCACCTACTCCCCTCCGTTGACCGAACGCTGGACCTACAAAAATGACGAAAGAAAAAACAGAAACAGTTGCAAGACAAAGACAGAAAAACAAAAAATAATATGTACAAATAGTTATAAAAGCCGGATCTAGATTGTAATTGTTTTTTACTGAGAAAAAAGGTAATAAAAAAAGAGAACGAAAATTTCAAAAGGTGATCTACTTTTTTTATCTATTATTTTATTTTTGTTTTTTCAAAAGGCATAAAAATATAAAATAAAAATAAAAACCTTACCTGTCAGTTTGTCTCCCATCGTTGTCTGAGACCACTGCCGGCATCTGGATACCTCGAAACCCATTCGATTTTTGGTGAGGGTTCAAAAGATGGCGATGACTGGGTTTCTATTTTGCTTATTACTCTTATTTTGAGATTTCTAAACTAAAAATCAAATTTTAAAATTTTTTTAAATAAAAAAAGGAATTTTTGAAGTTTTCAAGCCACCGGGGACGACGGTCATCGTCACCGACAACCGGTGGCCACGGCGGAGCCCTGGTGGCTCCTATGGCCGGATTCAACCCCCTTTTCAGAGAAAAAAAAGAAGCAAAGTGTTTTTTTTAAGCTTTTTAAAATGATTTTTTGGAGAATTTTTTATATATATAAGCGTGCTAAACGGTACCGTTTTGGGCTAATCTGGAATACCCTAAAACGACGTAGTTTTGGGGCGTGACCCGAAACCCGACCCATTTTCAGGCAAGGATCCGCGTGTTTTTCCCTCAAAGGGATATTTATGCGGTTGATCCTTCTACTTTTTCGCCTATTTTCAATTAAATCCTGATTCTTTTTTCTTTTTTATTTTACCTTGTAATTTTGGTTTCATTTCATTTCAGTCCACCATGAAACGGTACATTTGCAGGACTGGGAATAACTTCTCATTTGGTCATCGAACCTTTGCGCGCATCATATTTTGATTTTACCAAAGTTTTTATTTAACTTGTGTTTTGTGTGTGTTATGTGGTTATTATTTCCTATATATTCACTGACACTCTTTTCTAAACACTGCAGGAAGTTAAGGTCACAAGGTGAGCAGCGACAAGGCAGGTGATCTAGGAAGCATAATTATTTATAAGGTGAAACAAGCGAACCCTGGTTAAAAGGCAATGTGGGACATTTTGCTTGGGCTTAGGAATATCTTTTTGATGACTGTTGATTATCCTAGGACTTAATTATTTTGTATGTCTTCTCTTATTTTTTTCCTTGCGAACCTATTTATTGTACAAACATCTGAATTTTAGGTTCATTAATATAAACCGAGTCTAATTTGATGTTTTCTTAAATTACAAGTCCATATTTAAGTAATTTAATTGCTAAACATAGTGTTCACCATACGCCTTAGCATGTAATAAAACAGTTTGGCTAACTTATAAAGAGTTCGCCAAAAGTTATTGCGAAATGACAGGGTGCGAACCCTATCAATTGGTGAACTACTTCCAGCAAACCCTTAATAATTTATGGTAAACCACATAGGAGAAACCCTGTGAACCATGTTTGTAGTATCTCTACACATAGGGGTCGATTGCGAAACTTACCCTGTTAAAGGAAACTGTTATGCATGCAAACCTAGTTTGCAAGGCTAATCCTGTAAGGAAGACCTAAAACCCTTATGAAGGTGAGCTCTTAATAAAAAAAAATATGAATCTCATGAGATCTGTTAAGCAAACCCTAAAAGAATAGTTATGCGAACCCTTTTGTTAATGGTAGACAAGCCCTACTAATATATGTATGTGAACCCTTACCTATTTTGCATGTAAACCCTTACATTATATGTATGCAAACCCTATATTGCATGCGAGTTGTATTCAATGAAAGTTAATTTAAAAAACGTTTTGTAATATTCCGCTGCATAGTTAATAATTTAAGCATATTTTATGTTTGAACGTTGTGGTGTGATGGAGGTTAAGTTGAGAATTAATGAAAAGTCACTTAAGTGACTAATGTAGCGTTTTATAGCTCGAGTTCAACGAATATAGAGTATTACAGAATTTAATTACCTATTGCAAAAAAATATATATTCAAATTTGTCAGAATTTTTAATTAATGTATTTTTTGGAAAATGAAATCTGATCTCATAAAAATAAGATTTGATTTCAAGAATCGTATTTCCACAAAGCTTTAATACAAACTCTGTACTAGGCATCTTTACGGTATTTTCACATGACTATCACTTTCATTTTTATTATTATATATAATCTGGTACCAGCTGCCAACTTAATTTTATTTTAATTAAAAATGATGTCGTATCGTATCCATCCAGCTTTTCAATTTCAAATTTATTTATTTTTATTGAAAAAACACTTCTTATATGGTTTTTTGGAAAACAAAAAAAAAAAAAAATTCGTGAGGGGCGTGATGATACTATGCCTTTCACAAAATCATTCCAATTGGATTTCATTCAGGTAGACTTCAGTTTTGTTGTTTTCTTCTCTATTCTACTTTTTTTTTAATTAATAAAAGATTGAATGTTAAATCGATGTAAAGATTATTTAATTAAAATATGATTAAATAAATATTAATTAATTAATGGGACAACTTTTTTAAATATAATTTATTAAAAAAATATAACTATAATGACAAATAATCACAAATATCACTATTCAAATAATTCCAATGCAGGAATGGGTTGGTTATTGTAATATATCGAATCCGGACTAAAATAAATCTAGATATAATTCACAAAATGGTGGGACTTAAAATGAAATAAAATTTGAGAAGACATGATTTACGGACTTAACTTAAGATTCCAAATTCCTAATTACCTCAACCACTTCAGACTTAAAATATGTCAAATTTTGTTATTAATGTATTAGACATAAATTGTAGATTTAATTCGTGTACTTCATTTGGTTAATTTTAATTCTTATATTTTTAGAACTTTAAAATTTTATTATTGTATTAAGCAGTCAAATTTTAATATTAGTCTTGTACTATGCGTAAATTGTAGATTTAATTTATGTTCTCCAATTTAGTCATTTTTGTTTCTTATACTTTTCACATTTTAAAATTCCAATTATGACTTATGTAATACCCAATTTGCCCGGCCCGTTACAAATCAGACCCAAATAAATAAAATAAAATCCAGGCCCAAAAGGCCCATATTTTTCTAAAAAAAATTAGGGTTCAGAAACCCTAAAATCCTTCAGCCGCCGCTCCCCCCTCTCAAGCGTGGTGCGCCGCAAGCCTCCATCCTCCACTAACCGAGTGCGCCGCAACCCCACTACCCATTGCTCCCCGTACCTGCAAAGAGACAAACAAATGACAGCAACAATAGCAACAAAAATAAAAAATATTGTATTTCTTTTTACATTCGGTTATAAAAACCGAAGGAAACAATGTATTAAGGACCCTTTTTTTTGGCTTTCAATCAGAAAGAACAGAGAAAAATAACAAAAATCAAAAACAAAAAAGCAAGAAATCAATATTCAGATCCGAAGGTATTCTATTTTTTATTTCATTTTTTATTTCCTTTCCTTTTTTTACACAAATACACATAAACATATAATAAAAATATAATAAAAAATAAAGAATAAACAATTACCTTTTCCGGCCACCGCGAGCGGTGGCTGGCGCGGCGGTTACCGGACGAAACCCATGCCGGAATACCCCCCTTTTTTTGCGCGCCTGCAGAGAGAATGAGAGGGTGAGGGAGTGTTTTTTTTTTAAATCTGTTAACAAATGAATTTTTTTTGCTTAATTTTCTATATATATACACACCAAAACGGCGTCGTTTTGGTCCTTGCATTTCAACACCAAAACGACGTCGTTTCACGGAGACCCGCGTACGCGACCCGACCCGGTCTGTGGGTCCGCGCGTTTTCGTCAAATGGGCTAATTTCCCTTTTGGTCCTTCCGCATTTTCTCCCCTCTCCAATCAAGTTTTTGTCATTTTTAAATTTGCCCCAGTATGTTCGTTTATGTTTTAATTTGGTCCTGAAGTAGTTATAGCGCATGGGAGTTAGGGGATAATTTCCCTTTTGGTCCTCCTCCTTTTGTGCGCAATTCCAATAGGCCCCCCACCTCTTTATTTTATTTCGAATTGACCCCCAAAATCACCCTTTTAATTCAATTTGGTCCTCCTTTAATATTTTGTAATTATATTTATTTTTTCTTTGTATTATTATTATATTACTATCGTTATTAGTATTGCTTTTATGGTCATTATTTTTCTATTATTATTATATACTACTATTAATAATATTACATTGTACATATTTATTATTATCATTACTTGTATATTAATATTATCATTAGTATTAGCATTACTATTACTATTATATTATTATACCTACTATTACTATTATTATATTATTGCACATACATAGTATTATTATTTTTATTATATTTATATTATTATATTGTACATACATAGTATTATTATTATTACTACTTATCATTATCATCTTCATTATTACATTTCTTATTACCATTGTTATATTGTTATTATATTATCATATTAGTATACTGTATATACATTTTTTATTATTCTTGCTATTATTATACTACCATCTTTATCACTATATTATTAGATTATTATTATCGCTATTATATTTATATTACATTGTATATATTTCCTATCATTTCTGTTATTATTATTACTATGCTATTATTTTAGTATTTGGCTATTATTATTACTATACCACTATGTTATATATAGAGCTGAGCATGGGCCGGGCCACCCGGCCCGGCCCAAAGACCCGCCCGAAAAATGGGCAGGTTTGGGTAAAAATATACGCCCGAAAAATGGGCTTGGACAAAAAATTAGGCCCGTTTAAAAAACGGGCCGGGCTTCGGGTAAGAACTTCTTGGCTCGGGCCCGGCCCGGCCCGGCCCGGCCCGAAATATATATTAAATAATTTCTGCTGTTACTGTTATTTTTATGTTATTTTTCTGCTGTTTACCGCTGAATTTTTATGCTGTTTACTGCTATTTTTATGTTATTTTTCTGCTGTTCACTGCTGTATTTTGATGCTGTTTACTGCTGTTTACTGCTATTTTTATGCTGTTTAGCACTGTTTTGTTGCTGTTTTGGTGCTGTTTGATGCTGTTTTGGTGCTGTTTGATGTTGTTTTGGTGCTATTTTGGTGATGTTTTATTAATCTTTTACGGTATTTTTGTTCTATTATCGTTTTTAATATTATTTCGATATTATAGAACTTTTATTTTATTATCATAGTAAATTTTGTGCAGCGATTTTCCTTTGTACAATGAACCTTATACATAAAAAAATACATCTTTGGGCATCATCAACCACCAAAAACTCAAAGAATTAGTAGAAAAACTTTAATGTTTTTGTATTTTTTTTAGTATCATTTTTTATTTGTTTCTTGTTTTAATTTTTATTTTTATTTTTTTAAATGTATTTAATTTATTTTTTTTATTTTTTAATAAAATAAATTAAAAAAATTAATATTAGCCGGGCCGGTCTCGGGCCGGGCTCGGGCCTACCAATTTTATGCCGGGCCGGGCTTGGACAAATTTTTAGGCCCATATTTCGGGCCGGGCCGGGCCCGGGCCTAGCAAACGGGCCAAAAATTTTTTCTGGGCCCGGCCCATGCACACCTCTAGTTATATATATTTTGTATCATTTTGTTTTTATTATTATTACTATATTAATATTATTATTATTATTATTATTATTTGCACTCATATTATGACATTTATTATCCTCATGGTTACTAATTCTATCATTTTCGACATCGTTTTTTTATCCCTCGCTTTATTTTTAACCTTTGTATTTTATTCCTTTGTTTTTGTTCCGATATTCTTATGATTATTTTTATTCGCGTCGTTTATGTAAATCGACCGTTTTGAGATGGTCTTGGATTCAAGGATTTAAATTATCGTGTCCTAAAGTATTGGATGTGATACTTTATTCTTTTGGAACAAGAAGATCTTGGTTTTTAATTCGAAAAAAACTATGGGATAATCTCCGATTCGAAGATTTAAATTATCGTGTCCTAAAGTATTGGATGTGATATTTTAATCCCTCAGAAACGAGAAAATCTTGATTTGCAATTCCGGAAAACTATGAGATGATCTTAGGATCGAAGATTTAAGCTATCATGTCCTAAAGTATTGGATGTGACACTTTATTTTCGAAACGAGAAAATCTCGATTTAGTTCAAGGAAAACACGAATATTTCTAAAAGGGGTCAGATTTCCTTCAAAATTTTCAAACTTTCGACATTAGGACATTAACTAATCAATTTGGTACCAATTTTGGGCGTGACGAGGGTGCTAACCCTTCCTCGCACGTAACCGACTCCCGAACCCATTTTCTCAAATTTTCGTAGACCAAAAGCATTGTTTTAGTAAATCAAAATGTTTTATTAAAACAAAGGTGATCCGATCACACCTAATAAAAGATCGGTGGCGACTCCCGTTTTTATTCATTTTTAAAAACCCAAGTTCGATTCCCGTCTTTGTCAAAAAAATGGTTTCGACAGCTTGGCGGCTCCACTGGGGACGTGGATAAGAGAGTCAGGCCGTAAAATTGATTAATTTCTGTCCTTTTGTCGAAAGTTGAAAATTTGGTTTTCCTTTTATTGCATTTGCTTGCGTCATCTTATCTGATCATGTGGTTCGAGTCTCGCATAATATTTTTACATCATATCGCATGACCATCGTGTCACACCCTTTTAAGTGGGAGTGAGAAACTACTCTTTCGTGAGGTTTTCACCTCCGTGTAAGATAGTGGATCGCTTTCGGGATACATCCGTACCTATGTCTTCGTGAGATTTTCATCTCCGTGCAGCCATAGGGAAATGTATTCCCCTGAACCGAACTCGGTCTATATGAGCCTATAATGGGTGAGGATCGAGGAATCTGCTGGTTCAGGTACCTTTACTCTAGAACCGAACCCCATATAGCAAACCGTAAGAACCACCCTAGATAGAGCCATGCCAAACTCTAGTGGTTACCCGATTACGTTTTGCATTTGTTGCTTATTTACGAAATAATGACTTGCTTCATCTCTTTGCATAGCATATACATCGAAAAGGTGTTGATTCCCATTCGATTGCTAAATAGGTAGCTTATCATGGAAAAGGGGTTTCTTGATAGAGTGGAAGACAATGCGGCCGTCCGGATATGGGCTGAGACAGTACAGCAAGAGAAGGGGGATAGCCTCACGGAGGGATATATATCAGAGTTGTGGGATTATACACGCATCAGTGTGACTCAAAATAATCTTCAAGAAATGAAGGAAATATGGGATCAGTGGGATGACGAAATCAAGCAGTTATTCTACCATCATTATGGTGACTTGCCTTATCTGCTTGACGTCAAGATAGACCAACACTTGTTCCGAGCAATGACCGAGTTTTGGAATCCTGCGTATGGTTGCTTCACTTTCGGGAAAGTGGATTTGGTTCCTACCTAGAGGAGTACACGGCCCTGGTCCGCTGCCCGAGAATTCAAACTGATAAAGCTTACTTGAGAGCCTTTAATGTACCCACATTTACAAAAAAGCTGATGAGCATAACGGGGATGAGCGAGCAGTGGGTTACGGCTCGAGCAAAACAAAAGGAAGATTGCAAATGCATACCTTGGAGAAACTTAAGAGATTTGATCATGGCACATCCTGAGGAAAAGAAGAGAGTCGATGTTTTAGCTTTGAGCATTTACGGATTGGTCATCTTCCCCAAGGCCCTAGGATATGTGGATGAGGCGGTGTCAGATCTGTTTGACAAATTAGAAAGGGGGATTACACCTATTCCGGCGATCCTCGTGAAACCTTTAGGTCCCTAAGCGCATGCCGAAGAGCGGGCGAAGGGAGATTCATCGGTTGTGCCCAACTCTTACTAGCATGGTTTCACGGGCATTTTTGGAAAACGGGAAAGGTATCGTGTCTAATTTACACCGAAGACTATTCTCCGTTGAAAAACGCGGTAGCTACGCCTAGACGAGATGATATCACGGAAGAAAGATGGATGATGATTTTAAGGAACCTGCAAGAGAAAGATGTGGAATGGAGAGCTCCTTGAATGATTCCCGACGAAATCTTATATAAGTGTGGAGACCTCGATTATGTCCCTGTACTCGGGATATGGGGAGCGGCTGGGTACACTCCCCTCCTCGTGTTAAGCCAGTACAGGTCGAGACAATTTATACCCCCAACACAAGGGTTAGCTCAGTGCGAGTTCGAATATAAAGGGGAGAACTACAAGAGGAGAGTTCGGGAGACATCGAACGCCTGGAGCCAACTTCATAGAATGAAAAGGTTCCACACCAATCCCATGACAACCCCCGAGTACATCCAATGGCGAGACCAAAGAGTCAATGACAACATCCCCACATCTGACCAAGAAAACACCCGATCACTAGAAGAGCAGTTACGGGTGATCCCCTCAGAGCTTGAAATCATCAAACAAGACTTCGAAGAAAAGAACCGGGAATTAAGGAAAAGAATAGAGCAACTAGAGGAAGAGAAAATGCAGCTAGGTTTGGACGTCGATATTCAAAAATTGGAAGCCGATAAGTGGAGGAAAGGGAAAACTAAAGCCGAAGAAGATTTGAGTGATTTGAAGACCGATTATAAGAAGCTACGAAGATCGATAAGAATGGCGGGACTGGGAAAAACGTCAGAGCAATGGCGTCAGGAGATTAAAGAGGAGAAGAACAGAGCGAGCCAGTGGGAAAGAAAACTCCAAGACGCCCATGAACGAGAAGATGCCCTAAAACAGAATGCGATGGAAGGCCAAGATGAGAAAGAGAAATTGAAAATGCGAGTGTCAGAACTGGAGAGATTGCTACACCAATATCGAAGTCGCCATTCCATGGCCGAAGTAAAGGCTAGTCTGAGCAAAATTGAAGAAATGAAGGCAAGAATTGAAGAGCTAGAATCCGTCGTGCATGGCTACGAGCTACGGGAAGAACTTTTCCAAGCTAATGAGGAGCGATGGAAGCAGCAATTGCATGACTCCCAGAACCAAGTTAGAAGCCGGGATTATATTATGGGAGAAGCCGTAACTCAAATGCGAGGAATGGCGGATCACTTGCAGACTTTGGCAGTTCAAGCTGATGCATTAGGTTTGATGTACGAATCAGGGTCAGAAAAGGGTCAAAAGTTAAGTTGGCTTCTTGAGAAGGTCAAGGCATTAGGTGCTAGGGCCCGGCCATTCGTGTAATCCATTTTATGTAAAGAAACTTGTTTTCTAGAAAAAGCTATTCTAATGGAAATCGAATTGGAATCAACATTTTTTGCATACATTCCA
Source organism: Gossypium australe (assembly GCA_005393395.2). Lineage (NCBI taxonomy): Eukaryota > Viridiplantae > Streptophyta > Magnoliopsida > Malvales > Malvaceae > Gossypium > Gossypium australe. The sequence continues at coordinate 135,264,718 of CM016623.1, forward strand.
TACATCAGCATTACATTGCATCATACACATAGGATCTCACAAAAGGACCCTAAAATTATGGCAGTTACTCTGGAACATCACTACGGTACGAGAGGAAAAATGAGGATAATGGATCAAAAAATGGAAAAGCTAGAACAAATGCAAAAAGAAATTTAGGATCAAATGAAAGAACAAGTGCAGTTACAAGAGCAACGGGCCAAAACCCAACAGGACATGATGGAGCGGATGCAAAAATCCCAGGACGATATGATGAAACAACTAAGGCAATTGATGGCTAAGGAACGAGGCATCGCCACTAGCTTAGGAAACGACAGTGATAATCCCCCTATTCCCCCACTAGAGGCCCAAACGCCACCAGACACGTATCCCCAAAGGGCGTCTGTCACTATCAAGCCACAATATCATGCTAATATCGCAATACCGACGCATCTCCCGACAGGTTCAGGTACCAACCCAGGAGAAAATCTGGTCAATCCCAACGTCCCAGATCTGGATGAGATGGCTGAGAAGGCAAAACAAGAACTGCCAAAATGGGTGGAGGAAAGATTCAAGGCTCTGGAAAACGCCGGTAAACATTGAGGAATAAAGGCCAATGACTTAAGCTTAGTCCCCGACTTGGTGCTCCCATATAATTTTAAGATACCCGAGTTCAAAAAGTACAATGGGACAAGTTGCCCAGAGGCCCACATCACTATGTTCTATAGAAGGATGGCAGGCTACACTAACAATGATCCACTGCTGATCCACTGTTTCCAAGACAGCCTGATAGGAGCTGTGGCCAGATGGTACAATCAGTTGAGTCGTGCCAAAATTGGGTCATGGGATGATTTGGCTCAAGCATTCTTGGAGCAATACAGTCACGTATTGGACATGACCCCCGATAGGATTACTCTGCAAAACATGGAAAAGCAAGGGAACGAAAGCTTTAGGCAATATGCGCAGAGGTGGAGAGAAGTTGCCATTCAGGTCCAGCCACCGCTTGTGGAGAAAGAAACCACCATGCTCTTCATCCGCACGTTGAAAGCCCCATTCCTCATACACATGATAGGAAGTGCAACCCGGAGCTTCTCAGATATCATAACCACTGGAGAGATGATCGAGAATATTATAAAAAGCGGAAGGATCGAGACCGGAGAGAGTACCAAAAGAATTCCCCCAAGAAGGAAAGAAGGCGAGGTAAATAACACGAGCATAGAACACTCGAAGTCAATCACCATAAATCAGCCAAAAACAACAACCACGGACCGGCAAGGGTTACTCAAGAAAGAACCTAGTGAGAAACCCCAATTCACACCGATTCCAATAACATACAAGGAGATGTACCAAACCCTATTCGATGAGCATATTGTGTCCCCTCACCACCTAAAACCAATGCAACCTCCGTATCCTAAGTGGTATGACTCAAACGCGCAATGTGAATACCACGCGGGAATCACGGGGCACTCAATCGAGAATTGCCTGGCTTTCAAGAAATTGGTGGAGAAATTTATTAACATGGGTGTGGTCGAGTTGGATGACATGTCGAACGCAACAAATCCTTTACCCAATCATGCTAAAAGTGGGGTCAACGCAATCAGTGAAAGCCCAGAAAAAAGGATCAAAATGAATGTTGCAGAGGTCAAGACTCCCTTGAGATGGGTCTGGAAAGAAATGGTTAAACATGGACTAATCATTGCGGAAGAAAGTCAAGGAGAACTGACAAACTACTGTGAACACCATCAAGAGTCGGGACATGAGATTCAGACTTGCGGAGAATTCAGAACTCTGGTGCAAAACTTAATGAACAACAAAGAAGTCGAATTTTATGAGGAAGGCACAGAAGACAGGAGCATATGCGCGTCGGATTCGACAACAAAAAGCACAAAGGTTAGCCTTCCAAGGATCATTATTTCACGTCCCAGAAGTGATGAAGTAGGGGCACAGTTAGCACCGAAAGTGATAATACGGAGGCCTACTATTGTTGAAGGTAACGGAGACTCCCCCCAAAATCGTGTAACAGTCTCCAAAGGAGAGAATTCAGCTAACGACGGGGCGAGAACACGGGCGACACCGAAGGTAATAATACGGAATCCCACGGCTTTCCCTTACAAAGATAGCAAGGAAGTTCCCTGGAACTATGAGTGTAATGTCACGGTCACGAAGAGCTCGACTGATGCGACAAAAGGAGATTCGGACGAAGGCTTCCACACTCGAAGCGGGAGACGCTACGACTTGATAAAAAGAAAAGATCCAATGGCGGAACAAGAAAAAGGAAAGCCCACTGAGCCCGAGCCCAGGATCAAGGAGCCGGTGACTGATGAAGAGGCCAAAGAATTCCTGAAATTTCTGAAACACAGTGAATATTGTGTGGTAGAACAACTGCACAAACAGCCAGCGTGTATATCCATATTGGCCTTACTCCAATACTCAGAAGTACACAGGAACGCATTGATGAAAGCTTTAAACGAAGCCTACGTCACCAGTGACATCTCGGTTAACAAGTTGGATCGACTGATTGGCCATATAAGTGCAGACAACTTCATCCATTTTAACGATGATGAAATACCACCAGGTGGTAGAGGGTCCACCAAGGCCTTGCACATTACCGCTAGGTGCAAAGGGCAAATATTACCAGGAGTCTTGATAGACAACGGGTCTGCATTAAATGTGTTCCCTTTGTCCACCCTCAACAGATTACCGGTGGACAGTTCGCATATGAAAGAATGCCAGAGCGTGGTGAAGGCCTTTGACGGCACCCAAAGAAGGGTCATGGGAAGGATTGAGGTACCCTTGCTAATCGGCCCAGCCACTTACGAAATAGACTTCTTGGTGATGGACATCGAACTGTCCTACAACTGCCTGTTGGGGAGACCATGGATACATTCATCCGGGGCAGTACCTTCGTCATTACATCAGAAGGTGAAGTTAATAGCGGATGGCCAATTGGTAACAATAAAAGCTGAGGAAGACATCATTGCCACCGTGACCAGTGACATGCCCTACTTGGAGATAAACGACGGCAACTGAATGTTCCTTCCGATCTCTCGAGTTTGTGAATGCAACTTCGTTATGGAAGGAAATAAAATCTTGAAGCCAAGAATCTCTGAGACTACAAGGATGGGATTGAAAATGACCGTGGGAAAAGGCGCTTTACCGGGAAAAGGGTTTGGAAAGTACCTTCAGGGGAGAATAGTGGCCCCGGTGCTGAGAGAGAAACAAGATCACTCCGGCCTGGGATTCAGACCCGATGCAAGGCAAAAGAAGAAAGAGCTAGAAAGGAGACAGGAAAGAAGACGCGCTCGTTTGAATGGAGAAGAAACCAAGTGGAAACCCATGATAATCCCGCACATATCCAAGACCTTTGTCAGGAGGGGTAATCCACTGAGCTGAAGATACCGAAGGGAGGGGACATCACAGCAATGTTAGGCACGTCTACATTAGTGCCATATCTGAGGAGGCAACTGACGGGGAAATTTCGCCAAATATTCAGCCTTATGAATCGGAAAGCATCTTGAACAATTGGACTGCGGAAGAAATCCCTGTAGTATTTAGGGCTCATTCAGAGTAATGTCCGGGACATACTTGTTGCTCTAAGCCTAGGAGCAGCAAGATTTCTTTTGTGAAATAGGCGCATGTTCTTTTGTGAAATAGGCGCATGTTCAAATATCGTATATCAATAAAATGCATTTTCATCCTTACTTGAAGCAAACATCTCTTTTTCGTTTTTATCATTCTTCAGCACTGTCATACATATAATCATTCGTTTACAAAATTCATTCATACGCCTGCATTTTAAACTGCAACAGGAGCATAGAGACTGTGACGTTGGAAGAAGGGAAAGTGATAAATATTGGAACGGGGATAGCCGAAAAAACAAGGCAGAATCTTATCAAACTGTTGCAAGAATTCAAGGACGTCTTCGCATGGTCTTATGAAGATATGCCCGGCTTAAGCACCGATGTAGCAGAACACCGCTTACCTACAAGTAGAGATTGCAAGCCAGTACAGCAGAAGCTCAGAAGGATGAGACCGGATATTGTGCTGAAAATAAAAGAGGAGGTCCAAAAGCAGTTCGATGCTGGATTTTTGCAAGAGATCAAATATTCAGAATGGGTAGCCAATATCGTGCCTGCCCCTAAAAAAGACGGGAAGGTACGAATGTGCGTGGATTATAGAGACTTAAATAAGGCTAGCCCAAAAGATAACTTTCCTCTGCCTCACATTGATACTCTAGTAGACAATACAGCAAGCTTTTCGCTGTTTTCCTTTATAGATGGTTTTTCCGGATACAATCAGATAAAGATGCACCCTGAAGATATGGGAAAGACCACCTTCATAACATTGTGGGGCACATTCTGTTACAAAGTAATGCCATTTGGGTTGAAAAACGCAGGAGCAACATACCAAAGGGCCATGGTGACCCTATTCCATGATATAATGCATAAGGAAATCGAGGTTTACGTGGGTGACATGATTGCAAAGTCTAGAACAGAAGAAGAACATATCCAAGTTTTGCAGAAGTTATTTCTGAGGTTAAGGAAATTTCAATTGAGGCTCAATCCCGCCAAATGTACCTTTGGAGCCAGGTCTGGCAAGCTGTTGGGCTTCATAGTTAGCAAGAAAGGGATCGAAATCGACTCAGATAAAGTCCGGGCTATACAAGAATTACCGCCACCGCGCACTCAAAAAGAAGTTCAAGGCTTCCTAGGAAGACTAAACTACATTGCTCGGTTTATTTCACAGTTAACTGAGAAATGCGATCCCATATTTCGTCTTTTGAAGAAACATAACCCAGGCGTATGGAACGATGAATGTCAAGAAGCTTTCGATAGGGTCAAACAGTACTTGTCAAACCCTCCAGTACTGTCACCTCCGTGCCCCAATAAGCCACTAATCCTATATCTGACGGTGCTTAATCGCTCAATGGGATGTGTGCTAGGTCAACATGATGATACAGGAAGAAAGGAGAAAGCAATATACTATCTCAGTAAAAAATTCACTGATTGTGAAATGAGATATTCACCAATTGAAAAACTATGTTGTGCGCTGATTTGGACAACTCGGAGATTGAGACAATACATGCTGTACCACACGACCTGGCTAATCTCAAAGTTAGACCCCCTAAAGTATATGATGGAGACGACCGCTTTGAATGGGAGGATGGCTAGATGGCAAATCCTACTGTCTGAGTTCGATATTGTATATGTGAGCCAGAAGGCTATAAAAGGGAGTGCGGTAGCCGACTTCCTAGCCAGTAGAGCTTTAGAAGATTACGAGCCGTTGAACTTTGATTTCCCAAATGAGGATCTAATGTATGTGGCAACAGCGGAAGAGGACACGGCGAGAGATTGCCTTTGGAAATTATATTTCGACGGAGCATCAAACGCTGTTGGAAATGGGATTGGGGCAGTCTTGGTATCCCCAAAAGGAGATCACTACCCGTTCACAGTCAGGTTGGATTTCGATTGCACAAACAATATGGCAGAATACGAAGCTTGTATCATGGGACTCCACGCTGCTATAGAACGTAGAATTAAAACGCTGGAAGTATACGGAGATTCCGCATTAGTGATCTACCAACTAAGGGGCGAATGGGAAACAAGAGACCCCAAATTGATCAACTATCGAAGGATAGTCATGGGATTAATCGGGGAGTTCGACGATATCACCCTTAATTATCTCCCACGAGAAGAAAATCAAATGGCAGATGCTCTGGCTACTTTAGCTTCCATGATTAAAGCAAGTAAGCAAGAAGATGTAAAGCCTATTCAAATGAGTATTTACGAAGCCCCAGCTTACTGCTACAACGTAGAAGAAGAAGAAAGGGACGAGCACCCCTGGTACCAAGATATATTGCGATATGTGAGAAATCGCGAATACCCAAATCATGCTACGGAGAATGAGAAAAAGACACTCAGGAGATTGGCCCTCGGATAAGTGTTAGATGGGGACATCTTGTACAAAAAAGGAAAAGATCAAGTGTTGTTGAGATGTGTCGACGCTGTAGAAGCTAAGATGATCCTAGAGGAAGTTCATGAGGGTGTTTGTGGAACGCATGCTAACGGATTCACAATGGCCAGGCAAATAATGAGATTTGGATATTACTGGTCCACCATGGAAGGAGACTGTATCGACTATGCCAAGAGATGTCATAAATGTCAGATCTATGGAGATAAGATCCATGTGCCTCCGTCTCCCCTACACGTTATGACTTCACCATGGCCCTTTTCCATGTGGGGCATGGATGTTATCGGACCAATCTCACCAAAAGCTTCAAACGGACATCGATTTATCTTCGTAGTCATTGATTACTTCACAAAGTGGGTAGAAGCCGCTTCATACGCTAACGTCACTAAATCAGCAGTTAGTCGATTTTTGAAGAAGGAAATTATTTGCCGATATGGGATGCCCGAAAGGATTATATCAGACAATGCATTGAATTTGAACAACAGCGTGATAGTAGATGTTTGTCGTCAGTTTAACATTAAACATCATAACTCATCCCCATACCGTCCAAAAATGAATGGGGCAGTGGAAGCAGCGAATAAGAACATCAAAAAGATAGTGGGAAAGATGACAGAAACTTACAAAGATTGGCACGAGAAATTACCATTTGCTCTTTACGCTTATCGAACGTCCATCAGAACCTCTACCGGGGCAACACCTTTCTCACTGGTTTATGGGATGGAGGCAGTCCTACCCATTGAGGTGGAAATACCTTCTCTTCGGGTTTTAACAGAAGTAAAACTGGATGAAGCTGAGTGGATTCAGGCTCGATACGATCAACTGAACCTAATCGAAGAAAAGAGGCTAAAGGCTATTCGTCACGGTCAAATGTATCAAAAGCGCATGATGCGAGCCTACAACAAAAAGGTTCGCCCAAGAGAGTTTCACGAGGGAGACTTGGTACTGAAAAAGATCCTCCCCATACAAAAGGATTTCAGAGGAAAATGGACGCCGAATTGGGAAGGGTCGTACGTGGTGAAGAAGGCTTTCTCTGGAGGCGCACTGATTTTAATGGAAATGGATGGGAAAAGTCTGCCCAACCCCGTGAACTCGGATTCAGTCAAAAAATACTTCGCGTGAAAAAAAAAAGGAGGAGGGAGAAGCCAAGGCGAAAACCCGTAACGGGCGCTTTGAGACCAAAAGGATTGAAGTCAAAAACCCAAAAGGGACGGCTTGAACTGAGAAGGAAGAATCCCGCTGCACTCGAATAGACAAGGAAGGGGCATGTTGCACCCCGATACATCAACGAAATATCCAAGATCTTCTGAGCACATGTCAAACTCAAAATGGTCTTTCAAAGGCTCAGGCAAAGAAGTTTAGGCTACGATATCTAGGGGCACCCAATTTTTTGTTCTACCCATTTTCAGTTTGTAATTGGTGACCATCTTATTCAATGAATTTCTTCCTTGATTACATTTGCCAAATTTGGATTAACATGTCTTATTTCGGGTTGTACTCCCAATCACTCTCTTCCTTACAATCCTTCTTAGGCATTTTACATTGAAATAACGATTACGGAACTAATAATATTTTCATAAAAGGAGTCCTACATATTATCCTCTAAGCCTCTGAATAATATAAGGACACCTCGTCGGTGGTATGCCCTTCGTAAATAACGAGCAATGTCAGTCTTGGCATGAAGTCGTAATACCATTATTGATTCTACGCCTTAAGGTCACAGTAAGAGGGTTGAAAGAAGACAAATGTTACTCTCCTAAGGCGGTAATAAGAGGTACGGACTTTACGCCTTAGAGAGTACCATAGAAGAGACAATGACATTGCCGCGGGGCAAACTCATTTCTGTGGGTTTCCTATGTCTGCCACAATCGTAGTGCCTCAGTGAATCTCGCTATGAGCAATGACAACCCAAACCATAAATAGGGTCCTTCTCATGCATTCACACGCATCCAGTTAGGAGTATTCGAGTTATTGCATCCTAGACATTTTTACGCTGTGAAAAATCATCATTGGCATAACATTCAGCATTTATGTAAATGGCGCATATGGTTAGGAGCATTTGAATCACCTCCACCGTAACACCCTCATCATTTGCATGAGCATAAGCACGTTCTGCAGAACAGGTTCCTCGGAGAACAGCATAGCAGCATTGAAGAGGACACTGCTCCCATGGAACGGGCTGAATATAGTGAGGAAGCAAATTGAAAAGTTCAGATTCATTTCCTTGATATTCCAATGGAGCAGGTTGAAGCTGCTAATCCCTCCTTCCTGAATGTACTGAGGATCAATCATATTTTCGAGAAGTTTCAGTAAGAAGATCCAAGTTGCGGGTCTCTTCTGGATTCCTATCACCAACTATATTTTCGAGAAGTTTCAGTAAGAAGATCCAAGTTGCGGGTCTCTTCTGGATTCCTATCACCAACTATATTTTCGAGAAGTTTCAGCAAGAAGATCCAAGTTGCGGGACTCTTCTGGATTCCTATCACCAACTATATTTTCGAGAAGTTTCAGCAAGAAGATCCAAGTTGCGGGTCTCTTCTGGATTCCTATCACCAACTATATATTCGAGAAGTTTCAGCAAGAAGATCTAAGTTAAGGGTCTCTTCTGGATTCCTATCACCAACTATATTTTCGAGAAGTTTCAGCAAGAAGATCCAAGTTACGGGGCTCTTCTGGATTCCTATCACCGTTCGTTTTCGAGAAGTTTCAGCGAGAAAGATCAAAGTTACGGGGCTCTTCTGGATTCCTATCACCGTTCGTTTTCGAGAAGTTTCAGCGAGAAAGATCAAAGTTACAGATCTCTTCTTTCTGAATTCTTATCACCCCAAGCCTCCAGTAGAATGAATCGAAGCAACGAGTTACAGTGGAGTTTGAAGCTGTTTAAAGAAGACGAGGACCAACGAGCCAAGGCTTTGCCAAGACCGGGCAAAATTGGTTCTTCTATTGTCTTTACTCTATTCTCGTTTCACGACAATGAGCAAAGAGGGGCAGCTGTAATACCCAATTTGCCCGGCCCGTTACAAATCAGACCCAAATAAATAAAATAAAATCCAGGCCCAAAAGGCCCATATTTTTCTAAAAAAAATTAGGGTTTAGAAACCCTAAAATCCTTCAGCCGCCGCTCCCCCCTCTCAAGCCTGGTGCGCCGCAAGCCTCCATCCTCCACTAACCGAGTGCGCCGCAACCCCACTACCCATTGCTCCCCATACCTGCAAAGAGACAAACAAATGACAGCAACAATAGCAACAAAAATAAAAAATATTGTATTTCTTTTTACATTCGGTTATAAAAACCGAAGGAAACAATGTATTAAGGACCTTTTTTTTTGGCTTTCAATCAGAAAGAACAGAGAAAAATAACAAAAATCAAAAACAAAAAAGCAAGAAATCAATATCCAGATCCGAAGGTATTCTATTTTTTATTTCATTTTTTATTTCCTTTCCTTTTTTTCCACAAATACACATAAATATATAAAAAAAAATATAAAAAAAAAAAGAATAAACAATTACCTTTTCCGGCCACCGCGAGTGGTGGCCGGCGCGGCGGTTACCGGACGAAACCCATGCCGGAATACCCCCCTTTTTTTGCGCGCCTGCAGAGAGAATGAGAGGGTGAGGGAGTGTTTTTTTTTTAAATCTGTTAACAAATGAATTTTTTTGCTTAATTTTCTATATATATACACACCAAAACGGCGTCATTTTGGTCCTTGCATTTCAACACCAAAACGACGTCGTTTCACGGAGACCCGCGTGCGCGACCCGACCCGGTCTGTGGGTCCGCGCGTTTTCGTCAAATGGGCTAATTTCCCTTTTGGTCCTTCCGTATTTTCTCCCCTCTCCAATCAAGTTTTTGTCATTTTTAAATTTGCCCCAGTATGTTCGTTTATGTTTTAATTTGGTCCTGAAGCAGTTATAGCGCATGGGAGTTAGGGGATAATTTCCCTTTTGGTCCTCCTCCTTTTGTGCGCAATTCCAATAGGCCCCCAACCTCTTTATTTTATTTCGAATTGACCCCCAAAATCACCCTTTTAATTCAATTTGGTCCTCCTTTAATATTTGTAATTATATTTATTTTTTCTTTGTATTATTATTATATTATTATCGTTATTAGTATTGCTTTTATGGTCATTATTTTTCTATTATTATATATACTACTATTAATAATATTACATTGTACATATTTATTATTATCATTACTTGTATATTAATATTATCATTAGTATTAGCATTACTATTACTATTATTATATTATTATTACCTACTATTACTATTATTATATTATTGCACATACATAGTATTATTATTTTTATATATTTATATATTATTATATTGTATCATACATAGTATTATTATTATTACTACTTATCATTATCATCTTCATTATTACATTTCTTATTACCATTTTATTATTATTATCATATTAGTATACTGTATATACATTTTTTATTATTCTTGCTATTATTATACTACCATCTTTATCACTATATTATTAGATTATTATTATCGCTATTATATTTATATTACATTGTATATATTTCCTATCATTTCTGTTATTATTATTACTATGCTATTATTTTAGTATTTGGCTATTATTATTACTATACCACTATGTTATATATATTTTGTATCATTTTTGTTTTTATTATTATTACTATATTAATATTATTATTATTATTATTATTATTATTATTATTTGCACTCATATTATGACATTTATTATCCTCATGGTTACTAATTCTATCATTTTCGACATCGTTTTTTATCCCTCGCTTTATTTTAACCTTTGTATTTTATTCCTTTGTTTTTGTTCCGATATTCTTATGATTATTTTATTCGCGTCGTTTATGTAAACCGACCGTTTTGAGATGGTCTTGGATTCAAGGATTTAAATTATCGTGTCCTAAAGTATTGGATGTGATACTTTATTCTTTTGGAACAAGAAGATCTTGGTTTTTAATTCGAAAAAAACTATGGGATAATCTCCGATTCGAAGATTTAAATTATCGTGTCCTGAAGTATTGGATGTGATATTTTAATCCCTCAGAAACGAGAAAATCTTGATTTGCAATTCCGGAAAACTATGAGATGATCTTAGGATCGAAGATTTAAGCTATCATGTCCTAAAGTATTGGATGTGACACTTTATTTTTGAAACGAGAAAATCTCGATTTAGTTCAAGGAAAACACGAATATTTCTAAAAGGGGTCAGATTTCCTTCAAAGTTTTCAAACTTTCGACATTAGGACATTAACTAATCAATTTGGTACCAATTTTGGGCGTGACGAGGGTGCTAACCCTTCCTCGCACGTAACCGACTCCCGAACCCATTTTCTCAAATTTTCGTAGACCAAAAGCATTGTTTTAGTAAATCAAAATGTTTTATTAAAACAAAGGTGATCCGATCACACCTAATAAAAGATCGGTGGCGACTCCCGTTTTTATTCATTTTTAAAAACCCAAGTTCGATTCCCGTCTTTGTCAAAAAAATGGTTTCGACAACTTAAATAGTAACCATTTAATTTATTAACTAAAATATGTGTTTTTTAACAAGTATTGTGTGGAAATAACAAGTTGATATGACATTACACATGTGATAAAATCTTTGTCTCATAAGATTTTAGAAATATTAGAATCTAACCTAACAAATTTAACAATAGCTAATTAGGTCATGATTGAAAATTTAAAAATAAAAAAAAATACAGGAGTTAAAAATAATCAAATTAAAATATATGGACTTAATCCATAATTTATACATAATATAAGGATTAATAGTAAATTTTAACCTAAATATAACTTAAAGGTTAAAGATCTCAAACTCGTCACTTAAAAAAAGTGTTTTATTACTAATTAAATATACTTTCTATTAATTTATTGAATACCTAATTTTCAAAATAAACCCTTTGAACACCTTTTTTGTTTTTTCATTTGGGGACAAAAGTAGAATGGTCATTAAACTAGGAAAGTTGAATACTAATTAACCAGCTAATTGGTTGAACAAAAATTAAAAACGGTTGGCCAACTTGAAATTCATCTAAGCATTTGACAAATGTTTCATTTTCCACATATATACCAATTTAGTTTTTGTTTGTTTAAATATATATTTACTTCATATCCATTTTACGGTTCATATTTAAAATTTGGGGTTGCCCCTTTTAACAGTGTTGTATTTAAGGTTTGAACTTGAATCTTCTCATTAGAAATGTAATGTATCTTACCATTGCACCCAACCACTTACTAGTTATATAATTTTTTTAACATTAATAAATGGATAGAGGCAAAGACGAATTTAATTTACTTTTCCTTCTGAATTATTTTTAAAATTTCTAAAAACTTTTAATGTAAAAGAAATTTTAAAAAATTGATTATGAATCAGGAAAATTTTTAATTTGATTCTTTCAAAAATTGAGATTAAGATTTAAACCTACTCTTTTCGTCCTTTCTGTCCCCAGCAAACAACAATTTTATTCTGGTTAAGGTGGGTATAGAATAATGGAATGATTATTCAAACACCATAGTTTGAATTTTCCTTTCTTTTTAATGAAAAAAATAAAGTACATATAACTTTTATAGGTAATTTATGAGTTGGATTGACTCTAAATTGGTAATTTGATTTAGTATCGATATTGTTTTCAATGCAAGAGGATATAGATTTGAGTGCACTGAAGTACGTTATTCTCTTATTTAAAAGTTAGAGAAAGACTACAAGTATTTTTAGGTATTATATAAAATAAAATAAAAAAGATTAATAATCGTGATACTACACTCATATGAAATGAAGTAAATTAAAAATTGATTTTTATCTTTATAATATTTTTGTTATTTAAAATTTTTAATATTTTTTTGAATATTTTGTTAATGAAATGAATTTAAAATATTTTATTATTTAATAAATTCTTAGTTGTTATTTGTTAAGGGTAGTATTGTCATTTTAGAAAACAACAATAATATCAACCATACGAATTAAATAATCCATCTCATAAAAAATATAGATAATAAATATTAAATTTCATAAATATATATCTTTTTTACTCTTTTTATTATTTATTTGATAACAATGTCTTAATTAAATTTAATTTTACCCATGATGGTCTTAAAACAAAAACTTGTCAAATGTTTATTTATATTTTTGGTTAATTATGTTGTAGTCCCTATATTCTTTAAAATTTTAATATTCAATCCATTGAGTACGTTTTAAAATTGAAGTCCGTTTTCTATCATATTTAAAATATTTTATATTTATACAAAATTTTAATAAATAAAATATTTAAATATTTTTTATGTCTGTTTTACACTAATTTCGCTTCCAAAATTCGAAGTTAGACGGTGGGTTATATATATTAAAAGTATATCAAATCATATGTGAATTTTATATGAATGTGATATATTTGATTTTATTTAGAAGACGGAAGTTTCAATTTATTATTTGAACAAAAAAGTAAAAGTTGTCGCCCAACGTAAACCAGTCTATGTTTTTGGCGGTTTTATTTAGAGTCTCAAAGGCTCTGTTTGTCTTTGTCACCATTTCCTTCTACACTCCAAATTCCTCCCATTTTAAAAACATCTCTTCTTTTATTTTATTTTTTTCTTCCTTTGATTTTAATCGCAGCTCCATTTTTGTCCATGTTTTCTTCATCAAAAGAGCCAATCTGATCTGGAAAATAATGGGATTTTTAAGTACTTTATTGGGTATTTTTGGTTTTGGGATTGGAACTTCTATTGGACTCTTGATTGGATTCTTTCTCTTCATATACTCTAAACCCAAAACTGTAAAGGTAAGCAATGAATTTATCCCGGCTTCAATGTGTTCTTTTTTTTTTTTCCCTTTTTCATGTTCTGATTTCATCTGGGTTAAAAATATATATTTTCCACCTCTTTTAATCAAAGTTCAAGTTTTTTGTTAAGATTACATCTGGGTATCTCTTAGTTTCTCCATTGCTATTGTAAAAAAAATCCTCTTTTTTTATTAATTTTCTTCTGCCATAGTTTTATACTTTTTCTTCTTATTGGTTTTGAGATACCAATGTATCATAGTTTCTTAGTATTTTGTACTAAGGATTTATATTCCATCTGGGTTTTCATTGAAGCCTTCAAAGCCTTGGTAAAAATGTTGTTTTTTTGCAACTGTCGTAAAACTTTTCCATATCTAATTTCTGCAATTTTTTTTCCCTGTACTTTTTTAACGAAAGAAGCTTTTCAATTGTTATTAAATACTTTTACTGTATACATACTTTTCTTTACTGTTACTGCTAGAACCTAAGCCAAGTAATTGTGACTTATTTTTTTCTTTTTTTTATGTGTGTGTTTTTTCATGGTGGAGATTATTTTTCATGTTTATCATAGTTAATAACTTGACATGTTTTGATTTTAGAGAAACTTGTTCAAGATGTTAAATTTTGATTGATTGAAACCTTGTTGTCTTTATATATATATAAAAAAAAAAAAAAACTTGCTGTCAAAGTCAAGTATTTAGAATTAATATTCAAAATTAAAGTAATTAGAATTATAAGAAAAAATGGGAACTTTTATTTTCTTTTGATGGTCAAGAATTTGTGGCTCTTAACTGTTCCTTGAGTGAGGGGAGCTAAGCTAACAATAGAAGTAATTGACAAAATGGATATGGACCATTTTTTATTCCTTGCATTTCATGTTCTTTCTGGAGAATTCCTTAATCAATAAGCACCCATGGACTTGCTCTAATTTTTTCTTTTTTATATTTTTGGTGAATTATATTAATGCAATTGATATATGGCCTAATTAATTAATGATCTATGCCTCTAGCTGTTCCATTGATATCATACATAAGGTAGTTTGACAAAGAAATATATGAATTATCAAGTTTTAGATAGGATGGGATGTATGGATTTTCTGGTGATTCAATGTTTGTTGAATTCCCTTGGATAAGCCGGGAGATTATATTGTAAAGTCGTGGAAAGACCGACAGCAAATTCCGGACAAGGAATGGAATTCTGATCTAATATTTGATTATATTGAATTCATCCATGGTATGGCCAAATTATTCAATGATGCCTCTAGCTGTTCTGTTGCTATAGTATAGCTCGTGATTATCGAATTAAGATGGAATGGTGTGTCTAAATTTTTGTATACGTTCGATGGAAGTTGAATTTCCTTGAAACAGATAAAACCAAAGGTTTTACGGTACCGAATAAAGTCACAGACATGATGGTGAATTCGCAACAAGAAACGGGTTTCCTCGTGTGATCATTGTCTTTTATGTACTCAGTAGTATAGTAGAAAATGTCCAGAACTTCAAGAATTGAAATTCCATGTTGATAATGGTGTTGTTTTCCGGCTAATTTATGTTTGTTTTAAGCTCACGTGTGGACTGCTTGGTATAGGAACCAGTTCCTAGGCCGCTTTATGAGCTAGACAACGATCAATTGCTGGATATTCTTCCTGACATTCCGTTATGGGTTAAATGTCCCGATTATGAGAGAGTAAGTATTCGAACTTTTTGAATGATTTATCATAGTCTTGATTTACACTCATCTTGTTTTTGTTCTAGCTGTATATTGATGGTAATTGTGAAAACAATGCAGGTAGATTGGCTGAACAAGTTTGTTGCTGATATGTGGCCGTACCTCGATAAGGTAGTTCGATGACTTGAAAAAGTTTCTAGATTTTCAATTATGTTAGTTATGAACTCGGAATTTAATTTTAATCTACAGGCAATTTGTGCTCAAATAAGAAGCGCTACCAAACCCATGTTTGCCGAGTATGTCGGGAAGTATCAAATAGAAGCCATTGAGTTTGATAATCTAAGTCTCGGAACTATTCCTCCAGAAATTCATGGTAAGAAATGGATGTTTTTTTCTTGATTTGTTCACCAAAATCATAGCATAGAACGATTAAGCACGGGAATCATGAGCATGAGGCCGAAATTTCTTCCTACTAATATTCTCATTTTATCGTATTTCACTATTTACAGGTCTTAAAGTGTGTGAAACAAATGAGAAAGAACTAGTCCTGGAACCGGCAGTTCGTTGGGCTGGCAATCCGAACATTGTTTTGACGCTGAAGTTGTTGTCTTTCAGAATCACCGTTCAGGTCAGAAGAGTTTAGAGACAGAATTGAAAGAAGAATGTATCTTTTTTCTGTTTTCTTCTAGAGTTTGATTATGCTGCTTCGCAGTTAGTCGATTTACAAATATTTATGGCACCACGGATAACTTTGAAACCTCTTGTACCTACCTTTCCATGTTTCGCAACCGTTGCAGTATCACTCCTTGGGAAGGTTAGTAAAACTTTTTGAACATCGAAAATCATTGGATTAAAATGTTGGTTACGTTCACTTTTAAATATCAATGAAAGCTACAATTATTTTCCGATGATGATGTTTACTACCTACCATGCAGCCTGATGTAGACTTCGGAATGAGTATACTTGGAGGTGATATTATGGCTATACCCGGACTTTATCAGTTTGTCCAGGTATTGTACTGGTAATTTCTATACAAAAAATAGTCAGATATAATTGTGGAGGGCTTATGAACTTAGAATTTTGTCTGAAGAACAGTAGGCTAACTGTTCGAGTTGCCTGCAGAAAACAATTAAAAGGCAAGTTGCAAGCCTCTACATCTGGCCACAAGCACTAGAGATGCCGATTCTTGATCCTGCAACGTAAGTTTCTATTACATACCATGTTATATCTACTTCATTTTTTGTTACCGAGCTTTCTAGAACTTTAACGTTCATACATACTGTATGTTGTGAACTATTTTAACTTTTAAGGCCTTGGTTATATTGCGTTAAGTTCTGGATATTGGGTGCTTTACGAACCATGTGTACTAGAAGTACTTCTAATAATTATTTTCGATTGATTCTTATAAAACTATAGAGTTTTATGCTTGTTGGCCGAGTTTTTATTTTGGTTCTTTTTTTTAGGGTGGCTGTAAAGAAGCCTGTTGGAATACTACATGTAAAGGTTGTGCGGGCACAAAAGCTCTTAAAGAAGGACATCCTCGGAACGTCGGACCCTTATGTCAAGTTAAATCTATCTGGAGAGAGGCTGCCATCGAAGAAAACAACCACCAAGAAGAGGAATTTGAATCCAGAATGGAACGAAAAGTTCAAGCTTATCGTAAAGGACCCCGGATCTCAAGTTCTTCAGTTACAAGTCTTCGACTGGGACAAGGTTTTTTCGCCTTCCGGTCACTCAGTTAATTTATTGTGATAAAAGCAGATTTTATCTAGATGACAATTCAAATTGTTTCTTCTTTGTATGTGTTGTTATTTGCAGGTCGGTAATCATGACCGACTTGGAATGCAGTTTGTCCCATTGAAATTTCTTACACCCTACGAGACAAAGGAATTTAAACTCGATTTGCTGAAGCACACAGATAGTTATGATCCTCAGGATAAGAAGCAAAGAGGGAAAATTGTGGTTGAGCTTATGTATGCCCCTTTTAGAGCTGACAGTGGTAAGTTAGACGGGACACAAGATGGATACAGCAGAAAGGAAAGCGGGTTTGACCGGACATCCGACAGTGAAGTCTTTGGTGGAGCAGGTCTCCTTTCAGTTCTGATTCAAGGAGCTGAGGATGTCGAGGGTGAACGCCACAATAACCCTTATGCCGTAGTTTTTTTCAGAGGAGAAACAAAAAGGACAAAGGTAAACTTCTCGCGGTTGCATTTGTTTTTGTTCCAACTCCAACTTCTTTTCTCAGCTTAACATTGCTCGGGCCACCATTTTACAAAAATGGTGTTTTCAGATGATCAAGAGAACCCGAGATCCCCTCTGGAACGAAGAGTTTCACTACATGCTCGAGGAACCTCCATTAAATGAGAAGATCCATATCGAAGTCATGAGCAAGCGAACAGGCTTTAGCTTCCGATCAAAGGTATGCACTCAACTTTCTCTGATTCTCACTGCGTCGTTATATCTTTAACGTTACGTTGAATCATTTCCTATATAGGAACATCTGGGAAATGTCGATATCAATCTTACTGACGTTATCCATAACGGACGAATCAACCAGAAATACCACCTGATCGATTCGAAGAATGGAGTAATACATGTTGCGATAAAATGGGTGACAGCTTGAGAAACAGGAAGAGAATTTAAACCGATGTCAATTGGTTTTGCAATGACATACAAAGATTGATACAAGTTCAAGAGAAATATACAGAGACAAAGATTACTGCAAAAAATCCATGTATGGAATCCCAGTTAAATTCAGTGCCAATATAATTTTTTACTGTAAATTTTCAGTGCCTTAATATAGGTATGTTTATTTAGTTATTTTATTTGGAGTATACCTCTTATGTTGTTATTGCTATTGAAAAAAAGCCAATGAAGCTGAGGAACCTACCAACTCAATTCATAAATCCACATATAGGATGCTATGGGATGTCTTGGTTGACAATCCAAAATATGAATTTATTTAATGTGTTAAACCCCATAAAAGCATCTAATGTTTTAAACATATCAAATTTACTTGTCAAATCAACTATTTTACATCAATGGCTGAAAGGGAACTTGGGAATTCCATTTTAGGACTAATCTTTTGGGATGTGAGGCGGCCCAACTCCCATATTTTCTTAGGCTAAAGTTAAAGCTCGGTTTGAGTTAGATGTATCTTGAACTTGCTCAAGTCCAATTTATCTTTCAGTACCCAAAAGCTTTTTCTTTTTCTTTTTCAAGATGAAGGATAATATATATATACAAAACAAATATGTTAAAACTTAAACAAAATAATAATAATATCTTAAACATGAGTGTGTGTATGTATATAAAAGCAGTGAGTACTTCAAATTGGATGCTGAAATTTTAAACATTATACTTATATATATATATATATATATATATATATATATCAATTAATTTCATGTAGGATGATAGATCACTAAATTAAAGAAAAGGTAAAAATGATGCAGCATGCACTACTCCTTATATCTTTTGTTTTATATATGAGTTTGCATGGACCATCATGTATGTGTGTGTGTGTATATATATATATATATCACAATCTCTACTCTCTTTTTATCTAATATTATCTCATAAGTCACCATTCAAAAGCAATATAGCTTTTACCAATCACTTGTTATCTTTGCTAAATCAACCTTACTTTAGAATACCCTAACGTAATAATTAAATTTTTTTTAAAAAAAAATCTAATTGAAGGAGTCATTTTCGCTTTTATTTATATGAGCCAAAGCTTCCACTCTCATGGCTGTCATACATTAAAAAAGAAAAAAAGAAAAAAGACATTTACATGCATTCACAATAATGCAGACGACTGAAACTTTCATTGTACAAAAGGAAAAGAAACATAAGCTGACAATTTCTTTATAAAATGTGAAAAAGAAGATGGACCCTACTAAGGGTGGGTTAGATTTGACTTGATTATGATCAGATGCATGTGAGATCACAAGAAAAGCTTTATATATATAAGAAAATTAAATTATTTTATAATAATAATCTTCATTTGATTAATATTTGGTGGCATAAACACAACCCAAATCTTCATGAAATAAAGTTGTTGTTTTAAGTTTTAAGAATAAATTTTGATTGCCTACACAGTATACTACAATATTTAATTATGTTTAATTAGCTATATTCAGAAAAAAGATTATCCATACTCGATGTTCCTCATGGTCCTAAATTTTATTTCTTAGTAGTAACGATACTGGTTAAAGTTAAAATAAATGTACCTAAATGATACTCCCTTTTTTTAAGTCAGTAACAGCACACATTTATTCATAACGGTGTAATCGAGTTGAGTCGACCCAAACCTTGTTAAGCTCAAGCTCAATTCAAAATTTGGAATTCAATATTCGGTTCAAGTTTAGTTGAACATTTATTTTTAAGTTCAACTTCAATTAAGTTTGTTTACCAATTTTTGTATTCGAGCTCGACTCAATAGGTAAGCTTAGGGCTAATAATATATATTATGGGCAATAATGTAATTTAATAATATAAAAAATATGAAAAGCTTGATAAGTCTCACGAGCCATTCTAGTCAAGTATTATTAAGCTCGAATTCAACTCGATAATTACCGAATCGAGTTTGAAAAATTTTTTTATTCAAACTCGAGTAGCTTGCGAGCACCAATGTCCCATTTACACCCTACTATACCTTAGGTTTGGAGAAAAGTTTAGAAAGATTTTGAAAAATAAGCTTAGATAAAAAAATTATACTTAGTTTAAAATATGGGTCATATTCGGGTTTTAATATTCAATGTCAAGCTTAATTTGACTCGACCCATTTTCAAGTTTATAATATGAATTTTTTCTCTTTTCTTTAAAATTTTAGGTAATCTATATCATATTAAATTAAATATGTTATATCATAAAGTAAATATTAAAAAATATGTTATGTTAAATAATATGGGTAGCCTAAATGAGTTTGAATTAATCATTTACAAATATAAGTGAGTTTGAGCAAAATTTAAGGAACAATTTTATGTCGGGTCTGGCTTAGGCAGTTATGTATGTATTGATTTATAGGCTCGACCTATGAACACCTTTGGTGGGCATTATGTTGGAACTAGACCAAATCAATCGATTGAACTAAAAATCAATAATCCAATTGGTCCACTGATAAAAAAAATCTGAGGAAAATTGAATTCAAACAAAACTAGTTGAATTAGTAAAAACCATTTCAAGTGAATTTAAAAATAGTTTAAAAAATTAATTTATTTTTTTATAATTCATAAAATGGATGCTTATATTTCTATTATCATTTATGTGTAGTTATTTTTATTTTATTTTATGATATTTTTTCTAACTATTTTTAAATACTTATGAATATTTTAGAGTTTTAAAAAAAATAATTTTAAATTGATTGAACTAATTAAATTGGAAATTGGTTATCTAAGTGACTCAACTACTGGGCTGGTTGTTAAAACATTGGGCACTATAAAAATTTCATGTTAAAATATGTCATTAGTTCTTGTACTCTTTTTAAATTTAAAATTTAGTCCCTATATTTTTATTTTCAATAATTTAGTTTTTTATTTTCTAAATTTTAAAATTTAGGTCCAATTGTTAACATCATAAAAAAAATTTTATTAAATTTGTTGGTGCGACATTCTGAAATAAAAAATTTTACTTAATAGTTATGTAACTAAAAAGTAGCATTATAATGAACCTAAATTTTGCAAATAATTTTAATAGTTTTAACAATTAGTTTTAAATTTAAATTTTTTTTTTGGTGAAATAAATTTAAAAATTTAAAAATAGAAAGATTGAATTCTGAGAAATAAAAGTACAAAGACTAAATTAAAAAAAGTACAAAAATTTATAATATATTTTAACCAAATTTTATTTATTATTATTATTATTATTATTATTATTATTATTGTGGTTTTGTGGGGGGAAAATGGGGTGGTTTTAGCTTTTGCAGTTGACTTGGCCTACGAAGTTTAGAGAATGGTAAAAGGAAAGGGAATCTAATACCCTCCACAAAGTGACCTTTTATCAAAGTATACTCTTGTTAATGGATCTCTACTCATTGCAACCCACCTTCTTTTTTCTTATTTCAATAATTCATTAATTTAAATCCTTGAAATTAGAGGTATTTACATATCGGATTAGATTGAATTTAAATCGATCTCATACATGATATTAATATTATATACAATTACTCAAGTTCAGTAGGTCGAAAATATGCGTTATAAGTTTACCTAATTACTCAATTTTATAAATGAGCTATAAACAAATTAAACATGTTTAATAATTACGTTATATTGCAATATGCTTAATTTCTATACGATAATCTGACTAACTGTCAGATTGACTTGGATCTAAAGTATGTTTTTCTATTTGTCGAACCGGTTATTGAATCGTTGTTTGAAGCTCATTAGCCAAACTTTAAAAAATAAAACCTAACAACCCAGTAACTTTTGAATAATTTAGTGACAATTTTATAACTTTTTAAAGTTTAGTGACTAAAACGTAAATTTACTAATAGTTTAATGATCTCGGTAAAATTTATCCCCAAAAAAGATAGCATATTAGAAACTTGAAAATCAATTTAGGTGGGTTAAGTTCGAACTTTTAATATTAAAACTCAAACTCGAATCATATTTTAAATAAATATTTTTTTTAAAATTTAATTTTCGAGATTAATATTTTTATCTATAACTTACTTTTCTGTATGCATCTATTATTGATTTTTGAAGTATTTATTGGAATAGTAAATATTATTTACTTAAATTTAATAAAGTTTAATTCAATCTTAAATTTTCAATTTATTATTTAAAATATATTAAAAATATTTTCGAGTCTCCAAATCAACTTGTATTATTAAAAAAAATATTTCAAATAAATATAGTTGCATGATAATTATGCAATGGCAACTCTTATTATTCTAGATTCCCTATGAAAAAAAAATAGAGAAATTCTTCCAACACAAAGAATTTTCTTATTAAATTTCTAACAACAATATTCCACTCTTAATTAATTTTAGTGCCCATATTCTTCTATTATATGGTTCTATGCTATTCTAAAAATAAAGCTTGGATTGGACCCAACTTCAACTCATACAATGACTTCTGTTGATAACCTATGCTTTTAACGGTCCAATTTATGTGAAATATGCTTAGTAATCACCTTTTTTTTCTTCCTAATATTCTCTTATCACCAACGAATTTAACATGTCATGCATAATTATATTTTTATAACTACTTATAATATTATCTCAACCTTTAAATATAACGATTAATGCGCTTCAATAAGAATCTATATTTTTTTGTCCTGACAATAATATCAATATCAACTAAATTAAAATTTGATCGATTTAATGATGTTTTATTTATGATGTCTTTTTAATTAAAATTTATTATATACCATAACTTATTTTGACTCAAAAACAATTTTATATACTTCTTTTAAAAAGAGAATAATCGTGTTCAAAATGAATTATAGATATCTGATTAGGTTATGTCCAATAAGATATTTTGTAATTTAAATAACTAAAAAAATTGTTTAAATTTATAATAAAATTAATATAAATATTTTAAAATAATTTTATTGTTACTTTGAATAGTAAAATTGGGTTTTTGGTCAATCCAACTTGACTTCAAAATCAAGTTGTGTAATTGCAAAATGAACCTTAAATCTCAATCGGTCAATTCCAATGGGAATAATAGACGCTATAATAACTTTTTGGGTAAATTCAAGTAAAGGTCACTCAACTATAGTTTTTCTTTTTTTACCATCCAACTATGAAAAAGTTACAAAATAATCACCCAACTGTTCAATTTCATCTTTTTTGGTCACCAACTGGTTAAAGTAAAAATAGAAATGCCCAAAAAACTAAGATGATTGAATGACCAAAAAAAGACAATTGAATAATTAATCGACTATTTTATAACTTTTAACCAAAATATATTTAAATTTAAATCAAAATAATGGGCACAAATGATAAGATTTTGAACTGAAAACTTCCCACATGATTTAAATATAGCATGGGACTTGAACTCTCAATTTTGTCTTCATTGAAAATAAGTAATATTTACTTCAAAAAATTATTTGTGATTTCCTTTTGAGGATCATACACTACTTATGAAGGAAATTTTCTAAATTTGAGATCAAGGTTTTGAACAATTCATTTATTTATATAATAAAGACTTTAATGGTAGTCAAGTCAACAATCTAGAAGCTAACTTACTTACACATGTGGTTGCCACGTAAGTTGCATAAATTTCAATGAATATATTCATTCCCATTTTGGAAGAAACAATAGCAATCAAGTTTACCAAGAAAAAAAAATCATTTCTAAGTATTAAAATAAATAAATTTATATATAATTATAATTTATCAAAAAATACTTAATTTAGGATTTGTTTCTATATTAGGGTTTAAAAAAAATTTTATCGAGCAATTATTAAGCTCAAAATTTAATTTAAAATCTCAGTATGATATAAATAATGATTTAACCGGAATTAAAATGAAAAAAATATGATGCATGTAATAATAAAATAAATGGAGAAAGAAAGAAATATTTAAATAATGAAGGAAAAGGAAGGAATTGATGCGATTAGAGCAGGAGCCAATTGTCTTAAAAATGTTGGATGTGATGTGATCTTCCATTCGCCAAAGCAAAAGGGGCTTTGTTATTTGGTACATTAAAGCTGCAGTTTTTTTTTTTATATTTTTTTCTACTGTTTATGTTATCATTCAGACTTTATGAATGTCTATTTTAATAATATCATATTTAATATTTAAATTTGAATTTTTTCTTTAATTATGATGTAATATTGTACATAATTTTAACATACTTTATATTATATTTACATAATTAATATAAAAAAAGGAAAATGTAATATTTGGCAACCAAGCATTGGTACATAGAAAGATTGATGCAATGTTTGTCAGCCATTTGGTAGAGAAAAGTTTGATTGTGTGCCACTAAAAGATAGGACAGTGTCAAGTCTGACATTTGATGATACAAATAGATGCTATCAATGCTTTTTCTTTTCTTTTCTTTTTCAGTCCCTTATATTTAGATGCTAAAAGCTTGAGAAAATCAACAAATTAATGATGAAATCTACAAGTTAGATACTTAAATAAAATGCTAAATAATTACTTATAAATGGGTTAGAAGTAGAGTTTTTGGGGTTTCTATAACACATCTCCATTCTTAAACCAGCAAATGGGGTATTATTATGGAGAAAATGATTAAAAAAAGTGAATAGGGTGATATTTGATATTTATACCTAGAGTTATTTAAAAGGGTTGTGAATCAAAAAGTGTTTATATTTTAAGTATTGTGGTTAAAAATTATTTTTATTTTGATTACTTATCGTTAATTTAATATTATTTTACACTCATTTTAATTAGCAAAGTTGAGTTTTATAGGGAAAATTTGTGTTTTTATAGATAAAATCTAATTTTTTTTTTTAAATTTCCTTTGAAAACTTAGGGTTTTACATCCAATTATTTAGATTTTTATAAGAAAAAAAAATGAGTTTTTACTTGCCGTTTTATTCTTTAAATAAAATGCAAATTTCTTTCGATATTTAAAATAAAAAATTTTAAAAATTTAGCAACAAACTGTATAATTTATATACAAAAGAAAAAAACCTATCAAAATAGTACGTAGGATTGAATTATCTCTTTAAAGCAGCCAAAATATTTGCTCTTTTCATTATAAAAATTCAACCAAAACGTGCTTCTATTAACGGGTTCTTCCTTTTACCATATCCAGACAATAACAAAAAGGTCAAACAATTCTCAAATCTCCAATTAATCCTGTAATGGCGGCCACCACCACTGTTATTCTTCTTCTCGTTACAAACAAACCATTACTTCTCACTCTGACTTAGTCCCTTTGACACTATCCTTTAAAAAAAAAAAAAAAAACTACAGCTTTATCACTCTTGTATATATATATATATGTAATATTAAAACAATAACAAAAACCTCCATTAAACCCATCTATCTCTTCTCTTTATATAATATTTCTCTGGGTTTTTCGTTCCATTTTCACTTTTATTACGGACCCATTTTCTTTTTTTGTCCTTTCTTTTCCATGCTCTGTGAAAGGTAGCAGCTTTGACATTAGAATCAACTTGAAGAACCATTTTTTTAACTCTGGGGTTTTTTTGTTTTATTTTTTGGGTAAAAAAAATGGGTAGTAAATGGAGGAAAGTTAAGTTGAGTTTAGGCTTGAATCTTTGTGCTTATTTACCAAGAACTACAGATGGTGATGATGATGGTGATTATCATCTACTTCCTTCAAGTGAAAGATTATCTGATGCTGCTTTGTTACCTCCTTCAAACCGGGAAAATATGGTTCCTTCTAGGACAACAACTCCTTTGCCTTCTTCTCATTGTTTAAGGTTGCCTAAAAGTTTGTCTAAAAGTTCAAGCAAATCATCTAAGGTTTGGTTCAACACTTTCTTCTAGTTTCATTTTCCTGTTTGGTTAGTGAGAAAATGTTGTAGTTTGATTGTGTTTTGCATTTTTTTTTAATTGCATATGTTCTGTTTGATATTTTTTGTTTAGCTTTTGATATTAACTATTGATGCTGAAATTTTCTTCTTATGTTGGAACTTGGATTTTTTAATTGAGGGAAAAATATTGTTTTTTTGTATGAATATATTTAGTATATTCAAATTTTTTTTTAATAATTTTCATAGTTTTGAAAGTACATATACATCCTAGATTTTGACTAAGATGGCCTTAATTCAATTATTAAGGTTGTATTGTGTGTCTAATCATATTTTAGTCTTATTTTAACATATATGATTAAGTAGGGTGTATTGACCAAAGTTGTTGAACTTTGGATTTTTCCTTTGGGTTTGTCGGGTTAATACAAAAAGTTCCTTTCAGGACTATTTTCTATTGCATGGTTAAAGATGACTAAAAAAAATATTTAGAAAGAAAAAAAAAATAACCTTTTTTTTTTTATGAGCTTGATGTTGTGACATGTCTTACATAGATTCGAGTATAAATATTAGATACGCGTATATAATTTAGGACACGAAAAATAATACCTTAAATGTTTGTTGTGTATTTTGTTTCAGCAAACATGTTCGATATGTTTGATGAAGCTGAAACAAGGAGATGGACATGCTATATTCACTGCAGAGTGCTCACATTCGTTCCACTTCCATTGCGTTGCTTCGCACGACAATCAAGTCTGTCCGGTTTGTCGATCGAAATGGAAAGAAATCCCGATCCGGAGCCCCGGTTTGGATCCTGGAGGATGGTCACGGAATGATGCTTTGATGGATGTAGCCCACCGGTTGCCTGTACCTCAACGTAATTTAAATCAATGGCACATTCGAGGTCCCGAGCCAGGCGTTTTCAACGATGATGAATCCTTGGATCATCTACCTGTGATTGCTGAAAGTAACAATACCTTGGATAACACGTCTGATACAACAATAAAGATCGAAATGTATCCAGAGGTTTCAACCGCACCGAGGTCCCATTCTTATGATGATTTCACAATTCTTGTTCATCTTAAGGCTGCTGTCATGGCTGCAATTCGAAATCCGAGTCTGAGTGGAGGTCAGGTTAACTTGTTGCAATCTCGAAGTCCTCGTGCTCCTGTTGACCTTGTAACGGTGCTTGATATTAGTGGTAGCATGTCCGGTACTAAGCTTGCGTTACTAAAACGAGCAATGGGATTTCTCATACAAAACCTCGGTTGCAATGATAGACTCTCGGTCATTGCCTTCTCCTCAAATGCTCGCCGCCTCTTTCCACTCCGTCGGATGTCTGACATGGGGCAGCAGCAGGCACTTCGAGCTGTTAATTCTGTGATTGCAAATGGTGGTACCAACATTGCAGAAGGTCTAAGAAAAGGTGCCAAGGTAATGGAAGATCGGACTGAAAAAAATCCAGTTTCCAGCATTATACTTTTGTCTGATGGGCAGGATACCGTCAATGGCGTGGGTCCGAACTCGTCTTACCCCAACTATGGGTCGCTCATTCCCATTTCTATACGCAGTGGTAACAACAGAGAATTTCAGATTCCAGTCCACACTTTCGGTTTTGGTACAGATCATGATGCTTCATTGATGCATTCGATTTCGGAGATCTCTGGAGGGACGTTTTCTTTTATAGAAACCGAAACTATGATCCAAGATGCACTTGCACAATGCATCGGAGGTCTTTTAAGCGTTGTGGTTCAAGAGCTACAAGTTTGGGTAGAGTGCATGAATCCGAATCTCTGCCTCTGTTCACTTAAAGCCGGAAGTTATCGAAGCCATGTTTCAGCTGATGGAAAAACCGGATTGATCGATGTTGGGGATCTCTATGCCGACGAAGAGAGGGATTTCTTGGTATCGGTTAAAGTACCAGCCGAGTCCTCTCAATGTGAAACATCATTACTAAAGGTGAAATGTGTTTATAGGGATCCTTTAACGAAAGAAATGACATCTACGGAGAGTGGTGTCGTCCGGATTCAAAGACCTAAAATAGCCGGGCAAGAAGTAGTGTCAATCGAAGTAGATAGGCAACGCAATAGGTTCCGAGCAGCAGATGCAATGGTGGAGGCAAGAACCGCAGCTGAGCAAGGAGATCTTGCCGGTGCTGTTTCAATCCTCGAAAATTGCCAAAGGGTATTGTCCGAGACTGTTTCCGCCAAATCTCGGGACCGACTTTGGGTTGCATTGGATGCGGAGCTCAAGGAGATGGAAGAAAGAATGGTAAGTAGGCATGTATACGAGGTATCTGGGAGAGCATATATTCTTTCGGGACTGAGCTCGCACTCATGGCAAAGAGCCACCGCGAGAGGCGACTCCACCGATGGTTCAAGCTTGGTTCAGGCATATCAAACGCCATCAATGGTTGAGATGCTAACTCAATCTCAGGCATTTTTATTGAGTAGTCCATCAACACAAGGGATTCTTCAATCACTATGGTCACAACCAAAGCCAAGGTAATATTGGAAGTTTTTAGGGCAAAATAACATGGAGCAGCAAAGAGAAGCAAAACTACACCTATGTTACTACGAGTGCCTGTGTCTTACAATCATATAACATTCGTGTTCGACACTTGTGTCAAATGTATATCCGAATAAGTATGAGAATAACTCTTCAACTAAATACATGTATCCAACAGTCATACGGTTATATCTTTAGTTCCAGTAACATTGGTTTCAGATCATTTTTGTATCTTTATGATACATGCATTATAAACAATCTCTTTTTACTTAAATTTTAACCCTTTTGGGGCCCTAAATTATAGTGGAAAAAAATATCTAACCACAAAATTGAAAAAATTTGAAATTTTCAAAAAACTTGATATATAATTAAGAAAATATTTTAGGGTTGAAATTTAGTTTCCAAAATTTTTAGATCTTAGGTTCATTAATTGCATAGGCATCTCACAAAATTTTATAATTTTAGCACATCGAGAATATTAAGAACTAAAAGTTTGAATTTGAATTTTTTTTTGATTCTTAGCATTAGGATTTATTTTGTTTTGCTCTTAAAAAAGTAAAGAAACTACTGTGAAAAACTGCAAAATAAAAGAAATCCTAAGACGAAGAATGAAACCTAAAAGCTCGAAAAAATTGCTAAAATCATAATAGAATCAATAAAAAAAAAAAACCCTAAGGCTAGGAATCAAAGAAAAATTCAGATTTATCCAAAATCTTGAAAAACTGATAAATAATTTAATTTTTAATTCTTGATGTTCCCAAAGTGTTTAAATTAAAAAATTTTGTGGGTTGCTTTCATAATTAATGAATTTAAGATACATAAATTATTTTTGTTTTTTTTTTCTACTTTATTGGCTGGAAATATTTTTTTTTCTGAAATCTAATGCCGTATAGGGATAAAAGTTCAAGTCAAAATAAAGTTCTTTAATCCTATGAAATTAAACAATGTAATTTTTTCTGGGCAAAAAAATAATAATTTCAAGGCACTAAAAAAAATTTCAACAAGAAATTTAATGAAGTACAAGTTTAGAGATTCATTTCTAAATCCGTATTTGAGAAAATGTTAAAGACAGAGTGTCAATTGTCAAATACATGTACTTCATTAAAAATAAAGAGATTCATTTCTATAATTTAAAGCCTAATGAACTTTTGACTATGTACAAATACTGCCTAAAGCAACAAAGGACTTGCCCTTGTTATTTTTTTTAAGAACCTGTAATCCAGACTCACCATTGTTGAGGTTTCCTCGGAGCTTTTGCTACGGGCTTTGATTTTTTTGAATCAGAAGGCCGCTTTTTACCGTTTTCGGATCAATGGACTTTGACTTCGATCGAAACCCGAATTTTTTCAAGAAAAGGTTCCAACCACGCTTTGCTTTCACCAACTTTTCAAGTTCTTCCTTCATGCCCAAGCATTCTTTCTCAAGTTCCGAAATCCGCTCCATTATGTCATCAGCCTCCACCAAATGGTCTCGAACAGCTCCAACACGTGTGTTGTTTCCAGCGTTAGCGAGATTCCCATTTGGATTTTGTGAGTTTTCGAGGTTGTCCGAGACAAATAACCAACCGGCAATGGATGTCCGAAGCCGAAGTTGTTCAAAAAATAGGACTTGGACAATGACTCGGAGTGGTAGCCTCTCGTTCTGGGTTGCGTGAGTGCTGGCTTCCAATGAGAGCTTCTGGCAGTTCATAAGGCTGCATATTTGTTCCCTCTCGGAATCTGGCAGCCATGGATGTGCCTGGATGAAAAGTAATGAACGGTGAAGCTAAGACGAAATGTAATGGCAATACAAAGATTATTTTGCAGGCATTTCTTCCATGGATTCGGGTGTGAGTATCTGTGCTGATAAGGATATGAAATATTGAAATTATTAATAAGAATGAATGCATAATCATAGTTTTTCAATCTAGTGATTCGAAACGAAGGATCAAATTTGGTGATTAACCAAGAACTAGGAAGAATCTTACCTTAAGGTATATGTCGATTGCACGATAAATTCCGTCATTTAATGGTCTGGCATAGTCGGGAATAACAGCAGCAAGTGACTGAAACTTTGGCAACTTCAAATTAACATCAGGTGCCACTTCAGCCAGGTATCCATCCACCAAGGTAGCAACCATTGTCATTGGGGTCAATGGATGGGAACCTCCCATAAGCTGCCCCTCATCAATGCTATAATTCGAAGGGTCGAGCGGCTTGTTATCTACGCGAGCAAAGTGATCAAGAATCCGCTGAACACAGTCAATGTCGTAAAGGGTTTCCATGGAGTACCCGATATTCGGTATCAGAAGATCTTCCAAAGCAGCTTGATCCAGCTGAGCCCCAATCTGTTTCTCTAGCTTGTCTTGACACGATGGCCTCGCCTGTAAAACCATTGATGTTCGGAGAAGCCTCAACAAGAAATTTGTTGGGGTGGCACCCTTTTGAGTGGGTACCAATGCCACTATTTCTTCAAGGAGATTCCTTTGATCTGCATCGGATGGGTGAGACACAAGTGATCTAGGGGCTGCATGGTTTCGGCCCTGGAAGCTTGATTGCCTACACAACAACGGAAGATGCCTCTTAGCGTAGTGGACAACAGAACCGGCAATCCTCTCTGGCTTCATGCCTCTTGATTCAACAGCTAGAATCAACCTTTTATACGACGATAATCTAAGCAAGGACGCATCTTCATACCACCAATCCTCAGTCAATGGTTGTGGTTTGGCTGTCGAACATATTCCATTCCATAAGACACGATTGCCTTCAGGACATTGTGCGATGCCGTTTTCCGGCAGAGGCCAACTAAACAAATTCGTATCAGCACAAGCTTTCATTGCCAAGGAATCAATGCATCGCGAAACAATATGAAGCTCTTCTGAATACGGTAGAAACTCTTTGCAGGTTTCAAGAGCTTTGATCATGTCCGTCCAATGACCAAACATTTCGTTCAGAAAACTTTCGCTTAGCATTATAAGATTTCCATCCCCACGATCTTCAGTCATTTGAAGATACTCGGCAGCACAACGAATACCTACTATATTCAGCGCAGTGAGCTCTAATCTAATGCCATAGCAGAATTTGGCTACAAGCAAAAAGGTCTTGGCTCCACCGGGTAAGTCATGAAATTGCAGGACACACTTTTCGTCATCCTCACTGGAATAATCGTTAATTCGATTCTCAATTACTTGGCTTCTTGACAGCAAAGGAAACTGATTAACAAGGCGAAAATCGAGAAAAGGGAAAAGACAATCTGATTAGTAAAGGAATAAGGTATTCCATTGACAATATCTTTAATGAATGAAAGTAGGAAGCATTCTTCTACAACGATATGAACCAAGGTAAGCACCTTGTGAAGACGGAAGACAATTTCTCCTACTTCGACAACAAGATCGCTCGGAAGACCGGTCGAGCACAACCTGAAAGACGAAATACAGGATCATATTGTAATACGAAACGCGAAAAAGGGAAAAAATAATGGAGAAACAAGCTGCCAATTCAATCATGGAACTAATGCCAGTATTCAAGAAAAATTCAAACACAGACACATACAGGTAAACCAGAATTGAACCCATATCGCATTTACCGATTTCACACTCTTAGTTCACTCTTCATATATTAAAAAGAAAACCATAAATCCATGAACCCTAAATCCTAATTATCAGCACAGAATACAAATAGGTATCAAACAAAATTATGCATATTAACAATAAAACCAAAATTTCCATTTAAGCACATTTCAATCTCTTTTTTTTTTTCCGTTGGGAATTAGAAACACCTAACCATCAAAAACCCAAAATTCTAACTTAAAAATGATAATAACAAGTAAAATAGAAAGTTACTTGTAACTCAAGAAACAAACAGTTAAACCCATATTTTTGAGGAAATTTAGAAAATAAAATAAAATCGAAACAGTTAACCAAGCAAGAATGAAACTACAGAAAAATGGAAGAAATTACCAGGTTTGGCCGTCACGGTGAAAGACTTCTGATTTCGATCCCAATTTCATGATCATGCTTGCCATTTTTTTTCACTTGAATCCAAACGTTTACACTGTCACCTTAAATTAAAAAAAAAAAAACTGAAAGAAACAAAGTGAAATGAAAATAGAAATGATTTCTACGTTACACTAAACAATAAATTCTTTTAAAAAATAGTAAATAATATTCATAAAAAGGAAGAAAAATTAAAAGAAAATGGGAAATAAGGGAAGTCCCGAGTCTAAAGGGGAAGGAATATCCAGGCAGTTCCTTGTTGTTACAACTTACGTGAAATTTGACAAAAAAGAAAAAATCTTTACAGATAAAATATCAAAAAATCATACATTTAGCGTGTTTTTATACACATAAATTTTAATTTCGTATAATTTTTTTATATATAAAATTTTAAATTTAATTCAATTATCACAAATTATTAACATAATTATTAAAATAATATTATTTTTTGTTTATATACTGCATACAGAAAGAAATATATTTATCAAATATAAAAATAAATTGATGCATCTATATATTCGAATGTGCATGTTTAAATCAAAATTAAACTTTCATGTATATATTTAAGCCATCATCATAATTTAATGCGTATAATTACACTAAATTAAAATTCATATATCAAATTACACATGGAATCAAAATTCATGTATAATTTTGAGATTTATAATTAATATTTATATATTATTAACATATAACTATCTTGAATATTGAATTGAAAATAATTAATAAAATGAAGAAGATAAAAATCAACAGATAAAAATAAAATTATTTCCAAACACCACACGATTTAAAGTTAGAAATGATATTTATTGCAAAAGATGGTAAAATTATTTCCATTTTTATTTATTTTAATAATTAATTAAAATATAAATATTTTTAATTATTTAATTTTAATTCAAGTCAAATCCATAAAAATTTAAAAGACTTGCATTTTAAGGCCCATTACATACGAGCCTAGTCAGCAGGGCTTGTACCTCGGCTCATAAACTTTAATTTTAATTGGTAAAATGCCGTCTCTAGTTCCTTTCAATTTTGGAATTGAGCAAATTAGTTCCTCTAAAAAAATCGGAGTAATTTAATCTTGTAAATTTTAAAAGTTAGCAATTAATGATAATTAACCACCGTGTTAATTTCTTTCGTCAATTGTGCATAATTTTGATTGGTATAATAACAAATTTACTCCTTAAAGTTTACATATTTTGTTAATTTAGTCTTGATTCTAAAAAATTCAACAAATTTAGCCTCAATATTTACACTTTTACAAAAAAATTATGGCCTAAATTTGTTAAATTATGACAAAATTGATAGAATGTGTAAATTATGAGAGCTAAATTTGTTATTAAACCAAATTTATGTAAAATTGACTAAAACATTAACGCCATGATTAATTGTCATTAGTTGCGCACTTTTGAAATTGAAAGGAATTAGATTGTTGCGATTTTTCTAGAGAGACTAATTTGATCGATATTAAAATTGAGAAAGACCGGAGAGATTTTTTACCATTTAATTTTAACATATTTTTAAACTATATTTAAATCTCGGTAGCCCCTAACAAATTATTCAATTAAGAGAAAATTAAGTGTCTAAACTTACACCAAAACGCATCATATCAATTAAATTAATATTGAATCAATATGAATTCTTAGGTCAAATAATTTTATTAGCCCTTTTACTATGCATAAGTTACAGATTTGATTTTTTCACTTTATATTTATTATTTTTAATTTCTGTACTTTTCAAATTTTAAAAATTTAGTCTTAACTAAACGATAATTGATAAATTCATTAAATTAAATTATGTCATTTCCAAAATTTTTATGCCCTTAAGACTAATAAGATAAAAAGATCTCTCGAGTCCCTCTCAATTTCGTAATTGAGAAATTTGATCCCTTTAAAAAATTAGAGTAATTCAATCTTTGTCAATTTCAAAAGTGAGAAAGTAAGGATAATTAATTGATCGGTATAATAATAAATTTAGCCCTCAAATTTTATACATTCAGTCAAATTGGGTCTTATTTTAACAAATTTATCCCACAACATTTTGTAAATGTGTAAATGTTGAGGCAAGGTTTGTTGAGTTTTTTTTAGAATAAAGGCCAAAATGACAAATATGTAAAAATTGAAAGTTAATTTGTAATTATATCAATCAAAATTATGTGCAATTGACGGAACATATTAATATTGTGATTAATTGTTCTTAGTTGCTCACATTTAAAATTGACAAAATTTAGAAGGACTAATTTACTCAATTTTGATATTAAGAGGACTGGAGAGTTTTTTTACCTACTAATAACAAGAAGAAAAGAAAAAGGTTAACCCAAACCATGAAAAGAAGCCCATAAAGCTGACCCAACGAAAAAATACCTTTGTCTCTCTCTCTCTCTCTCACTGTTGAGTCTTTGTATTGAACTCCTCCTTCGATCTTGGCCTAAAGCCGAGGACAGTGTTACAAGTCTCTCGTCAACAGCAATGGAGGCTCGGATCAGAGCTAGAGTAACCTTAGCTCTCACTTTATTCGCTCTTTTATTCTTCGTCTCCAGATCTTCTCCTCCACGTCAATTTGTAATCTCCAACGCCGAGCGTAGAGTAACCACCATATCTTTTTCTTCTTCTGCTTCTTTTTTTTATTATCTTTAATTGTTAGACATTGTCGAAATTATGTTATCCGCTTTAGAAGGAAATGATTTTGAGTTAGAATATATGTGAATTATATTTAAATTTCTCCAATTGAAAAAAAAAAGGAGGAAATGTAAGATTAATGCTTGATTACAGTTCTTTCTTTTTCAATATTAATTTTTTTTATTCGAATTGTCGAAACTATGATTTAAGATTATATAATTTTACTTTTTTGATAACGAAAAGATTTTGATTTAGAGTATATATGAAATTGGATTTTAATTGATCCAATTGTAATAATATTGTGACATTAATGCTTGATTACAGCTCTTTCTTTCTTTTCTAATCCTAAGTTTTTATTCGAAATTTTCGAATTTATGAACTTTTTTTTTTTTGCTTAAGGAATTGATTTTGAATGAGACTATATGAATTTGTACTGTAAATGCTCCTATTGACAAAAAAAAAAAAAGTAACATTAATGCTTGATTACAGCCCTTTCTTTTATTTTAATCTTTATTTTTTATTTGAAATTGTTGAAATTATGATTTACGATTCTAGATTCTTTTTGTGTGGGGGGGGGATAAGGAAATGATTTTGGGTGAGAATATATATGAATTTATGTTTTAATTGATCCAATTGTAAAAATAATGTAAAATTGATGCTTGATTTTAATATTTTGTTTAATTTAGTTTTCCTTTTACCTGATTTACGTGGATTTCGTCAATTGTTTTCGCTTCTTAGTTGTTTGATTATTTAAGATATTGTTTTTGGTTGATGCAGATTGACTTGAGCTCCCACATTATTAATGTTCACTTGACTTTGAAGGTAATTTCTTTTTTTAATGCTGCTAATTTATTGATTTCCTAATGACTTTATATTTATTGACATATATGAATTATTGTTTAAATGATTGAAAGAATATCTCCTCAAAAGAAAAAAAAAAAGATTGAAAGAAAAAGAATATTAACACATAGAGGATGAGGTTTATAAACGTGGGGTCTCAATTTCATCTTCCCAAACATAACATTCAAATATTTGCATGATGATATGGAGAACTGAATTACTGAATCTCTAGATTTCTAATATTTGCATGTAATATTGTTTATGTTAACATATGAGTCTCTTTTAGGTCGAGAATGCTGGTACTAGACCTGCCTCAGAAGTTGTTCTTGCTTTGACCCCCACTGAAGTTGACCATCTAGCAATGGTTGATGCATTAGCAATTAAAGGAAAGCGGAAGAAGACTACTTCAGTTCGTCTTGAAGTAAAACCAACTGAACTGCCTGATGCACCACCTATTGACGCTAAATATTTTACTATTTATTTGGCTAATCCATTAAATTCAGGAGAAAGCACAACGCTGGAAGTGTTGTACGTGTTCACGCACTTCCTAGAGCCTTTTCCAGCAGAGATAGCCCAATCAGAATCTCAGTTAGTATTTTATCATGATACTGCATTAATATTGTCGCCGTATCATATTAAGCAACAAACAACTTTTATTAAGACACCAAGTACCAAGGTCGAATCGTTCATAAGGGTGGAACCTACAAACCGTGTCAGCACTGAAATAAAGTATGGGCCATATGAGGACCGTCCTCCATACTCTATTTCTCCAATTCATGTACACTTTGAGAATAATAGCCCATTTGCTGTCGTTGAGGAGCTTGTACAGGAAATTGAAATATCACATTGGGGCAACATTCAGGTCACAGAGCATTACACGTTAGATCATGCAGGTGCCCGGCACAAAGGTGTTTTTTCAAGGTAGGGTAGCTACTGCCTCCTATGGTTCAGCTTAAAAGTTCATCAAGAACAAAAGCACCTTCTTTAAGGTTGATTTGATCATTCACTTTCTGCTGTGTACTATTTGCAGGGTTGATTACCAGTCAAGGCAATCTTCTAATGGTGCATCTTCATTTAGATACCTTCTGGCAAGATTACCACCTAGGGTTCATTCTGTCTACTACCGGGATGAAATAGGAAACATCTCATCCTCACATCTGCTTACAGATTCTTTGAAGGTACTCAGATATGTTTTTCTTCTATTTTCTCTTGTCCCTTGCAGCAAAAAGTTGTTTTGAACATTCAAATTACCCTCCTAGAAAACTTTGAATTCATGTACGAGTTATTCCTAGAAATTTATACGTTGTACTCCTGTTCGTTGGATGTTTTGACCAATTAGATGGCTAAACCCCTTGCATTTTTATCCTCCTTGATGGCGTTTCAGTTTCTTCTTGAAATAAATTGGGAACATTTGTTTTGGAAAGATGGGTTTTGATTCATTCCCACTTGTTTTTCATAGAATACAGCATACATTTAGAATGGGAGAAGGTCCATTTCACTTTGTGTTTTAAATGCAAGGTGTTTTGATTATTCTGTTGCTAATGCAGTTTCCAGTTTTATGATCATGCATTTACATCTTAATGTGGCCTTTGCCATCATTCCTGTTGAGGCAAAGGTCAGCGTAATATGAAAGGTTTTATTTATGCTTTTTTCATATGCTTCATCAGCATCACTACTGTTTTTGTCTGTGTATTTTGACTAAATTTATGCTTTTACAGTCGGAGCTGGAAATTGAGCCACGTTATCCCTTATTTGGAGGTTGGAAAGCAACTTTTGTTATTGGTTATGGGCTACCATTACAAGATTTTCTTTTCGAGTCATCTGATGACAAGCGTTACCTTAACTTTACCTTTGGATGCCCCCTTATTGGGATGGTGGTTGACAAGTTAACCATAAAAGTGGGTTTAGTAGAATGATCTTGGATTCACCTTGTTTAAATCTACTTGTTTATAGTTGTTGCTTTAGTCCTTTTGTCCATAATGTTAAACATATATCTTATCATACCAGAACTAATATGTAACTTTTCAGGTTGTGCTACCCGAGGGGTCAACAGACCCTTCCCCCGTGGTTCCCTTCCCTGTGGAGCATCGTCTTGAGGTAGTTATTCCGAATATAACACTTTCTGTCTCTCATAATTTGGTACACTTGCAGAGGTAGTTTGTGCTGCATATAAATTTTTGTGCCTGCAATGACGATGACGTCAATGTTTTCTTTTGACAAAATTTGTGAGCAGCTTTGAGTACTACGTTAAGAAATGTTGTCTTGCAATATGAAGGCTTTGCACTTATGCATATAGTTGCAGGAGACTTGTATTCCGTGTTGATCAAGATGCGCTCCAATTTAATCATGCAGGCTAAATATTCTTCTCTTGATGTTGTTGGAAGGACTGTGGTCGTCTTCGAAAAGAAAAATTTTGTTCCCATGCATAACTCTCATTTCCAGGTAATTTATCACCTTTTCTACTAGCTTTATATGTTTTTGCAATGGTGTCAATTTTATCATTGTCCATAATATTTCATCTCATTGGGGTATTGTGCATTGGTGGATAGAACACCATTCTAAGTGACACTTTCGAATCATGATGATTGAAATACATATGAAACTATTTTTGTGGAGGCTGTTATACTCTTCTTAGTTAAGCCAACTATTGCAGCATATGAATAACAAGAGGCATACAATTAACCGTGCAACTTGGCATTTTCATTTATAGATATTTTTTACTTGTTTTACATTTTAGACAATATACCAATTTATCTAAGATATAGAGTCAAACCCTAGAGCTGAAGATTCTAGAGATCGGCTTTGATGAGAACAATCATTTGCGTTGCTTGTCCTTTGTTGATTCATTACCTGATACAATTGTTCCGGCCAAAATCTTTTCTTTGCTTGTGCTTTCTAGGTAAGTCTACGAAGTAGCTATATGTTTGTCTTCATTAAACGACAAGCTTATGTACTAGGAAATGATTCATGCTCTTGGACTGTTTGGGGTTAATAATTTGGTCCAACCTAGTGAACAAGCCTAGTGATATTAGCCACTATATTGTGCTTCCTTCTGTAGACAAACCCACATTAAGACGATTTATTAGTTGTCGTATGTTATTTCTTTATCAGTGGTGTTTAGTGGAACGAGCAACGTTCTTCAATCTCGTGTCTTTTCATTTACCCCCTCTTTGGCAGGTTTACTACACCTTCAAGCCAATCTTCATGCTTGCCGAGCCTCTGATGTTGGCATCCGCATTCTTCATGTTTTTCGTGGCTTGTGTTGCTTACATACACATCGATCTTTCCATACGTAAGTGAGCTTTGCGGTAATCACAACGGTAAGTTAGCAGATAGTTCCGAATCGTCTCTCTTAAGCCTGCAGTAATGCCGCTTTACCAGGTTAGAGCATACCCCAACTCCGTAAATAGGAAATTCTTAGCAACTATTTTGCATGCTAAAGTTCCGAAATTTTTTTCCGATGAAATTAGTAGTTTTTTTTTTTCTAAATATCGTAATTTACAATGGAATAATTATTTCATTATATTTTGTCATTAGAATAATGAGATGAATAATTACAATAAGCTTGTCATAGTCTAATCGCAAAACAAAACAATGATGTACGGATCGACCACTTAAAATACATGGTTATCGGTACCTTACTAGTACTTACTATCAAATAGTCAGTTTTGGTTTAGTCAAAATTTTGATATGTTTCGGTCTTTTGGATTTTGAAATTTTAAACTAATGTTGATTTTTTTTGTCTTAATTAATTTTATTTTTTATAATTACATATAAACATAAATATAATCATCAAATGAAGTTATTTTAGCTAATTAATATAAAGGGTAAATTGCACAAATGGTCATCCAATTATGCCTGTGTTTTTATTTTGGTCACCTAACTTTAAAAATTTTCAATTTAAGCAATAACGTTTGGATTCATTTCTGTTTTGGTCATCCTCTATTAAATTGATAACAGAAAGATTTTTTTCTAACTGGTATAATAACACATTTTAGTCCTCAATACTTACTATTCTATCAATTTTATCCTAATTCTAAATCATTTAATAAATTTAACCCTTCACATTTACAAATTCTTTCAATTTAATCCTCAAACTTCCTAACCAAAGTTTTTAACTTTTAAAATAGAGGAATTTCACATCTATTAATTGTTTTATTTATGGTTGAAATTATCCAATTCGGTACATAACTCTTTTTGTTCATACTTTTAAGAAGTTAGTGTTAGAAATTAATTAAACACCATTAAAAATAATAGAAAATACAAATTTTAAAAAATATATAATCTATAATAAAATTATATAAATAATTTGATATTTGTAAAAAAATAATATTTCACTCTGACTAGCATAATTTTAGTTTTTAATTAATTTGGTAAATGATTTGACACTAAATTGGATTATTAGTGATACATATCACTTATTGTGGATTTAAAATTTAAAAAAAAAATTAAAAATAAATAGAATACATAACTTCTTAATCAATTTATAAAATTAAAAAATCATTATCAATGTAACAAAAGGAAATTAAATTAAATGTTCATAATTTTTTTATGTAAGTATTGATTAAACAATTGATTTTTTTTAAGTCATTTTTTTAACTCTAGATTTAATTTTCAATTTCAATGACCGATTTTGAGAATTATTTTTATGTTCCTTGAAGAAAATATCATATTGTTAACAACAAGAGTAAATCTAAAGTGTTTTTTTAAAGGTTTTTTTATTTTTTATCCAAAATTTTATTAATCAAAAGGTTATAAAATATTATGTTTAAAAGAAAACTAATGAAAAAGAAAAAGAAAATAAGGTTTCAAGATAAACTTGTTGGTATTAGGAATTGGCTAGAAAATGGCTTGTAATTGAGAGAAGTTTTTTTTTCTTTTTTGGGTTTTACAAGTTTATAGATGTAAAATGCTTTTATTTTAAAAGTTGAAAGTTTTGATTAGGAAGTTTGAGGATCAAATTGATAGAATATGTAAGTATTGAGGACTAAATGTGTCATACCAATTAGAAAAGAGGCTTTCCGTTTTCAATTTAACGGTCGTGATCAAAATAGAAACGAATTCAAATGTTATTGCCAAAATTAAAAAAATTTTAAAGTTGGATTACCAAAATAGAAACGCAGGCATAGTTGGGTGACCATTTATATAGTTTTTACCCTAATACAAATTCTATATTTGCATATAAATATATTTCTTATATATGATTAAGATATATTTGCATATATAATATGTTTTATTAAATTATATATATATTATATATATATATATGAAAGATTATTTTAAAAATAATGATAAACTCAAAAACAATATATTTGTATTGGTATGTATAATATCGAAATAAAAATGATGCATCATCCATAGCGACCTTGGTTAAAACTATGGGCACACATCGTTGGTCCTATTAAAAGTATGTCACATGAACAAGATGATCTGATAATGAAACACAATACGAGTTTAAATATTTTATTACTAAATCTTTTAGTTCTTGTTATGATTAGACTTAATAGGGTTGAGTTATTCACTTGAAGGTCAATTCGAAAAGTGGTAGAATTTATGTAAAAATATAGGTTCGGAAGAAGGTTTAGACAAAAAATAAGACTTGTTCACTAAATGGGCTGGACTTCAGATAAAATTTTTTACTCAGATTGCCCGGTCCAAATTAGTTGTTTTGCCACTATTTCGTTATTACATTGCTATTATTTTGTTGTTATTGTTCGGATATTGTATAATACTTTTTTTATTATTAATTTTGTTACTATCTTAGAGACATTTGCTTGCTAAGTTGTAACTTTCTTAGTGTTATTTAAGTATAAAGACTTTTTTAATGTATTTTCAATTTGTTGAGAAACATTTATTTTAATATTTTTAGTGTATTTGATGTATTATATTTTTTAATTTATTTTTATATGAAAATAATCTAAAAATTTTAATATGAATGGGTTAGGTCAGGTTTGGGATTAATCTTCTTAATTTGGGTTAGCCTTGGACAGAATTTTAGGTCCATTTTCAGTGTGATCTAAAAACAGACCTAAAATTTTGTATTAGATCTGGACGCTGCCCATGATAAGTATTAATACCATAGCATTTTGATAGAATTGATATCATGTTCTAGGTTTGTTGAAATTATATATTAAGTCAATACCTAATCATGTATCTTGGCATACCGTTCAATCAAGTGGAAATTGAAAATAAATCCAATGTGTTAACCATATGGTGGGGTAATATAATCTGTAAAGTGATTATTCCAACACTAGTTGGCTCATTTTGGAATTCAACATTCTAATATGAATGATTGATAATATCTATTATACCATAATTCAATAATAAACCCTATATTTTTATACTAATAGTCAATTCATTTTCGTCCATCAAGCCATATTTATGTTGTGGAACGTGATTGTTCCCTTTTTTTTTTTCCATTTTTAATATATATTATCAGTCACAAAAAGAATTGAATATGTAATATGTGATATTATATTAAAATTAAATTGTTGAAAATTTTACTAAATCTTCATTTATTCAAGAGTAACAATGTTCTTTTGTTTGAACATTAAACATACAAAATCACATATAAAATGTATTTTTTTTTCTACTTAAAAAATAACTGCATGCAATGTTATCATTAATAATTCGTTTTCTCACAATTTCTATAGAAAAAAAAAAACCACTATAAAAGCATTTTCTTTCTTCCCAAAGAATCCTTTTTTCTTGTTGAGTTGTTTGGTTTAGAAATGCATTGCAAGTTTTTTGTTTTCTTTTTTAATTCTAACAATCTATATAACCTATATATAAAATTGATACGTGGTGGATCACCCTCGTTTGTTTCATTATATAGAATAGTGGTCAAATTTCAAGTTTAGTCCCTATGCTTTACTTAAATTTAAGATTATATAACAACGGTCAAATTTCATTTTTTGTCTCTATACTACACTCAAGTTTAAAATTTAATCTTTATACTTCAATTTTTTTGACATAATTTGGTACCTCAATTTTTACAATATCATTTATTAGCTCAAATACTTTATATTGATTAAAATGTTGATGTAACTCTTAAGAGTTGTTATCATTATTAAAATTATTTGTTAAATTCAAATCCATTGCAATGTCATTTTTTTTATTACATGGTTAATAAGTGAGTATTTTTTAAAAAAAAAAATTTTAAATGTCACACTAACAAATTTAACAGAAGAATTTTATAGTATTAAGAATTACATCTAAATTTTAAAATTCGAAAATAAAAAAAATAAAATTCTTAAAAAATAAAATTGCAAAAACTAAATTTCAAATACATAAAAATTAAAAAGATTTCAACAACATTCTAATATTCAATTATTTACTTCATAATTTAACCTAAAAATAATTAATAATTAACTCAACGGAAATATAGTAGAATCCATACAAACTATAATTATTGGAATGTTGTATTCTTAAATTAAAGTCTTTACAAACCATGTGGCAAACATCAAATCACAGCTATGTAATTTCTATGGGCACCATTGCTTTAATTTATGTCACTTCCAAATTAAAGGCTTAACAAATTTTGTTTTCAATTTCTTTTCTCTTTTTTAGGTTATTCGTTTGTCAAATATAAAGAAAAAACATCGAGCTAATTAATTGGACCGATTCGATTAAGAATAAAAAATTCATTTGGTCTGATGCTATATAAAGATTGAGAACAATTTAATATTTTTTTTCAAAAATATCTTTGAAAATTTTTTAAAAGTATTTTCTAAAGAATTTGTAATTTTTTTATCGAAATTTAACAACCAAACAATCTAAAGAGATTTGTATATAACTTCTTTTAACATTTATTTTTATTGAAATTTAATAGAATTTTATATTACTTTGCAAATTCTTATTTTCATCAATAATATATAATCTTGAGATTTAAACATCAATTCTTATTAATTTAAGTATTTAGAACAACTAAATATTTTATTTGACGTGTATGGTATTAGAGCTTTTGAACTCAAATTTTGATAACCATTTTTTTTCATATTTCTTCATCCATATTTGGTTTTGAATTTTTGGGAATTGTTACTCCATGAATTATATCCAACTTTTTTGCATATTTATTTTTGAAATTTAAATATAACAATTAAAGTTTTTTTCTTATCAAATTAAGTATTTAGAAT
Organism: Gossypium australe; assembly: GCA_005393395.2. Taxonomy (NCBI): domain Eukaryota; kingdom Viridiplantae; phylum Streptophyta; class Magnoliopsida; order Malvales; family Malvaceae; genus Gossypium; species Gossypium australe. The sequence continues at coordinate 135,308,586 of CM016623.1, forward strand.
CATTGATCATCCAATTTAACATGCATGTTATCGAAGCTATTGAATCTGAACATGGCTCAATCATCAGCAAGGTATTTTACTTCCAAAGTGACTCGACTGAACCTTTATGTAAGCTCTCCAACAAGCTTTCCAGGTTGTTGCCTAAGTGCCAGCAAATTGGTTTTCAATTTTAATACAGTTTTATTGGGCACCTGCATACGGGAGGACTCGAACCACTAACATAAGTCTTATAACTTAGATACTTGCAACTATGGTACCACTTGAGCTATATTACACACAATACTAGCACTTCTCCTTAATCTTGTAGGTCGTATCTCCACAAACAATTTGCTCCCTTCCATGAATTGTTCACCATTCTTCGCAAAGGTAGAACACAAAATTTCCACTATAGGACAATCCCTTCCACTATCAAGGGTTTGGTCTGTTGCGCAGTGAATGACACTTTGAAGACTTCTCTCGAATGAGTTGCCTTCCTCAACAATAAACGGCGTTGTTAAGGGGGGCGACTCCTATACTAACACCTCTTTCTTAAGCCTTGTAAGTCGTATCTTCACCAACCGAGACACTCCCTCTTCATGAATTGTACACGGCTTTTAGTAGAGGCGGGAGACAAAATCCCCCATTAAGGGACAATACCTTTCATTGTTGGGGGTTCACCTAGCGAGTGGCACTCGAAAGACTTCTCCTAAAGGAGTTAGCCCCCCTCAACAAATTTTAATCTAAAAGAATTCGAATCTAAAACGATTTTGAATTTTCTTTCATTAGAGATAATACTATGGCTATAAATAAAAATCGTGTTCGATGAATAACTCAATTTTTGTTTATTTATGTTTGTTTATTAAGCTAAATAAACGAACATGAACAACATTTTGAGATTCGTTTGTTAGACGAACTGAACACAAACATGGCATGTTCAGTTCGTGTTTAGTTCATTTATGTTTCTAAATAAGCTCGTTTATATTCCTTTAAAGCTTATTTAATAAATCATTTAAAGCTTGTTCAAAGTTAGTTTATTGTTCAATTATTATATAATTAGTATTATTTTTATTATTAATGTATTTATTTTATTTATAATATAATCATCAATATTTATACTTGATTATTTTATATTTAAAATAAGGCATGTATTTATCTATGATGTGTTTGTTTATTATTCAAGAACATATTTTTAATTGTTTGAGAACATATTCAATCATAAATTCATGAACATGCTTAGCCACATATTGTTTAATGTTTGTGATCATGTTCGGTTAATTTTCATGAATAGATTCATTAATTTAAATTAATGAAAAACCACAGAATTTTAAAATTATTAATAAATATAACACGAATTTGAAATTATAAGCCAAACATAAACCAAATACCATCAAATTTTTATAAAAAAAAAATTGAACATAGGCTTATTCATCCTACCCTAGTTCATCTGCAACCCTAGATAATATGCATTTACATGGTAACACATCCGATACAATTATAATTCAAAACAAATATAATAGATTATTACAAATGTAGTGACTAAATAATATAGTTTAACTAGTTTCAATTCCTTCATCATGCATGGATTGTTTGTTTGTTTGTATTAATATTATAATATTTTTATAATTTTTATTTTTATTTAAATTAATTAATTATTTGAAAAAATTAAAGATATGTGCATATATAATCTTGTATTCATATAAAATTTATTGACTTTATTCAACAAAAATATAACTATAATAATGTGTTGAAAAGAAAAGTAAGTCTAAATGCATTGATTTCGTGAACAATGAATATAAATATTTTTAAAATTAATTAATGAATTAAATATAGAAACATGTATTGCTTTTTTTTTAAAAAAAATTATGTTTATTCGTATTATTATAATTATTAACAATATATAGTTTCTATTTTAAATTTTATATCAAATTTAATTTAATTTAATTTAATTTGAAATTTCTATTCCCACAATCAATTTTTATACCAAATATAGTGTAATACTTTTTATTATACAATATGGATGTTGGATATATTAATGAAATATATGAAATTTGCAAAACGTGCGATTTTTTATGGTGCATGTATTGGGTTCTCAATGAATTCGTCGTTATTTTTAATATTTGGATACACATGTTGTGTTTCATGAAATCTCTTAAAGGTTCATTCTCCTATTGTTTCAAAGTTTTGTTTGCCAAGAACCTGCTCATAAACAGGTCTGCCAACTTCTCAAAGTTTGTGATAGTGTTGTGGTAACTTTAAATATCAAGCTTGAGCTAAGTCTTTTAGTTTTATTGAAAATGCCCTGCAAGCCCCAAATATATTCATATGGTTCACATAATGGGCCAAATGGTCTTAAGGATCCCCTCGACCATCATACATTATTTTGGGGAATATAAAAGTAGGGGAGACATGATGTCGCAGAATTTTTTCAGCTAAAGATTCATTTTATACTTTTTCACTAGTCTTGGGATTCAACCTTTTGAAAATCTAGTAAGTGATTTTCTAACTTTTCTATTTTTTGTTCCAATGTATTCTAACTAGATTAGTTATAACTATCATCACGATCTTTATCATAGCTATCATCCATGTCAACGTCATTTATTAAAGCCTCATTATCTTGGTTGTATGTTGGTGATAATGCTCAGAATGAATAAATTATTCCTTTCCATACCTTAGATTCTAATCACGATTTATCATGCCTACTCTTAACTCCTCAATGAGCTTTTCATTCCTTTCATTTTTTTTCGTCTACTTGTTTTTATTTAACCATTTGTTCCTAAGTAAACTTTTGTTGTTCTTCGTATCTTTTTTATTGGGAGGACATTTGCTCTTCCATGACTATTATCCTCTCTTACATGTCTAGATATTGTTGCAATGAATGATGATGTTGAGACACTTGGTCCACTACAACAAAACAGTGCTAAGATGACACTTATGGGACGACACTTTCTAAGGGTTGGGATAGACTGGCCAACATACGCTTTGGCATACGCTTTGGCCAACTCTTTGTATAAGGGTTGGGATATGTATGCCTAAGGCAACGTTTGAATAAGAGTTGCCTTTTGTGTAGTCCTAAGACGACACTTTTGTGGCGACACTTTCCTAAGTGTTGGGATAGACTTGCCAACATATACTTTAGCCAACTCTTTGTATAAGGGTTGGGATATGTATTGTAACACCCCTAACCCGTATCCGTCGCCAGATTAGGGTTACGGGCATTATCAGATAAGTCAAAACTTCTGTTCAATCGATTAAATCTTAGCTAAACATCTTTATCAAATAATTCAATTATAAACAGATAAGTCACACATGTATAATACATATTTAATACTTTAATCCAAATCATATACGATATAATCATCAATAAATACAAAATGACCATGAAATGTACATTACGACAATGTCACGCAACAATACCAATTTCATATACCTCATTTGTCAAGTCGATCGTAATTTATGAAGTTTATAAACAAATAAACCATTCGTAACTGACTAATAAAATAAACACATTTCAAAAGTCAATTCATTTTAATTACTAATGAGACCAAACCCTATGATCAAAACTTTATACTATATGGTCAAGATATATAAGTGCATTACATTATTATAAACGCAATTAATAGCTTAGCCGAATATACAAGAACACGTACATAAGATTTTCATGAACATTGCATAACTTGTATTAAACTTAAATAGAACCAATACTCAATCAAATCAAACCTTTACCTATAGCTAAATACATATATAGATATACATGCTCATTTGTCATATTCAAAATATAAACTTAATTAACTAATTCATCTAGCACATAAGTTACAATTAGATATTTCTCTTTAGCTTAGCCGAACTCACATGAGTATTGCATAACATGTTTCATGTTTCATAAAATAACTAAGGTTAACACACACACATAATCTTCAATTGATATCTATCCAAAACATACTTGTCTTCCATACATAACTTAACTATGACCGTATATAAACATCCATATAATCCTTGCATCATAATAACATAAACATATACAACATTCGATCATTACTATCCATATATCTCAACATCAAACTAGCACAAGATAAAAGCCATATTCGAATGGCTATATTACTTATAAAACAAAATCTCCAACTCAAACATCAACGTTATCCATCCTGTACATATTAAACCCAAAGCACATAGAATCATCTTAGCTGCAAACATACCCTCTATATAACATACATCAACCTAGATATGCATGTAACAGGCCAGGGATAAATTTGCTAAGAACCAAGCTCATTAAGCATTCAACCATTCACACATATAACCAAACTTAACTTTAAAATCCAACCATTATGTCGTAGAGCATAAAAACTAAAGTTAACCAAAGGGAATAAGCCTTTTTCGTAAGGCTAGGCTATACTTATATACAAGACCAAAATTCATTGATTTTAAAACTTAGTCTAACCTATACATGCCTTTGATTCAAAAACCAAGTGTATAAATACCAAAAAGGGGTTGATAGTGTGGTTGATTCCTCTGACGATCCTCGGAGCCCGTAGCTTGAACGAAATCTATAAAACAAACAATGTGCACACCCAAAGTAAGCTCACTAGCTTAGTAAGTCCTAAGCAACTACAATATATCATTCGATTACACAAGTATTAAAAAAAATTCATTTCTTGACATTAAACATTCATGAATTAACATATAATTTACTATAGCCGAATATCCCATTTCACTTAATATATATCAACTTTCATTTCTTTGCCACAGTACATCATTTACCAAATAAATAACCACACACTTATGCATACAGTTATACCTGTACAAATACCTTACTTCTTTCATGCTTTCCTATAACCAATTCCTTATGGTATAAATCATATGCAAATTCTATCTATCATATGTATATCACTTTCTTTCATCGTTTCATGTACTTATCATCATAGCATATAAGCATAATATTAAAGTATGATTAATACATACCTTATAGCCGAACCCACAAATTCACTTTCATAAATTTAAGTTTTCTTGGTTTGTTTCATAACTTTACTATTTCAATATCAAAGTTCGGGAATTGAAAACTCACCAGCATACAACAAGCTATACATTAGTCCGAATCGCATACACCGGCACTTGGCCTGCTAGACTCAAAGTCCGAGATTTTAAACACCGACATTTAGCCTACTAGGCATTAAACCCGAAATAGATAACCGGCACGAGGCCTGCTAGGCTCGAAGCCCGAAATATCAACACAATTAATCATTCCTTACACATTACATAATGCCACTACCACATGTATCACTTATTTTTCACAATTTACTCACATATCGATTTCAAGTAAGCTTATTCACATTATACAAATAAACTAAGTCAACATTATACAATTCACATTCGGAAACTATGTATATATATTCCCCACATTTCAATTTTTAATATTTATTAAAGTACGTAGGTAATTTCCGACATATAATTGCTTAAAGACTTACCTCGGAAATCGTCGGATAGCAAAAACCGGCTATTCGTTAACTTTCGCCTTTCCCCGATCCAAATCCGTTTTTCTTTGTTCTTGATCTAGATATATTCAAATTAAGCTCATTCAAGCACATTTCATTTCAATTTAATCCCAAAACACATAGATAGGCAAATTACCATTTTACCCCTGACATTTACAACTTTTACAATTTAGTCCCTATTGTACAAAACACAAAATACACATAATTTGCACTCAATTCATTAGGGCCGAATCTTCCATACATCTATACAAATGCATACATTTCATTTATCTTGCAATTAAACCCCACCAAAAATTTTTTTTACAATTTGACCCTAAATACTCAATTTCACCAAAATTTTCAATTCAAAACATATTAATTTCTAACATACTTTTAATATTTTTCCATCAAATGATACAAATCACAAACATCTATCCATAGCCGAAAATCAAACATGCTCAAATTTAAAAATTCTAACATGGGTCGACTTGTATTCGAAGCAACGATCTCAAAAACGTAGAAATCGACAAAAACCGAGCTAAAATTCATACCTAATTAAGCTTGATACATGCCGAATTTAGCTTAGCTTTTCTCCTTTCTTCACTTGCATGTTTCGGCCAAAAGAAAGATGAAACAAACATGCCCTTTTTATTTTAAAATAACATATATATCATGTAATTGCTTTATTACTAAATTAACCTTTATACCTTAATATATAAACAATAATAATAAGGTTAATATTGACATATGCCGCCCACTACTCTAAAAATAGGCTAATTGCCCTTTTAATACTCCATATTAAAAAGCCACCATCAATCTAGCACATTTCACTATAGTTTGCAACTTTTACACTTTACGCGATTAAGTCCTTTTTGTTTAATTAAACACACAAACAGTCAAATTTTCATACGAAACTTTCACACATCCTAAATCACATATAATTAACACAGAATATAATATTTTAAAAATTTTTGGACTCGGATTCGTGGTCCCGAAACCACCGTTCCGATTAGGGTCAAATTCGAACTGTTACATGTATGCCTAAGGCAACGCTTAAATAAGAGTTGGCTTTGTGTAGTCCTAAGACGACACTTTTGGGGCAGCACTTTACTGAGTGTTGGGATAGAGTTGCGAACATACGCTTTGGCCAACTCTGTAATACCCCGAAAAATTTTTACAGTAAGATATTATCTTTGATATAGTAAAATAAGGAAATAAAGCGACAAAAAGGGAAATTTTGGAGTTATGACAACATTGAGAAGTATATTATGATATATTAATTCAAGAAAGGACTAAATGGTAAAAGTGAGAAAAATTTTGTTGCCTAAGAGTAAATATTCAAAACTTGAGGGGTTAAAGTGTAATATGAAAAAGTTGAAGGACCAATAGTGAATATATTTTAAGGGTGGAATGATCTAGAAATTAAGGAAAATGGATGAATTAGGACCAAATTGAATAGGTAAAGAATTATAAGGGACTAAATCATAATTTTATCTAATTATGTGATGATTCAAGGATGGAATTTTAAAAGATCCCAAAGGGCAAAATGGTCAATTGGAAGAGAGAAAATCTAGAAAGTAATGATGATGTTGATGATATGTTATAATTATTTAATTAGATAAATATTATTTTATTAATATTTTAATGAGATATTTTATTATTATTTTATTATTATTTATTTAGTATATAAGGAAGGAAAGATGAAGAATTATCATCTTCTTTCCCATGCACCAATGTGAGTAGAAGAGAGAAAGAAAGAAAGTTTTGCTTTCTTTACAAATTGGTCCTTTCACCAAAAATCCGCCATTTTCACTTAGAATTCAAAAGAATTACCATAGCCATCAAGAGAGAAAGATGATAAGGAGACTATGGGGAGCAAGAATATCAAGTTTGATCCAATAAATAGAAGCTGGAGGAGAGAGAAAATCAAGTTAAAGATTGAAATCAATAAGACAAGGTAAGAACATCAAGATTTCAATATATTTTTAAGTTTGATATTGTGGAAAAAGCATGGAAATGATGTTAATGTAGAGTTTTCTTATATAAGGTTTTATGTTCTTGATACGTTAGTGAAGGAAAATAAGAGAAAGTGATGGGAAATATTGTAGAGAAAGGAAATAAAGGTGTTACAAACTTGGTAATTAACATTTTGCACTAAAATAGTTTTAGACAGCAACAGTAGTCTAATTTTGAAAAATCACCAAAAATTGTAGAAATCGAAGAAATGGTGTAAGCAATGGAATTGTAAATCATGAGATATAATAGGTTTTGTGAGACAATGTCAGAATGATTTCAGGTTCCCCTGTTCTGACTTTATAAAATCATCAAAAATTGGAGAAAATAATTGTGGGTTATAATTTATATTCTTAAAATCCTTAATGAGTTTATTTTCAAAATAAACAAACGGTAACATTATCCAAATTCTGTACGATGAGATAATTAATTTTTAGTAAAGAGGGTTCGGAACTGTCAGACAGTAGAATAAGGGTGATTTTAAAGAATAAAATATACTTATTGGATAAACCAAAAACTCTGAAAATTTTATGGTAAGAATATATATGAGTCTAGTTTCTAAAACATCAAGCGGAACTTAAATTGGAATTCTGTAGCTCAAGATATAAATAATTTAGTGACTATGACGCAAATGGACAGCTTTGAATAAATTTATGAGTAAATAATGAAATCATAGATAATGTTACTTATAAGCATGTTATATAAATTGAGGATGTGGAATGAAGAGGAGGAGGAGGAGGAAAATATATATGAATATTCAATTAGCATGGCTAATTTGCTTGTTCTAGGCTCAGGGACTAAATTGAATAAAAGTAAAACTTTATGGGAAATTTTGTAAAAATGTCAGAAATGACCAAATTGCATGAAATGGATTATTTTATTATTTAAATTATAAAATTGAATGAAATTATTAATTTAGATCAAGATCGGGTGAAAACATGTTTTAGGGATTAAATTGAAAAGTGTTGAAATTATGGAAAATTCTGATATCTCATAGAATTCATCGGCTGTTATCAATATATATGAGAATAATTAGGCTTGAAACAAGTATTAAATTATAAGAATTTTATTTTTCTGAACCTAAGGATAAAATCGTCATTAATTAAAAGTTTAGGGGCAAAATGGAAATTCTGCCTAAAGCATTAATTGAATGTATCAGAATATGAAATGAATGAAAATGATGATCAAATTTATTTATAAAGATCCGGATGACTCAAATATGAGACTTGAGCGTGGAAAAGAAAAGACATCGGATTAGTGAAACTATAAACATGAACAAGCAACGAGGTAAGTTCGTGTAACTTGAATTATATTTTTAAATGCTTGAAATGTATGTTATTGATGTGAATATGATTTGAATGTTCATTGTATGAAAGTTGATGAAACATTGATATATTTGATAAAAAGGGGAAGAAATCCCGGTCGAATGAAAGGAAAATTCGATGGATCTTTAAAAAGGAATTGACGGTAAAAAGGATCTAGCCCGGACGGGTAATCCGAATTAGGGTCTGAATTTAGCCTGGACTGGTAATTCAGATCCAAGCTCATTAGAGTAATTGTCATTGTAGGGGATTTAGCCTGAACTGGTAATCCCAACAATACTCTTTGAGCATATGTTATAGGGGATTTAGCCTGGACTGGTAATCCCGCTGTAAGAAATGAGGTTCGCGGGAGTGCGCTCTCTTACAGGGGATTTAGCCTGGACTGGTAATCCCGCTGTAAGGATGAGGTTTGCGGGAGTGTGCTCTCTGGAAAAAAGGTATACCCATATGTGTACGAATTGACGGACCCGAGATTGTACACTATAAATGTACTACTTGAAATCCATCGAAATTCTGAGAAATTCAACGGGATAAATACAGAAAATGGCAAGTACTTGAAATCATGAAATTAAACTTAAAATATATAAAAGTGATAATTATTTGATATATTGAAATATGCCATGGAAAATACATGTATGTGAAACTTGCCTGATAATTATGCATATTCAAGATTATGAACTACTACTGGAATAAATATACACTAAACTCATGAAAATGATGGTACATGAAATATTGTCATAATGAATTGAATAATTTATATTTATGAAGAAACAACAAGAGAATGATATGCATCATGACATGTAAATATGAGACTATCTTTGATACTTTAATACAAGGAAAATTATGTATATTAGGACAAGTAATAAATTCAAGTGAGACATGTCGAGAAAATAAGTTTGTCAATATTAAAGTACGCTAACCAGTGTAGGAAAATTTTAGGATTTTGCGAAAAATTCCCTATTATTCCAGTTGGTTCCTAATGTATGTTTTAGACTTCGAGGGCCCAATAGAGGGACGTTATGATTGTTTTCAGAATATGAATAATACATGACTCGTAATTATTCGAAAATGTTCAGTAAACTTCGGTAATGCCTCGTACCCTATTCCGGCAACGGATACGGGTAGGGGTGTTACAAACTCTTTGTATAAGGGTTGGGATATGCATGCCTAAGGCAACGCTTGAATAAGAGTTGGCTTTTGTGTAGTCCTAAGACGACACTTTTGTGGCGACACTTTCCTAAGTGTTGGGATAGACTTGCCAACATACACTTTGGCCAACTCTTTGTATAAGGGTTGGGATATGTATGCCTAAGGCAACGCTTAAATAAGAGTTGGCTTTTGTGTAGTCCTAAGACGACACTTTTGGGGCGACAGTTTCCTAAGTGTTGGGATAGACTTGTCAACATACGCTTTAACCAACTCTTTGTATAAAGGTTGAGATATGCATGCAACGCTTAAATAAAAGTTGGATTTGTCCAGACCTAAGACAATATTTTCCTAAATGTTGGGATAGACTTGCCGACATACGATTTGGTCAACTTTTTGTATAAGGGTTGGATTATGCATGCTTAAGGCAACGCTTAAATAAGAGTCGGCTTTGTCCAACACTATGCCTACACTTTTGGGCCGACACTTTCCAAGTGCTAGGATAGAATTGCCAACATACACTTTGGTCAACTCTTTGTATAAGGGTTGGTATATGCATGTCTAAGGGGTTTAGAGTTTAGGGTTAGTATTTAGGGTTTAGTGTTTAAGAGTTGGCTTTGTCCAATAGTATGTCTAAGGCATCACCTAAATTGGCAAATTAATTTATGTAACAAATATATTCATAAATGATTGACACTAAAAAATGTTTTGATTGAAATATTTAAATAAAAATATTGAAGATTATAGATATTAAGCTCACGAATCTTATTATAATTTGTGAATAGGTTAGAAAGAATTTGTTATTTTGTAAAATAATCGTGTTGATAGATGTTAGCCATTTAATGTATAGTATTTATTTTGAGGAAATATATATTATTGTTATTATTGATCTATTTCTTTGGTTAAAAAGGTAAAAAAATTAGGGCAATAAGGAAATGAATATCTTTGTTATTATACCTCTTTGGATGAAATGTTAATGCATTAATTGAATTTTGTAAAAAGGATCGAATTGTTAGATAAATTTTGAGCTTTTGATAAATGCTTTCTCTTTGAAGCAACAATGCCAAGCTTGACACATTGCATTTTCTCAAAACATTGGATATGAAGAACATGCCCAAAATACTTGGGCAATATTTCCTTTTTATAATTATAGAGATAAATATATAAACCAAATATGCTCTAAGGATTATATTCTTCGTACATTTGTAATTTATTACATTACTTTTATGTTAAGAAACTGAATTTTGTCGATTGAGTATTAGCTTAATCGGTATAAGTATTGTTGCCAATGTAGGATGACGTGGGTTCAAATGTGCTGAAGCGCATTATCCTCGCATTTATAGGTTAGGGAGATATTATAAATAGTTCTAACAAAAAAATCATAATATTTATGGAATCCTCGTATTTCTTTGTATGTACTTGAAGATTAAGAGTTAAATATTAAAGTCATAATTAAAATTTTAGCTCTTAATGTTTAATTTTTTTTATCAATTTGGCTTTTATTTTTTTATTTTAATTAAATCTAATTATTAATCTTTTAAAAAGAGTGAAATTTAATTATTATCCTTTTAAAAAAAGTTAAATCATTATTATTTTAATAAAAATGTAATTAAAATGTGAAAATTTTAAACATGGTAATATGATGTGAATCCATGCTATTCATATTTTTATTTTTTACGAACTATTTGTATAATTTTTTGAATTTTAATTTTTTTATTTAATGAATAAAAAATTTAAATTATTTACTGATATGATATATAAAATAAATGATACCATGTCAGCATAAAGTACGTGTAGATTAGCGGGTTATCACCCTAATATTATTAACAATTTATTGTTTTAGTTAACATTTTAGGTTATAAAAATAAATTTACTCTTTTTAAAAAATTTAGAATCAAATTTAACTTGAAAAAATGAAGCTAAATTATTAAAAATTTCCAAAGTTTGAATACTAAATTTATTATTATGTTAATATTAAATAATAAAGAATTTAATTAAAGAAAGTAAAATATTATTGAATAATAAATAATTAATAAAAAAGACTGAAATGATGGTGACATGGCATGGGATTATCGGTCAATTGGTAAACTTACCTTGATTCTTACCCACAAAATTAAAAACCACTTATTCTCACTCCGAACTCTGTTGGCCAAAGAAAACCAATTGCAGTTGCCGTCCACCACCTGCTCCAGCCACTGGTGCATCTACCGTCCACCACCTGCTCCAGCTACTGGTCAGTCATGGTACCTTCTTTGAAAGCCTGCCTTACAGATTCCATGAAATCCCCGACCCTGCAGTGGTAGAACCTGGGGAATCGGTTTCGACTTTTTTTCTCTATGAACCTGGTGAACCTGGTAGAAACTGTGGTTCCAAAATGGCCAAATTTAAAAACTAATGTAAGTTTGTGAATAATGCAGGAATCCACGGTGTGAATTAAGGGTCCATCGATAGTGTTGTAACAACTAGTGTAAAGCCAGAGTCCACTGACAATGCAGTGACCCCCAATTTCAAGCCAGAATCACCTGGGAAGATCCACTGACAATGCAAGTTTTCTGGTTTTCTAAAATTCGAAAGTTGTGTTTGATTTTTATCTTTAGACATATGCATATTTGAAGTTTTGCAGAAGATTTAATAGTAAAGTCGTCTTTTAATGTTTCATTTTCCTAGTGAATAGTCTGCTTTAACATTTGAATCTTATTCATGTTCCCTTTTCATATGTGCTTATGTTACGAGCTTCAATATCTAGTAACAATTTTTTAAAAACCTTCATAATGGCTTTTAACAGCTACCATTTCTTTTAAAAACAAATGCTTTTGGTTATATCTAACCAAGTGAGGGCTTTTATGATTTTAAAGCCTGAGCAAAGAAACATGTTTTACATTTGCATGCTTGATATGTTGCTTCACGATGAGTTTTGTGGAGATAATCACTACTCAGAACTTAGTTTCATGAAATGTCACTACTCAGAACTTGTGGTAGAATAATTTTTTCATTTTATAGTAGGCCGATTGCATTGCTTTTAGCTAGTTTGGTCTGCATGAAGTTTTATGTCAGGTTTGAAAGCATTTTTCCACATCAGGTAAATTGATTTCCAGGGTCTCATTGTACACCAGATTGAGTTGTATGGTAGAAGCTTAAATGTCTTCCAGCTTCAGATAACTAGCTTGTATGATCAAAATGTTTTCATTATCTATATGATGTTAGAGCCAGAGAACCTTTAGACAAACTGTCTTGATGCTAAATCTGGTTAATTCGCTTCACACTACTATATCTACAATGTTCTCTCATACAGGTTCTTCCAATGAAGCCCGTGAAGCCTTGCAGGATGAACACCTTCAAAAACTTATCTCTGATATCGATAGCTCCCTAGATGCATTGAATGTCAGTGATATTATCCCCACTTGAAAACCAAGACCTGAGACTCATTTTCCTTTTTCCTGATGTTGTTTGTGTGCCTACTAAATGGTGTTTTTACCTTTTGTTAGGAACTCGACAAATATATGGGACTGGATTTTTTCGTATTTTCAGTGATAAGGTATCTTATCATCTTCAACCAATTCTGTCTTATATTTCTACTTTAACAATATTCATATTTTCTTCTTCGTCTGTTGGGTTTCTGTGTAATTACACTATTATTGCCAATCAAAACTTGGTAATGTCCGAAGTTTAACTGTCTATTGTTTTTTGTATCATCAGATTTTATCTGCGATCAATCAATGACAACATATCATAAGGCCTCTGAAGTTCTTTCTTCGAATACATCGATGCCAATATATTTATATCCAAGTTTTTCTGCTAGCTCAGATGAGAAATCATCTCGCCGTCTCTGAGCCTGATCAGTGCTCGATGTTTCTGTAAGTTTTGTATTTTGGTTAATCGTTATTCATATTTTTCTTGTGTTGCGTATCTTATGTTAGTTTTCATCTCGACGAAAATGTCTGCAATGGCCTTCATGTCATTTCTTTTTACAGTAGATCCCTACAATATCCTTATCTCTTCTAACCCACTGTTAAATTGTTTGTTTTTCCTATGAATGTTAGTATTTTAATGTTTCATTTTCCTATTGAATAGTCGTCTTTTATGTAGCAAACATAAATTAAACAAATAAAGATCCCGAAGCATATACCTTTTTACTATAATTGATAATATATACTCAAATTAAAAAATTGAATTAATAATTTTTTATATTCAAATTTTGCATATATAAAAAATCTATATACAAAATTATTCGAATTTATATATACAAAATTCGAATTCAGAACTTTCAATTTCAACTTTTTAAATTTTGAATATATATATAATTATTAATAAAAATTATACATATAACTTGTTTTTTGTTAAAATTTATTTTTTTTAATATTTTTTTAATATTTTTGTAATTTTTATTAATTATTTTTATAAAATTTTTATAATTGTTTTAAAATAATTGCCCTTTATAGTGAAACCACAACTAGTGTTACATTACGAAAAAATTGATTAATTATTTTTTTATCATGAAAGACTCAATAAGATATATATTTTTAAGAGCTCAATTAATTTTTTTCATTTTTAGTAAGAGTTGTTTTTTTTTACCCGTAAATCTTTTTCTCTTGATATATTTTGCTGCCAGCTGCCTTTTGTAAGAGCATATACATTACGAAGCAAACTGGCATTGAGCTTGCCTCATATGAAGCTTTTTTGACCTCTGTTGTTGACTGTATCATTTTTGTGAATTTTTCAGGCTAAATTAAAGATCCCGAAGCATATACCTTTTTACTATAATTGAGATATATGTGATATTGGATTTACCAGTTTGATATAACTAGAAGGTTAGTTAACCTTTTCTTTTCCTTTTTTTTTGTTTGTTAAATTTAGGTTTAAAATTTTCTATCTTTGTAGTTTGGACTATTTTATTTAGGAATTTAGATATTATTTATCATAAATTTTAATATTATTTAATTGTCATAAAGATAAATTTTATTTATTTATTTTAATATTTAAATTTTTTATTTTATTTCTGGATTAGGTAGTTTTGGTTGTTGTTAGTTCACTAGAAAGCTCGTATCTTTTCACACATGAACCTTAGGTTTAGGCATTTATAGATACTCTATTTTAATATTAATTACTTTAACAGATGGGTGATAAAAGTTGGATGGATGCTCCAAGATTTAGCACCAATCACCTAGCTGGAATAGAAAGATTTCTATCATTTGCAATTGGAAAATCACTTTTTAACAGAAAAATATATTGTCCGTGCCATCGTTGCAATAATAGGATATTGCACGAACCACATATTGTGGGTGAGCATCTTTGTCTTCATGGTATAATAAAAGAATACAAGCACTGGATTTTTCATGGAGAATCCATTGAAAGAACATCGGTGCAAACCGACTAAACAATGAGAACTTCTCTGTCAATTTGTACGTTGTCACAAGACAACGAAGCCGATTTAAGAGATCTTACAACGGATGCTCTAGGTATCAACATCCCAACTCTTAATGAGAGTTTTGATGGAGTTCCAAGCGAGTTTGAGAATAATGGTCGGGAGTATGATGTTAATGAGGCCCAAAGGACTGCAGATAGAGCAACTACTCTTCTAGATGATTGTGATATTTTGCTCTATCCCGGTTGTGTCAAGTTCTCATGCGTCTCATTCCTACTTCGACTTTACCACTTCAAAGCACTTTTTGGATGGTCAGCAAAATCTTTGACATGCTTATTGGAGTTTTTAAATGAGGCATTTCCAGATGGAAACACAATCCCGACTACATACTATGAAGCGAAGAAAAAGATTTCTGCATTAAATCTTGGGTATGTGAAGATTGATGCATGCCCGAATGATTGTATGTTATACTGGGGCGATGCTAGTAAAAAGATTAGTTGTGATGTCTATAAAAGCTCAAGGTGGCAATCTTCTAATGAGTTGGATGTAGATGAACAAGTTGATGGTAGTTGTCGCCGTCCTAAGCCTACCAAGGTATTACGGTACTTTCTTTTGATTTCTAGACTTAAAAGTTTATTTTAATCCTCCAAGACATCACAATCCATGAGATGGCATAAAGAAGGACGAACCAAAGATGGTATATTGAGACATCCAGCCGATGGTTCTGCTTGAGATGCGTTTGATAAAAAGTTTCCCGGTTTTGCATCTGATCCTCGCAATGTTAGGCTAGGTTTGGCTAGCGATGGATTCAATCCATTCCGAACAATGAGTACAAGTCACAGTAATGGCTCGTACTTCTTATTCCTTATAATTTGGAACCTTGGGCATGCATGAAACAATCATCAATGATACTTTCAATGGTTATCCCTGGTGAAAAAGGACCTGGCAACGATATTGATGTCTACATGCAGCATTTAATTAAAGAGTTGAAGCAATTGTGGATAGGAGTTGATGCTTTTGATTCATCAGCTTCCGAATCTTTCACCTTACGGGCTTGTCTTCTTTGGACAATCAATGATTTCCCTGCTTACACTAATCTTTCGAGGTAGAGTACAAAAGGTCGAGTTACTTGCCTAGTATGTGCTGAAAAAACTTAATCTCGATGGCTACGGTATGGTCAGAAGTTCTTGTAACACCCTAAATTAGGGGTTGTTGAGAATTTAAGTATTTTAAATACTTTCCCATGTGTGTGCTTGAAGAGTTAAATTCTAGGATTTATTTGACATGTTTAAGGGTCTATAAATAACTCGAGCTAAGCTCGGCCCAGTATTAAAAATTTATTTTTAAGTGTGTAAAAGCAAGGAGCTAGGTTAGTTAGGGCTTTAATAGAATTTTGGGCGAGTTAAGGCACAAAAGATGGGCTTGGTATAAGTGGCGTGGGGCGCCTAAGAGTTTGCTAGGGGCCTTGGGTTCGATTCGTGGAAGAAACAAGGGGGAAATATTTTTTCCTTTTGGGTTGGGCGTTAGGCCTAGGAAGGCCATTTAATTAAATTAGGAGGGCTTATTGACATGAAAGTGGGTTGGCTAAGTGGCTAGCGTGTGCTACTTAGAGGCTTGGAGGTTGTTGGGCGCATGTTCGAGCTGCTGGAGCAGCGTTTGGCTTTTTAATTTTTGGGTAAACGGCCTGGGGAGGTCTTATAAATAAATGGTGGGGTAAATTGGCATGAAAGTCGGGCTGGAAGAGGTGGCTAAGGACGTGGAAGAGAGGGCTGCGGTAGTAGGTCCTGTGTTCGAACCTAAGCAGCAGTGGGGATTTTATCTCTTTTTCTGTTTTAGCGTTAGAAGGGAACTAAGGAAGGAAGGCCTAAAAGAGTTATGGTGCGTTTTGTATCACAAAACAACGCCTGGCCCAAGTGGCCGGGGCGTTACTTGGCTGCATGGGTTCTAACAGGTCCCATGTTCGAGACCTATGGGCAGCGGGTGGTTTTTCTTTTATTTTACAGCAGCTGGGCAGGCAATGGACGGCACATGGGTCTTTGGTTCCTTGTTGTGGTTGCATTCGACTGGAAGGAAGTTGAGGGGCATGGCTTCTTTATTTTATTTTATTTTTTGGTTTTGAAGAGGTGATAAGGATAATATTAATAATTTAATTGGTTTTTATTTGATAATTGCTAAGGAGAAAATATAGGTGTTTAAATTATTCAAATTATTTTGAATTAATTTAAACTAATGGCCTAGAATATATTAAGGAAGTTGTTAAATTTTAAACACTTCAAAGAGAAGTGGACGGCAAGCTTCAAAGGGGGGGTGTCGATTGGCCTATAAAAACACCAATTGACCACTTGATTTTCTTTTTCCATCTTTGTTGAGCCGAAAATCCTAACCCTTCTCCTTCTTATTTTTCTTTTATTTTCTCCACTCTCTCAAACCCCTTTCAAACCGAAACTCTCATCACCCCTTTTCTTCCATTATTTTTCCTTCATAAAAGCCGAATATACCTCTCTAGAGTGCCGAAATTCTCTTCTCCCCTTTGGAAGCACCTTTGCCGAACACTAGACTCATCGGGACTCTCCTTTCAATCGATTTCAGTGGGTAAGGGGCGTTAGCCGAATATTTTAATATTTTCTCTTGTGTTCTGTCGATTTGGAGGTGAAGAAAAGCCGAAATCCGGCATTTGGTAATAGTTCGGCTAACCTTTCTTTGAAATCAATGTTATCTAGGAATTTCGGGATCTTCCAAGCAGTAGATCTAACTCTCCAGTCTCTGTCAATCGGATTTGGGGTAAGTGGTGGTAAGTGCCTACTTGAAATAGATTGATCTCCTAATGATTAAGAAAAACCGAAGGCTATTAAGGGGCTGCTAATAGTTGCCGATTTCAGGGAAGCAAAACCATTTGGAGTATAGTGGCTTGGGTTCAAGGACGTTCGGGTAAGGTTTTGGGTTTACAAGGAACCCTTTTCAATTGTGTTGGTTTGGCCGATTAGGCCATGATACTAACCCATGTATGTGGCCGAATATAGGGATCAGTAGATCTAGGTGACCGGCATCTCTTTTCGGGATTTAGACTTCTCGTGGTGACAGGTGTGTACATACACACTTATAATTAATTAAATGTACTAAACTGTTGTGTGTGCTAACCGGATCTGTGTAGATTCGGGATTAATACCATGAATGGTATAAGCAAGGAACCAGGTAAGTTCTTGTTGATTATGAAATATTTTAAGATGCTTTTGGGAAGCATGGTGTGTCTAATACACGTTGCTTATTGCTGATGATAAAACCTGTACATGTGATTAATTATATGGTAGCATAAATTATGTGATATAAATGTTGATGTGGGATTGATGAGTGGAGGGGGCAGTATATTCGTGCCGACGGGCACCAGTGTTTTGGTAACACACTGTGACTACGGTCACCAGAGGTTTGGTACCTCCAGAGGTTTGGTACCTCATCGCGTCTCGTCCCAGTGGCTTAGCACCACAGTGGGTTGGCCCCACAGATCATCATAAGGGATTGACGCCAGTGATTTGGCATCACACGATGGGTTGGCCCCATCAATCGATTGTGTCTACGGACACCAGAGGTTTGGCACCTCCAGTGATTTGGCATCACATCTGTGACTATATGTCACCAGTGGTTTGGCACCACCAGTGGTTTGGTACCACACGGGGTAGACAAAGGCGTTTGGTTGGCTAGGTCGGGTGCATGACTTAGTACATGATGATTGATTATATGCTGTGTATGAAATTGTTTAAATACGGGGGAAGGGTTACATACTGAGTCTTGGTGACTCACCTTCTCCTTTATATTTTCAGGTGACACGTAGATCGCGGATGTGGAGCCGGGTTGACTCGAGGTGGCCATGCAGTGGGATTTAAATTTTAATAGACTTTGAATTTCAGTTTATTTATTTTTGGATTGTTGATTTAAATTTTATTTCGAATGTAATAAGGCCTCCTGACACTTTATTTTTGCTATTTTTCATATGTTGGATACTTGTTTAAGCTATGCTAGTATTATTGAATTTAAATCACATGTTTTTTCAAGTTAAAACGAAAATTGTTTTTAACGTGCCATCGGGCACATTTGGAATTTTATATTAACTTGGCTTAAATAAATTTTCTAATAAACACTAAATAAAGTTTTTACAAGACATTCAAACAAAAGGTTTTCAACAACTTAAATTGATCTAGAAAAACGAATTTCTCAAAAATGTTTTCTACTGTAACAAGCTAGATTCGGCCTTAAAGTTTGGGCCGGGTTTGGGTTGTTACAAAATTGGTATCATAGCCCAGTTCAAAGCTCGGCTGTGGGGGCCCAAGGCCCAAAAACGTTTTGGTAGGCCTTATGGAATGATTTTTTTTGGTTTTTGAACAGCATGGCCCGAGTCTCCGGCACCGATCCGCCCAGGTAAGTACATCTAAAACCTTTTTGTGAATTATATTCTGTAGAAGGGTAGGAAGCATGGAACGTAGATAGACTTATAGGAACTTGAACCCTAGGATTAGAGTACTCAAACACACAAACCAAACATAAGACTTAAGGAACCAAACCAATCTATGACTTAGCCATTGAGCTAGGGTGTGGTAACCCCTGTACGCATGTCGAGGATTGGATCCGGAAGAGCCTGGTATTTAAGCAGTCCTCGTGACTCACCTCCTCTTCGCAGGAATCCTGCCTGGTGTGTAGCTTTGGTTCACCCTGACCAAGAGGGCTCGGTCATAGGCTAACCATAATGATTAAAACCCGAAAAGGGAATTAGCCATGTTTTCGAAAAGAATGAAACAACAACAACCCTAATGTTTTCAAAACTTTTGCAATAACTCTTTCAAATCTGAGAACGTCATTTTTACAATGTTTTCCTCGAAAAACTTGATTTGTGGAAAATTACAAAAATGCCCTTAGGGGTAAAATTACTAAAATGCCCTCGGTTCATAAAATATCAGTTCAACGGTTTTGCTCAAAATTTCAACTATTTTATAAATATTCAACAACTTAGCTTTGAAAATCATCAGCAAAATATTTTGGTTTTGGAAAATTACGAAAACGCCCTCAAGTTGCAAAATTACCAAAATGACCCTGGTTTTGGAAATCTTTACAAACATCACTATTTGAAAAGGAACACTTTCAGAAAGAAACCCCCGAGTTTTACAACTGTTAAGAATATCCCTGACTTATTAAATTACGAAATTGCCCCTGAATGACAAAATTACCAAAATACCCCTGGTTTCAAAACGATGCCATATCTCTAAATTTTACAAATTTTTCAGAAAAAAAAACCCTCCAGTTTTGGGAATTTCAAAACGACCTACTTTACTAAGTTTTAAAATTTCTTTTATTACGAAAATACCCCTGGGTTAGAAATGGGCAGAAATGTCCGAAGAGCGAATAGGTATGGAAAGTGTTAGGGAATGGATGCATGTACTCCTTTGTGTGAACTAGGATAGAAGACTGGAAACTTGTTTGCTCGAAAGAATCCCTAACTAAACTTTCTGCATAAAACTTCTTCGCGATTAATAAAGTGGAACAAATGCTAACGCATAAAAAAATTTTTCTTAATCAGATTAAAAGCGCAGTAGATAGAATGAGTTCTAGAGGACGTGGACACCGTGGACGCAGTAGGGGTAGGATGACGGTGTCTGAACCCGTCAGGTCAGGTCAAGGTTCTGAAAACGAAGTACCACCGCCACCACCACCTCCTACTTTTAGAGCTGAGGAGTAGGATCAGACCGGTGGTGAGGCTGTATCGCAAGCTATTTTGCGAGTCTTGGTGGCTGGAGCTGGTGGAAATTTGGGAGCTCGGAAATCTGTTCCCGAGCGACTCCGATCTAACGGAGCTGAGGTATTCCGGGGTGTATCAGGAGTGGCACCCAGTGCAGCGGAATACTGGCTAGAGTCAACGGAAAGGATCATGGACGATCTTGACTTGACTAATGAGGAGAAGTTGAAAGGAGCAGTGTCGCTTCTGAAGGAGGAAGTATATCAGTGGTGGCTCACTGTTCGAGATGGTGCCACGGTGGATGATCTTACGTGGGATTACTTTAGAGTTGCTTTTCAGAAGAAGTATGTGGGTACCAGCTACACTGACGCGCAAAGGAAGGCTTTTCTGGGGTTGGTGCAAGGAACTAAGTCAGTGTCAGAATATGAGGCGGAGTTCTTAAGGCTAAGTAGATATGCTAGAGGCATCGTGGCTACTGAACATGAACGTTGCGTCCGCTTTGAGGACGGGCTTAGAGATGACTTGAGGCTGATAATTGCTCCACAGCAGGTTCGTGAGTTTTCGTCGCTAGTGGAGAAGGCTAAGGTGGCCGAAGGGATCAAGGAGACCGTAAGACAGAAGCATGATGAGAACAAACAGAAGAGAGGCTTTGGATCGCCTGGATCGGGCAGTAATGTGGAGAAGAGGGCTAGATTTGGGGAATCAGAAAGAGCCACAAAGCCTGCTCAGTGGCCACCTCAGTGTGTTAGATGCGGGAAATCCCATTCAGGAGAATGTTTGGCTGGAAGTAAAGGGTGCTTTGAATGTGGATCGTTTGATCACCGTGTAAGGGACTGTCCTCGGAAGTTAGCTAAAAATCAACCAGAGGGTCGAAACCATGCTCAGGATAGGAACGAAGGACCACCACAGAGGGGTCGAGGTGCAGCTAGAGGTAATGATAATGGTAACGGGCGTGGTCGAGGTACTGAAGGTGCAGAGGCGAGGCAACCAAGGTTGGTTTATGCAGTTGGCCGTCGCGAGGAGAAAGATGTGCCAGACATGACAACGGGTAAGTTTCTTATTTTCGGAATACTCTCAATTGTCTTGGTTATGGTTACGTTGGTTCATTCTTATGATTGCTAGTAAAGTGTATAAATTTGGATTATGAACGTAGGAAATGTTTCTAGGGAGTATGATAGTTCTTTAAGATCAGAGTGCGCAGCAGTAGCGTAGTGTGATGAGTTAAGGATGCACGATTGGACGATAGTAAGTAATTTCGAGGACGAAATTATTTTAAGGGGGTAGAATTGTAACACCCTAAATTAGGGGTTGTTGAGAATTTAAGTATTTTAAATACTTTCCCATGTGTGTGCTTGAAGAGTTAAATTCTAGGATTTATTTGACATGTTTAAGGGTCTATAAATAACTCGAGCTAAGCTCGGCCCAGTATTAAAAATTTATTTTTAAGTGTGTAAAAGGAAGGAGCTAGGTTAGTTAGGGCTTTAATAGAATTTTGGGCGAGTTAAGGCACAAAAGATGGGCTTGGTATAAGTGGCGTGGGGCGCCTAAGAGTTTGCTAGGGGCCTTGGGTTCGATTCGTGGAAGAAACAAGGGGGAAATATTTTTTCCTTTTGGGTTGGGCGTTAGGCCTAGGAAGGCCTTTTAATTAAATTAGGAGGGCTTATTGACATGAAAGTGGGTTGGCTAAGTGGCTAGCGTGTGCTACTTAGAGGCTTGGAGGTTGTTGGGCGCATGTTCGAGCTGCTGGAGCAGCGTTTGGCTTTTTAATTTTTGGGTAAACGGCCTGGGGAGGTCTTATAAATAAATGGTGGGGTAAATTGGCATGAAAGTCGGGCTGGAAGAGGTGGCTAAGGACGTGGAAGAGAGGGCTGCGGTAGTAGGTCCTGTGTTCGAACCTAAGCAGCAGTGGGGATTTTATCTCTTTTTCTGTTTTAGCGTTAGAAGGGAACTAAGGAAGGAAGGCCTAAAAGAGTTATGGTGCGTTTTGTATCACAAAACAATGCCTGGCCCAAGTGGCCTGGGGCGTTACTTGGCTGCATGGGTTCTAACAGGTCCCATGTTCGAGACCTATGGGCAGCGGGTGGTTTTTCTTTTATTTTACAACAGCTGGGCAGGCAATGGACGGCACATGGGTCTTTGGTTCCTTGTTGTGGTTGCATTCGGCTGGAAGGAAGTTGAGGGGCATGGCTTCTTTATTTTATTTTTTTTTTTGGTTTTGAAGAGGTGATAAGGATAATATTAATAATTTAATTGGTTTTTCTTTGATAATTGCTAAGGAGAAAATATAGGTGTTTAAATTATTCAAATTATTTTGAATTAATTTAAACTAATGGCCTAGAATATATTAAGGAAGTTGTTAAATTTTAAACACTTCAAAGAGAAGTGGACGGCAAGCTTCAAAGGGGGGTGTCGATTGGCCTATAAAAACACCAATTGACCACTTGATTTTCTTTTTCCATCTTTGTTGAGCCGAAAATCCTAACCCTTCTCCTTCTTATTTTTCTTTTATTTTCTCCACTCTCTCAAACCCCTTTCAAACCGAAACTCTCATCACCCCTTTTCTTCCATTATTTTTCCTTCATAAAAGCCGAATATACCTCTCTAGAGTGCCGAAATTCTCTTCTCCCCTTTGGAAGCACCTTTGCCGAACACTAGACTCATCGGGACTCTCCTTTCAATCGGTTTCAGTGGGTAAGGGGCGTTAGCCGAATATTTTAATATTTTCTCTTGTGTTCTGTCGATTTGGAGGTGAAGAAAAGCTGAAATCCGGCATTTGGTAATAGTTCGGCTAACCTTTCTTTGAAATCAATGTTATCTAGGAATTTCGGGATCTTCCAAGCAGTAGATCTAACTCTCCAGTCTCTGTCAATCGGATTTGGGGTAAGTGGTGGTAAGTGCCTACTTGAAATAGATTGATCTCCTAATGATTAAGAAAAACCGAAGGCTATTAAGGGGCTGCTAATAGTTGCCGATTTCAGGGAAGCAAAACCATTTGGAGTATAGTGGCTTGGGTTCAAGGACGTTCGGGTAAGGTTTTGGGTTCACAAGAAACCCTTTTCAATTGTGTTGGTTTGGCCGATTAGGCCATGATACTAACCCATGTATGTGGCCGAATATAGGGATCAGTAGATCTAGGTGACCGGCATCTCTTTTCGGGATTTAGACTTCTCGTGGTGACAGGTGTGTACATACACACTTATAATTAATTAAATGTACTAAACTGTTGTGTGTGCTAACCGGATCTGTGTAGATTCGGGATTAATACCATGAATGGTATAAGCAAGGAACCAGGTAAGTTCTTGTTGATTATGAAATATTTTAAGATGCTTTTGGGAAGCATGGTGTGTCTAATACACGTTGCTTATTGCTGATGATAAAACCTGTACATGTGATTAATTATATGGTAGCATAAATTATGTGATATAAATGTTGATGTGGGATTGATGAGTGGAGGGGGCAGTATATTCGTGCCGACGGGCACCAGTGTTTTGGTAACACACTGTGACTACGGTCACCAGAGGTTTGGTACCTCCAGAGGTTTGGTACCTCATCGCGTCTCGTCCCAGTGGCTTAGCACCACAGTGGGTTGGCCCCACAGATCATCATAAGGGATTGACGCCAGTGATTTGGCATCACACGATGGGTTGGCCCCATCAATCGATTGTGTCTACGGACACCAGAGGTTTGGCACCTCCAGTGATTTGGCATCACATCTGTGACTATATGTCACCAGTGGTTTGGCACCACCAGTGGTTTGGTATCACACGGGGTAGACAAAGGCGTTTGGTTGGCTAGGTCGGGTGCATGACTTAGTACATGATGATTGATTATATGCTGTGTATGAAATTGTTTAAATACGGGGGAAGGGTTACATACTGAGTCTTGGTGACTCACCTTCTCCTTTATATTTTCAAGTGACACGTAGATCGCGGATGTGGAGCCGGGTTGACTCGAGGTGGCCATGCAGTGGGATTTAAATTTTAATAGACTTTGAATTTCAGTTTATTTATTTTTGGATTGTTGATTTAAATTTTATTTCGAATGTAATAAGGCCTCCTGACACTTTATTTTTGCTATTTTTCATATGTTGGATACTTGTTTAAGCTATGCTAGTATTATTGAATTTAAATCACATGTTTTTTCAAGTTAAAACGAAAATTGTTTTTAACGTGCCATCGGGCACATTTGGAATTTTATATTAACTTGGCTTAAATAAATTTTCTAATAAACACTAAATAAAGTTTTTACAAGACATTCAAACAAAAGGTTTTCAACAACTTAAATTGATCTAGAAAAACGAATTTCTCAAAAATGTTTTCTACTGTAACAAGCTAGATTCGGCCTTAAAGTTTGGGCCGGGTTTGGGTTGTTACAGTTCTGTTATATGGGTCATTGTCAATGGTTATCAGCTGAACACCCTTTTCGAAAACAGAGACGTGAATTCGATGGAACTATAGAGTATGGGGTAGCTCCTATACCACGATCCGAGGAAGATATCTTAAGGGAAGTTGAAGGTGTCAATTTCATTTATGGAAAAGCTCGAAAGCGGGATACAGAAGAACTAGATGAAGGGTCGATAGAACTTGATCTACACGAAGGGTGTGATTTGTTTAACAACTTTGAAGAATTGGTGGTAGAGGGAGATGAAACAAATCTCATAAGTCAAGATGAGACTTTATGGAAGAAGAGGAGTATATTTTTCGACTTGCCTTATTGGCGTTACAATCTACTTCGACATAAATTGGATGTCATGCACATCAAGAAGAACGTATGTGACAATGTCGTTGGCACCCTTCTTAATCTCTCACGTGGTGGTAAAGATAATATCAAGGCACCCAAGGACCTACAAGATATGGGCATCCGAAGTTATCTTTATCCAAAAATGATAAACGGGAAAGAGTACCTACCTCAAGCATGTTACACTCTTGCATCAAAGGAAAGAGATATTTTTCTTTCCATTGTGAAGAACTTGAAGGTACCCGATTGTTATGCATCAAACATATCTCGATGCGTGAATTTGAAAGAGCACACGTTGAACAACCTTAAAAGTCATGACGGTCACATTCTCATGTAAGATTTGCTTCCTATATGGTTAAGAGGAGTTGTAAAAAAGAAAGTGCTAAGTGTTATTACGAATCTATCAGATTTCTTCAAGCGATTATGTGTAAAAAGTCTTGATCCACAAGAAGTTGATCAACTTCAAAGCCAAGTCGTAGTAACACTTTGTGAAATGTAGAAAATATTTCCTCCAAGTTTCTTCACAATCATGATTCATTTGATTATTCATTTACCGATGAAGGCTAAGCTTGGTGGACCTGTTCAATACAGGTGGATGTACCCGATCGAAAGCTATATGAATATATCAATAATATTTAACAATATTTTATTTTTATTATTTTAATATAGAATATAATAAGTATGTAAAAATAAAAGTATGTGATGTAGGTATCTTATGGGATTGAAATCTTCGGTACGAAATAGAGCTTATCCTGAAGGTTCCATTGCTGAAGGGTACATAGTTTCAGAATGTCTTATATTTTGCTCCCGTTATTTTTCTGATGTTGAGACTATATTTTCCGGTCCTCCGAGGAATGATGGGAATATTCAAAAATGGTACATTTTCTCTTCTGGAGGACGTCCAATTCGCACTATGAACACGAAGATATTGGACATGCGATCTCTTGCACTAGCAAACCGTTAGGTTCTATTGCATAGCGATAAGTTATCACCATACCGTTAGTGAGTTTCCTTAGGAAAATCTTGTCATTCAATTATTTTTCTTAACCAATATACAAATAAAGTTATCACATAATTTGTATACATTTTGACAACATTTTTTTACAAAATACTGAATATATGATAGAGTATTTTTGGAGTCTGAGCGAGCAGTTTGTGGTGGCATTCAAATTAGTAAACGCACAGAGGACAAATGGTTGGTTGAAAAGTACCCAAGATGGCTTACAAAACAGGTAAATTGTCACTATTAAAATAATTTATTGTATTATTTATTTAATAAGGGAACATTGTAGAATTTTGATCATAGAATAAGAGTTAATTGATTTCTACTATATGGTTAGATTCCAAATATGGAAGTTGAACAAGTTGATGCTGATGTAATTGCTCTTGCTTGAGGACCGCATAAGGTGGTTTCCACATATGATGGGCTTATAATTAATGGTTTTAGAGTCCATACTAAAAAACTTGATCAACATCGTAAGACTCAAAATAGTGGCGTGATGGTTTTTGCTGACGGGTGAAACTATTATGGCAATTGCATTGAAATTGTCGAGCTAAACTATTATGAAAGGTTTTGGGTTATCATGCTTAGATGTGATTGGGTGAATATTAAATCTCCTAGGAGTATGAAGAAGGATGCAAATGGTTTTATTATGGTGAAATTTTCTGAGCTTATCCATATAGGGAATCATGATTCGGACAATCCATACATATTGGATGATGAATATCCGCAATGTGATTATCATATTGTAACTTAATAATTTTAGTTTTATTTTGAACAAGAATGATGTTTTGAAGTGCAAAGATTTAGTGTAATTGGCTTTTTTTAACGCAGTATAGCAGAATGAATTGCCCAAAAGAAACAGAGCACTTAGATGAAGATGACTTTCATATTATATTAACATCTATGTATGTTCATTTTTATATTTGAAGTCATTTTGGGTTATAGGAATTATGAAATTATATACTGTTGGAAGCCAAGAATATAGTCTTATTCAACATATAAGCTCCATTCTCAGTACTGGGATTATTTTAATGAAAATGAAAATGAAGTTATTTTTATATGTAGAGAATGATCGTAAATATGGAAGTTATTTTTAAGAGTTCAATTCTTTTACTTTTGCTAAAATCACTTCTATATGTATGCACTTGAATATATTTATTAACTTATTTTACTGCCCTTGTTGTAAATTTTAATTTCTCACTCTAGGGGCTCTACAAGCCATCTGGGAATTTTTGTACACAATGTGAAGCTGAGGGTTTTAGGAAAATTACATTTTTTCAAGTAAGTTATTGAAACATATATTGGATTTTATTATTTTCTTTTCGATGTGTGAATATGTTTTATGCCTTGTTGACATGATTACCTTGTGAACAGGACCCTCCTGATATAATGGCGAAATACACATGTCGTATCGAAGCTGATAAGTTACTGCATCCTGTCTTGCTCTCTAATGGAAATCTTATAGAGCAAAGAACCCTTGAGGCAAGCTTCACTTTTTAAGGTAATCTCTTTTTGTTTATTGAGAGTTATGTTAAAAGTATTTCCATATGATTATTTTTGTATAAAATCTATCACAATTTTAACGTTTGTTGATAAATATTTTAAATGAAATGATAGTAAAATAAATCTCAAAAAATATGCATGAATTTTAGGTTTCATAGTAATTTTATATATAAACTTTGATTTTGATTAAATTTATATATGAATTTTTTATTTCATTCGATTTTCATAAACATTAACAACATTGTTGATGTCAATTTTGTAGGCTAGTCTAGAAAAGGTTGAAGGTAAATTATTGGTAAGTTGATTATTATGGTGAATATCACAATTAATTCGCTTTTCGCCTCTGCCCATAACTTCTCTGACAAATGTGGAGATCTAACTACTTGTGCATAAACTCTTTCCTGCAAATTCAAGGTTGTTAGATAGTTTTGATGCCCTACAGGGAAAAGTCCCTTATGACATTGTGTTTGTACTTTGCATGACTTTGAGGCTTGTTCAATTATGCTTATGGGTCAAAAACCTGTTGCAGGTTTTGCTATTCGGCTTGCCTGCTCATTGGTTTGAGCTATTATATTTGTTTTGGCCTTAAGCTCATACATATGCTTTTTAAGTCTAGGCTAGTATAACTTTGGGTATTAACAATAGTTCCCACTCCCCCAAACAAATAGTCCTATAGATTTCTACTTTCTAAGCAACTTGTGGAAGATTAGCAATGACTACTACTATAGAATATTGTGAAAACCCGACACCTTTTTATAGCAATTGGTACGCTAATTTTTAAGGGAATGGGCCATAATAAGAGGAAAGTTGGTCATTAATGTCTTTAATCTTGTAAGTTACAATATGATGGGGAGTCAATAAGGTCAGTCTTTATATCCTTATATTGTTCTTATTGTGGTATTAAGATTATTTGATCACTTCATTTAAAATCTTATTCTCTTGTAGGTTTTTGGTCTTGAGTATCACCTGGATCTTTTCAATGTTGTCGTTATTCCTGATTTCAACATGTAAGATTCTTCTCAAAAAAGATTGAGCATTTGAGTTACATTTTTTATTCTTTGTTTTTTATCTTAGTTATATGCATTAATGGCTACAAATGTGGCGGCAAGGGGATTAGATATATGTTTTACAAAAGCTCATAATATATTATTTGTTTAGGTTTGATGTGTTATTTGTTAATAATAATTTATTTATAAAAATCATTTTTTAGGTTATTATTTTGAAAAATAAATAGAATATAAATTTCTGCAAATATTCGAATAAATGATTCCCCTTTGACGTTTTGCTTTCATTTTCCTTGGGCTATTTTTTGGGGGGGGGCTTGCTTTGGTCTTTTTATTTATTTTGCTTCTTTTTTGGTTTATTGGGTTTGTTTCGGCCCTGCTTTTAAATAGAATATAAATTTATGCAAATATTCAAGTATTTGCTTCCCCTTTGACCTTTTGCTGGATAGTTCATTGGGCTGTATTTTATTGTTTTGTTTTTTGGGCTTGATTCGGTCTTTTTCTTTATTTTGCTTGTTTTTTGGTTTATTGGGTTTGTTTTGGCCCTACTGTTAATAAAATGCAGTCATTATTTTCAACAATATATAAAAGTCAATTGAATGGACATTCCATTGAAATTGTCGGCCAAACCCTACAAGTTAAAATAAAAGGTAGGTAAATAAAGAAGCAAATATTGCTCCAAATTTACAGTGGGTTTCAAGTTTCCCGGCAATAGTAAGTTGAAAAATCATATTTTTCCCGGTTTTTCCTCCTCAAAACCCATGAATTTTTCGGTGCTCTGCTGGGTGCTTCATCCTTAACCATTACCACTTTGTTTTCTAGGAAAATGATTGGCAATAGGCGGACATTAAAAGGTGTACGATTCTCTTCAAGGGATTCTTCGACAGGTTCGAACACCTTGGGAAGTGCTGATACCGATAGTCTAAGCACGAGAGCTGAAACTCCAACTCAATCAGCAGAAGAAGTACTTGCAACTCTGGCTGGTACCTCCATTGCGTTCTCACTTATTTTTTCCCTGGTTTCAAACTAGTTTATTACCTTCTGCTAGTATTTATTCTTTCTCTGATACTTATTCTTTCTCTGATTAAGTTGACTAATGGCTAATGGCTTCATAGTCTAGTTTTCTTTTTGTTCACAATATACAGAGACACAAAAAATTTCGGCTTTAACTTTCTGTTTGGTTTTTGGCCCCACTGATCTTTCTATTTGTTACCATTTTGTCATTGCTCTTCTTTTGCACTCCATTACTGTACGAATTTTTTTTTTGTTTTCTTTCCTTCATAGATTCCTCTTCGTCTTCTGCTGCACTTTACTTTTTCACAACTTTCGGACCATTTATTTTCTTCGTTAAACATGATGGGTTTTTACATTTCTCTTTGTTCTTCAATAGATTTAAAATCTTGTTTTTTAATTAATAACATATCTTGAATATTTAAAATCTTATCCTGAATTTATTGAAGATATTTTATATGTTGATTTATATGTTGATTATCTTACAATTTTGATGGAAAGGTTTATAGTAATTGACTTTTAATTTAACAAGTATTGAACTGCTATACATTTCTCTTAATTTTTGAACTCTCTAAATACAGACATTCTAGTTTGCTACTATACTTAATAAGACCATGAAAAAGAAGTATGCAGTATTTGGTTTAACCCATATTTATTAGTATCTGAAACTTAATAGCATGCCCTTTGTCTTTAAGTACTTTGGTTTATCTGGCCAGAGGCAAAATAAGGGACCATAACTAGGCATTAGATGGAGAGGTGTGATTACTTAACTAGGCATTTTATATAGTCCTTAAAACTCAATTCCACTCAAAAGGTGAAATTAAAAATTTGTTATAATTCATCATACTTGTAAATGATTAATGTTTATCCATATTTTATTTCTTTTATAATAAATAGTTCTTTTTAATTTTTAATTTTTAATGATTAAATATGTTTATTCTTCTATTAAAACTGATATTTTTATTTTCAAAATAAAACATTTAAAAAAATAAATAAAATATAGTCTTTTTAAGAATAAAAGAAGTCAAACATAATAATAATTAACCAAGTCTCAACCCATAGATTTTAGGTTTGTGTTTAGTTTATTTGCAATTACTGTTTTTATTATTTCAAACTCGGTCACTAAAGGGCAACCAAAGATGTTTGAAGTCAGATAGTGTCAAATGCTTCACGAGACATGGTTTTCACTTTCAATCTTAGTGGATTATTTATATTATTTATCATGTGCTATTAACCTTGTTGTAAACTGGAGCAAATTTGAGACATTGTTAAACAAAGAGATATATTAATAATTGTAAGATTTTTCAAAGGGTTCAAAGGAATCGATTGTTTTCTCGAATTTTTTATTAATTAGAGTTCACTTTTTTTTAGCTATGAATTTTTTTTGTTATTTGATCAAACAGAAAGGAGTTTTGTTATTGTTAATGTTATTTGTTTACATGTAAACTTACTAAGCTTAAAGCTTCCTCCCCCTTTCTTTTCCCTTATTTTTATAGAGTTAAAGAGCCGGGTCGGGATACGTGGATAACCAGAAGATCGCCCACACTATTTTATTAAAAATGTAACGCCCCGAAATTCGACCTAGGAGAATTGGGCTTATTGGAATATGAGAACGGTATTATTTCAAGATGGGCTTGTTAGGAAGGTGATTTTGGAGGGTTACAGGGCTTCTATGAAGTCCCGGGTTCAAGTTAGGCCATAGGAAAAATTTTGATTTTTGGCTCTTTAGTGGAGAGGGCTACTAAAAGTAGGACCTAAGTAAAATTGTGTGTGTGTAAAAGACACAAGTGGAGTGTGTGGCAAGGTGGTGTGGCGTCAAGGGGGAGTGCAAGGAGGTTGGAGGTTCGAATATTACAAGTGGTATTTTGGAGGCTATTATTTTGTGCTCAGGAAAGGAGGAAGCAGAGTTGTGACCAAACTTTGCCTTGGTGGTTGAAGACTTGGTCAAATAGTTTGAATGAGAGGTGGAGAGTGTTTGCTAGAGCAAATGGAGGAAAGAATCGTGGGAATGGAGTGAGAGGAGGTAGTGGCCAAATATGGGGAAGTGAATGGGGGAATTTCGGGAAATTTGGTCATTTGGAAGAGTGCATATTCGGCCTTGAGTAGGAAGAGTGTGCCGAAAATTCCTGAGTCTTTTTGCTTTGCATTTGTGCAAATTGAGTGTGCTCCTCTCGGTGCATTTCGGGTCACTACAACAAAAAAGGCCTATAGCAACACTTATGGGGCGACACTTTCGTAAGTGTTGAGATAGATTGGCCAACATACGCTTTAGCCAACTCTTTTATAAGGGTTGGGATATGCATGCCTAAGGCAACGCTTAAATAAGAGTTGGCTTTGTCTAGTCCTAATACGACAGTTTTGGGGCGACACTTTCCTAAGTGTTGGGATAGACTTGCCAGCATACACTTTAGCCAACTATTTGTACAAGGGTTGTGATATGTATGCCTAAGGCAACGCTTGAGTAAGAGTTGGCTTTTGTGTAGTCCTAAGACGACAGTTTTGGGGCGACACTTTCCTAAGTGTTGGGATAGACTACACTTTTGCCAACTCTTTGTATAAGAGTTGGGATATGTATGCCTAAGGCAACACTTGAATAAAAGTTGGCTTTTGTGTAGTCCTAAGATGACACTTTTGTGGCGACACTTTCCTAAGTGTTGGGATAGACTATGCTTTGGCCAACTCTTTGTATAAGGGTTGGGATATGTATGCCTAAGGCAACGCTTGAATAAGAGTTGGCTTTTATGTAGTCCGAAGACGACACTTTTGTGGCGACACTTTCCTAAGTGTTGTGATAGACTACGCTTTAGCCAACTTTTTTTATAAGGGTTGGGATATGTATGCCTAAGGCAACGCTTGAATAAGAGTTGGCTTTTCTGTAGTCCTAACACGACAGTTTTGGGGCGACACTTTCCTAAGTGTTGGGATAGACTTGTCAACATACGCTCTGGCCAACTCTTTGTATAAAGGTTGAGATATGCATGCCTAAGGCAACACTTAAATAAGAGTTGGATTTGTCCAGTCCTAAGACGATATTTTCCTAAGTGTTGGGGTAGACTTGCCAACATACGCTTTGGTCAACTTTTTGTATAAGGGTTGAGATATGCATGCTTAAGACAATGCTTAAATAAGAGTCGGCTTTGTCCAACACCATGCCTACACTTTTGGGCCGACGTTTTCCTAAGTGTTGGGATAGACTTGCCAACATACACTTTGACCAACTCTTTGTATAAGGGTTGGTATATGCATGCCTAAGGGGTTTAGGGTTTAGTGTTTAGACACGGGTTGGTATATGCATGTCTAAGGGGTTTAGGGTTTAGTGTTTAGACATTACAACAAAATAAGTTTTTAGGGTTTAAGGGTTTAGGGGTTTGTGGTTAGTGGTTTAAGGATTAAGGGTTATGGGTTAGTGGTTCATGTTTTACGGTTTAGGGTTTAGAAATTAAGGATTAAGGGTTTAGGGTTTAGGTTAATTAATGTCTTTTAATTTATATATTAAATAATTATTATATAATTGTAAAAGAGATAATATTAATTTTAATATATTAAAATTATGATTATAGTTTAAATTATTTAAGAGATAACAGATAAACTTTATATATATTAAATGGTTTAGGATTTAAAGTTTACTTGAGATTTGTTAAATGATGAAATTTTATACAATCAATTAATACTTTTATATTTAAAAGTATTTAATCTAGACCATTTGATATATTTAAATATTAGATTTAAAAAAACATTGATAAAAAAAAGAGAGTAACAGAATGATATTATAGATAACTATCTATGTGGGATAGGACTAATTTATAACAAATAATTTTAAAGTTTTTTGGGTATATGACTGATTGTTTATTAATTTATATATTAAATAAATTCTTATAATCGTAAAAGAGATAATATTAATTTTAAAATATTGAATTAATTATCATTATAATTTAGGGTTTATGGTTTAGGGTATATGATTTAAGGTTTAAGATTTAAGAGTACTATTTTAAGGTTTATGGATGATAGGTTTAGGGATTATGGTTTATGATTTATGGTTTAAGTGTTGGGGTATAAGGTTTAAGGGTTAGTGTATAGGGGTTTAGGGGATAGAGGCTTGGGGTTTAGGGTTTAGATTAATTAGTGTAAAAAATACATGTTAAAAATTTGAAATACTATAATTTAAAATAATTTTAAAGTTTTTTAGGTATATGATTGATTGTTTTTTAATTTATATTAAAATTTCAAATTTGAAAGATTTTAAATTTTAAATAATTAGATCTCAACAGGGGGATCGGTGTTTTACTACCAATCACAAGTTTTGTCTTGTATGCAGTAATTTTAAAGATTTCAATTTTTATTTAATTCTTTTAAATATTAGTTAAATTTTAAAAAATTATTTATTTGAATGAAAAAAATAAATACTATAATTATTTAAAATAATTTTAAAATTTTTGAGTATATAACTTATTGTTTTTTAATTTATTATTTTTAATTTATATATTAAATAATTTCAAATTTTAATTTAGTAGAAGAGTCTAATTGAAATAATATTTTAGTTGAACGAGGCCATTAAAAATAATATTTTATTTAATTTATATATTAAATAATTTCAAATTTTAATTTATATATTTATTTAAATAAAAAAATTAAAATAATATTATTAAAAATAATTTTAAAATTTTTTGAGTATATGACTTATTATTTTTAATTTATATTATTTTAATTTATATTAAATTAGTAGAAGAGTCTATTGAAATAATATTTTAGTTGAATGCCATTAAAAATATTTTATTTAATTTATATTAATAATTTTAAATTTTAAATAGAAGAGTCTTCTTTAATACAAAAAATTACATATTTTTATCTGGAAGACATATATAACTCGAGTTTTTGTATTATTTAAAATTATTTTCGTACACTATTATAAAATTTATAAATTAAATATATTATTTGGAACAAAACAAACTTAATTTAAAAGAATTTAAGAAATAATTAAACCTTTCAAATAAAAAAAATGGATTGAAAAAATCATTTTATTTTAATCAAAATAACACCATCTTAATTTTTCCCCTAAAAATTTTCCCCCCTAAAAGTTTCCCCCAAGCCTTAAATTTTCCCCTAAAATTTTCCCCCCTAAAAATTTCCCTCAAACCTTAAATTTTCCCCAAATTAAAATCTCATCTCTGCATCGTCAATTTTATTTTCATTTCTCTATACTTATAAAAAACAAAATCCCTATCTTGTGCCAGCTTTAGCTTTTTCGCGCGACTGCAAGCTTTTCGTCATCACATCACCATGAGAGCCAAGTAGAAGAAGAAGCGTATGAGAAGATTGAAGAGAAAGCGCCGAAAGATGAGGCAGAGGTCCAAGTAGACAGTGAAATCTGTGGGTTCTGTTTTAGTTTTTGGTTTACTTTCTTATTTTGATCTTTTTGATCGGTGTTAATCCAGCAGTGGATGGTTTTTAGATTTTTAAATTGTTGAGAACAGTTTACTGATTTCTATAGAATGGGTATTTTTACCAAAAAAAACAAAAACAAAATCCCTAATTTCTCTCCTTTTTTGAAAAAATTATTCTAATAATTTTATTCTTAGTTGTAGAAGAAGTAGCCGGAGCTTTTCACTGTTGCTGATCGAAAATTTTTGTTTTCCTTCTTCGATCGGTCGGTACCTTATTCGCATTTCTCTCATTTTTTTGTTTTGCTTTTTGAATTTTGTTTTAAACTTGGTTTTAGAGAGCTGGTTTGATTGTCTGGTTCCATAAATTTTTGGTACAAATAATTTTTTTAATATTTAAAAAAGTTGAATGTTTGGTAGAAGCGTAATTATTGATCAGTTATATTCGTTTTAATTTAATTTAATTTAATTTTTCCTTCGAATTTTTTTGGAAAATCTCATTTATTATTCGTCATTTTTTGTTAGGAATGTATAACAATTTCTTCTCTTATTTTTTATTGGGTTTCACTAGAGTTTTCTACTAAATATATGAAAACTATACCTTTTTTAATGAAAACTTATTAAGAGAATGTATGATTTATTTAGTACATATTGCTCTGTTTTACTGCTTAAATTTAGAGCTTTTGATAAGTTTCGGGCAGCAAGGAACTTGAGGAAATTCACGTGACAAGTGATGTTTATAATATGTGAATCTTTAAGGGGCTTTAGTTAATTGTGTGGTAGTGTCTCCTGTATCATCTCTTCCTATCTGTTTTTTTATTTTTTTAACAAAACTTGTAATACTTTGTTGCAGTTGTTTATGCTGGAGTTTTCAAGTGTAAATAGCAGTTATTGTTGAAGCTGGCATCTATCGATCCTGTTGCAAAGGAAAATATAGAAGAGGTGTGGAGGAGGGCCAACATTTGCAAATTAAATGTCCTGATGAAGTCAGCACAAACTGGTTGCATTTATCTTGAAAATTTTGAAGTCTTCCTTTTAGCAGTTGCATCTCCCTATTGATTAACTGTTTTGACATTTGTTATTCTTTCAAAGAGTTTGAGTGGAGCAACTATGTCACTGAACATTAGTCCCTTGTTTGACATTTTATCTTCTCCGTCCCCCTCCCCCCACTCTCTCTCGTCTTCTAGGAGGACTGTCTGAGTTTTAGGAGGGAATTAAGGTAGAGGATTAGACAGGATTATGAGAAGGAAAAACTTAACGAAAGGAATTGAAGTTTCTTGGGGCTACCTTTGTAGAAATAAGAGACCAACAGAGTTTCTTGGAATTGAAGTAATTTCAAATTGTATTAGCTTTTATGTATTACAACATCAATATCAATGTCCATCATCTTAGGTATTTTTTTTATTTGTTTACTTTTGTATATTCAGTTGAATGTTAGTGGTATATGTAACACCCCCAAACCCGGCCCACAAGCCTTGACCGGATCTGGTATGTTACGTAGTAAAAACCTTTTGAAACGTTTTGAAACTTTCGTGTTCACAGTGGAAATCTAAGAATATTGTTGAATTTGTAAAGCGATGTTTGCTAAAACTAAGATAGTTTGGTTTGATAAACACGATGGGGTTGAAAACTTTTTCTTTTCCTTTGAAACCATTTGATCATTTAGATTTTTAAAAGTATCGGGGTTATTGATAACTTGGTAAAATTTTGCTACCCGATGGTAACGTCTTTGAAAACGCGTACGAGTATTAATTTTGAAAACGTTGTTTTTACCGATTCGCTTATCGATTCATAAGTTCGTTAGAAATAAGGTAAAAACTACTTAATCATACGAATAGTAATAAAATAATAAGCGGCCATATTACAACCCAATCAAATTTAGCAAATAGTAAACTTTAATGGTACGAAATAGGACTTCTAAACCGAGGAACAAGCATGACCACCCCGAGTCCTCTCCGGCTCCGTCTCCGCGATCAACTCACCTGAAAAGATAAGGAAAGGGGTGAGTCACCAAGACTCAGTACGTAATTAATACACATGTCCCCACATACGGGCTTAGCCCATATCCACAGAACAAACATATACATGAATATGCAATTATGAAGCCCAACCTAGCCACCCATACTCCTTTTTCTACCCCGTGTGGTACCAAACCACTGGTGGTGCCAAACCACTGGTGACTTATAGTCACGATATCCGTCAATACGTGTGGTTCCAAACCACTGGTGACTTAAAGTCACAATATCCGTCATACGTGTGGTGCCAAACCACTGGTGTGCCAAACCACTGGTGACCCGAAGTCACAATCGAATGATGGGGCCAACCCATCGTGTGATACCAAATCACTGGCGTCGATCCCGTATCTCAAATGTGGGGCCAACCCACGGTGGTACTAAGCCACAGGGACGAGACGCTATGAGGTGCCAAACCTCTGGAGGTACCAAACCTCTGGTGACCGTAGTCACAATGTGTTACCAAAACACTGGTGTCCGTCGACACGAATATCACTGCCCCCTCCACTCATTTATCCCACATCATCATGCTCACATAACAAGTATCATGATCCCATATATCATGCATTTGTATATAGCATAATATTTAACATCATATGGTGGCATACACAACATACATCATAGATCGAGTATTAGGGGACTTACCCGGAAATCAAGCTTATGTCCACAAGGCAAGGATACTATATGATAGGTGATAAAATATCATTATAACAACAATTTATACTAATAAAGTGTGTAAGAACTTACACACCTGATCGAACGATCACCTACCTTGGGTATCCAACATCTTAGCCCTTATTTCGGCTAACATGCACAACATGTATATTTACAATAACATACATAAACCAGCAAGAGAACAGTGCGATAATTACGCACCTAATCACGAACAACGTTATGCCCTCAAATCCGAAGCTATCTTCAAGCGATACTACGGCTATTTGCCTACGTTGTTGCTCGGAGGCTGGCCCACACCCCGGTGGCCAATCTCGCACCGCCGAGACAGATCGTTTCTTAAACTTCGGAATAGGGACCTTCTCTTTTCCTTCTTGACCGGCATCCATGTCCCCACGAGCCGAAATCTCGGAAGCTTCCTTTATACCTGACGATTTTGCCCCTAAAAGCCATAGATAGAATCGGTCAACCGTTTGTACCCAAAATGGCCTAAGGCCGAACGCTATTTGCCACTTACCTCACTAACACCCGAGAACTGATACTAGATCTTTGAGCAGTCGAAAACCCAAAACAATTGAAGAGCTCTCAAATACGTAGTTGATAGCATCTTTCAAAACTAGATTCGGCTATGGTTCCTCCATCGTAAAAGAAATATTCGGCCAAGACAAGAAGGGAGAAGAAGAAAACAAGGCAAGGCCACCCTCCTTGCTAAACAAAATCGAGAATGAAAGCTCTTGTAGATATCCAATCCTTTGAATAGCCAAAACCCGTAAGCTCTTTTAAAAGCTCCTTAACACTACCACAATAAAAATACATCAATATAGCCTTTAGCATGTTCGGCTATTCTTTGAATCAAAGTCTTACCTTTATTTCGGCATGCAAAAGAAAAGGAGAAGAAACTAACTATTTAATAGGGATACTTACAAACTTTTGCTTAGGGAGACTAAAAGGATGTAGTCGAAGGCACCTTCTTCAATAAGGATTCGGCAATATTGCCTATCGTACTCGGCTAGCCACAATGAAAGGAACCCACACAAACACATAAACTAGCCGAGAGCTTCCTAACTCCTTTAAAACCGAATTTGACTCCCCTAATTCTCTATTTTGGCCATGAATGGCTTGAGAAAAGAAGGAAACAAAACCAAAAGTTTTGGTATCTTCTTGCTTTCAGAAAACTAAATAGGATAGCCCCTAGAGAGATATTCTACTCGGCCATGCTCTCAAAGGGAGGTTAGGTGCATTGAAGGTCCTTCAAGAGTTCAACATTAGGCCATTTACGAAGTAGAGAAGAGAAAGATATCTACTCCATGCTCTCCCTTCGACTTCGGTCAAGACACAAAAAGAAAAGGAATTGAAGTTTGAAAAATTCGGCCATGCCTCCTTGCCAAAAACATGGCCGGTCACTCCCTTCCTATGCTTCAACGATCCTTTTTCCAATGCAAAGAAAAATGACAAAAACCAAAATCAAGAGTGCTAGCCATGCTTGCTATGAAAAGGTCGGCCATGTTCCTCTCTTTTTGATAAATTACCATTGTTTATTCTATTTTCCATCACCCTTCTTAAACTAACAAAATATATAATAATAATAATAATAATTAATAACTACTCCATCCTCCATAACTAATAATCAAAATAATAGTAAAACAAAATGAAGCCCCATGCGTGCATGTTTTACTTTCCAAAGCCAAAACCCAATTTGCATAAACTAATAATAATAATAATTATTATTTCATCATTCATCCATAACAAATTAAACTAAAGATACAATAAAATAAAACACATAGGGCAGCACCCACAAGCATGTTCACGATCATGCTCTGCCTTTCTCTTGCTAAGTTCAACTTTATATATATTTTTGTTTAATCCTTAGTAAAAATAAAAAATAAAACTCCCCAAGCATGCTTTACTCCCATGCTCTTAGCAGCTTTGAGATAAAAAAATCAATAAAAATATTGCCCCATATTCTTGATATACATAAAAATAATAAAAATAATAATAAAGAGAAGAAGCAACCCTCCCCTAGGCTGCATGCGTGCGTGCTGCATGCGCCATGCAGGCTCCTCACGTGGCCAAAACAAAACAAAGCCCTTAGTGTAGTCCCCAGGTCTCGAACCCGAGACCTGGAGAGGACTCCTCAATGCCTCAGCCATTCGGCTACCTTGACTTCCTTGTCAATAACCTCATCGGAATCTCTTTTAATCATTCATCAGCTCGTCCCTCTGTTTAGCGCTAAAATAAAAATAAAGCGCATCATGCGCGATCCTTAGGATTCGAACCCGAAACCTGAGGAAGCTTCCCCTCACCTTCTACCACTCGACCAATGCGCGTTTCATGCCAATAAACGCATGGAATTTCTTTTAAACCTTAATTCACTGGCGCTTTATGTTCTAGCGCTTAAAAGAAAAATAAATGCCTTATGCGCTAACCTCAGGACTCGAACGCGAGTCCTCCGAGTCTTAATTCTCACGCAAAGCCCTTGGCCACTCGGCCACTTCGAAATTTCATGCAATAATCTCATCAGATTTTCTTTTAAACCCTTTTTTCGTTGGATTCCCTTTATTCAAAAAAATAAAATGCTTTTTGCTGCGCCTAAGACTCGAACCAGTGACCTGTTTTGGCGCTGACCCTTAAGTGGCGCATAGAAGCCACTCGGCCAAGGCATTTTATATGCCTCAATCTTACCAAAGTTTTACTTAAGGCCTCCCTCTAACTTTTTTTTTTTAACCCCTAATTTTTAAAATTTCCAAAATAGTCCCTTTTTATCCACGAGCTTTAATAACCCCTAAAACACATGAAAACAATTCTTAAGGCCTATTAACACCTACTATAAGCTTCAAACACACAGCCCCTGTTTTAGGATATTACAGTATAAATTTCAGCTAAATGTTAGTGTATTTTTATTGTTGGATAGATTTTTGTAGTGAATATTCAATCTTTATTTTAATTTTAATTTTAATTTTATATTTTTTAGTTGTATTTAAGGTACAATTCCTATAATTATTTACTGTAAATATTTATAAAAATATATTAATATTGAAATAATAAAAAATAGAAAAAATTACATTATACGTGTCTATTCCAATTTTACAAAAGGTTGTCTTAGATGTGGTCTATACCAACCTAATTAAAGTTGCCTTAGACGATTCTATCCCAATCTTTTTTAAAAGTCGCCTTAGACAAGGTTTATCCCAATCTTTTTTAAGGGTTGCCTTAGGTTGGTTTATCTCAACCTTTTTTAAGGGTTGCCTTAGGATGGTCTATCCCAACCTTTTTTAAGGGTTGCCTTAGGATGGTCTATCCCAACCTTTTTTAAGGGTTACCTTAGGCTAGTCTATCCCAACTTTTTTTAAGGGTTGCCTTAGGCTACTCTATCCCAACTTTTTTAAAGTTGCCTTAAACATGTCTATAACAACCTTTTCCAAAGGTTGGACTTGACTAGGTCTTTCCCAACCTTTTTTAAAGGTCGCCATTGACCAAACTTTTCACAACCCTTCAATAAGGGTCGGCTTATGTTGACTTATTGCGACGCTTTTTCAAAAGCGTCGCAATGCCTATACCAACCCCACTATATACAACCATTTTCGAAGCGTCGGACGAAGCGTCGCAAAACCTATGGCAACCTTTTTTGCGTCGTCTTATGTCAAAAAAACTGTCGCTATAGGACCTTTTTGTTGTAGTGGGTGTTTCTTCTCCTAAAGTCTTCTTTGACGATTTGTCAGCTTCTCTCTCTCCCTCTTTTCCCATTTTGTATTCATGCATTTTTCTTTTCTTGTTACCCAAACACCAGTGAGCTGAAACCCTCTCTTTCATCTCTCTTCATCTAGTCTTTTCTACTTTTCGCTCACCTTTTCTCTCTTGTGTTTCTTCATAGCCGAACTTGAATCTTTTGCTTTGGTTGCTAAGTGCCGAATTGTTCCATAGTGATCCCCGGTTTCTTCGTTTGGTTGCTAAATCTTTTTCCCATTCGACTTATCTCTAATCTAAGGTAATGGTTGTTTCTTTCTCTACTCTCTTTCTTTTCTCTCTTGTTTCTCTTCAAAAATCGAAACTCTCATCTTGACTTTTGTGGTTAGGCCGAATCCATTCTCCCTTAATACTTTATTTGTCGTTCCCTTTTGGGTCAAGCCGAATTAATCTTTTCTCCTCCTTTCCAGCTGATTATCGTTTTTGAGGGTTGTGGGGATTCAACTTTTGACTATTCAAGAACTTTTTCTTGTCGAATCTGAGGGTAAGTGGTGCTATTGGTTTTGTGAGTTCTCTTTATTACTGAATGTG
Source organism: Gossypium australe (assembly GCA_005393395.2). NCBI lineage: Eukaryota > Viridiplantae > Streptophyta > Magnoliopsida > Malvales > Malvaceae > Gossypium > Gossypium australe. The sequence continues at coordinate 135,351,187 of CM016623.1, forward strand.
GTTGGTTGATAACCCCTCTATGTTTTGATACATCAATGGTGATAGGAACTTGTGGGTGTTAGTCAAGGGGTAGAACGAAGCTGTTTGGTCCATCGAAGGAGATTTCTTTGTGGTAAGTGATGGTAATAATTATTCGGACTCAAGACTTGGTTAGGTTTTATCAGTGATGAGACTAATAGTTAGGGATGAATTGATTGTGTAGGTGCGTGATATCGAGGGTTCCAATCTACGCTTGTACTAGGTGTGTAATCTCACACCCACTCCGATGATTGCATGTGGTATTCTGTGAAACGGCCAAAAGCTGAAAAGCCGACAATTATGACCACTCGAGCGTGTGAGCACTCGTAGTGGTACATCGAGATACGAATTGTGACGTTAAGTCATGGAGAGTGTCACGAACACTCTCGCGATACTGAGGCTGTAACGGGCCAAATGGGCCCAACGGGCTATCTGGCCCATTTGGACAAAACTGTTAGAAAAACTGTCGAATGATAACTCCAAATGCCAAATCTACAAATCTGATACTGAAATCGTGCGGAATGGGCCATACAAGCGTGTGGGCCCCATTGGGCCTAAGATAGACTTTAGGCCCATTAACTCTGCAGTGTCTTAAAAAGAGTTCTGTGTCGTTCGAGGCGACAGTTGGCCTTCGAAAAGGTCGTTGAATGCATAAATTACTAAAATATCCTTGGAAGGTAAATTACTGAAATACCCCTAGGTTGCGAAATTACTAAAATACCCTTAGAGGGTAAATTACTGAAATACCCTTGGGTTGCGAAATTACTAAAATACCCTTGGAGGGTAAATTACTAAAATACCCTCGATGGGTTGAATGATCGTTTTACCCTCAATGTTGTCAAGTAGCGATTGTATGCTTACATTACACTTGTATATGTTGATATGTATATTGCATTTTATCATGTTGCATGGGGCGGGTTAATGATTGAAGAGCAGTGTAGCCTGGTGGCATATCCACATTATATTTATATATACATAATTATGACTCTGGTGGCTCAGCCACAAATATTGTGATTAGCAGCTTGTCTGCAATATTGGTGTGATTGACGGGGTGGGTTGACTTGATCCCCACAGGTGTAACTGGTTGGTACGGGGATGTGTTGGTTGGATTGGGTTGAGCTGCATTTCATTATTGCACTACCTTGATTATAGGGCTTAGGCCCAGGTTGATGTCGTATGGGCTCAAGCCCAGTTAATGTCGATTTAGGGGATTACACACTAAGTTCTTGTAACTCACCCCTTTTTCCTTAACCTCGCAGGTAATTCTCAGCAGTAAAGGATTTGGAGTCGTGGTTGACTTGGTGGAGGCCATACATTGGAGACATTGCTCGCAAACTTTAGTAAATTTCCATTTTGCTTCATTTTTAAGATTATTATTTTTATTTAGGTTTAATATTTTGTAATAAGACCTCTGGTTAAATTTTCTTTTAAGTTTTCATTAGTAATTGTTAAACTTATGAATACGGGGTTTTCTTAAAACGTTAATAATCGTTTTCAAAATATCACGTTTTCGCAACGATTCAAGTTCAAATTTTTCACAACAAAAACAGTCTTTCAAATGATAACAACTTAATAAAAGAGACACTAAGTAAATCTGGGTTTTTACTAACAAACATCGAAATTCAAAGTTTTAAAGAGACGCAATATTTTCAACATACGCTTAGCTTTTAAACAACCCTTCTATGTGACACGCTAGATCCGGTCATAACGTCTAGGTCGGGTTTGGGGTGTTACAAAAGATTTCAGCAAGATACATAATATTTTTTTTTCAATTTTCATATCTAAAATATAATTGTTACGTTTGACAGAGGCTACTAAGGGAAAGCGATGGCCTACAAACATGAAAGATATATGGAATCTTCAACCTGGAACTCATATAGTAGTAGATGCCAACCAATATGGCTAGCCTATTGGGAAGGAAGCGTCCAAATTGGCTGAATTTCTTGGTACAATTGCAAGGACTGGTTCTATCTGTCCTTGGAATACAAAACATTGGAAACATCTTTCTAAATATGTGTTGGAAAACATATTGAGAATCGTTCATGTATGTAGTACATATTCATTTTGTAATTTAATGTATTGCAATAATTTTGCATTATTAGAAATTGTATGTAATGAGTACTTGTTACATTATTTTGTTATATGTGTAGAAAAAGTTTGATCTCCAAGGTAAGGTGGAGGACTTTGACATCCTCTCACATATTGGAAAACTCCGGAAGGAGTTTAAATCGACTTTGAAAACTAGATACTACAAAGAGATAGTCTAAGAAGGTCAACTGATTGAAGAAATATACGAAAACAATCCTCCTGGTGTGCATGATGATCAATGGAAATGGCTAGTGGAGCGATGGGGAACACAACAAGCTGCGGTAAGCACTTTTATTAGACTAAATGTCTTATTTTTCTTGATCCCACATACGGTATGATCAAAGTAGGGGGTGCATAAATGCGTGATTTGTTGAATGAGGCATAATAAACTTAGTTTTCCTATTACTCTTATATCTTTTCTCATTAATTTAAACAATAGGCACAAGCAGAAAAGGCGAAAGAATCCTGAACAAAGGTGCGTTATGCACACACTTCTGGTAGTACAGGATATGCGACCCTCAATGCACAGTTTGTAAGTATTACATATTAATCAATATGTAACTTATATTCATTATTCTGCACTCATTGGTGAATATTGTTAACAACTATTTTTTTTGTTGTATAATAGGTTGAGAAGGAATGCCGTGAACCCTCGCATTTGGAGCAATTTAGATTTCAACATTTGCGCAAAGATGGGAGTGACAAATTGAGCAGTAAGGCAGCAGAACAAGTTTATGTAAGAAACAAATGGGTATTATTTATTTATTTATATTTATTTTGACATCAATTATTTTTTTAAAATATATTTTTCTAATTAAAGAGAACTGTAGGATGAAGCATGCAAGATGGTTAAAGACTCTATGCCAACACCTGAGAGTTCTTTAGCACCTCAAGATACTATTGCATTAGAAAACAAGGTCTATACACAATTGTTCGACCCCGGCAAGGATGGAAAAATATTGGGATATGGACGTGGGATGACCAAATCCAGGTTGTTTGGCTATGGGTCAGTCACCCGAGGAAGCCAATCTACATCGGCCATCAGTACATTGATTGAAGAGATGAGCGCTAAACATGTCGAGCAAATACAAACAATTCAAGCCGAACAAGCAATTCGAGAGAAAACTCTACTCGAGGAAGCAGAATCTCGATTTCGTGCGGAGGCCGCGGAGCGAGAAGCTCGTTTGATAGCTGAGGCAGAAGAAAGATTTATGAAATTAACTGAAATTCGAGAGGCAAAGTTCATGGATATGATGGATGCTCGTGATAAAAAGCATAAGGCTCTCATCAATGAGTGTATAGCAAAGGGAATGTCAAGTAAGTTCAAGGTTTTTCATAGTAAGCATAGTAAGGTGACTATTTTATAACTAGATTGTCAATAAGTTTGTTAATGGTTTAATAGACATTGATTGTTGTAATTGAATGCTAGGTTCTTATTTGATGTCTTCATTGCTTGCTCAACTAATATTTAATTGATGTACTGATGAAAATTCTTTATTTAGCTTCAATTTATGGTTATTTGCTTAATATTAAAATATTCTTCCCATGTGTTCATGTTGTTTCTCATCTAACTTGTATAAATAGAAAATTTACATTGCTATTTTTGCAGTTGACTTTCAGAGTAGCGGACTTGATGATAAAGCCTTCAATTCGGATGATGATGAATGACGCTTATTATATATATATATGTTATAGTGGTTGATGAATGCGGTTGTTCCATAATTTTTTGGTGTCATGGGAATCAAGTTGACAACATGTTTGCAACGTGTTGACTGCTTCTATTAGGATTTTGTATAATTTTTTGATATCATGTGAAATAGGTTGACAACATGTTCGCAACTTGTTGACTACTTCTATTAGGATTTTGTATATAAATTACTAACTGCATTATTTAATGATAATTTTGTATTTATATGATCATTTTATGTTAATTAATTGTTCAATTAATATTGACTCAAACTTTTCCAAACTCAATACATATAAATTTGCTCATATTTCACAAAAATAGGCTCTTAAAAATTGGGGAAAACGTCGTAAAAAAACATTGGACATGAGACAAAGATCTACCCCAACCTTTTTAAATTTGCCTTTGACGGGTTTACTTTAACTTTTTTTAAGGTTGCCTTAGACGGGGTTATCCCAACTTTTTTTAAGTTGCCTTGGAAAAGGTCTATCCCAACCTTTTTAGGGTTGTTGTAAACGGGTCTATCCCAACATTTTTAACGTTGTCTTAGACAGGTCAATCCTAACCATTTCTAAAAGTTGCCTTAGACAAGATCTATCCAACCTTTTGGAGGTTACCTTAGACAAATCTATCCCAACCTTTTTAAGGTTGCTTTAGATAAGTCTATCCCAACCTTTTTTTAAGGTTGCCTTATACAAGGTCTACCCTAACATTTTTAAAAGGTTACCTTAGACAGGTCTATCCCAACATTTTTAAAAGGTTGCCTTAGAAAGGTCTATCCCAACCTTTTTTAAAGATTGTCTTAGACAAGATCTATCCCAACTTTTTTAAAAGTTGCCTTAGATAAGGTCTATCCCACCCTTTTTTAAAGGTTGCCTTAGACAAGGCCTATACCAACCTATTTAAGGTTGCCTTAGATAATGTCTATCTCAACTTTTTTTAAAAGGTTATCTTAGACTGGTCTATCCCAACCTTTTTAAGGTTGCATGTCTATCACAACCTTTTTCAAAGGTTGGCTTTGACTAGCTCTATCCCAACCCTTTTTAAAGGTCGACCTTGACTAGGTCTTTCCCAACCCTTCAATAAGAGTCGGCTTATGTTGACTTATGCCGATGCTTTTTCAAAAGAGTCGTCTAGCCTATGCCAACTATATTATAGACAACCTTTTTGAAAGTGTCGAGGGAAGCGTCGCGAAACCTATGCCAACCTTTTTTGCATCCTCTTAGGTCAAAAAAGTGTCGCGGTAGGGTTGTTTTGTTGTAGTGTTCGGTCGGCAATGCTCTGGCATGATACTGATTTTGGGGATTGTAATACCATGGAGGTACTAGTAAAATTGTTGGTATGAGTTTTGTTGATAGGGATTAGGGGTGAGCAAAACTCGATTCGACTCGAAAAAATCGAAAAAAAATTCGAATTTCGAGTTAAACGAATCGAGTTATTCGAGTTAATCGAGTTATTCGAGTCAATTCGAATTTTTTTTCGAATTTCGAGTTCGAATCGAGTTGAGTTTTCAAATTCGAATAACTCGAATAATTCGAATAATTCGAATATCAAACTATAATATTTTACATTTTTACCCCAGACTCCCAAACCTTTTTACTTTTCCCTCAAAACTTTTACTCCCTCCCACTTTTCCCCTAAAACTTTAACTCCCTTCCCATCTCACCTCCCATCTACCCCAAACCCATCCCCCCTCCAATTTTTTTTTTAATATTTTCCCTTCAAATTGTTACTCCCCCTATTTATTTTCCCTCAAACTTTTATTCTCCAAAACTTTTTATTTTCCCCCTAAACTTTTATTTCTCACCCTTTAGTCTCAAATAAAAAATCAAAATTATCCAAAAAAATCACTAAACATAAATAGTAATAATTTTATTTATATCTACTATTATATTATTAAATTAAATTTCACATTTTATATTATTTATATTATTGAATTGTTTAGTCATATTGAATAATATTAAAATTGAATTATTAATTACGCCATAAAATATTTGTGTTAAAATTTTATATTGATATCAATTTCACATTTTATCTTTAAAATAACTTTTATTAAAAATCACATTTTTGTATTTAATATATTTTTAATTCCAAAATACATAGTGACAAGAATCTGAAGATAAATTGAAAGAACTAAACAAGAAAAGAAGCCAACCGTATATAAAAGATTAATAAATAAATTATTTGGTGATGAAAGTTAATAAAAAATTTTGGTTAAGGTGGACAAATTTTATTACAATGGGGGACAATGGTTACAAGGATCCAAAATTATTTTTTAAAATTTAATTCGAACAAATATATTCGATTCGATTCGATTCGAATTCCATCTCACTCGACTCGATTCGAAAAAATTTCAAATCAAATTAGGATGATAAAATATGATTCGTCAACTCGTTTAACTCGAAATTTTTTCATTCGATTCAATTCGATTCGATCGAATGCTCACCCCTAATAGGGATTATGTTGGTTTTGGTTTTGAATGTTGGTTTGATTTTGTGGGTTTGTATTTTGGTTTCCATGTAAGGAATTTGGGTGTTGGGTTGTCCTGGTTTGTTCATTATTTGCTCATGTGGTACGACCAGTGGGGTTTGTAACTTAATCACGGATAGGATCAAACTTAGTGCTGGGAGGATCAAACTTAGTGCTGGGAGGATCACTGTTACTTGGGTGCGACATGCTTGTCCATACTCACCGCACAAATTGTTATTTAGTGAGGTAAACAATAGGAAGAAGATGGGAATTGAACGAAGGAAATGAGTGAAGATTGGGGAGTGATTTTAATTTTGGGGGAAAGCTTGGAAATCAGGGAGAAGGAATGACTACGTGAGTATATATGAGTTATTTGCATAGCCCTTTTATAGTGGGAACAAGTTTGGATACTTGTCTTGAGGCTACTGACTTGGAAGTCTGATTTGATACTCTTGGTAGTGACGATGATGCTATGTCCTAGAATGAGACATTTTAAGGTGACTAGCAACCAATTATGTCGGGCATTCACATGACCCTTACATAGTTTTAGCGGATAGTCCGTTTTAAAAGTTCGCCAAGTTGAGGTTCGTGAACTAACCCCAGGTCTACAATGTAGTTGATTCCATTAGGATACACGTATTTAGCTCTCTATGGGTATACTGTGAGGTACATTGTAAGGTCTGCGAGGCTCACTACACTAGGTATAACAGATCCAAGTCAATTTGACAGTCAATATTGGTGATCAGAGAAGAAAGTTGTTTGGATTTTGGTTTACAAATTCGTGACATTAAAAATTATTTCGTAAAGAAAAAAAGTGAATAATAAAAGAGAATGAGAATGAAGATTTTTGGTTGGTGTAGGTTGTGTGAACAAAGAAAGCCATCCAACAACAATTTTAGTTACCCAATTTCTTAAATAAAGACATTCAAATAGTTCAATAACCAAGTAAAAGAGTTTAAGATTTTAAGATTTTAATATCCCCTTGATAATAAAATTATAAAATTTTTAACTCATTCCAAGTCAAAGGTGATATTTATACTCTTATTTGAATATCTATTTATGTCACTTTCTCCTCCTCATATCAACTAATTTCATATCATTCATATACATAATTGCCTAAATTTAGGGAAATTAATTATAACTTTGATATTTTATAATAAAAAAATATTATGTACTAAAACTCATAGTGATACTATGTTTGACTTTTGAGTGTATTTAAATGAAAACCTCATCTGCCTTTTTTTTCCTTTTATTATTGTTTACATGAATTTTAAATTTGTCTACTTGTATATATGCAAATTTTATATTTTAGTTCTCTAATATCGTACCGACGTGTAATTTTGTACCATTCCAAGTTTATTTATTCAGAGTTCTCAAATTTTAAAATATTTTAATTACGTTTCAAGACAATTAAATTTATATTAATTAAGTTCTTTTATTATTAAAATATTTAATTTAACCGTTAAATAATATAGAAATTTCATATAGTTAAATTTAAAACGAATATTGTAAGACTAGATTAATAATTTTAATAATGAAATGACATGATTAATTTAACATCGATAATTTGATGATGTAATTAAAACATTTTGAAGTCTAAAGACAATTTAGAATAATGGTCATAACTTGGGAGATGTTTGGTGCAACTAGCTGAAATCCTCAACATAAAATAATTGAAATTATTCATTTGTTTTCTAAATTTGTATAGTTAAATTAATTTAAAATTTATATATACAATTAAATTAAAATTCATGTATCACATTACAAATTGGATGACAGTTTATTTTATTTTTATTTTTATATAATAATAAAAGAAATAGTTAGCATTTAATACACAACAATGTATTTTTTATTCAACAGATTGTATTAAAATTGTTATGCGTCTTTTTTTTAATATTTTACTATATTTTTATTTGAGCCCGGAATTTAATTAGTGGGAATCAACTGATAAATTGGGAGACATTTAATTTGGGTAGGAAATAGCCAAAATAATAATAAAGCCTTTAAAGTGTGGGGAAGTATGCTTCAATTTCGTACAAATGACACAATGTTTCCTAGTCCCAACCTTTAGAACTTGTCTCCCTTTGGCCCTTGATACAAATGTGGGATGCCACTCTTCTTAACTACATTTTATTTCATATTTGAATGAATTTAGATAATAATAATAAGGGTAAATTTTAATAAGGTCATTTAATTACGATTTTTTAATCATTTAATTATGAAAAGTTACAAAATTGTTATTTAATTATTAGTAATTTTTTTTGTATCCTAATTATAAAAAATTATAAAACGGTCACCTAACTATTTTTGTCTTTGTTGGTCATTAGGTGGCTAACATAAAAATAGGAACACCTAAAAATATAAGATAATTGGGTGACAAAAAAGACAAAATTAAATAGTTGAGTGACCATTTGATAATTTTTTTATAAATGGATGACTAAAAAAGGAAAAAAAATCATAATTGGGTGACTACTAATGTAGTTTACCCTAATACTACTATTACTACTACTAATAATAATAATAATACTTGAAAAAATGAGATTGGTTTTTTATTTTATTTCTCAAGGTATCTACTGGAGTGAGTCCAGTAACTAACTTTCCTGTATTCTGTAAACCCATTAAAGTTTAAATGTTGACCACGAGTTTTAAAACTGCTCCATTGTTTAAGATAAAAAAGACAATTATCATCTCAATTAACTCTCGTAATTGAGGTTGTTGTATTTTAAAAGTTAAAGAAATTTATTCATGGAAATCAAAGTTGTAGGTTGACTTTGTGTGATGGGTGTGTGAATTATATGTATTGTATAAAAAATATTTTATTTATATAACATGTAATATAAATCAAAACTTAACTACAATATTTCAAAGGATAACATTTAAACAAATATTTACCAGTTTTTTTTACCTTAAAAAAATTCACTTGACAGGTAAAAATAGTCATTTCAAATAATTTTCAAACATCGCATCGCAGTCCCTACGTTACGTCATTTGATTGATAATTTTCAACATTTACATTTGAAATTTTAAAATTAAAATGTTTTTTTCTTCGTTTTAAATTAAATTGGTAGCAAAATTTTCACATGTAAAAGCAGTATAGCTTTCAATCATCTTTCGTGTTCACGGCGAGTGTAACGGTGGTATCACCATTTTTAACATGATTCCCCACGTCATCATCGTGAATTGAAGGTCTGCATCCACGTGGCATCATCACATGCTGTTGTGCATTCCTCTATACACATGATTTATAAAATTATTTGATAAATTTAAGAATTATTAACTTTTTTTCTTTCAATATTTTTAAAATTTAACTATTTTTGGAAATTTTTATTTTCTATTAATTTCAACTCAATGTAATATACACCAAATAGAAAAGAGTGCAATATCATATATATTTAATGGAAATAATTAAAAATAAATATGTTGTTTATTACTAAATTATTTTTAAAAAGGAAAAAAACCGTAATTTAAGACATGTCAACGGTCCAAAACTCGGAGGAATGAAACGGAAAATCGTTGGAAACAGCGTTTTTTTCACGATAGTCAATAATCCCCGCACCGACGCGTTAAATAATGCGTCACATTCTCGTGCATGAATTTCCGGGCTTTACTTATTTTTAAGTTTTCTATATCCGGTTGCGCAACCGGGTACCGCTACCATCACCTGCTACACCCAGTCACACTGTCGGTGATCGAAGTGTCGGCACCGACACGCCAGATTAATACCCGGTAATTCGAGTTTTTCGAATATTTTGTGGCTATTAAGGTGGTTTTTTTTCCTCTTAAAGAACGGATTGTTGGGTGTTTTGCGGTGTATGGTAAAAGTTGTGGGTCCGGGAGGTTTTGAAAGAGTTGATTGGAGCAAGTGGGAGAGTGGGGTCCACGTGGTGGGACGGTTCGATATCCGTAGTGTGAGAGGTACTTGACCACACGATCATGCGAGCACGTGAAATTTCAGCCCACTGGATTGAGACTTGTCTTTGCAGCCAACAATATATGTATATTGTTTTTTCAACCCTCTAGCCTTTACTGTGTTTCCTTTCTCTAAAAAGAGAAAAAAAAAAGAATTTGTTTTTTGGTTAGATTTGCCTATAGTCCCCGTGCTTCTCAAAAATTAGAAATTTAGTCATTGTACTTGTTATTTTATGAATTTAATCCCTCTATTTTTCAGATTTCAAATTCAAGTCCAACTATTAACACTATTAATATTTTTTGTTAAATTTGTTACAGTGACATTTTGAAATTAAAAAACTCGTCACTTGATAGCTATGTAATTAAAAAAATATATTGTAATTAACTTGAATTTAATAAAGAAAAACTTAACAATATTAAAAGTTGGACCTGAATTTTAAATTTTGAAAAATTATTGAATTTTTGAAAATACACATAGACTAAATTCCTAATTTTTGAAAAGTATTGTATTAAAATAAATCATATTTCGCTTAATTTAATTATGTTATTCTTTTATGTATTTAGCTATCTTATCATTCTCTAATTGAATTTTGTATCACTTGAATATACTGAAGTTTATATAGATTTAAATTTACTTAAATATGTATTATTAATTATGTTAAGGTTTAAAAAATAATGAGCAATTTAACTATTGTATTAAAAATAAACAAATAGTAAAATAAAAAATATATATAATAAAATTAGAAGTATTCATAAGTCGAACGAATCAATTTAGCTCAGATTATAATTCTCAAATTTTATTTAAGTTCAACCGTTTTTATAAATAGTTAATCCCAAATTGTTTAAGCTCATATTTAATATTTATTAATTATATATATTTTACTATCATTATATCTTTTAATAAAAATTTAAACATGCACAAATTCATATATTTTTAATATTTACATTATATTATAATATATTTAATTTTCATATGATATAAATTACATGATATACAAATAAAAAATAATATATTAAAAACTTGAAAAAGGTAAGGTTATTATGATTCCAAGTTTTGAATATCGGAACACAAGTTCAACCCATATTTTAAATGAAATTTTTTACCAGAATTTATTTTTTGAATATAATATTTTTATCCAAATCCTTTCAATTTTTAAATTATTTTAATAATTATCAAAATTAACCAAGCTTTATATAAACTAGTTTTATAAAATAAAATTTGCTCATAACAGTATTTATATTAAAAATTTATACAATTTATTAAATAAGTCTATTTTCCATATAAAAATGGAGTTTTTTTTTTCTTTTTTGCTTTCAATGAAAAACATTTTTTAAAATTTTCATATAATTGCAAATTCACCCTATCTATGCATATGATACTATTTATAATTTTGTGGTTTCCACTAAAATTTGAAAACAACTTTGTACAAAAAAAGTGAGAAAACACCTTTCATTATCACCGTTTTTTGAAAAGTTCAACACTATTAGTACTTTATTCTAATTTTCACATAATCTTGTAAGTAAATAAATAAATTAATTAACATCTTTTTCATTTTATTCCTTTCTAATTGTATCCCACGTTAGGACAGCAAGCTAGCACTTAGCAATTAGCAGTAACATAAAGCTAAATCCACACCCTCTAAGCTTACTTGATTTTATTCTATTAATAGAAAGTGAAATTTTTAAAAATATAAAATAGAATGGAATGAAAAGAAGAAGAAGAAGATAATAATAAGCACCAATCATGTATTTTTGAATCTATTTTGTCTATGGGGTTATGTTTAGGGGTTTTGATTTTCCATAACAACATATATTTAGAGCATATTTCATTGACAAAAATATTAATTAAAGTGTCTCTCTTTCCAACTTTCATATTTTTTAAATATTTTTTTATAGTTTAATCGCTTAGTGATTTTCTATTTTTCTATACAAATACTTAGTTTCTCCCCGACCCTTAAAAGAACTACTCTTAATCATTTCGCAACGTTTAAATAAGAGAATTAATACAGTTCAACACTTTCGAACTTATCTCTTCCTCTACTGGTAATAATATTAATACCAACCAAGTTAAGGCTCAATGAGCTGATCCTCCATATGTTTAAATATGAAAACTAAAATATTTTTTAATTTATTATTATATCTCCTCATATTTTTTTAGTCTAAAGATTTAATTTTTTACTCTAAAATTTCAAAACAGATTGACTTTGTTTTGGGTTCTAAGTAAAGCTCCCATGAATTAAAAAAAAAAAAAAAGAGGCATATAATTATTTATGATAAAAGTCTAAAATGTGTGTAGGATGCATATGCAAGCACATGAAAACATGTAGAGAAATTCTGAATGCCAATTAAAAATTTAATAAAATTGTGTATATATATATATAAACACATCTATATATTTATTTAACCTTTTGCTAGTTGCTAATAATCCTTTTTATTATTATTTTCAAAATGTGTCTGGTTTAGTCAAAACATTAAAACAGCTGTGCCAATGTAATTTAAACATTATGTTTTCCACTTTAAATAAACTAATCATTAGTTTCACAGATTACGATATTACAGTTCTAATTCGTATTCGTAACTTCTGTTTAGAATTATCAAACAAATATTAATTAATCTTTTAAATAAAATTCACAATTTTTTTTGACCATTTAAAAATTCACAAAATTGAGTTGATATTTAAAAAATAATAATAATATCCTTTACTAATTAGTCCATGATTTAGTTGACAAAATTGGGTTAATTTAAAAACATTCATTCAATTAGTTTAATTTAAATTAGACTTGATTTGGTGTAATAAAATAATATTTGTTTGAATCTAAACCCACCCAAACAATCCAAAAAAAAAAAGTTTAAATTGGAAATAATTAGAATCTTAATATAACTTTAGATCCAAAAATAGATTAATCTAAAATATAAATATCTAATAAGGGTATTTAAGTAACTTCATTTATAAATATATACCCATACCTTAAACTCGGCCCCACAAAAGTCTTCAGATCACATTTTGTCTGCCTACGTTTGATGCTATAAAAGTGGCCCGCACAGAACACATGATCTAACGAAACATCAGAGATCCTAAAGAGGTAATAAAAACAATTCCTCGTGGGTACTTTCGTCCAAGTAAAGTCATATTTATCAACGTGGCGGATGACGACTAGTCCACAAGGTCAAAAGTAAAACAAAGGTTCCAAAGGGAAAGTCACGTGTCTTTTGGCCCCACCTCACGTGCTTTCCATCCCTTTTTCTAGTTTTTCTTTCTCTACTAGAAGAAACTTGCCGCACAAAAACGTAGCTGGAGTTGAGCGAGCTTCGATTCCCCGTTGTGGGCCGTGAATCTCTGTCTTGCCACGTTGGCAAAGAAACATGACAACGTGCGAAACTGACAGTTCCGAACGTGCGAAATGGGTCCCAAAATCAACATAGACTTTCTCCTCTTCTTCTCTTTTTCCCCTCTCTTGCTTGCACGCACGATGCACATGACCGGAGCAGCCCGTTTATTGCGAGAGGTGCAGCCACGTCACGGTCGAACCGAATTTACGATTTTGCCCATGTATTGTCTATTAAGGAACTGGGTTACGGAAGGACATATTAGTCATGAAAAAATAGGAAGGTTACCCTGTCTTTTCCTTCATCAACTACATGTGTAAGTGACAACTAATTCCTAATTGTAAAAGAATTGTCTTCTTCTTTAGTAAATTCCCCATTACATTCTCTGAAATTATTTATTATATATAATATTTAAAAAATGATGTAATATAAATTATTGATGTATTACATGAGCATGGGAAAGATACAAGAATTATTATATATTTATAATAATAGCAATAGTGTTGATAATATTATTTTAAATTTCAATAATTGATAATTTTAGTGATTTATTTTCATTGCATAAATTAATTATTTTAGACAGTGCCCTTATTGTATTGTCGTTTAACACGTAATTATCAACTAATATTAAAAGCATTGGTGAAAAAAAATATTTTCTATTATACATTTATACGTAATATGTGTAAGTTAAAAGTGTAGACATTATAAATGGAATTAGTTGATATATTTTTCAATGTGTTTAAACCATATAATTGAGAAGGGGTCGAAATTTAGTAGTCAATGTCTAAGTGGATTTGCTAACAACGTGTTAGGTAATGTTTAGGGATTAATATGAAGTAATCTTAGATACTATATATGTATTTTAAAGTAGCTTGTAATTGAAATAATTAAATAAATATTTAATCAATGAATAAATGCATGGGAACCCATTTTAGGGCACAAACCCATGTGCTTTTTCCATTGGTTTTAGATGCATTGCCCATATTTTTTGACATAAGGAAATATTATGGGTTTTTTTAGTTATTATTATTATTATTATTATTATTATTATTATTATTATTATTATTATGTACCGCCTAATGCTTCTTTGACCAAAACGAAATGCCACACTTATGTTAGCTTCTTCTTTTCTTTTTTTTTTTTTAATTGCGGTAAAAGGATTACAATTATAGTAAGAGTCAATGTTGTTGAAATAATTAAAATCATAATCAATTAGTGCAATCAACAATCGGATTAATCCAGCACTAGAAAATAAGAAATTTGAGTATGTTAAGAGTTTGTGTGATCTGAATCCCATAAGTTGTTAAATAAATAAATACAGTGATAAAATAAAGGGCTTTGAGGGGCCAGAGGCCGGAGGCCTATATATATTAAGCACAAAATTGGATTGAGATTGCGAATACCACGTAAGTTGAGTCCCTATAGAAATATACTTCTACTATTCGACTTTGATTAGAATAGAGTTTTTTAACCCTTAAATAGATGTAGTCGAAACTACTATCGTATCATTCATTTTTCAACATTAGTGACTTTATTTTTCTCATGCCCATGATTTTTTCCCGAAAAAATTTCCATGTAAAATCTGTGTGTTATTATTATTTTTTTCTTATTGTTTTGCAATCGTTCTAACGTCACTATCAACGTTTATTATAACATAATTTATATATATATATATATGTTTTCTTTTAATTTTGGGAAATGTGGGAGTCATTTTGTTTTGCCAAATAAGTATATGCATTTTGAACCTTTAGTGAATAAATTATTTTATTTCCACATTTTATTAGTTATCATAAGGTTTTGTTGAGGGGAAAAAATGATGGACATAACACCTTTCTTCCTATTGTCTTTAAAGTGAAGAAATGGTATGCTTATCATAGTTTTATGAATGCAATCCTCACATTTAATGGTATTAAAATGTATGTCACAGACACATGTCAAATTTACAATTAATATTGCCATATTCATTCAACTTGTAAATAAATAATAAAGCACCCTTCAAATACAAAAGTTATAGATATATCATTCCCCCCCCCCCCAAAAAAAGATGATTTAAGAAATTAAACCAATACTTTTAAAAGTTTGCTAATTTTATTATTGTTAGTGGAATGTCTTAATTTCATGAATTTAGTAAGACTTATAAAAGTTAAAATCTTCATTGAAGGTGAATAACATAATTTTCTACAATTACAAATCATCCATCTTCACATCATTTCTAAGAGATTTAATATCTATCACATCATCTAATTAAGAAAATACAAAAAGAAGAGAACAAAAAACATGTTTTCCCTTTAGACATAAGTAAATAATTATTTATTATGATTTTGAATTATTATGATTGTAGTTATTTGAATTATACTGATTTTGATTGTAATTTTTAGAAAAAAATAATTATTTATACTATTATAATTTGTTTGATTAATTAAGTCCTAATTCAATTGTAAAATTATGAAAAATTCATTTTATAAGGTAACGAGTTTTGGGTATTTATGTCTTCTTTTTATATTTTGATAAATCTATATCATGATATTTGAATCCAAAATATAATTTTCATTATCTCAATTTATCTTTTTCAACCAAAATTTCATTTAATTTTTATATGATTTTTTTCAACCACATGTAACATAATTTAGTGTATCTAATTTAAGATATAAAACCTCTCCTTTTCAATCAAATGAGATACCCATCAAACTATAGAATTATATTGTTTCATTGGCATATACATTTGAGGATGAAACCCATTGTTTGATTGTGGCAACAAATCCAAAATTTTATAGTGCATAAAGCCTAACCTCTCCTACTAATTTAAATGGAGTTTCAACCCTAATTTTGCTTTTTCCAAAGAAGGGGAGAAGTCTTTTACAAGAAAGTGATCCAAAGAGTGCAACCCAAGTTATATATTTAAAAAATAATAAAAAAAATTGAGTTCTTTCTAAAAATATTATAGCAAAATTTTGAATGGAAATAAAAAAGGAGTGAGTATTTTAGAAGGAATTGATGCAAAGAGTAGAAATGAAGTTAGTTAAAAGAGTGAAAGGAGATATGGAGTGAGTGAGGTTCATCATTTCTTCTACACCCTAATACCCCTCCAACCATGTTTTTGCGCTCTCTTTTTATTAACCTTTAAATAATATCTAATTAAAAAATCAAAAAAAAATTTTGGCCCAAAAAATATTTTTTAAAATATGTTTAATCCTAAATTTAGTATCCTTTATTTGATGGTAATGCCACTTTCCAATTTTGAACAACATGTGGTTCCCATCCATAGAGTGGGGGAATCAAGGGAGGAAACAATAAATAAATTAATTTACATTAGGTGTCGTAGGGTAACATTGAAAAAAAAAAAAAAAGAAGAAGAAGGAAATATTTCACATTTACCAATATTACATGTAATTATACTTTGAAAAAAAGGTTTAATTTTAAATTTAGCCCTTTACATTTCATCTTTTGTTAGTTTGGCCTTCGATTTTTTTAAAAAGAGTCAACTTTGACAATCAACCTTTTAAAAAAGAGTCGAAATGATTTTTTCAACGATAATACTAACTAAAATGTTAAATTTTTAAACATGACAACTTGCATGACAATCCACGTGAACTCCATGCTAATCTTTTTGAATTTTTATCATTTTTTAATTTTATAATTTTTGAATTATTTATTGATGTGAAATATAAGACATAAATGATGTTATGTAAGTATTACGTGCATATGGACCGTCATGCAAGTTTAAAGATGATATTATTAAAAGTGGCAACTATAAATTTCGCACCGAAAAAAAACAAAAAAATAGGGTCAAATTCGTAGTAATATTTATAGAGAAAAAGTTGAAGTTGAAGTAAAATAAATGTAGTAAAAGAATAAAAAAAATTAAAAAGGAAAAAGTAAAATTATTTTGTGAGAATGCCCCGAATTCTATTAATTTTTTTTCCTTCTTTCTACTAAAAAGAGAGAGTATAATTAATAGCTAGTGGAAGGGGACCCAAAATCATAACTTTATAAATACATTAAATTATACAGTCAAGATTTTACAAGGTGCCTTGATGAATGTATTCAACTAGAGACCTCTAATTAATTTGACATCATTGATGTTTTTTTTTTTAAAAAATATTTTTCATGTTCATGTGGTGAATTATAAATATTATTTTTTTTAAATTTATGATTTTCCCTTTTAATTATGCTATTTTTAAAATTCGAATTTAAATCAATATTTTGGAATTGTAACGTCATTCAATACTCAAATTATTTTAAAAGATATAATTTGAAAATTAAAAAAATTAACTGAAAAATTAATTAAAATTAACAATGAAATCTACTTTTATCAATTAAATCTCAATTAACACTAATTCCAAATTCGATTATTGAAAGAAAAAGAAAACACAAATAAAAACTAAAATATTTGAGTTTTTCCATGTCATGAATGAAACTTTTTTCCCCACTTTTTATTAAATTTATTTAAAATTTTATCGAAATTTAAACACCTTACAATGGGAGGCATTTATGATAAAAATAAGTTGTTCCATCCCACTTCAAAATTTAGTGGTCAATATCGAATACCAAAAAAAATGTGGGATATATATGAAAACAACTCATTGATATATAAATTAAAAGTGAAAATGTGTCTATTATTATAATAAAAAAAAGAAGAAGTAAATATGCATCTCAAAAATAAAAAATAAAAAAATTCATGATTGGTCTAAATTTATGGAACCAAATGTGCATGGCAACGTGTTTTGAAAAGCTAAAGAAAAATCGTACGTTAGTCTGATGATCAGGATATTTATTATTTTAAGTGTGATTTGAGTTCAAGTTGTGTTAATCGTGTTATTGTTATGATTTCGCTCTTTTCTTATAATTTATTAAAAAAAAAGTTAAAAAAATCATGGTTAATTCAACTCTTTATTATTTAATCTCCATGAAAATAAATTTGTTGCAATTATTAAAATTTAATAAGATGGAATTCTATGCAATCACTTCAATCAATTTTTATTTATTGTAATTGATTTATCAGCACACATGCATATCAATTACGTTATTGACTAAAACTAATTACTTATTCGAAGACAATATTAAATTATTCATAAAAAAATTTAATTAGTATCAAATGAACAAATAACTTTAGTGCAACATCATTTATTATTATACTTTATACAAGTGAAAATAAAAAGAAGCTTCTATTTTGAGAATAATTAGATTTTTTAAAAAAAATATTAAATGCAATACTACTTTCAAAAGCCACGAAGTAAGAGAACAAAAATTAGAAATACAATGCAAGATTATCTTTTGCAAAGAGAAGGATTTAAGTTCAAAAATTTTAATTTGCCAATTGCTAACTATTAATTATATTAGAACAATTTTTCCTAAAATTCGGAAAAAAAACCCCTTTTAACTTAAAAGTCTTGAGAGATTTTTAGACACTTTTAAGAGAAAATTTGTAAAATATCGTTCATTTGAAGTCGAAGGAACCTTCAACAAAATTGTTATTGTCCTCCAATAGGGAATTGTTTCTCAACTCTATTAAGATCTTGTTCGGTTTTATAGAGTGATTTTATCAAAAATTTAAGAGCCTAAAGATGCATCTGGCTCACAAAGTGAAAGCATCTTGTTTGATGCCTGAACAAACGAGCCATGCACAATTGTGTATGGTTGAACTCAAACCCATGCACTATAGCTAGCTCAAACAGCAGTATTCTCGGTTCGCCTGTTCAAACACTTAGTGAGACATTTTTTATTTTGTTTACTTGCTGCTTCTTCAAGCTCTCGATAAAATTATTTTGTGAAGTTGCTCGAATTCTCAATAGAGTTAATAAGCAAAACTTGCACCGGAAATAATAATAAACTTATTGAAATTCTACCAAATTCAAACCAACAACACTTCACAAACCTCTCCATAAAAAACAATTATTTTAGCAAAAATAAAAAAAACATAAGATATCCAATTAATTTACTCAGTTTTAAAAAATGTTGGGCATACATAAAAACCGCGTTAGGTTAATTGACAAAAGAGAAAATAAAAGTTGTATTTTCATGGGAAATAGGTGGCAAATCTAATCCACACGGGAATTTTAAATCCCAAGTAAAACAAACCCCACGCGCAGTTTTCTATTTCCACGTCAACTGTCCCAAAGAAAATTTGCCACGTAAGTCAAATTCGGTGTACTTCCATTCACGTCTTATTTACACGCGCTACTTGTTTCTTTCTTTTGACTTTGTTTTTCTCATGTTTTTTTAACTTAAGGTAGTTAAAAAATTAAGGGTAAATTAAGTTGGTCGTTTATTCACATGTAATAATAATGGTAATAAAGTCCGAAATTTACATTACAGTTTACTATAATTAAATTTAATAATTAAATATCGATTGGGTTATAATTCGATTGGTATGAGTTTTATTATTAATATAGGAAGATATGAGTTTTAAGTATGTTAAAACTCATTATCTTTTCATTCATGAGTTTAGATTTTTTTACTAATAGTTTAATAAATGCTACCCTATTATAAAAAAATATATAATTAAATATTTTTCTTAAATTCATGAAATGTAAATATTTTAGGTAAACTTATGATTCTTAATTCACTCATGAAACTAAAAAACAAAACATTTCTTATGATTGTACTAACAAAACGAACTCATAATTAAATATGTAAATAGTGCTCTAATAAAGTTCACGTTTTTGCCTCCAATTTATTCAAACAAATTTTTTTAAAATTTTTGTAAAAAACACCAAAATTTGATTTTTTTTTTTTGATATCTTTTAATTTTTAATTGAAAACCTTGGGTGGAAAAAAATTTGAAAATCTAGAAAAAAAAAAAAGGATGGGACCCAAAAGGAGTAATAAAAAGAGAGAGAAGCCTTGAAGATGAAGACAGAAAGAAGAGTAAAAGACAGCTAGCAATGAAGGAAAGGATGTTGAGTGCTAACCTACCATAAATCCCCCCTTCCCTCTCCTTTTTATCCTTTGTTTCCCTTTCTCTCTCCCCTTCAATTTTCCTCTCTTTCTTCTTCAAAGGTATTATTTTCTCTCCTCATTGCCTTTGCTCACACTATTACTCATTTACATGACTGATTTTGGACAAATATGAAGTTGGGTTTTTGGAACTTGTTTCATTAGAGTTGAAAGTTTTGATCTTTCTGAACATTGGGTTTCTCAATGAGTTCTTGTTTTGGTGGGAAATTGGGAATTTTTTGAATTCTTTTTAGCTCCAAGTTTAACATTTTCAGTGAGTTTTGTTGGTTTTTAAAATTGGGTTTGTTGTTACATTGGAATTTTTAGTGTCGGCAGGGAGTATGGTGTTCAATTATGGGTTCAAAAAGTATTTCTTGTTCCATGAATGATGCCCTGTTTGGTAGCTGAGAAAACAGAGGAATTGAAAGTGAATTTTTGAGAACTGGTTTTCATTAGCTCAAAAAGTTTATTTCAACTAGCATTGTAGTCTTTTGTGTACTAACAATTTCATTTTTTTGTTGTTGCAGGTATCTCGAACAATTCTCTTCATTTTCCTGGAAAATTATCTCCTGTTTCCCGAGAAAAGTTTTGCTCACTTAGTAACGAAAGGTGTGCTTCATAATCCCTCCATTTTCTTGTTCACTTTTGAAAATAGAATTTTAAAAATCAATAATCCTCCCACCTTAAAAAAAAAACAAACAAATTTTAGCTAGCATTGGACCACCTTGCACTAACTTAGAAAATTTTAATTTTTTACTTCACCTTCCATTTGAGCAAATAAAATAAAAAATTTTGGAACATAAAAACAAATTTGTATTAAAAAAAATCTCAAATACTTCCAAATTTCAATTCAAAATTGCTCAAATTTGAAATTTCAATTTTCAAAATTGTATTTTTCAAAAAAATTCTTATGCTAACATGCGCCACACGGCTCAATCATTTTAGCAGTGACCGCTTTTCAATAAAGAGAGACATTCACATGCAAAATTAACATTATTAATAATAAATTTTACATTTTGTTTTCTTTACAGGTTTATAAATTTCTTAGAGAGAAATTATTAACATAAAGAAACCATGATTGGACCAACCAACTTCATCGACGAGATAGATTGCGGCAGCTTCTTCGACCACATAGACGACCTCCTCGACTTCCCTAACGAGGATGTCGAAGCTGGTTTCTCCGCCGCTGATTCCGCCGTCAACGCCGCCGCTTTTCCCAGTATTTGGACTGCTCACTCCGAGTCATTCCCGGGTTCTGACTCAGTTTTTTCCAACAACAGCGCTTCCGACCTCTCCGCCGAACTCTCTGTTCCGGTTAGTGTCTTAAAGTCCTTTTTGTATCATAGTTATGACGTCATAAATATCACCCATGATTAAAGTTTAGATTTTTTTTGAAAAAAGATATTATTTTTATGATATCTGATTGTCGGCTACATCGGTCGAAAAAAAGTGGAATACAGCCAAGAGAGGTGCATTATTTGAAGGCATAATTATTGCTTCGGTTATGTAAGTCACATGATTTGTCATGTGATTAGTTATGCATGCCTTTGTTGGAAAATATAATGTTTATGTGTTGTGGGGTCCACTTAATTGGTACTTACACAATACTTTTTTTGACAAATATTTTTATTTTAATTTATTTTTGATTTATTTTGCAGTATGAAGACATCGTTCAATTGGAATGGCTGTCAAACTTTGTTGAAGATTCAAATTGTGGAGCAAGCTTGACAATTAATAAACAAGAGCCTAATTCAAACAATAAGGACTCACCATCCCATCATGATCATGATCACCATCAATTCCAGACATCCAGTCCGGTTTCGGTCCTCGAAAGCAGCAGCTCTTACTCCGGGGAGAAACCGGTTGCCGCCCCCGGGAAGTGCGGACGTGCGCGTAGCAAACGTCCCCGTCCCGCTACTTTCAACCCTCGTCCAGCGATTCAGCTTATCTCCCCGTCTTCGTCCGTCAATGACAACGACGTTCCTCAGTCGTTGTTTGTCCCCAAGGTGCCATCCGACTCCGAGAACCACGCTGAGTCTCGGCTTCTGATCAAGTTGCCACGACAAGTTAACCCGGAACACAAGAAGAAAAAGAAGATCAAGTTGACACTCCCAGCACCACCACCACCACCTACTGATAACAACACTACTCAAAATCCATCTGTTAGGAAATGCATGCATTGTGAGATAACAAAGACACCTCAATGGAGGGCAGGGCCAATGGGACCGAAAACCCTTTGCAATGCATGCGGAGTCCGGTATAAATCCGGCAGGCTGTTTCCCGAGTACAGACCTGCGGCGAGTCCGACGTTTATCCCATCAGTGCACTCGAATTCTCATAAGAAAGTGCTGGAAATGAGAACCAAATGTGGGACAGCTGATGCACCAGAAATGATCCCAAATAAAAGCAACCCAGCACTAGATTACATATGAAGGGAGGGCTTTGGAGAATTTTGGAACCCTAATGTTGATGGGGTTAAAACTTTCACAATGTTTCCCCCATCCCAATCTCTTTTAATCTTTTTTTATGTGTTTATTTTTGTTATTGTTATTTTTATCTCTTTGTTCATTGTTTTATTTTTGTATAGGGTTGGAAATGGGGGGAAAATTGGAGCAATACATGACAAATATTTTAGAATTGTAGAGAGGGGTTTTAATGAGAGAAAGAAAAAGGGTTTAGGGGAAAATGGAAGGTTTTAAGGGTAGCAAAAGTTGTAGGTTTTTTCAGTAATGAGTAGGTCCTTCAAAGGTTATTAATTATTGGAGTCTTTATTTTCTTTTTTCTTTTTTTTCTTCCTATTTGGGGATTCTTTTTGCAGTGAAAAAAAAAATCTAAATTTCCCTTTTAAATGCTTAATTTCTATACTTTTTGTGCTTCTTTCTTCATTAACAATGAAATATAAGTGAAATGAAAAATAATTCATATTTAAGCCTTTGGGATTCTAGCAAATGGTAGTTGGACTTTTTTAGAAATTACCCATTTTGAGGAAAGTATTCAAAGGAGACCACAAAATTGTTAAAAATAATATCATTTGTGATAAAGACCCAAAAATTTAGAAAATGAAAACAAGTCATTAAAAGACATTCTTGAATTTCAAGCAAGAGTAAGGCTTCCCATTGATATCATAGTTGATCAACCAAATTGGACCCAGAAGTCCCTTATAATCCAAGTTAAGAAAATGTTTTGTTAAAACACACACCCCAAATTTGTTGATCAAATCATTGGTGAAATTTAAAAAATTTATGTTCAAATTTTATATGATATCAATATCTTGTTCCATAAATGAATAACTCGTTATTCTTATATAATAAACTTTTTAGCTAATTTGGTTAGATAATCAAAATCAAGTTGTAATCATTAGTAAGGTTGTTATGAAGGGATTTGGCAAAATGTCTCAATCCTCCTAATCTCACTCAATGCTACCAAACTAGAGGCAAAATAAATGAAGGGTTTTTACCTTGATTGTATAGGAAATGACTAGTAATATTAAAAAGCATGGGAAAAATTGAAAATAAAATCAATGAATGGCAGTTGCTTTCATTATTTTTAAAGTTGATTTGGACATTCTAATCATATGGTTTGATACTTGTTGGGGGGATTCTTATTTTAAAGTAATGCTTGCATTTTGAACAAAAATTTTGAATTTGATAGGACAATATACCACCAATTGAGAATTGTGTCAATTCTATCACCAACCACATAAAATTGCCTCCTTACCTTTTATGAATGTTGTTCAATCAACTAATCCAGGCTGGGATTAATGTTGAGAGGGCAGCAGTTTTGGTCAAATTTAGGGTTCATCTTAACATTATTTATATATTTTAAGTTATTTTTAATAAAATTTTATACTGTCATGACTCTAATATTAATATTTACAAAATTTGATTGAAATGTTCTAACTTGTAAATTCTAAAACTTGATGGAACCCAAAACTAATTTATTCTGTCCTTAGCATTTTAGATAATGTTGTTGGTTATTTAAAATTTTTTTTTTCACGAATTCTAGTGTTTGGCCCATTGGTCAATGATATTCATCTTCATCTCCACATTATGGGATCAATTAATAAGAAATGTTTATTAATGATGTATGTGGTAGTAATTTACTCTTGTCAATGGATCATCAAGTGGAGCATTTAGATTAAACGAGATACAATGGTTAAATCTTTTTTTCTAAAAATAACTTATACACCATTAATCGAAGGAAATCACTTCCCCACACGCACGAATTACTAACAAACAATTCATGCGACTCAAACCCATGATATGAGTATGAAAGTAAATACCATTAACCAATGAATAGAGATTCAAGATACAATGTTGGATTGAATTTTTGTTTTCCTAAATCCACCCAAGGGGATTCATCCGCTGCCCAAACGTTTGTTAATGAGCCCAATTATGTTAGGGCGTATGCAAGAATATTGGATGAATAGAACATAAAGACATCTTAGAGCAAGAGAAATGCTATTTATGCGAGTTAAAATAGATTAATATGCGTAGAATGAAGTGTTTAATTTGTATGTAGGTTAGGAATACATAGAACCTCTAGTTAACCCCATATGTTAAAGGTTAAGAAATAAATCCTAATTGTTTAAATAGGAATATAGTTAGTCCCTAGTGGGGAGGATAGATAACATGGTATTGAATGAGCTTTGTCAATGCTTTAAAATTATATGCAAGGCTACTAATTGATTGGATTGAGAATTGATTGAAATATCGATTCAAAGAGAGTGGTTAGATAGATTAATTAACCTGTTAACCATTTAGATTTAGTTGAATTAGACAAAAAAAATCGATTCAACCTATAATTAAACCAATTTCCTTAAATAGCTTTTTTTTTTCATACTAATCTGGGTTTTGCTTAAATAATTACAAATTTAGAACAAGACGTAAAATCATATGTGCAAGCAGTCATGTTCAATGACTAACAGGGCTATAGGCCCAAATATAGTCCACCAAATGGGTGGGCTCACAATTTTTTTTTAAAGAAGGTTCCAAGTCCTTAAAAGAAATCATATTTCATTAAAGAAAAGAGAACTTATAAATTGTACTGTGTTTGATGTAGACCTGATCATGGGTTGGGTTGGGTCGATGTAAAATTTTAGGTTCGGGTCTGACTCAGTCAGAAAAATGGGCCTAAAATTCTACCCAAGCCTAGCCCAGATTAAAAATGCAAAACTCGAGCCTGACCCAACCCGCCCATATTAATTTTTATATAAAAATAAATTTGAAAATATAATACATAAAATACATCAAAATAAATGTTTCCCAATAAATTAGAAATAAATTTAAAAAGTCTTTATATTTAAATAACACTAAGATAGTTGCAACTTATCAAGCAAATACCTCTAAAATAGTAGCAAAATTAATAATAAAACAATAGTTATACAATATCCAAATGATAATAACAAAATAGTAGCAATATAATAACAAAATGATAGCAAAAAACTAATGAAACAATAGCAAAGAGCAGCGAAACAACAACAAAATTGATTCGAGATGGGCCAAAAATCCTACTTGAGGCCTAGTCTATTTAAAAACGGACCTTAATTTTTTTGTCCAGGCCCATTTCTCGAGCTTGTATATTTTCCTAAACCTTTCGACTTTTTGAGTGGGCCTAAACGAGTAGCTCGACCCATGATCAAGTCCAATTTGATATAATGGGTGAAGATTTATAGTACATAATAATATGGATAATTTACACTTTAAGCCATTGAATTTAAGTAGGTCACTGCATTTAACTTCATTTGAATTTTTATTGCTAACTATTTAGGTCACTCATGCAAACCCCATTAAGTAAGGTAGCTCGACATTACAACACAAAATCTCAAAGTTGACCCTCTTTAAAAAATAACGCACCATTGCACATAAAGTCCATGTTTACATCAAAATTATTTAATAAAAATAGAATAAATAACTTAATAAAAAGTTTTTTTTTCTCCTAAAAAATAGAAAATTGATACTAAATTGAATGGCCCATAATATAAATTACCCATCAGAACGTGTTGGGCCAGACTCAGCCATTATGGACCATAATTGTACTCATTTGTAGCCAACCCAAGCTCCCACAACACCCCACATTGTGCCCAATAGTCAAGACTGTAGCTTATTGGGCCTTCTAAACATTTTGTTCCCCTTAAAATACAACAATTAAACCTTTCTGGTCATAGTTTGAGATGTCATTAAATTAAATTAAATTTGAAGGTGGATAGGATAAATTTATTTTATGTGCAACTGAAAAAGTGAAAATCTGAATCAATGAAGTGGTAGTGGTACCATATTTGTGTTGGATTAATGAGCTATTTGGTTAATTTATGGAAACTTAATAAGGAGCCGCTCTTCATAGGTAGAACAGGTCATTGCGTTAATTGAAAGCTGATTAAATTAAATTACAAGTTCACAATGCCAAATGAGAAATTAATGCTAAAATTAATATAAAGGGAAAGTTGACTGCATTAAAGTGAGTTTTTAAGGCGAAAGGGAAGGCGGCACGGCCGCCGGTGCGGCTTTGTCAGCAGCCTCTCCCCCATATGTGTTGTACCACACATGTTTGTATTCAATGTTTTTGGAACTAAGCAACCCACCTTTCATTATTTCTTATTTATTTATTTATTTATTTAATCCGATATTAAAAATGTTGTTTTATTTTGATATATTTTAAGTTCGTTTTATGATCTATTTTTGAGATTTATAGTTGTTTTTTTTATTACCTCTAAGGTGTTAAAATGCACAAAGAGCCTATCTCAAAAAGTTACATTAACCATTAGTTAATTATGTAAATAAGATGAATTAAATTTTAAACATGCCAAAGACTTTTTATTTTAAGTATTAATTTTTTCAGTAGAATAATAAACTTTACATTTTTATATAATCAGTTTACACCTTATTTTTTTTAGTTAAAATTAATTTCAATATTTAAAAAAAAAAGTTTAAATTCACAACATTTTAAGTCGGAAATTTATTTAAATCATAATGAAGTCTTTTACCAATGGGTTAGTGATGAAGTGGGACTTAGAAAATTCCAATTCAATTAATGAAATCAACCCTAGCATGACAATGCTTTTATTAATGTGATGATGAAGTTATTTAATATTATTTATAAACTTCTTAATTAATTTGTTTTACAATTTAAGTAATATCAGTTGAGAATTTAATGAATCAAATCATTATAAAATAAAATTTATTTTTTTAATTTAATTCTATTTTTGGGGAAAAATTAAATTAATTCAGTAATTCAATTGAAAACCACATTTTATTTTTTGGTTAATCATCAATGCATTAAAGAGAATATCATAATTTTTGATAAATTCATATGTAATTTTTTATTATTATGTACCTAAATTTAATAATGAAAATTTATTTTTGTCCCTAAACTTAAAAAATATAAAAATTTGATAATGTAATACTTTAAAATTGTGTCACCTCATCACTTAAAAATTAATATATATAAATTTTCACGTGATAATGTGGTGCAGTCTTAGAGTGTCACATACAATGTTCTAATAACCGAAGGCCAATGGTTGAATTTTTCAGATTACTGGTTATCAATTCAATCAGTTTGATCGGTTCAACTGCTAGATCAACAATAATTAGTTAATTAAAAATTCATAAAAAAATTTAAAAATATTAAACCGGTTCAACTACTAGTTTTGTCCTAGTTTTCGCTTTTTACTGGTTTTGAACAGTTTCTGATTCAATCGATTCAATCTTTTTGTTTGGATCAATATATCGATTGATCTCGATTTGACCGACCAATTCGGTCATGTTTCAAAAGCATTGATCACATCATTAAATTTTGATAGAATTTAAGTTTAAGGACAAAAATGGATTTAATTGCTATGTTCAAGTACCAAAGTGTCCTAAAAAAATGTATATGTATTAAAGTTGACCTAGTTGTCAAGTTGAAGAGCAAAAAATTATATTATCCCTATTGAAAATGATAAATAAAAGGGCAAGCACAAAAATAGTCGCCCAACTATTTAGTTTGTTTTATTTTGATCACCCAATTATTATTATTTTATTTAATCAAATAATTTTTAAAATTAAATATTTTAGTCACTCTTGCCATTAACTTAGTAACAAAAGTTGGCTTTTTTTTATTGGCCTAATAATAAATTTAGCCTTTCAATATTTACACATTATATTAATTTGATCCTAAATCTAAAAAGTTCAACAAATTTAACCTCAATGTTTACAAAATTTATTATTTTAGTTCGAATTTTAAAAATTATAAAATATATTTTTTTAAATAAATAATACCCGATAATTCACTTATAACATATGAATTCATACATCGTTAATATATCAAATATAAACCCAATCTTTAAATCAAAATACAAATAATTTTATTAGAATTAACAATCACAATACAAAAGATGGAATTATTTATAGTAAATATGTTTAAAAATCGAATTATTGGTTTTGGATGACATTTTATTATTTGAATTTGATTCTAGTATTATTAAATTAATTAATAAAAGCTTATATATATATATATATATATATATATATTTTCAAACACTTAACGTTTTAATATATAAATCAATAATTCAGTGTGAAGGAAGAAAACAGTGAAATGTATCTCATTTATTAAGGCAAAGAAATCAGAATATTGTTGGTCATGCTAGTGTTGGGTTGGGCAGCAACAGTGAGACAAATGTGTGTGTTATTTTTTCAACTTGTTGATTGCATAATTATTTTAGACATTGGGACCATGAATATTAAATTCGAAAACAATAGAAAACTATATTTTACTTGCCCTTGCCTTTGATTTTAGAATACTCAATAATTACTTCTATATTTAATTCCATTCAGATCTAATTACTTATAATTACATATATATATATATATATATAACATATTTAGATAATTCTTTTAATTGCTTATTAGATTAAAATTCCTTTTTAAAAAATAGAAAATCCTAAAATATATAATTATAAAAATATATAAAAATTTAAAATTGTATACATATTCTAAAGCAATAGATTTAATGAATGCGGACATTTTATCTCTACTCCATTTAGGAGGACCAAGAAGAGGTATAGTAGGAGGCAATGACACCTCATGGATCTTATGTTTTCACATATGTAGCATTCCAAATGGTAACCTTATTAGAGGCGTTGCTAGTATCTGTGATGTTTATACTAACAGTAATAAGTATACAAGATTATCATGGAATTAAAGAAAATTAGGAAACATATTGTGTTATTGCTTGTTGATGTTAGAATTAAGTGACCCAAATTCTTATTTAAATAAAATACAATGGTAAAATAAAATAAAAGAAGAATCCTTATAGAATTACACTTCTTTTATTTTATTTTGAATAAGGTTTTTTTAAACCTTATTAAACTCCATCTATTTGATATTGATTAGAATAAGGAGTTTCAATCTTACTACACTCCTATTAGAATATGGCTTTATAAGCCTATAAATAGACATGGTCTATTCCTCTTGTAATTGATTCGAATTCGACATAGTAAATTTTCTTCTCCTCTGTCCGTGGTTTTTCCCGAAAGGGTTTCCACGTAAAATCTGTGTGTTCTTTATTTCTATTTTTTTCTTTTGCGATATATTGTCATTATCGACGTTATATTTTTTACAAATTGGTATCAGAGCTTCCGGGTTTTTTTTTCATCTCGATCACGGTAATGGCGTCTTTAAAGTATGAAATTCCGCTGTTGGATCGCAACACCAGATTTGCGTTGTGGCAGATAAAGATGCAGGCAGTTCTTGCACAGATGGATTTAGAGGAAGCCCTGCTAGGGGTAGATAAGATGCCTTCGACATTGACGGAGGAAGATAAGAAGCGCAAGGATCGAAAGGCGTTAACACAGTTACATCTGCATTTATCTAACGAAATTTTGCAGGATGTGATGAAGGAGAAGACTGCCGCCGCATTATGGAAGAGGCTAGAACAAATATGTATGTCAAAAACTCTAACCAGCATGTTGCATATGAAGCAACGACTTTATGCTCATCGTTTTGAGGAAGGTGCGTCTGTGCACGAACACTTAACAGTGTTTAAAGAAATTCTCTCAAACTTGGAAGCCATGGCGGTTCAGTATGATAAGGAAGATCTAGGGTTGATTCTACTTTGTTCGTTGCCCTCGTCTTATTCAACCTTTAGAGACACGATTTTATATAGCCACGAGTCTCTCACAATTGATGAGGTTTATGATTCTTTGACCTCGTATGATAAGATGAAGCATCTTGTGGTTAAACCCGACTCCCAGGGAGAGGGTCTTATTATTCGTGGGAGACAAGATCGGAATGCTGATGATGATCGTGGAAGGACACAGGAAAGGAATCCTCGCGGTAAATCTAAGGGTAGATCAAAGTCTTCAAATAGAGGTAAAACTTGTAACTTCTGCAAGAAGAAAGGGCACATTAAATCTGAGTGCTATAAGCTACAGAACAAGATTAAAAGGGAGGCTGCGAATCAAAAGGGAAAACAACCAGAAAATTCTGGTGAAGCTGATATTGTAGAAGACTACAGTGATGGTGAACTTCTAGTCGCTTCTGTCAACAATTCTAAAGAGAGCGAGGAGTGGATACTTGATTCAGGCTGCACCTTCCACATGAGTCCCAATCGGGATTGGTTAACAAATTACAAAACGGTGTCTGAAGGTGTTGTTTTGATGGGAAATAATGTTTCGTGTAAAATCGCAGGTGTTGGAACAATTAAAGTTAAGATGTTTGATGGAGTTGTCAGAACACTTAGTGACGTACGACATGTTCCAGAATTGAAGAGAAATTTAATTTCGTTGAGTACTCTTGATTCAAAAGGGTACAAATACACAGCTGAAAGTGGGATGTTGAAGATTTCCAAAGGTTCCCTCATTGTGATGAAAGGGCAGAGAAAGAATGCCAAGTTATATGTTTTGCAGGGTTCTACTGTTATTGGTGATGCAGCTGTCGCTTCCTCTTCTTTGTCAGAATATGATATTACTAAACTTTGGCATATGCGCCTAGGGCATATGAGTGAGAATGGCATGGCAGAATTGAGCAAAAGAGGACTTCTTGATGGGCAAGGAATTTGCAAACTGAAGTTCTGTGAGCACTGTGTTTTTGGGAAGCAAAAGAGAGTTCGATTCACCAGAGAAATCCATAACACGAAGAGAATATTGGAGTATATTCATTCTGATCTATGGGGGCCATCAAGAGTGCCTTCGAGAGGTGGAGCCAATTATATGCTAACTTTTATTGATGATTTTTCTAGAAAAGTTTGGGCATTCTTCTTGAAGCAGAAAAGCGATGTGTTTTTCGCATTTAAGTCTTGGAAAGCTATGATTGAAAAATAGACAGGAAAACAAATAAAATACCTCCGCACAGACAATGGCTTAGAGTTTTGTTCTGATG
This sequence comes from Gossypium australe, assembly GCA_005393395.2. Lineage (NCBI taxonomy): Eukaryota > Viridiplantae > Streptophyta > Magnoliopsida > Malvales > Malvaceae > Gossypium > Gossypium australe. The sequence goes on from CM016623.1 coordinate 135,382,972, forward strand.
AGTTTAATAAACTGTGCAAGTCAGAAGGGATCGTGAGACACTTGACTGTTCGTCATACTCCACAACAAAACGGTGTTGCAGAACGAATGAACAGAACGATCATGGAGAAGGTTCGATGCATGTTGTCAAATGCCAACTTACCAAAGTCGTTTTGGGCCGAAGCAGCCTCTACTGCATGTTTTTTGATCAACCGATCTCCATCCATTGCCATTGAGAAAAAGACTCCACAAGAGATATGGTATGGTAATCCTGCTAATTATTCTGATTTAAAGATCTTTGGGTGTCCTGCGTATGCTCATGTTAATAATGGAAAATTGGAACTAAGATCCATTAAATGTGTTTTTCTTGGTTATAAAGCTGGCGTAAAAGGGTATAAGTTATGGTGTCCTGAAAATAGAAAAGTTGTGATTAGTAGAGATGTTATTTTTGATGAAACTGCTATGCTACCTAACTTATCTCTTAAAGAGTCTTCCAATAAAGAAAATCAAAAGCAGGTGGAGCATCAGATTAATACAGAGACAACTCCTCAAGCCAGTACAAAAATTGAGAATAGAGTTGCTTCTTCACCACAATACTCTATTGCCAAAAATAGAACTAGAAGAGAAATTAAACCTCCAAAGAAGTATGCTGGGGCTGACCTAGTCGCTTATGCTTTAAATGTGGCTGAAGATATAAATGCAAACCAAGAACCGTCTAATTATTCTGAAGAGGTTAGCTGTGAAGACTCAGAAAAGTGGATGTTTGCTATGCAAGAGGAAATAGAATCACTCCACAAAAACAAAACATGGGATCTTGTGAAACTTCTTAAAGGTAAAAAGGTTGTTCGCTGTAAATGGGTGTTTAAAAAGAAAGAAGGGACTCCAGGAGTTGAAGAACCCAGATATAAAGCAAGGCTTGTTGCAAAGGGTTACAGTCAAATTCCAGGAGTGGACTTTACAGATGTGTTCTTCCCAGTTGTGAAGCATAGTTCGATTTGAGCCTTGCTTGGTATTGTGGCCATGCAAGATTTGGAGCTTGAGCAGTTAGATGTAAAAACTGCATTTTTGCATGGAGAGCTTGAGGAAGATATTTACATGCAACAACCAGAAGGTTTTACAGTCTCAGAAAAAGAGGACTATGTTTGCTTGCTGAAAGTCTCTTTACGGTTTGAAACAGTCACCAAGAAGTGGTACAAGAGGTTTGATTCATTTATGACATCTCATAATTTTAAAAGAAGTAGTTTTGATAGCTGTGTTTACTTTAAGAAAAACAGTGATGGTTCTTTTGTGTATCTACTTCTTTATGTTGATGACATGTTAATAGCAGCAAAAGATAAATGAGAGATAAGAAAGGTTAAAGCCCAACTAAGTGAAGAATTTGAGATGAAAGATTTGGGACCAGCAAAGAAGATACTTGGTATGGAGATTCTCAGAGATAGAAAAGCAAGTAAATTGTACCTAAGTTCGAAGGGGTACATTGAGAAAGTTCTTTGCAGGTTCAATATGCAGAGTGCTAAGCCTGTTAGTACTCCTTTAGCAGCCCATTTCAGACTTTCATCGGCTTTGTCTCCACAATCAGATGATGAGATTGAGTACATGTCACATGTTCCATACTCTAGTGCAGTGGGATCTCACATGTATGCTATGGTTTGTTCACGTCTAGATTTATCATATGCAGTCAGTGCAGTTAGCAGATACATGGTGAATCCCGGTAAAGAACATTGGAAAGCAGTTCAGTTGATTTTAAGATACTTACGAGGTACTACTGATGTTTGCTTACAGTTTGGAAGAACTAGAGATGGAGTCATTGGGTATGTTAATGCTGATTTTGCTGGAGACCTTGATAGAAGAAGATCTCTCACTGGTTATGTCTTTACAATTGGAGGTTGTGCAAGCAGTTGGAAAGCTACTTTGCAAACTACAGTCGCTTTGTCTACCACTGAAGCTGAGTACATGGCGATTACTGAGGCTTGTAAAGAAGCTATTTGGTTGAAGGGACTCTTTAGTAAGCTCAATGAAGACCTTCAAATCAGCACAGTATTTTGTGACAGTCAGAGTGCCATCTTCCTTACAAAAGATCAAATGTTTCATGAGAGAACAAAACACATTGATGTTCGGTATCATTTTGTTTGTGATATTATTGCTCGTGGTGATATTGTTGTGAGCAAAATTAGAACTCATGAAAATCCTGCAGATATGATGACTAAGTCACTTCCTATAACCAAGTTTAAGCATTGCTTAGACTTGGTTGGTGTTCATTGTTGAAGTTAAACCCTTAAGGGGTTTTATGGAAGAGGTGGAGAACTTGTTCGTTGAGAGTTCGCGATGAAGAACTTGTTTATTGAGAATTCGTGTCAAGGTGGAGATTGTTAGAATTAAGTGACCCAAATTCTTATTTAAATAAATAACAATGGTAAAATAAAATAAAAGAAGAATCCTTATAGAATTACACTTCTTTTATTTTATTTTGAATAAGGTTTTTTTTAAACCTTATTAAACTCCATCTATTTGATATTGATTAGAATAAGGAGTTTCAATCTTACTACACTCCTATTAGAATATGGCTTTATAAGCCTATAAATAGACATGGTCTATTCCTCTTGTAATTGATTCGAATTCGACATAGTAAATTTTCTTCTCCTCTGCCCGTGGTTTTTCCCGAAAGGGTTTCCACGTAAAATCTATGTGTTCTTTATTTCTATTTTTTTTCTTTTGCGATATATTGTCATTACTGACGTTATATTTTTTACAGTTGAGGTAGTTTATAAGTAGTGTTAAAGGATAAGTGTCTACTGATGTTTGAGACTACTCTACTCATAAATTTGTCATTCTTGATGTTGGCAAAATGTGGTAATAAAAATCTTGAGTTTTGATTTTTAAAGATATAAGAAAATTGAACTGTGTAAACATATTATTATGTTTTCTACTGTTCTTCATTGTTCTTTATCTATACTTAACGTAGTTGGCATTGTTCTTAGCATGGCTCAATTCTCCTTGTAAACCTCATTTTAGAACTTTCAACATTGATCAAAATGAAGTCATGGACTTAGAAATAATTTGTGTACCACAACTCTAAATCCCAAATCAAGAGAGTAAATTTAAGGGTAAAGTACACTGACAACCATTTAACTTTTATTAAAATAACAAAACAATCACTAAACTTTAAAAAGTTACAACTCAATCATTAAATTTTAGAAAAATAACAAATCAGTCATTAGTAACCATTTTCCGTTACGTTTGAAACGAAAAGCTAACCTGTCATCCCACGGTGTAAACGACCCCTATTTAAGAATCTTAGCTGGGCTAGGTAGTAGAAGAAAAAGAAGAAGAAATGGAAATGCCGACCGTGATTCTGTCACTGTAGCTTCAGCCGTCCATTGCGGCAACCACCATCAACAATGCCGACCGTGCATTCATATGTGTATGTATATTCTGTTGATTTTTTGTGTTTAATCTTCTGGAAGGAAGGGGAAGGAAATTTTGAAAAAAATAATCTCTAGTTTATTCTTGTGATTAGTTGGGAAATTGTGACATTTTCTGGTTTCCATTGTTGATGTTGGTCATAAGAATTTGTTTATGTTTTGATTTGTTTAAATAAGGGGTTTGTCATAAAGTGATGAAGATCAATTCTGCCAAACAAGTCCGCTTCTTGGTTTTATTTCCTTTTAATTTCTTGATTCTAAGTTTTCAAGTTCCCTTTTTTAGCTTCAAAAAATTCCAAACAAAATCCTTATTTCAACTGCAATCTCAAATCTTGGATTTCAAGTTTCCAATTTCCCTTAAAAAATGTCTCTCTAATCTTTTTTTCATTTTTACCCCCAAAATTGAGACCCTTCGACAGCTCATATCCGATTCATGTCCAACGTGATAAGTTAATTGGCCACATCACCTGTTTTGTTAGACCTGTAACAGAAAATATTAGTGAATGACTGATTTGTCACTTTTTAAAGTTTAATGATTGTTTTATTATTTTAATCAAAGTTGATTGACTGCAAGTGCGCTTTACCCTAAATTTAGTTCTTTCTAAAGAACACATTTATTCTTAGAGATGGAGAGAGAATTTTTGATTTTTTCGCAATTCTTTTACCACCAACCTCATGTTGGTTAAACACAATCCATGACCTCTGGTAGTTTTTCATTTAAATTAAATTCGAAAGAAATTTAACTGCCATGAATGACAGTGTTGAAAAACAATATTACAAACCTTGACAAATGGAAGTGAATTATACACTTTTTATATAGGTCAAAAGTCACAAAACCACATCAAAATTACGAGTCAGGATTCTAACCTTCCGTTCATCCCTATTGCTCTTAAAAAATCACAATTTCTCTTATTGCAAGTTGGTCTCCAGAAATTGCAAATGGGTCAACATCATCCTCAACAAAACAGGTGGGATGGAAAATCTTACCTGCGTACCAAGACATCCAAGAAAGTCTAGACTCAATCATGATTGTTTAAGATAGCAAGATGCATCTCAGTAATTATAATTTTAGTAACAAACATGAGATACAAAAACACTGTATCGACCAATCACATCTAAAAAAATAGAAATTCATTGTAATTACAAAAGAATATAATTTTTTTTATGTAATCAAAAGTTTTCTCATCCGTTTTACAGTCTAAGATTAGTCTTATTCGAACCGGGGATAATATTTAGGTACAGTCATTTCAATGATGACAACTTCAGGATTTACTTGATCAAATGCTTGGGAAGAAGTACACTTCCACTTCTTCCAACTTGTTGGTAGATGTAATTACTACCTTAATAATTACATATTCTTACAATTTCTCTATGGTGTCTTGAAAGAATGTTGAATAGAAAATATTGAATGAGTGTTGAATAGAAAATGAATCTGTCCCTTTACAAGCCTTGATACAGAGATTATATAGACAACCATGCCTAACAGATAATTTGTTAGCTCATAACAGAATGCTAACCTCTATTTTATCACATGTGAATATACTATAACATTCACCTAGCTTCTTCTAATGGTACAATCTGAAGAAGATGCCGAAAATGAGTAAACAGAGATACAGATAATGGCTTAGTGAGAATATCCACAACCTGATCACTTGCCGGAACTTCACCAACAATCAACTCGCCATTAGCCACCTTTTCACGAACAAAAAATAAATCAAGTTCAACATGCTTGAATTTGGAGTGCAGAACAGGATTAGCTGCAACAGCCACAGCACTAGTATTATCACACCATACAGTAGGAACATCAGTAGATGTGAGTTTTAATTTGGACAAAAGAGAAACAAGCCACGCAATATCACTAGTAGCTCCGGCTAAACTCCGATATTCAGCTTCAGCTGTGGATCGAGAAACAACTTGTTGTTTCTTGGAACACCATGAGATAGGATTATCCCCAAAATAGACATAATATCCTGTTGTAGAGCGACGATCATCAAAATCAAGACCCCAGTTCGCATCTACATAACGAACCAACGAGAGTCTATCCGACTGACGAAAAACCAGACCATGAGAAAGAGTGCCACGTAGGTATCTCAGAATACGTTTAAGAGCAGTCATATGTACTGTAGTGGGTGCATGCATAAACTGACATACCCGATTTACCACATACGAAATGTCTGGTCGTGTTAAAACAATATATTGAAGAGCTCCAGCCAAACTTCGATACTCAGTTGGATCAGCAAGTCGTTCACCTTCATCTTTAGATAGCATAGACGAGCTGATCATTGGTGTATGAACAGGTTTCACACTAGCCATAGAACAACGATTAAGAAGTTCTTTAATATATTTCTGCTGACTCAAATGAAGACTACCAGAAGCAGATTTGTTCACTTCTACTCCCAGAAAATAATGAAGCTCACCCAAATCTTTAAGAGCAAACTTGTCGTTAAGTTGTTGAATAAAGCTATCAATTTCAGCAGACGAGTTTCCAGTGATAATAATGTCATCCACCTAAACAAGAACATACAAAATGAGTTCATCAAGAGCTTTGACAAATAAAGAAGCATCAGACTTAGACACAGCAAACCCATTGTCAATCAGAAATTTTTTCAATTTGTCAAACCAGGCACGAGGAGCTTGTCGTAAACCATAAAGGGCTTTAGTCAAACGACATACCAGTTGTTCACCATGGGAGCCATATCGAACGAACCCCGGGGGTTGCTCCATGAAAACTTCATCAGTTAAATCACCGTTCAAAAAAGCATTATTGACATCAACTTGCTTGAGTTGCCACCCACGAGAAACAGCAATGGATATAACAACACGTATAGTTGAGGATTTGACGACTGGACTGAACGTGTCTGTGAAATCACATCCCGGTACCTGAGAACATCCTTTTGCAACTAACCGAGCCTTCCGACGATCAACAGACCCATCAGGATTCTTTTTTACTTTAAACAACCATTTGCATCCAATAGCTTTGCGACCAGACGGAAGAGGAACAAGATCCCAGGTAGAGTTGGCTAACAATGCATCAAACTCAACTTGAACTGCCTGTCGCCATTCAGGACGAGCAAGAGCCTCTTCAATCGAGCAAGGCTCAAATTCAACAATGTCAACAGACAACACCTTTGGCTTAAATATCCCTGCTTTAGACCGAGTAACCATGGAATGAGTGTTAACAGGCTCATCTACTCTTGCAGATGACAACCTTTCCTGAGACCCATCAGCTGAGGAACTTGATACATTTCGCAAGATACTGACGTTCTCAGAAGATCCCCGATGATTAGTTGCTGAAGAACCCAAGACAACAGATGGTATAGGACTAGTTGCGCTGGAAGGCTGGCGAGCATTTATAGAATCAACAGGAAGCGCTTCAGAAGCTCCAGAACGTGCTACACTACTTTGAGTACCAGTTGACCTGATAATGGGAACATATGTAGGAAAGCTCACAGATTGAGACTGCTGACTATTAGAAGAGCCAGAAGCAGAAAACAAAAACTTTTGTTCATCAAAAATCACATGACGGGACATAACAATCTTCCCATCTGGTATTAAACAAAAATAACCTTTGTGCTGAGAGCTGTACCCAAGAAACGTAGAAGGTTGAGAGTGATAGTCAAGCTTGTGTCGAACAAACGGTCGTAAGTAGGGAAAACAACAGCACCCAAATACTCGGAGATGCTCATACTCTGGTGGACGACCATACAGACGTTGATACGGAGATTGATCACCCAAGACGGAGGTTGGTAGACGATTGATGAGATGCACAGCACTCCGGAAGGCATAACTCCAGTAGTCCATAGGCATATTAGCCTGAGCCAACAACGTAATTCCCGTTGGCTGAGATGCTTTCCGGACATGCTATTCTTTTTATTTATAGAATACTTCGCTACACGGCTTAGCCGACCTGGAGCTCCACAATATAGCGATGTTTACGTTCAGCAACTCCATTTTGTTCAGAAGTATAAAGACAGGACAATCGGTGAAGAATACCATGTGTGGCTAAAACAGATGTAAAATTCCGAAATTCACCACCCCAATCACTTTGAAACTTTTTAATACATTTCCCAAACTGATTCTGCACCATCTGTCGAAACTGTAGAAAACACTCGAGAGCTTGAGACTTTCGTTTAATCAAATAAATCCATGTGAAATGACTACACATATCAATAAAAGACACATAGTAGAGATTCCCTTTAGATGAGACCGAGGCTGGTCCCCAGAGATCAGAGACTACAAGTTCAAAAAACTCATCATACTTGGAAAGAGATGGTGAAAACGGTAGTTTATGTGATTTCCCTTGCTGACATGCTACACATATTTCATCAACACAAGTTTTATTGAATGGAACATGACATTTGCTAAGAACATTTTTTACTATAGTAAACGAAGGATGGCCTAATCTCCTGTGCCACAATGTAAGCATATTAGTACTTGAGGTAGTGTCTTGAACGAAGGCATTATGCACCACTGGAAAATCATCCGTCAAGTTGGTCATAAAATAGTAGAGTCCATCACGAACTCGGCCCCGCATCAGGATTTCCTGCGTCTGGATATCCTTAACCACACAATAGGAGGGGTGAAATTCGAATAACACTTTGTTTTCTGCTGTAAATTTAGACACAGAAAGCAAATTCTTGAAAATGCTAGGTACACACAGAACATTAGATAAGTGTAAGACTTTGTTCTCTGTAGCAAACAACGAATTCCCAATAAATGCAATTTTGGTAGTGGCACCATTACCCATTTTAAGGGAAGAGTTACCTGTATACGGATTGGAGGAATTGAGAGCAGAGGCATTCTAACAAGCGTGATGAGTGGCACCCGAGTCTGGGCACCAAGTCGCACCCTCTACAGGTGAATCATAAGCTGTGGCACCGGAATAGTTTGATGCATGTAAGTCAGAAACCCGCGGAGGTAGCCCAACAAATTGAGATGAATCATACGGAGAGGAATCAACAGGAAAAACACGAGCTCTCGGCTTTGTGCTCCATGGAATATTAGAACCACCAATTTTCCGAGACGGATGAACAGTAGCATAATAGGCATTAGGTGTGGAAAAATTCTGCTCTTCCGAAACCCGTATTGGAATCGGTCCATGAGGCCCAGAATTATGTCCAATTGCATGTGTTCCATGAGCATTAAAACGAGGATTTTCTGCACCATGCATATGCGGCCCAAATTGCTCATAAATTGGAGCATTAAATGGAGCATTAGTGGGCCAGCTAAACTGACGCCTTGCATAATTAGGAGTGCCACCAAAGTCACGCCGTGCATAAGGGAAAGATGGAGAGCCATGTGCAAATTGCCTTGCACCATGCGGCCCACGTGTAGGGAGGGGCCCACGTGTGTCTTGTGTGTCCAAAAAATCCACCACCGGCCACCTTTATTGGGAACCACACACTCGTTTTGAATTAAAACCATTTTGCTGACCAAAGTTCCCCAAATTTTGACCATTCCAATTTGCCCAATTTTGACCATTCCAACTTGCATCTTGAAAGTTCTCCCTTCCAGATTTCGCATCAACACCAGGCCAAGAACGTTGATCATCACGAGACTACTCTTCATGATGATATCGATAGAAACATCGTTGTGCAAAGTGACCAAAACGGCTACAGATTTGGCATTGAACGCGAGGGCGAAAACCGCAACCCCGCCCACGACTGAAAGATCGACCACCACGACTAGGAACCTCCGCCGCGTTAGATGTGGAGCGTTCAACCAGATTTACGGCAACAAAATCGTCCTGAGCAACACGCTCTTGACACTGTTCGAACTCGAGCAAAGTATCCACAATACGTTGAATGGGAAAGGAGACAGGAGAAAGAGAGATCGACGAGATTACGGTACCAAACTCGGGGGGAAGACTCGCTAGAAGCAGGTCGATTCGGTCATCCTCGGAAACAAAAGATCCTGAAGCCTCCAGTAGAGCACACAATCCCTGCATCTTATCAACAAGATCGGAGATCGAGAGATTACCTATCCGAAGCGAATGGAGTTCATGACGCAACCGAGACTGTTTGGCGCGAGTATCAGCAGCGAAGAGCTTCGTGGCCGTTGTCCATACATCCGAGGCCGTCTCAACATGATGAAACGAAGGAAGACGCGAAGGATTAATAGTGGACAGCAACCACGAGGTAAGTAGACTATTTTGTTGATTAAATGCTACCATGACTGGATTAATAACACGAGATCCATCAGTAGTTTGAACAAATTTATCAAGAGCAACTACAGAACCATCAAGAAATCCTTCTAATCCATAACCGACAAGGATGAGGCGAACTTGCTTTTGCCATTGAAGAAATGTGATGCCGTCCAATTTGGCAACCTCATGACGAGGAAACGAGCTGACTACCCGATCACCGGAGAAGGAAGACTCAGGCGAATCAACACGAACAGGATCAGCGGTATGCGTGGTCATGATCGGTACACCAGGATTTGTTAACTAGCGACTGATACCATGAAAGAATGTTGAATAGAAAATATTGAATGAGTGTTGAATAGAAAATGAATCTGTCCCTTTACAAGCCTTGATACAAAGATTATATAGACAACCATGCCTAACAGATAATTTGTTAGCTCATAACAGAATGCTAACCTCTATTTTATCACATGTGAATATACTATAACATGTCTAAACACACCTTGATCTATTTACACTATCGGATTATTAATTTCAATGATGGAAACATAAATCTCAAGTATCGTAAAAGAAAACAACCATTTCTCAATGTCATTAACAAAACTACTATTAATGAGAGTTAACAATAGAGTGACCGTAATATGATAAATTGATAACATTACTATTTATATAGTATTTTTCTAAAATTTGGTGACCAAAACATTAACATATCCAACCATAAAAGTGATTAATTTTATAGTTTACCCTATATTTTTTATTAATTGCTTATTCTTCCTCTTTTTAAACTTTTAACAATTGAGAATAATTGTAAAATTATATATCTATTCTAATTTAAACATGAAAAGTCAACTTGCAAATAAGGATCCGCAAGTACATAATTGGAGTAGTTTTATACATTTTTATAATTTTTTTATAATTAATATTTTAACAATAAAATTATTGATTTTATTAATATAAATGTATTTTATATTTTAAAATTGATCCAATATTTTTAACACATCAATTGAGAATATTGTCTTTATTAACATATTAAACATTTTTAATTTATTATATGTGAAAATAAAAAAAATATGATGGTCAAATTGTTAAAAATTGAATTATGTACACAGTTATGAAATTGTAAATTTACTTTAATTTTACACTACTTTAAATAAATTTAATTATACCATAAATTTAGAACTTATGTTTTTAAAAAATTAATTAAAGATATTATTTTTCTATGTTGAATTTATTCAATTTATCAAATAGCCCTAAACAAAAATAATTATAACAATAGGAGGGGTAAATGGTGAAAAATAATTATAGCATAAAATACACGTAAGGTCTCTAAATTATAGTTAGTTTATGTTTTAGTTACTCGGCTTTAAAAAGTTACAAAATGATTATAGAACTATTCGGAAGTTTTCATTTAAGTCATCAGGCTGTTAAAATCGTTGATGTATGGCATTCTATGTCTACACCGCCTACACCTATTGAAAGCTCTTCTTCCACTTCTCTTCTACAGTTTAGTTTTTTTTTTTATGAAATAACTTTGAATATCACGAATCTGCGAACCAAAATATAAACAACTTTCTTCTCTAATCTCCAACATTAATCATCAAATTGACTTGGATCTAAGTTATATTCTTCTACTCGTTAATGGGTATTGATCCATGTATCGATTATCGAATTGTCACTTGGAGCTAGCTAGCCGAACTTTTAATGTAAAAAAAAACTTAAAGAATCCAATGATTTAAATAAAAAATTTTAAATAGTTTAGTGGCTTAAATGAAAACTTTCGAATAGATCAATGAACATTTTATAATGTTTGAAGTTAAACTGATCAAAATATAAACTTACTAATAGTTTAACGAGCTTAGTATAGTTTACCCATAATTGTAACATTTGTTAAAATACACCTAATTTGTGAACTAAGCAATACTTTAGTGGGGGAGTTACTAGAAACGGTAGGTGGTCTAAAGCCTACATAAACATTTAAAGTTCCCCTACTTGAGATGGCAACATCCTAACCATTGAGGCCATTTTCTAAAAGATCCAAGGCTTTACTACTATATAATTTATATGTAAATCCGTTGTAATCTATAATTACCAGTGGTTTGATATCTGAGTTTTTTTTAATTTTAATTTAATATTTGAATTTGACTTCAAAGTTTACTTTGATACTTGAGTTTTTAAATTTAATATTTGAGTTTTTTTTTTGTCCTACCCGATGTTGGCTTCAATATTTAATTTGATGCTGAGCTTTATTTTTTTTGTCCCAATTAAGTATTTGAATTTGTTTACTGAAGTACATATGTCAAAATTTCATTGGTTTGTTTGGTATGATTACTAAATTAAACATTGAAGTCAAACTTAGGTACCAAGTTTGTTGAGGGTGAGTATCTGCTGTGGAGTGTCTCACTCCTTCAATAAAAGGTATTGTCCTCGTGAGAGGGTTTTATCTCACGTATTTCGGGAAGAGCCAAAAGGGGTCCACAGAGTTTAGGGAGTGTCTCGATTAATGTAGATACAATCTGCAAGCTTATGGGGAGAGGTGTCTTTATTATGCGAAATATTAATTATGCATATTGTGCCTACGGGGGTTCAAACCATCAACCAATGCTTAAATGCCTTACCTTTGCATACCTAATACTAGTTGGAGCTAATACCAGTTGGAGCCAAGTGGTATTGTTCTTGTCCACTAAGACTGTAATACCCTTAGCCCGACCCGGTCGTCAAACCTGAGCTACAGGAGGTTACCACACGAGACTCACATAACAAACACATACTTCATAAATACATGGCGAACTGTGCTGCATACTAATATATGACAGACAAATCCTACAGATTATCCATCTGCGCATTGAATTTCAGATGGCTAAATTGCGTATTATCATGTGGACACAAATATTGTGGAAAGTAAGGTAGACATCAAATTTCATAATTTCTTGTCAATACCTAAATGGCGGACTGTTCCTCAGATACCCTACACTGTGGTCGCAGAACTTATAATGCGAAGCATAACAAAACTTGGGTTCATTTTATTTACATACATCAAGAGGGTCCCAAGGTAATCACCTTCAAAATTTAACATATTTGTTTACAAATAACTAAACGTCTATATACATGCAACCTAGATTGACCTAAACAAAATAAAAAGTCTACCACAAGTTTGGGCAGACAATGTGAACTTATTGCTGATCCGAAGTCACGCTCTGAACGTTCAAAATCTACAAGATAAAAGTAACCTAGGCGTAAGTATTAAGTATACTTAATAAGCTCATACAAATTTGATAGTTAACTTACCTCACATAATAATTATATGATAATTTAATATGCAAACACAGTTTACCTATCAGCCAACACAATTCGTCAACAAGGTAAGTGCGTATACTTTATCACATACAGTATATCGAGTACGCAACATGATGCAATAACACTTTTCATATCTAATTCATTCTCATACCTTTTATTGGTGCAAACTCCAATTTTAATAGTCAAGCCTTCCATTATCCCTCATTCTTTAATTTGCCAATTTCACATCTTACATGTTTTACATTACCTGATGAACATTGTAAAATAACTCAAGACACATGTACGCTTCACATTAGAGGCACGTCCGCGCTAATCATGTACAGAGGTATCAGGTTTCCCGTCCGGGTTAAACATTTATTAACACGATGAAAGCCTGGCCAGGATTGTATATACATGTATGGTTACCAATCCTAGCTAAACCTTTAAAACGACATCAGATTACCAGTCCAGGCTAAATCTGTGCCACATGTATCTTCAAGTCCGCAACCAATGCTGGATCTCAGAATCATCAAGAAATAACATGTAACCATGTGTATGAGTCTTTTACTAAGTTCATCAGGATGTTTACATTTTGTAATCTCATTCTTATTCCTTTGTATCATAATTCAGTGTCTCCTCTCTATATACTTGATAAACCAAATCTGACTACCAAATTCTCAGTTATACAATTAAAGAACAAAAGAAAAGAAAGTTAGACGATGTTTATATTGTACGAACTTACCTGGCGGAATGATAACACGCCACGTAGAGTCTACTTAACAACTTTTCCTTTCCCGCGATCTTCTCTTCTTGACATAATTTAATTCAAAATTTATCAACCAATATCATTCATTAGCTTATGAAGCATATAAGTCAGTTCAATTCTATCACTCGAAATTCCCTTAAACCTAACACATTATATAGTCGAGCCTTTTTATAACAAAGTTTACATAATTCTTAAGCTAATTTTGAAATGTCTACACTTTAGTCTTGATATTCGAAACTAATAAATTTCATTTTGCCAAGTGATCCTTTTTGATAACCTCTCTTTTAATCTAACCATTTAACAACACAATTTCAAGCATTCAACAATGGCAATCTCATAAAATCTTTAATAGTTTTAGAAACAAACACCACCATTAGCTAGATTGAAGCACAACAATCTCAAAAACACAAAATTCATGCCAAACGAGTTCGAATTAGCTTACCATGCGAGAGCACAAAACTTGGTTGAACTTTTCTAGCTCAACAACGAAGAAAAACGGTGATGGAGAGGATGAAAGAAAGAAAATGAACTCCCTCTTTCCATCCACTATGTTATGGTATATATATCTAATCTAATTATTAATTAAAATTAATATTATTATAGGTAATGGCAACACCTGTCCGACCACTATCTATAAAAATGGCTAAATTATCATTTTAGCCCCTAATCGATTAACATATTATCATTAGCAAATAGAAATCCATAATAGTCAACTTTTACCACCTTTACTATTTCACTCCTGTTCTATGATCAATTCTCTAATCAATCAAATTTTCTGAACTAAAATTCCATATAACACTATATTAAACCAATGATTATTAAGTAATAAAATATACGGGCTCAATCATCGGAGAACGGGGTTCCAAAACCACAGTTTTCGGTACCACTGAAAACGGGTTGTTACAAAGACTCTTTAAAGGCATGGGTTCGAACCCCACCAAGACAAAAGAATTAAAACATTTTTTTGGTGGACCTAGGCGCTCTCGTCGAAACTCTGAGAACTCTTTTGGGCTATCCCCAGAATAGATAAACAAAAATCCGCGACTAAAACCAAGCATAGACACATAAGGAATAATACTTCCACCGTTAAGGGAGTGAGATATTTCACCCTCAACAATATTGAATATTGAAGCCAAACCCAGGTATCAAATAATTAATATTTGATAATTTGATTAAAATTTTGATTTAGTTAGGGATATATAGATATCCTTGTACAATATTGGTGATAAATTAAAATGGATGATTGAAAATTTATACGACGATTGAGGTTTTGCGTGTGTTGTAAATACTAATTTCGATTTTTGAAAAAGAAAACATGTAAAGAGACTCCAATTTAACTCAATTGTTGTCTATAATCACACTTAAAAGCTAGCTTCTTGTATGCTTATGTTTTAGATTTAAACACATGCATTGAAAGACAGATCTAAAAAGAGAGGCAAAGGCCTTGCTTCGTACCTGCTCCGAACCCTTTTGACCTTTTTATTTTTTATTTTTTATAATCTTGTAGGATTTTTTTTACGTTAAATAATTTAGAAATAGTAAAAAAAATAAATACATAAAAACCTTAAAAAATTTAGAATTTGATCTTTCTGACCTTGTAAAAAGGTATTGGCTAGTTTAATAGACTAGAAGAACATCTTTTGTACCCAGAGTAAAAAGAGGTACATGTACATATGAGAAAGCTGAAAAACATATGATTATTTGTTCCAAAAAATAAAAAATCTAGTGGTTAAAGTTTGACATGTTTGTTTGATTCTTTTAGTATAAATTACACTTAAGGTCACTAAATTATTACTAAGTTGATATTTTGATCATTCAACTTTAAAAAAAGTTACAAGATGGTTACTAACTATTTGAAAGTTTTCATTTAAATCACTGGGCTATTAAAATCGTTATTATATGGCATTCTCTATTCGCGTTGTCTACACAAATTGAAAGCCCTCCTTCTCTGTTTCTTCTATAATTCAAATTTTTTTCATGAAAAGTTTTGAACGTTAAGAATCTGTGAACCAAAATCCAAATAATTTTCTCCTCAAATCTTCGACACTACTATCAAATTGACTTGGATTTAAGATATGTTCTTCTAATCGTCGACGGGTATTGATCCATCATACTGATTGTTGAATCGTCGCTTGAAGCTTACTAGTCAAACTTTTTAAAGAAAGAAACTTAACAAATAGTTTATTGACTTAAATGCAAACTTTCAAATAGTTCAATGACTATTTTTTAATTTTTTAAAGTTACAAGATAAAAATATAAACATATTAATAATTTAATGACTTTAAGTGTAATTTACTCATTTTTTAATACCTTCCATAAGAGATTTGACAATAGAGATATGTGTGTGTATATGTATGATTTTCTAGAAAACAAATTTTTAATGACTTAAAAAATGGACTCAAAAATTATTTTTATTGTAAATTGTATTTTGATAGGTAAAAGAAAAATGAAGAACCCCTGCTTCACCATCATTTTATAAAAAGGGAAAACTGAGAAAAAGAAGAGAGAAAATATTGGTTAAGGAAATACTAAAATAAAAAGTAAACAAATAATACTATAATTGATTTAAGATGAGTAAATACTTAAAATATAATAAATTTATGTAAAAAATATAACCTTGTACTTTGTATAAAAATATTTATCTTATATATAATTTTTAAAAATATTTAATATGAAACTTATGTAATTTTACCAATATCAATGTACCTCAAAGCTTTAAAAATTGTTAAATTTATATGTGCGACATGTATATACATATTTAGAGGTGCTCATGGGTCGGGTCGGGGTCAACCAAAATTTTAGGCCTGAGCCCAACCCAAAAAATGGGCTTAAATGCCCAAGCCTGACCCAGATAAAAATACTAAGACCCGAGCTTGACCTGACCCACCAGTATTAAATTTTTTATACTATTCTTTTATATAATTTTTTTTAAATATAATACATTAAAAATACTAAAAATATTAAAATAAATGTTTTCCAACAAATTTAAAAAAAATTAACAAGCAAATATTTCTAAAATAGTAATAAAATTAACAATAAAAGAAGAGTTATACAATAACAATAAAATAGTAGAAACATAATAGTGAAATTGTATCAAAATAGTGAAAAAAAAACAACAACAAGAAAATAGCAAGAAAATAATAAAAAATAGTAAAAAAAAACCTAGTTTTTTTTAGCATAATCAAGTTGGGCCAGGCTTAGGGCTAAAAAAGCCTTATCTAAGGTCCGACCTGTTTTCTAAATGGGCCTTATTTTTTTGCACAAGCCTAATTTTTAGAACTATATTTTTATGCAAACCTTCTCACTTTTAGGGCGAACTTTCGGGTCTGGCTAGGTGGCCCGGCCCATGAGTAGGTATATACATTAAACATGGGCACATATGAAGGTAGGAAGAGGTCTTGGCCACTTTCAAATGGAAAATTGTTATTCAAGTCCTTTATAAGATGATTAAATTAAAATTTAATTTATGATAAAATTACACTTTTAACCCCTAAAATAAGAAAATTATGTTTAATCCCTTAAATAATGATGAAATAATAAATTAATACATTATAAAATTATGTTTTAATCTCTCAAAAATTTATTATTCAAATCCTGCCCCCTAAAAAAAATTATTAATTCACCCAGGTGTGTATATATGTTTTGCATGGGTGGCATGCGAAATGTCTCGTGTTATCATATAATTCGTTTTGAGCTTTACATATGATTGAGAAAATGAGTTATATCTATAGACACAAAAAATAATAATAACTGCAAATGTGACATCTATTTAGTTGTTTTTGTCAAGTTAACAAATAAATTTAAAATTGTTAAGATTTTGGGGCATATTGATAGATAACATGATAGCACGGATATCATATTAAATATTTTTTGTGCAAATATCATATTGTACATTAGATTAAAAGTTAAAAGATTAAATATGACATTAACCATTTATATTTTGTTTAAAACACTTTTTTTAGTGAATATTCGTATTTATATTTTTGTCATGTTCGTAATTGTCCATGACTTTTAACCATTGACAAATTAATTTAAGAGATATATATAAATATATATATATATATTTATATATATATATATATAGTTTTTAACTTGTAGGAAAGGGACAAAAATTTCATTAAAGAAAAAGGGGGCTTTCCGACAAAACTGGGTTATCATAGCTTCTCATTCCAACCTAGAAGTAACGACAGAGATTCGGACACGGTCCCACTACTTCTGGGTCCCACACGTCATTTGTCCCATCACTTCTCCCTTTTCTCTGACGAGAATCTCACAGTCACCCCCTTTTGTGGGGTCCAATCAGTAAAAACCAGATCTCTCCATCATTAGACACGTGGATTATTCTTAACTATTACCCTTTGTCTTTATGTTGTCACGCTCGCTTTGCCGGTTAATGTCAGCAGGACCGGCTTTGGCAGTCACTGCTATCTTTACGTGTTTGTCAGGTTTGAATGGTGACAAACGGCTACGGTTACATCAATGACAAAATTTACAAACCCCAAAAATATAAAACAAGAAAAAGGAAATTTGTTTTTACTATCAGTAATTTTCAGCATAGTAAATGCAGATAAATTTTGCAATTTAGCACACGTCAAGGTACAAATACGGTTGAGAATAATATGAGTTCAGAATAAAAGTTTATATTTTGGCGTTATTTATTTGGATGAAGGATGAATTTACTCTAAGAATATATCATAAATTTCAATTGTTACATAATCTCCCAAATAATAGTAATTTTATTTAGATTTAATATTCATTTAGTGCCTAAGGAAACATTAACATAAAGGAATATATATATATATATATATATATATATATCTGGATAATGTGTCGGCAATTTTTGTTGTCAAACAATAAGTTTTAATTGTTTATATGTATGTTAAACATTATCCTCCTGTTTTTTAATTAAAGTTTCCGATTTCTTTTTAAATGAAGAAAATTGGAAATTTTTTCTCAAATTTGACTTTGAATACTTGAAATCTAGAACAAAAGAAAATTATCACATTATTTTTTTGGTTTTATATATCTCATGTTTGTATCAAAATTATCAAATCTAAATTATATTAAATTTAATGTTTTGTAATTCTTCTGAAAATAAGTTGGTGTTATGTGTCAAAAGAGCACCAACTCAATTAAAAAATTACGAAAATGTTCTTTCTTAATTGAAATCAATTATATTATTCTAAGGTACTTTAATCTTTTTATTTTAACAAAAACCAATAAAAAAATGTACATGGTGAGATTTTAATCCTTGTCAATTAAATTGGTAAAATCTTAAATTTACCGCTCAACCAATGCTTTTATTTTGGTAAATAAAAACAACATTAAGCGATTACAGAAATAAACAAAAAAATTAAAAGCCCATAATATCCTTTTGGATTAACTCCCGCATCGCTTGAGGAGGTTCGAAAAAACACCTATAGACTGGTAAAATTTACACCAAGTTACTTAGCCATGAAATCCGCAACTATATTATGGTCTCTAGGAATATGACAGATACGGACTTTCCAATTCCTTTGTAACAGTGTATGGATGGCCCGTATTTTCAAAAGAGGGCTATTAATAAGTTTGCCAGGAAAAATTAATTCCACCAAAAGAGCATTATCAGATTCAAGTTCAACCTGTCAGTATCCCTTCTCTTAAGTCAGACGTAGCCTTTCAAGTATAGACCTCACTTCTATCCTGAAAATTTCATCTCTCCCAAATATCATCGAATAGCCACACAACCAATTACCATCCTCATCTCTAATGACTCCTCCAATTGCAACCGAGTAAGAACTAAGCGAAACTGCACCATCTGTATTGAGTTTAACCCATCTACTCTCTGGCTCAGACTAATTCATATTAGACACCATATGTCCTCTGTGAATCATAGGCTTTGAGGGTAGTGAGTAACTTCTCGTTCAAATGATACCTATATCTACCACATCCTAGACAGAGCTGTGACTGCTAGAAAATACAAACATATTCATGTTTTTCCATAGTAACCAACAAACAATAGGAAACAACATTTGCCAATCCAACTCTTGACTACCGCACTTCCCTACGTTCTGCAAGTTCCAGATAATCCATCCAAACTGCCTATAGGAATGAGCACTCTTTAACAACATGTAACTCAGATTCATTGGTAAAATTACATCTCGGGCAATTGCTTTCACAAGCCATTTGTATCCGAACTCTCTCCTCATTCGTCAAAAGTATGTTTTTCCATAATAGCCAAATGAACACTCTAACCCACTGCGGTACCTTGGCTTTCCAAAATAATTTCCAAACATTAGAATTATTTGTCAACTAAGATTGGTACATACCTCTATATGTATCCACCATGGAAAAGGAATTTCTAGTTGCCCATCTCCATGATAGTCAATCATTCTCTAAGATGGCAATACTAAGGCTATTTGCATCACAATTGGATTCGGAAGGAAATTTTTAAGATGGGTCCAATCCCAGTTCCTAAATTCATCAACTAAATCATAGGCTCGCAAAGTTTCATCAAGATACTTAGATCCCACATAGAAATTCCTTAGACGATCCACTTGAGGAATCCAATTATCGTTCCAAAAATTCATCAGGAATCCACTTCCAATAGTCTAATAAACATTATCCACCACATCCTGCCAAACTCGCATTAAGGACATCTGTAAATAGGAGCAATTACTTCTAGCAATAGAATTCGAAATCACCCTACAAATCTTGTACTTACTCCTTATAACCTTAACCCATAGGTCATCAGTCTTGGTTAACAAAAGGAAACCAAGTTTCAAAAGAAATAACTTGTTCTGAATAGCTATACTTTTTATACTCAAACCTCCTAATTCAATCGGAAGACAACAATCATCCCATTTTAAGAGAGCCGACTTCTTATCATCAGAAGAAGATCCCCAAACAAAATTACGGGCTAGCTTTTCAATCTCAACACACACATTACAGGAATACAAACTGTAGACATAAATTAATTAGGAATTGATAACAACACTGACTTAGCTAACGTAGGCTCCGTTTGTTTCACTGAAAATGACTTCCGGAAAATGATTTCTGGAAAATGATTTACTTTTCTGGAAAAGCTAATATTTTTTGGTGTTTGGATGAATCTGTGTAAAATATTTTCTGTTGTTTGGTAGATTTCTTAAAATTATTTCATAAAAGTTGTTTTCAATTAAACAAACATACATTTGAGATTTTATTATTTTTTTCATTGTTTAATTAAATTTATTTTTATATAATTTTATATTTTACATTGTTTTTACATATATTAAAATATTATATTAAATTTAGATTCATTACAACGTTATTTTTTAATTACATGACTACTAAGTGGGTATTTTTTATTTTAAAATATGGCATCAACAAAATTAACAAAAAAAATTAACGATGTCAACAATTGGACTTGATTTTCAAATTTAAAAAGTAAAGGGACTAAATTCTTGAAAATAAAAGTACAAAGACAAAATTACAAATCTGTGAAGTGTACATAGACTTATGATATATTTTAACCTTTATACTACAAAAAATTTATTATTAATATATTTATAATTGTAATAAATATTTATTATTAAAATATTAATATTGAATATTTTCAATAATATGTGAATAATATTATTTAAAATTAAAAATTTATTATTAAAATAAAATTGAAATATTTAAATAATTTATTAAAATAATAAATTATATTTATTATATTAATAATTTATTATATAACTAAAACATAAATAATTAAATATGTATGTTTAATAATATTGAAAAAAATTAATATTCTAAATTTTTAAAAATAAAAACAAAATTATTAATAATATATAATATTAAAATTGATTTAAGTTAAATTTTATATAAAAATAAAATTATCTATAGATGAGCTCTTTTCTGGAAAATGACTTACAAATAAAATTATCTATAAATGAGCTCTTTTCCGGAAAATGACTTACACTTTTTAAAAGGATAAGTCATTTTACAGGAAAAAGTGCTTATTTTACCTTAACTTGTAAGTCATTTTCCGTTGATTAAACTATTTTCTGTGAAACAAACACAGGAAAATGTAGAAAACATTTTCTATAAATCCTTTTACATGTAAACAAACGGACCCGTAATTCTGTCTGCCAGTGATAGCTTTTTAGCCTCCCACTCATTAAGCTTACAACGGACTTCATCGATTAAAAAATTAAAAATGCCAATTACGACTCTCTTATAGATAACTGGAAATCCAAGATGCATTCCCAAGTTAACCACTTGACCATATCCCACCTTTATGCAGATATCCGATGTAACAATTTCCAGAACATTAGATGAAAAGAACACCTGAGAATTATTTTTATTCACTTTTTATCTCAAAAAATGACATAAGGTGCACAAAATAGCAATAACCACTTCTCTTTGTTTTGGATCCGCTTCTCCAAGAAGCATGAGATCATCAGCAAAAAAGGATGTGATAAGGCTGGACCTCCCTTAGCCAAAACCAAAGGCTTCGACCTTCTATTACTCACTGCTTCATCAATCAAGTGCCCCAATCTCTCCATGCATAAAAAAAAAAGTAAGCAGATAGAGGGTTTCCTTGTCGCAAAGCTCTAGAAGGCCTGAATTCGTCTGTCACCCCACCATTCCAGAGAACTTGGAACATAGCCGAAGATACAATATTCATAATAATTGTGATCAAACTGGACGTTAACTCTGCTTCTGAAAAAGTATCCCTAAAAAAATCCCAATGAATTCTATCATATACCTAGAGGTGTGCATGGGCCGGGCCGAGCTGGGCCAAGTTCAACTAAAAATTCAGGCCCGTTTGCTAGGCCCGGGCCCGACTCGACCCAAAAAATGGGCCTAAAATTTTGTCCAAGCCCGACCCGAATAAAAATGCTAAAATCGGGACCCAACCCGGCCCGCGCATATTAATTTTTATATAATTTTAAAATATATATAATACATCAGAAATATTAAAAACATCAAAATAAATATTTCTCAACAAATTGAAAATAAAATTTAAAAATATGTATGCAACTTAACAAGCAAATATCTCTAAAATAATAATAAAATTAACAATAAAATAAGCTTTATACAATATCCAAAGAATAATAATATAATAGTAGTAACATTGTAGTAAAATGGTAGCAAAATAAGGAGAAAATAACAAGAAAATAATATTAAAAAAGTAGATTTTTTTTGTCCTTTAGTAAATTTGGGCCGGGCCCAGGCCAAAATTGCCTTATCCGAGGCTCGGCCTATTTTTTAAACGGGTCTTATTTTTTTATCTAAGCCCATTTTTCAGGCCTATATTTTTGCCCAAACCCTTCCGCATTTCGAGCGGGCCTTCGGGCCAGGCTGGGTGGCTCGACCCATGATCAGGTCTACATATACCTTATCGAGATCAATTTTTAGGATCATCCTCGATTTTCTGCCTTTGAAGTTCCTCAAAGAATGGACCACCTCCTGAGCAATGACAATATTATCTGAGATGCTTCTACCTATCACAAAACTAACTTGATTTTGTTTAGTAAGTATTGACATTAACGGATGCAATCTATTACCAATTGGCTTGGTAATAATCTTGTATAATACCATACAGAGACTAATCGGGCGAAATTGAGTGATGCTTTTTGGGCTGTCTACCTTAAGGATTAGAATAAGCAGAGTTTAATTAATTATGTGATCCACTAGACAACCTCCAAAAACCTGTCGCACTAGCGAGCAAACAGAAGCTCCAATAGTGTCCCATTGAGATTGATAAAACTTTGCATGGAAACCATCAGTTCCTGGAGCTTTAAGTGGAGCCGTGCCAAATACTGTATTATGGATCTCTAAATCGGTCACCTCCATTTCAGGGGTGGCTTTCTCCACTTGTGATGAAACCAAAACTTGTTCATTGTAAGGCAACACCCAATCAACTGAATAATCCAAAGAGAAAAAACTCTTGTAAAAGTTAATAACTTGATGTTCTAGAGTTTCAAGATCAAGACACCAATTAACCCCGCCCACCTTTAGGCCCTCAATCCTGTTCCTTCTATGCCTAGCAAGATTTCTACCATAGAAGTATTTGGTATTCTCGTCACCATTCAGAAGCCAAGTCAACCGAGATTTCTGAAACTACAATAATTCCTCATGCTTCAAGACCTTCTCCAACTCCTGTCTCAAACCCATTTCTCGAGTTCGAAGCCTCTTAGACGACCTTAATTTCAACAATTTCTGAATTTTCTTCAGTTTATAAATCATCTGTCTTTTCTGACTGAAGATATTGTTGTAAACCTACTTATTCCAGTCTTGAACCTTAACCCAAAATTGCTCAAAAGTATTCACCACGAATCATCATAATTCTAGTTACTATTAACCAACGTCCAAAACTCAGGGTGTAACATGCAATTGTTAAGACACCGAAAAAGCCTAGTCCCCCCAAATACGGTTTAAGGGATATTAAAATTGGATGGTGGTTAGATTTTAAACTGTGTAGATTCTGAATCAAATACTTATGTGCAAATTGATCAAAATAAGAATTCCCCAAAGCTCGGTCTAATCGTTGAGATAACCCTTCTCTACTCCATGTAAATCGAGATCCACAACATCCCAAATCATGAATCCCATTATTGAACAAGAACTCCTGAAAATAAACACAACCAGTTTTTGATGTAGTTGCCCTACCGCTCCTTTTAGATCCATCTAGAATCAAAATAAAATCCTCAGCAATAAGCCAAGGTTCATTACATGTATCGCCCGCAGAATTCAAATACTCCCACACCATACGCCTATTATTCCTTTGAGGGCTAACATACACAACCGAACACAAGAACCCTGATGAATCTTGACAATTACTAATCCATATGGATACAACCTGAGAGTTTAAACCCAAGATTCTAACATTAATATTATTATTCTATAGTACCCAAATTCCACCAGAAAAAACCATTTGCCTTATTCGACAAGAATTAGAATACCCCAATTTGCTTATAACTTCATCAGCATGGAAACCACTATCTGGGCTTCAAATAAACAAAAAAAATTAGGACTAAACTCACGTCTAAATTCAGAGATAAATTTATGGAAGCATAGATGTCCTGCTCCTTAAGAATTCCAAAAACTCAAATTTAAATCCATAAAATTAGAATGGATGATCACCAGAAAAAGACAAGAATAGGTACTAATAGCTTACCCCAACACCACGGTTGGAGCCCACTTCCAAACTTTCTCCCTCCTCCAAGGTTGAACTCTCCATATTAAGTCGTTCCCCATCCTGATAAAGGTTTCTCACAATACCTCCAATGTCGGTGAAAGTTCCAAGGTAGGTTGTTCAACATGTCCCATATTCGTCAGGAGGTTTCCTTCTAATAATAATATCTTCATTTGATCCATCTTCCACACTTCTTTCCTTGTAGCTCCAAACTTAAAAAATTATTTTCCTTCCTAGTCCCGGAACCAAGTGAAACATTTTCAATAGTTCGAAAAGTCATATGCTTAGATTTATCCAAATTGGCCTTTAAATCAACACATCTAAAATTTTCCTTGCTTAAAACACTTTCACTACCTATTCGGCCCAACATGTTATCTTTACCAAACCTACTAGGATTCTTTTTAAAAATAGACCTAACTCTTCCATTATTGGGATTCAACACTCCCCTAATAGTTTTAAGCCCAATCAACCCACCAATCCCTTTACCCTTAACCCTAGCCTCCTTTCTTCTAGTCCCGACATCACCCAATGCCACCCCACTTATTTTCCTTCTTGATGAAGACGCTTCATTCCCTATTTCACCAACCGTTTTTTCAGACGAAAACATTGGCAAAATTTCCTCCATTAATTAGCCTTTACCCCATCGTAACTTCCGGCCATTGTCTCCTCCCTTACGGCCTCCAATGCAGCAAATCTAGAGCTTCCAAGTCGATTAATGCCATCGACGTTTTTCCTTTTTGATGAACCAAACAGTTTCCCCTTTGGTTGTCGTTCAACCAGCATCCAATGACCAAATTCCTCCTTTTCCACTCTAGTTTGAAGATCAAATTCGCAACCCTGAACCTTCAAAAATAACCATTTTCTCAACCTCGAGCCACCGGCCACAGTCACATTTACCATCGTGTCCAATTTTCCCTCAGAGTAAAAAGTCGAGCTATGGCCATAAAGTTTGCATGAGAAATAGACATTAGGTAAACCTTCATATTAGACCCTTTGAATTCTGCCATTGACTCTTATTTTTGAAATCAAAGGTTTTTTCAGATTCACACTAACAGCTAGTCTAGCAAATCTCCCTCTAACTGTCGCATCAGTTTGAACGTCAATATGGAACACTGGTTTGACCATATTGCCAATAGCCCTAAGTAGAAATTCTGAGTAGAAACCCTTTGACAACCCCGATAGATGAATCCATACCACCCCAATAGACGAATTCATACCACCTGAGTGTCCACCTTATTATTGGTTGTCGAAAAATCAGCAGTCCAAGCTCTCACTGATAGGTAATGCCCAAAAACCATCCAAGGGTCACCTAACAACACTTTATGAAACTCATCTTTATCCTGGAAACAATAAAGGTAGAAATCGTTTTCCAGATCCATTAATTGAAATCGACCCTTGATGTTCCATAAGGTAGACACCTTATTGAGTAAAGTACTGAATACTATTTTCCTTCCTATCAATTTTATCACAATTGACAGAGCCATTCTCTTCTCAATAAATCGCTAATCACGATCTGAAAACGTTATTGAGGGGATTCCACTCACCATCTCTGTCACTACATCTTCGAACTTTAATTTGAAACCCCTTCCATACTTACATTCCCATCAAGACCCTTTTCATCACCTAACAACTTAGCCTTGTACGAAATCTTGGCCATGTTCTCCTCTTGCACCTCCATAGATAACTCCGACCATCGTCTTTCCTTCTTCGTAGCCCTTTCAATACCACCATTCGAGGCCGTGAAATTCGCACCTATTGCAAAGTCAATCAAAGAGAGAGTTTCAGGCACTGTTCTTTTTTTATTAAACTTTGGTATTCAGGATATCTAATTTAATATATTTTTATAAAATTTTATTTTAATATGCACAATTTATTACCTTAAATTTCGTTATACTTACGATTTAATCTAATTTTTTATTTTAATATCGTACATATTTCATCTGTTATTATTATTATTTTTAAACACGCATCTGTGTTTTAAATACGTGGTTTCCGTGCGCATACATATGTGATAGAATTTCTAATATATATTAATTGGTTATTATATGAGATAATTAATAATAACAAGTAGAAAATTGTTTTAAAAATAATATGGTGATAAAATTGTTAGCCGCATATCCTGAAATAAATAATGAAAATATGTAGAGAAGTCACTTTCTTTTTGCACTGATTATTGTTTTTCATTGGTTTATAATTGGTGGCACGAGATTTTCATTGGATGAAAAAAAAAATGCTAATATGGAAAATTTTATGGCATGTGTTTTCTTCAAGATACTTGCCCATTTCATTGTTTTATTTCTCTTTTCTTTTACGTTGATAAAAGATATTGGATAAATTTCAATTTTAATCCCTTTACCTTTTCGAGATTATATAAGAATAATATTTCAATTTTGATCCTTATATTTTTTTTTTCAAATTTGAGATTTAATCTCTATATTTTAATTTTGACATAATTTGACATAATATTGTCATAACTTAGTAGGTCAACTAAACAATATCATTTTTTGTTACATGGTTAGGAGTAAGTATTTTTTATCACACCAACAGATTTAAAAAAAAAAAAATTAACGATATTAACAGATAGACCTGAATTGTAAATTTCAAAAAGTAGATATACCAAGTTCATAAAAATAAAAGTATGAAGATTAAGTTCTAAATATACAAAGAGTACAATGACTTGGAGCATTGTAATTTTTAAATTTTTATTTTATAATTTAGCAAAAAAAAATAATTAACCTAATAAGAAGTATAGGTTGGAACCATACTAGTTAAAATTGAAAAGAAAGAAATAACTAAATGGAAGCCACGAAAATTCCTAATTTTGTATGAATTTTTTATTTAAGTGTACAAGATTAATTTTTTTTGGAGTTATTTTTAGGCATAATATTTATTTGTCCTTCAATTCTACAAAAAATTATTTTTTTCTTCCATTAATTTTCTATCTCTTTTAGTCTTTAAATTTGCGATGTTTGTCAAATCACCCTAAAATGGATGAAAAAGTTAACGTTTGTTAACTTTGTTGGTGTGGCATACACATGGATTGCCACGTAGATATCACGTATGCAATTAATTAATTTTTAAAATTTAAAAATTGAAAAAAATAAAAATTATTAAAAGTATAAAAATTTATAAAAAAGTGTCTAACATATTTTTATTTTTTTAAAAATAATTAATTGCTAACATGACATATGCATGGATTGCCACGGAGATGTCATGTCAGCTAGTGGTGTCTATGGGTCGGGTCGGGTCCAACCAAAATTTTAGGCCCATTTGCTAGGCTCAGGCCCAACCCAAAAAATAGGCCTAACATTTTGCCCAAGTCTAGCCCGAATAAAAATGCTAAAACCCGGGCCTGACCCACCCGTATTAATTTTTTAAATAAAAATATAATACATTAAAAATACTAAAAACATTAAAATAAATGTTTCCTAACAAATTGAAAATAAATTAAAAAAATATGTATACTTAAATAATACTAAGATAGGTGCAACTTAACAAGCAAATGTCTCTAAAATAGTAGCAAAATTAACAATAAAACAAGAGTTATACAATATCCAAACAATAATAACAAAATAGTAGCAACGTAATAGTGAAATTATAGTAAAATAGTGAAAAAAAAAAAGAAAATAGCAATAAAACAATAAAAAACTATAAAAAAACAACTTTTTTTTTTCATATTTGGACTGGGCCGGACCGGGCTTAGGCAAAAAAAGCCTTATTCAAGGCTCGACCCAATTTTTAAAAAGGTCTTATTTTTTTTCCACTCTAGCCCATTTTTTGAGCCTATACTTTTACCTAAACCCTCTCACTTTTCCAGCTGATCTTCGGACCTTGTCGCCATGGACAAGTCTAACGTCAGCAAATTCAACAAATATTATCTTTTCCATATATTTTTAGATGATTTTACAAATAATATAAATTACTTTCAAGAGTTAAAAAGTTAAAAATTAAATAAGGAGTTAAAATAATTTTTTTTTTTTTAAAGTTTGAGGGAGATACACATCCTTGTGCTTTTCTTAATACAAATCCTAAACTCTTGACGAGGAAATAATATTTTGTATACTC
The DNA here is from genome assembly GCA_005393395.2 of Gossypium australe. NCBI lineage: Eukaryota > Viridiplantae > Streptophyta > Magnoliopsida > Malvales > Malvaceae > Gossypium > Gossypium australe. Next base: position 135,411,764 of record CM016623.1, read on the forward strand.
AAATTCACTACAAATGATTGTAACCGCAACAATATTATGTGAACTAAGATGATTTGAGCAGCATTTTAAAGGTGTTTTTTTTTTTCTTATAAACCATTTTGTTTTCTTTATTAATTATTAACGTTGGAAAAAGCAAATGCCAAGTTAGCAGTTTAGTGGGTAAAAAGATGACCCACCTATTTTATTGGCCTGGATGTGGCAGTAAAAGTTCCACGTCATCATCATCTACCGTGAAAGCACGAGTCACTAAGATCTACCTTAGTCATCATTTGGGTCAACAGCTATGGTAGATCCGTTCAAAAGTCAAGTCAGTCGTCTGAGTTGGTAAGTTAGATTTATTTTGGGTCAGGTAAAAAAATATTTATTTTGAGTTGAATTAGTTGGATTAGAAATTAAATTAAATAAAATTTAAATAATTATGAATTTTGAATATTTTAAATAGTAAAATTAGTTATTTGGGTTGGTTGAATTGAGTTGAGTTGGATTTTAAACTTAATTTTTTTAAAAAAAATTGTCTCGAAGCTTCATCCATAAGTAAAATTAAAAGGTGATACTTTTCTCCTTAGGATATAGTAAAAAAAAAAGGTAGTATATTTAAGATACCAAAGAGTAATAGCGAAAAAGCAAACTATCCAAAATTGGAGTAGTGAGCAAATCGTTTAGGTCACTAATTTTTCGGTTCAATCATTCTAAATAATTTAATTAAATAAATTATTAAAAATTTAATTAAAATATTAAAAAATTGAATATAAGTTCAAGCAATTTTTTAACCCGATTGAACCGGTCCGTACTAGTTCCTAGCTCAACCAATCCAAGGCCTTTCACCAGACCATTACCCCAATTGATATCCGATTTGACTGACTAATTCGATTCAATTAACATCGTAAAAAAGTGAATAATAATTATAAGAATTATAAGAAATTTCAATTTCTTAGACATGTTTGATTAGTATAGTGTAATTATAACTTTAAAAAGATAAATAAATTTAAAATGTTTGAAATTCGTAAATGTAAATTACCTTGCGTAATTCTCCCGATTCTTAACCTCCATAAGAATTGGAGTAAGTAATTGGATGCTCCAATTAATATTTAATTTAGTGGGATTTATTAATTGCAATAATTACTTAAACATGTAACATATATGTAATTATAAATAATTATATTCAAATTTAATTTATGTGTAGCTTAAAGTATGAGATTATAACGATTTTGTAACTTTACTGGAGAAATTAAAAAAATGTGCATGTGCAAAAATGAACCTTTAAATCATTAATATCAATTTGCAAGTTGTTTCTTTTAAGGAAGTTACAAGTGCAACAACAAGTACAATTCCAAACAATACATACAAATAATTAGAATTAGGATTAATTAGAATATATTTGTATGTAGATGAAAAATTTGGATGAAGCTTACCCATGATAAAACTTAGTAAAATCAAATCTTGAAATAACTGATGAGGTGAAACATAAACTTTCATATATTTTTTAGACAGCAAAATGCTTTTAGTTATATTGTAGTATCAAAGATAAGATAAAGTAAAAGTAAAAGTAAATACTAAAATTTAAAATTCAAAATTTTAGATTAAAAAAATAACAATGATGAAGACAAAGATGAATATTGATAAATGCTACAATTGAATCGGTCCAAGTCTTTTTAAAAATTGGTTTAAAAAATTATATTTTTAGGCACATCAAAAGTTTAAATTCTTTTTCTTTTTAAAATAGAGTCTTATGGTATTTCTAGTAATAAACTTTTAGTTGAAATAGTACTTGTGTTTTGTACGAGGTAGTCCAAATCGTTTTCGGATTTCAATTGATCAATCTTCTCCACTATCATCGAACCTCTAGTTGCTTTGAGTGTGGACTCAAAGAAAACAAACCAAGTGCACAAAATGAAAACTTTTCTTTAACTTAACTTTCAGTTGGAAAGTTAGTTCTCTTTGTAACACCCCAAAATTGACTTGGTTGTCGAATTCGAGTTACGGGATGCTATATTCGTTGCTGTAGCAACTACGATCGAATTGCAATTCAATTTAATAGTTGGTACATTTGAAGTTCAAAACATTATTACAACATATAACAAAATCATATACGAGCTTACAGAAGCTCGTTAGATGACTTAATAGCAAATAAGGACCAAAATATAAATTTTGCAAACTATCAAGTTGATGTCGCAGCTTTTAGGGTTCCATGTTACACCCAAAAATATAGGGGGTTAATTGTAACAGTGTGACACGGCCAACTACAAGCCCGTGTGCTAGGCCATGTGAACAATTTAATTTTCAATAATTTTCAATAATTAAGTACAATGGTCACATGGCCAAGTCACACGGCCAAGTCACACGCCCATGTGCTAGGCCGTGTGACACACACGATCGAGACAAAAGCCCGTGTCTCTGTCCGTTGAGCAATTTGAAGCATTTTGTTTCTCAAATTTTAAGATGCAAGGGACACACGGCCAAACCACATGCTCGTACGCATGGTCGTGTGTCACACACGGTTGAGACACACGCCCGTATGGACAAAATAAGGCCATTTCCAAGCCTTTTTTCTCACCCAACCTGGCATCAACCTATCCAACCAATTTTTGTAGTATTACAAGTCACAATAAAACCTTTAGTTCAAGCCAATTTCAAGTTCAATACATGTCATAACATCCCATTCATGCAACCATTAATATATTTATGTAACTTCCATCATTCAACCATTTCAATACACATTTTAAGCATGATAAAGCCTTATATAACTACATCAAAATATGCTTAACACTAGCCATTCCAATAGTTAGTTTCAACCAAAACATTATCATGCCAACATTGGCTAATTAGCCTATAGATGCCATTATGACCAAAATTAGTTTTCTAGTTGTACCAAAATGAGTCTAGGGATAGTGTGATGATACTCCGACCAGGTTCAAACCTTTACGAGCTTCTGAGTACTATAAAACAAAGTAAGCATTTAATGCTTAGTAAGTTCGTATAATTGGAAATTTAACTTACCATTCATTTCCATTAAAGTAAAAATACAAAATGCATCCAAGAAATTTGGCTAATAGCCTGTAACACCCCAAAAATCCTTTATAATTATTCTCGTATGTTTGTGATACAAATATCTGTTTGCTTCAGTGGTTAAGTGTTCTGGGAGTGTCTGAGAAGTCTTGGGCTCAAGCCTTAGCTTGGGCAAAATTTTGTTTTTAATTGAGTAAACCCCTATTTCTAATCAGTAGGCTTATAAATAAATGTTGGTAAAATATGTCAGAATGGGCCTGCTGGTTTAGTGGTTAAGTGGCGTGTTAAGTGGCTGGAGGTCTGGGGTTCGAATCTCTACACGTTCAAAGGGGATTTATTTTTAATGCTTGGCTGTGAAAAAGTTGTGTTTGACCGAAATTCTGCAGAGTTTGGGTGGGATTTGAATTTGGTGGTTGAGGGGATTGTGTTAGAGTGATATGGGGAGAAAAATGTGGAGGGGGAGTTGTGGTAGAACCGAAATTGGTAGTGGCAATTCGACCACTCTTCCTCATTCTTCCAAATTTTCTTTCCTGATAGTGTTTTCCTTTTCTGCCTATAGTTTCTTTGTCGAATTTGTTTGCTACCCCAGACTCTTCCCTTTGCCTCCGATTTTCTACTTTCTATCACTACCTATTAATCTTTTTCTTTTTGTTATTTTATTCATCGTAGTTTCTTTCTTCTTCTTCTCCCCGTAAACCTCTGCCGAATCTTTCCCATTATTTTTTGGTCTCCTTTTTATGATTGCCACTGAATTCTTGTTCTTCCCCACTCTAAAGTTTTGGTTTCCCTCTAAAAAGGGGAAATCGTCGTTAGTTTCTTTTCTGTTCCCCTTGGCTGAATTTTTGTTGATCTTTTCCCTCTCTCCTGTACTTTTTCTTTTACTTGCTGCCCAAATTGGTATTTGACTCGTCATCAAATTCTCAGTCACCGCGACTCGCTATATCGGTGCCTTTGTGCTTTTTAGGTAAGGTTGGTAAGAGTGGACACTATTTTAGATTGATGAATCTTTTTCTAATGGAGGCTTAAATCATATTTAGGTAACCGATTGACTGTGGAGGTTCGTTCAGTGCTGAAGAAGTGAGGAATCACCATCGTTCATTCAAGGTAATGTATCTGTAAGTTTATCATTTAGTCATCGTGTGCGACTTCGTTGAAGTTATCGGCAAATAACTTAATTGATGTGTTAATGGACAATAATAGGTGCTAGAGTACTCGTGGTTGCACTACCTTCGAACCAATACCAGGTGTATAAACACGACTCTCAAAATGAAAATCGGTGAAAAGCCAAAAAACGTGAAAAGTCGACGCCACACGGGCGTACGGCCATCCGTGTGGTAGGCCGTCTGACCGAACACGGGCGTATGATCGTCGACACTGGCCATTTGATTATTGGGCCACTCAAATGAACCACATGGGCGAGTTGGATTATTGGGCCAGGCCGTGTGATTTACACGGCCAATGCCATTTTGAGCCGTGTAGGCCACAATGGCGTGTGGGCCCACATGGGCATGCAACATGGGCCCATGAGCCCATTTTTGCTGTTTAACTGCTAAGGTTGCACAGGTCGCCCGAGTCGACTGTGGACCTACTGTAGGGTTGGTGAGCGTACCTAGACCCCTAATTGACTGAATTGACAGTATGACTGATATGAATAAGCATGATGATGTTCCACTGATTTGATACTGTATGCCCTGACTACATGCATAATATTCTGTTATAGCATGTTATATTTACATATTGCATTGCATTGGGTTGGGGGTTTATTTTGTTCGAAGGAAGTGTACTGAAAGGCCTCGCGCCTAATTTACTGGCAGCTCAACTGCAAACTACTGTTTTAGTGCCCAGCCAGTACTACTTAGAGTGTAGGGATGTGTGGGTTGATTATATCCCCACATGGAGTGTAGGGTTGGACGGAGATAGAGTGTAGAGGCTGGTTGGGTAGGATTTCCTGATTGCATATTGGTTACGGTTACTTTTACTGAGATGGGCTAAAGCCCGAACTGATATTGATATTGTAATGGGGTAAGGCCCTAACTAAAAATAAAACCGTTACTGAAATGGGCTTAGGCCCAGATTGTGATTGCTTTCTGTTTGGTTGTTTTATATGGGATTACACACTGAGTTTTCGTAAACTCACCCATCTGTTTTATCTGTACAGGTAATCCATAGACATAAGCGGATCGGTGCAGTAGAGGACTCACGGTGGCTACATAACTCATTTCATTCTATTTTAGTAATTAATTATAACTTTGATTTTATTTTGTGGTATTTACTGTAATAATGGCTTCTTTGGATTTTCATGGATTATTTAGGATTTTTATTGTTTTGATTTATAACTGCTAGTCGTGGGGACAATTGAGTTTTCCAAAATCAAACCTTTTTAACAAATTGCACGCAAATACGCAAACTATTTTTAAAGCTTCCGCGATATGTGACATTTTGAAAATTAATAATGTTCTAAAAATAAATAACTTTTTGATAATAATTCACGTTTTGGAAATGAACGACACATCTTAGAATCAATGAAAGGTAATAAAAAAAAAGGACTAATAGAAAAGAGGGTTTTTCTTTAATAACTTGTTTTATGAAAAACACTTCAATGTGACATCGCCAATTCAGCCATAACGTCTAGGTCGGGTTTGGGGTGTTACATAGCCTAAACACCCAACTTCATCAAAACATGTTTGTCATTGTAATTCACACAATTGTCAAGAAACATGAATAAGCTCATCATGAGATAACTTTCATATACATATACTTTTCTTATCATATTTCCCTATGACATGTACATTTCCACGACAGATCATTTCAAGTTCATTTTAGCCATGTCAAAACTTTGCTCGTTGAGTTTATTAGAAATATCGATGAACACATATATAGTACGCTTAAAGTGTACAAAACTGTAATCCGTCAATTCATATTCATGGGTACTCATTAGAGCATATAATCAGGAAGCACTCTTTCGAGCCATTTAAGAAGAAGCTCATGTGAGCCATGTAATAGAAAGCTTATCCAGACTATAACAAGAAACTCATAAAAGTTTGAAACAGATTGCTCATATGAGCTTAATAGGTAACTTCAAAGAGCTATTATTAGGAAGCTCCGAATAGCCATATATCAGTAAGTTCAAGCTAGCCTATATCGGGACGCTCATAAAGAGCTGCAGTATGCCCGCAATACATGAAGGATCAATACTGATAATATATAACAGAATGCTCACAAAAAGTTGTCGTATGTCCGCAACACATGTATGATCAATACAGATCAAGATGCTCGAAGGAACCATGTAACGGAAAGCTCAAGGGGCTTATAACAGGATGCTCTTTCGAGCTATAGTGTGTTCGCAATATATGCAGGATCACAACCAATACGGGAAATATTGTATCTATCGAGTTTCATTTATTCAAACGGGACTTATTGCTTATCGGTATTATCGGACATGTGATCAATTTTATACATAAGATAAGACATTTATACAATTCACACATATACAATATTAAATTCAAACATATAAATATACACAATTTAGTTACACGAACTTACCTCGTCACTTACTCGTATACGGAAATCTACTAATCCGATACTTTTTCTTTTTCTCGATCTAACTCTTTATTTGATCTTTCTGGATCTATATAAATGAATTTAACTTCAATTTTACACATTTCATATTCAATTCAATCCAACTTACATCTTAGGCAAAAGTACCATTTTGCCCCTATACTTTTAATTAATTCCAATTTCATCCCTAAGCTTGGAAAAGGAAATTCATGCAATTTAATTGATAAACTATAAAAGTAACATATTTTAATCCCACATTTAGTATGCTTTTGGATGATTTAAGCCTCGATTTATGTAAAAAGGTGCTCTTAATCCTTTCTTTTCATGTCTTATATCTAGGAAAGCACCCGAGGATGAAAAGAACATAAAACGGGCCCAAAACGGAGTAAATGGGCCATATCACGAAATTCGCACGGTCGTGTGGGCTTAAACGGAGTAACATATTTTAATCTCACATTTAGTATGCTTTTGGATGATTTAAGCCTCGATTTATGTAAAAAGGTGCTCTTAATCCTTTCTTTTCATATCTTATACCCAGGAAAGCACCCGAGGATGAAAAGAACATAAAACGGGCCAATGGGCCATATCACGAAATTCGTACGGCCTGGACTTAAGCCCACACGGCCGTGCCGCATTGATCATCTAGAACACGGCCTTACCCCCGATTCACACGGCCGTGTCTCATTAAAGAAGTTCAAACACGATTTGAAGACTAGTCACACGGACGTGTGACATGGCCGTGCCCCTATCGTGGCAAAGAGCAATTTCATTCGGATTTGGATACTTTGAGGCGAAGAAATACATTCCAAGAGCCTATATAAACCCCCCTAAGTGTTACCTGAAAGGAGGGCGGTTAGCTAGGCCAAAGAGCCAAGCCGAAAAGGTTAGAGTTGTGGGAATTACTCGAAGATAGCCAGTTGATCCATCTCAAGAAGCCGGAATTCTACTCAAGACGGCGGATCTCTCCTTCAATTCCTTCAGGGAGTTTTAGGGATTTCTTATGTTTTGTTTTATCTTTTCTTCTGAGATATTTTCTTTATTTGTTATGAACTAAACTCTTCAAATACCTGAAGGGGATGAAACCTAGATGAATCTTGTTATTATTTTCTGAACTATAAGATAAATACTTGATTTGTTCTTAATTATGTGCGCTTAATTCTTGTGTTAATGTTTCCGGGATATTGATTCAAGTCAGATGTTCTTAAGTGGAGGAGCAAAAGTCCCTACTTAAGAATAGATCTAGCATAATTAAAGCGGAGTTGTTCGTGTGCCTAGAGATAGGGTGACGAGATTTTGCCGGATTAGGGTGAAACCTAATATGGGAATCCATAGATCAAGTTAATGCGATTCTAGGGGTTTTAATTAGAAAGAGATTTCAATTAATCAACCTAGGGTTAGTTATTATTCGTTTCAAGAGAGGGTTTAATATAACTTAGGGAATCCTACGGATCAAGTCAAGTGAATAAATCGTACGGTTCAGGGTTAAATAACAAGTGAAGTCTAGGTGGATTCTTCCTGAGGGTATCGTCTTAAATCAACTGAATCTTCTTTCAAGTTATTTCCCAATTCATTCTTTTTGTCTTTGCGTCTTTAGCTTAGTAGTAGTTAGATTAGATTTAAACAACTTCACTTATTTTAGGCTAGATAATAAAAAGAAGGTTAGTATTAGTACTTTTAGTTCCTTTGGGTTCGACAATCCGGTCTTGCCTAAGCTATACTACTGTTCGATAGGTACACTTGCCTTTAATCGTTGTCAGAGTTAGTTTGCAGGTTCGATCATTCTCTTTATAAATTTTAAGACTCTGATCACAGCGATCATTAATCCTTATTCCAAGCCTAGCAAAAAATTCCATATAACATTTATAGCCCATTTAATTCATAAAATTTAGAATTTTTCCGTAAATTTTATATCTTTACAATTTAGTCTCTAAATCACAATTTCATCAAAATTCTCTTTACAAAAGTTTTTTTTATCTATCAATAACCTTTCATTTTCTACCATAAATTTAAAAATTTCAGCATACTCATCCATGGTAAAATTTTAAAACTTTCATAACTTTGCAAATTGATCCCTAAAATAAATAGATTACGTTATTACGATATCTGAAATGAAAAAATAACTAAAAACAGGACAAAATTGCTTACCTAATTAAGCTTGCTTGATGTCTTTTCTCTTAGCTAGGATTTCCATAAAAGTAAATTGGGAAAAATGATAAAATAAGATGATATTAGATTTTTATCATATTTAATTATTTTAATTTCCAATTTAGTCCTTTTCTTTTCTTGAATTTCCATGGATGAGTCATTATAATTATCTACTAACTTCATTTAATGGTCTAATTGTCATATAAGGACATCAAGTTTTGAATTCCATAGCTATTTACTACCTAGAGCTAGTAGAACTTAACTTCTGCATTTTATGCAATTTGATCCTTTCTATAATTAAACATGTAATCGGTAAAATTTTTATAACGAAATTTTCATATGTATTTCCTATCATAATGCAGACCATGCAATAATATTAAAATAATTTTTTTGACTCAAATTTGTGGTCCTAAAACCACTGTTCTGATTTCACTGAAAACTAGCTGTTACATTAATTAAAATGGTTAAAGAAATAAATGTATTATGGTTTAGGGTTGTAACGCCCTGAATAAATTAAGTCCACTTTTGTGAAGTTTGGAATAAATGTGTATCTGCTTCAGTGGCTAAGTGTTCTGGGTGTGTGTATGAGGTCTTGGGTTTAAGTCCCATATTTTCAAATTTTGTTATTTTTTATCAGATCAGACGTGCAAAGTCCTACCCCCATCCTCTACACACCATCTTCGTCCATCCCATCACACCATGTGGGGTTAAAAACACCCAACCATCCTTACACACCATATAGTGTTGATGCGACACATAACAGATAATATGCAGTCAAGCTACCAGAATATAGGTGAAAGGTCGCCGTACAGATCATTTCCTCCACATATACAAATCCCACCCCAAACACAGATACAAAATACATATGCAAAAATAATAGAATAAACATGCTTAACATACTCGTATACAGATAAATACATACTTAACAGTACAGTTAGGCATACATATCAGTTTTCTACTCAAATCAGACTGTAAGGGTACTAGATCACATGAAATAGGGTTTGGTTAGGCCTTACCATCCTTACGGTAGGTCCACAGTCGATCGGAACAACCCGTACGACCCTAGGGGAAATTTTATAATTTTGGGCTCACATGCCCGTGTGGCTTGCCCGTGTAGGCCCACACGCCCAACCTAGCCTAGCCCATGTGGTCAACACAGGCACACTCACACCGTCACACAGTCGTGTCAAGCGCACGACCACACCTTTTTCAGTCATATGGTCGTGTCTCATACACGGCCAGCCACATGCCCTTGTGGCGTCGACAGACCCGATTTTCAGCTTTCGCCAAACCTTGATTTTTTATGTTTAGGGTACACATTTGGTTCGAACTTGATGCGAAACCACTCCCGAGACCACTAGAACCTAAAAATAATATTCCAACAACTGATTAACAAACAATTTGTGAAATCCACAAAAAAAATTGAATCGTACAAATGAGGTTATCACCGATAAGAACCATTACTTTCATAATTTAGGTCATTGAAGCGCTAACCACAGGTTCTCCTCAACCCTTGCGCAAAACGTTCTCAAAGAATTACTTTCCTTATACTATACCCCATTATTGAAATTCCAACGAAAAGAATAATTTTAATCAGTTTACAGAAACCGAAACCTACAGTCAAACAAAACCCCACTTACCAAAATTGCACGATGAACACCGAATTTCGAAATACAATGATACGACAACAGATTATAGTAAGAATTGCAGGAAAAAGAAGAGAAAGTAGAATGTGGCAGAGAAAAGAGAAACTAACGTCTCCCGCACTTAAAAATTTGATATGGCCCAATGAACCTAGGGCTCAACTTGCCCTTACGACTGAACCGCAGAACTTTTTTCCACGGAGATAGCTTAAGAAATATGAAGTCACCCACAACGTACTCAATATCCCTCCTTTTTAGATTCGCATAGGACTTTTGTCTATCAGAAGCCACCTTCAGATGATCCCGAATCAGTCTAACCTTATCTTCAGTCTCGAAAACCAAGTCAGGACCCAAAATCTGGCGATCACCCAACTTAGTCCAACATAGCAGATTACAACATTTACGACCATACAGAGCCTCGTAAGGTGCCATCTGAATGCTAGACCGGAAACTATTGTTGTAGGCGAACTTAGCTAACTGCAGAAAATCCTCCAAACTACTTCGAAAATCAATCACACAGCTCCGAAGCATATCCTCTAGTATACCCTCTTAGATTGATCATCGGTTTGAGGATGGAACACAGTACTGAAGTCTAATCTCAACCCTAGAGCTTCATGTAGTTTCTTCCAGAATTGAGAAAGGGAGCGAGGATCCCTATCAGAGATTATCAAAACTAAAACCCGTACAGTCTTACAATCTCAGAAATGTAGAGCTTCGCCTACTTCTACAAAGAGTAGTCAGTCTGAACCGGAATAAAATGAACGGACTTAGTCAATCGATCCACGATGACCCAAACAAAATCCTTCTTAGTGGGTGTCAAGTGCAACCCTGAAGGCAACTGGTGTTCCTGGCATGTCAGGCAACGAGAAATAATATTCGTTACCTTTCGTTTTAAACTCGGTCACCAGTATAGCTTACGAAGATCCTGATACATTTTATTACCACTGGGATGCATAACATAAGGGCTACTATGCACTTTCCTCAGAATAGACTATCACAGATCGAAATCGTTCGGTACACAAACCCATCCTCGGAAACACAGAACTTCATCCCTATTCAATCCAAAATTAGAAGTACTGCCACTCTCAACCTGACGAAACCGTAGACCCAGAGACTCATCCCTTAACTGTTTTTCCTTAATTTGAATGATTCAAGTCGGCTTAACGTACAACTCGACTAATAGACCCCCATCATCGTTCTACGACTAAGAGCATCAGCCACCACATTGGCCTTACCGGGATGATATTCTATCGTGCAGTCATAATCTATGAGTAGCTCAATCCATCAATGCTGCCTAAGATCCAACTCCTTTTATGTAAGAAGACACTTAAGGCTCTTGTGATCAATGTGGATTATACACCTCTTGCCATACAGATAGTGCCTCTAGATATTTAATGCAAACACCATAGCGGCTAACTCGAGATCGTGTGTCGGATAATTCCCCTCCTAAAACTTAAGCTGACGGGATAAATAAGCCACAACCTTACCATCTTGCATCAGTACACATCCCAAACCAACGTGTGATGCATCACTGTAAACCACAAACTCTTTACCAGAGTCAGGCTATATCAGAATAGGAGCATGAGTCAGAACAGACTTGAGCTTCTCGAAGCCTGATTACTGCGCATCAATCCAGATGAAAGGAACATTCTTGCATAGAAGCTTAGTCAGAGGAGCTGCAATCAGTGAGAACCCCTCAACAAACCGTCAATAATAGCCCGCCAGACCAAGAAAACTGCAGATCTCAGAAACATTCTTAGGCTGTTTCCAATCAAGCACAACCTCAATCTTTTTAGGATCAACTTGGATCCCCTTCGCAGAAACCACATGCCCCAAAAATGTTACCTCTTGCAACCAGAATTCATATTTGCTCAACTTAGGGTAGAGCTGCTTCTCTCGGAGTATCTGAAGCACTACTCTAAGATGCTCATCATGCTTAACCTCAATCTTAGAGTACACCAGAATATCGCCGATGAAGACTATGATGAATTGATCTAGATACGGCTGAAAAATTTGGTTTCTTAGATCCATGAATGTAGTCAGAGTATTCATCAAATCGAAGGGCATATCTAGAAACTTGTAGTGCTCATAACGAGTCCTAAAAGTCATCTGAATACAGCTTCTGATAGACAGAAGTCCTATACGGATCTGAAGAGGAGGGATATTGAGTACGGTGTGGGTGACTTCGTATTTCTTAAGGTATCTTCGTGGAAGAAAGTTCTGAGGTTCGATCGTAAGAACAAGTTAAACCTTAGGTTCATTGGGCTTTGTAAAAGGTTTTGCAAGCGATGTTTAGGGTTTTGTGAAGAGTTGTTGGAGCCTAAATTGGATAAGGGAACCGTAGATCTATTTAGGGGTGTTGTTGGAACGACCCCTACCGGGGTTGAGTACTGGATAGAGTCAACAGAGATGATTATGAAGGATTTAGATTATGATCCAGAAGAAAGATTGAAGGGTACTCTGCCTTTGCTAATAGATGAGACCTATTATTGGCGGCAGTCTATTGTAAGTGGTACATAGGTTGAACGTTTGACCTGAGGATATTTCCAGGCGGCCTTCCAAAAGAAGTATGTAGACACTAGATATATGGAAGCTAACATATTCGAGTTTATTGAATTGAAACAGCGCGGCAGGACCATGGAAGAATATGAGGCTGAATTACTTAGACTTAATCGTTATACTAAAGGTATAGTCGCCACGGGGCAGGAAAAAATCGTGAGGTTCAAAAATCAGTTGCGTTTCGACCTCAAAATTCAGGTTGCTCCACAACAGAAATGGGTGTTTGAGACCTTAATGGAGAAAACCAAAATTATAAAGAAGATCAAATAGGTGGAACGCAAAAAATGGGAGAAGAGTAATGTCCTGGTTAATAGAGATTCTGGTTCCACTGGTTCGAATTCTCATACCATAAAACAAGCTAAATAGGGTTGACTACAGTAAAGGTTCGTTGTAGCTAATTCTGGTAATAGAATTTACAATTGTATGTATTGTGGTAAGCGCCACCTGGGCGAGTATTGAAAGAAATTAGGTGATTGTGTGAATTGTAGGTCGAAAGAGCATATGGTAAAATATTGTCATTGTCGAAACAGACAAATGCAAGCTTCAGCCTAAATCAAACCCAAAATCAAATAGTGGGTTAGTTACCTAAGAGGGGCTGAGGTCAGAATAGGGTTGCTAGTAATTTTTCAACTGGTAATCAGGGTGCGAACAGAGCCGAGGCTGAACAGTTTGGACTTGTTTATACTGTTAGAGGTCGTGAGCATAAAGATGTATCTGATGTCATCCCATGTATTTTTACCATTCATTCTGTTCCATATTTTGTGTTAATAGACATAAGATACACCCATTCATATATTGGTTATAATATGTTTGATAAATTAGGTATTAGGATAGAGAAAACCACTATTAATGTTACTTTAGTAAGCCCTTTAAGTAAGCCCTTTAGGACAATCAATTTTTGTAAATTGAAGATTCAAGGGGAAGTTTTTCTTGCTGATTTTATGGAATTACCTTTCAGAGAGTTCAATTTAATTCTAGGATTGGATTGGTTGGTAGAACACTAAGTTAGTCTGGATTGCACCTTAAAAAAGGTGATTTTGAAAACAGTCGAGGGTAGTTTGATCGTTATGGTTGGAGAGCGACAAAACTATTTATCTAATATGACTTTCACTATGGTCATCGAAAAATTAGTCTAGAAAGGGTGTGAGGCTTATCTAGCCTATGTAATGGATTTGAATGCAAATAGTTCTCCTATAGATAGTATTCGAACAGTTTGGAAATTCCCAGATGTATTTCTTGAGGAGCTATCAGGGTTACCTGCAAATCGTAAGGTAAATTTTTGAATTGAGTTGTTTTCAGCAATTGTTCTGGTATCCATTGTTCCCTACCGCATGATGCCTAAAGAGCTTCATGAATTGAAAGTCCAACTGCATTAGCTATTGGATCGTGGGTTTATTAGGCCCAGTGTTTCACTGTGGGGAGCTTCGATCCTATTTGTTAAGAAGAAAGATGGCTCCCTAATGTTATGCCTTGAAAATTGGTAGTTAAATAAACTGATTGTTAAGAATAAATACCTTCTACCTTGGATCGACGATTTGTTCATCCAATTCTGAGATGTAGCGGTGTTTTCTAAAATTGATTTAAGGTCAGAGTAATATCAATTAAAGGTGAAGGAGACAGATGTGCCTAAAACCATATTTAGGACTAATTATGGTCACTATGAGTTCCTTGTAATGCTTTTCGGATTAACCGATCTTCTACCACCTTCATGGACTTAATGAACCGAGTGTTCTGACCTTTCCTTAATTAGTTCATCATTGTATTTATCAATGACATATTAGTTTACTCAAAAACAAAAACCAAACATGATGAACATCTTAGGAAAGTTTTGCAAATCCTCTAAGAAAAGAAACTATATGCCAAACTGAGCAAATGTGAATTCTGGCTTAAGGAAGTTATGTTTCTAGGACATATGGTATCTGTAAAGGGCATCTATATAGATCTAAGAAAGATAGAGGCTATCTTGGGATGGATACAAACCAAAAATGTTCCAAAGATCCAAAGATTCCTTGGTTTAGTCTTGTACTATTGTAAATTTGTTGAAGGGTTTTCTCAGATTATTGCTCCACTAACTAAATTGTTGAGAAATAATGTTTCATTTAAATGGATGGGTGATCAACAAGCTAGCTTTGAAAAGCTAAAGCCTGTGTTAACTCAAGCTCTCGTGTTAATTCAACTTGAGTTAGGAAAAAAGTATGTGTTGTATAATAATGCATCCTACACTAGCCTTGGGTGTGCAGTTACCTATGTGTCGAGGTAGTTGAAATAACATGAGTACAACTATTCGACTCATGACCTGGAGTTGGTAGTAGTGGTATTCGCACTAAAAATTTGAAGGCACTACCTGTATGGTGAGAATTACTAGATTTATATGGATCATAAGAGTTTAAAGTATTTTCTCACCCAAAAAGAGATGAACTTGAGGCAAAAAAGGTGGATAGAATTGTTAAGGGACATAACTGTGTGATTGAATACCACCCTAGGAAAGCCAATGTAGTGGCAGATGCTCTAAGTAGAAAATATATATCCGATTTAAGAGCAATGTTTTTGTAACAGCCCGTTTTTAGTCAAATCAGAATAGTGGTTTTGGGACCAGAAATTTGAGGTTAAAATAATTATTTTATTATTATTTTAAGGTCTACAGTATGATAGTATGATTATGTGAAAATTCCGTTAAGAAATTTTATTGTTTAAATGCTCAATTTGATAAAAAGGATTAAATCGCGTAAAGTGTAAAGCTTGAGTTCTATTAGCTAAAAGTGTTTAATAGCTATAGAAATTTAAAGTGGAGATCCTTATGTGATAATGAGACCATTTGAAATATGAGTGGACATTTATGTACATGGTGTAAGAAATTTTTAATGGTTTAATTAAAGGATATTTAGGTAAATAAATAATTAAGGTTAGTAAAAAAAAACAATGGTCATCTTCCTAAGTGCATCCACTACCAAAATTTCAATATAGAATAGCCATTAGAGAAGCTTAATATTCGGTCAAGCTATTTTTCATGCATGTGAGTAATTTTTCATCCCGTTTTTAATGATTTCTATATTTTTGATATCGTCGTAACTTAATCTAGCTAGCCCAGGGACTAATTTGAAAAATTGTTAAAGGTTTAGGGTTTTTCCATTGATGAATCTATATGTATTTTGATGTTTGATGATAGAAAATGTATGCTTGTTGTTATATAAACACCATTTGTAAAGTGATTTTTGACAAAATTGTCATTTGGGATTAAATTGAGAAATAATATGGGCTGCTATAGTAATAAGAGAAGTTCGGCTAGCGTGGGTAGGGACTTAATTGCATGAATTTTTGTTTTTATGAGAGAAGGACTAAATTGTAAAAATGTTGAAATATTAGGGGCAAAAGTGTAAAGTTGCCATAATATGCATTTTGGACTAAATGAAATGAAATGATAATTAAATAAGCTAAGTTTGATTACATATAGATCAAGAAAAGCGAAATTCGGATCTAGATCGGGGAAAAACAAAGTGTTGGACTAATCGACTCAATTCGTCGTTTTTGCATTCGAGGTAAGTTCGTATGTTAATAAGCATTAATATAATTGTGTTTTAAATGCTTTATTATTGAATTATTTGGGAATATGACCTTGCGGATATATTCAACGAAGATTCGGTATTGAGAATCCCGGTTGAACCTTTGGAATAGATTAGGATAGGAATGGCATGTCATTAGGGGTTATGTGATTTGGGTGCTGGTCCGTACGTCCTACCAGTAGCTGAGTTAACTGGCATGTGTTGCGGATTCTAGTCAGCTTGTGTGACCAGCACCGTGTCGCTACGTCATGACCGTCAGCTTGTGTGAGCAGACTCGTTAATAGCTCGAGAGTGAGCATTATATGTGATATGGGATTGAGATAACTTCGGCTATGTATTGGCACTTAGGGTGCGAGATTTCCCAAGTATATGATAGTATTCCAAATGGTTCAACGAGTATATCGAAGATATGAAATGGTGAGAAATAGATATGTATCAGTACAGGTATGTACGGAAACTATACGAGCATTGAAACTATGAAAGTTATGAGATCTTGATTAATTATGTGATTGAATATATGTTAACCTTATAATTACATGATTTTGAAGTATAATATGTTATATTACTTGAATGGTGATTTAAATGGTGAGTTTTACTTAGTAACTATACGAGTTTACTATGCTTTATAGCTTACTTTGTTTACTTTTCCATGTTTGATAGTGAATTTCGAAGCTAACTCGGATTGGGAGTCGTCGGAGATTGCATCATGCTATCGAGCTTATACTTTGGTACTTTTGAGCTTATGTTTTGGTTATATGGCATGTATAGAAATTATGGTCAATATGATCTTTATGTTGATGGTGAATTTAGCTATTTAAATTGGCTTGTAAATGTTAAGTGTTTGGTTTTGTATATAGCCATGTGAGTTGGCTCATTTTGGTATATTTGGTGGTGAATATATATGTGCATATGGCCTTTGTTATGAGTTTGATAGTTGATATGTGATGCTTGTTGAGAATTGGCATTATGAGTTCTAAATGGTTGAAATATGAGATTGGTTTGCTTGTGATTTAGGTAATTTGATGCATAATTGAAAGTGACCATTTAGAAGAATAGTGAATGTGATTTTGGTATGAAATTGTATTACTTATTTTGACACATGTGTGTCGTATGGTTGATGGTATGGAATTAGCATGAATTAGGCTTGGTTGAGGTTGGTTTGAATGCCTATTTATGCCTAGTTTTGTACCAATTGGTTTGGTGTAGATGTATGAAATTTGGGTGAGCAAAATGGTTTGGTAAATAGCCTATTTTTGTCCACACGGGCATAGAAATAGGCGTGTGTCTCAACCGTGTATGACACACATTCAGGTGACACGGCCGTGTGTCCCCTGGTGTTTATTTAGAAATCAAGTCAGTATGCTCCATACAGCCCAGCACAAGGGCATGTGACTTGGCCGTGTGGCATAAGTCAGTATACCCTACAGGTTTTGCAAGGCTTAGCACACGACTTGGTATACAGGCATGTGTAGCCATTTCGAAGGGCACACGGGCTGGTCACACGAGCTTGTGGTTGGCCGTGTGACCCAAATTAGAGAGTTACACGGGGTTGGACACGAGCTGGGGCACGGCTATGTGATCCCATTTCGAATGTCCACACGGCCTATGACACGGGCGTGTCTTTGGCCATGTGAAACACATGGCCGGGCCACACGAGCGTTTGTCCCCTATATTTTGAGAAATTTTCTAAGTTTTCTAAAAAATGACTGTGTTATCGGTTTAGTCTCGAACCACCCCGAATGCATGTTTTGGGCATCATAGGCTCGTATTAAGGACAATGTGAATGATTGTGATTGATTTATATTTGGAATCGATAACTGTATGAGAAATGCATATTTAATTGTGTAATAAGTTTGGTAATGCTCTGTAACCCTATTTTGGTAATGAATACGGGTGAGGGGTGTTACAATTTTCTAAGTTAAGTCTAGTGGATGATGGAGGCTTACTAGCAGAACAACAAGTGAAACCCACATTGTTTAGTGAAATTAAGGTTCAACAACCATTAGATGTGTCCTTGTTTTCATGTATTAAGCAGGTAAAGGACGAAAAAATTGAGGATTTTGGGTTTAATGCTGATGGTTTTTTATGCTTCCGAGGGAGGTATTTTGTTCCAAATGATATGGATCTAAAATAGTCCATACTTCAGAAAGTGCATAGTAGTCCTTATGTCATGCATCCTGAAGGAAATAAGATGTATGGGATTTAAAGGAATTTTACAGGTGGCCTGGACTAAAATGAGAAGTGACAGATTTCGTACCTAAGTGCCTAACGAGTCAGCAAGTGAAAGTTAAACACCAATTTCCTTCTAGTTTGTTACAACTAATTAAAATCCCTCAGTGGAACTGGGAAAGAATAACAATGGACTTTGTTAGTTGGTTACCCTTAACACCCATTAAGAAATATTCAATTTTGGTAATAGTAAATCGATTAACTAAGTCAACTTATTTCTAATTGGTCCGTACGAATTACTCTTTACAAAAGCTGGCTAAGTTATATATATCAGAGATTGTAATATTGCATGGAGTACCGTATAAATTATTTTAGATTAAGATCTCTGTTTTAGATCTCGATTTTGGAAGAAGCTACATGAGGCACTGAGTACTCCTTTAGATTTTAGTACTACCTTACATCTGCAAATTGATGGACAATCTGAACAGGTTATTCCGATATTAAAGGATATGTTCAGGGGCTGCATCATCGAATTCCAAGGTAGTTGGGAGGAACACTTGCCTCTAGTTGAATTTTCCTATAATAAGAGCTTCCATTCGAGTATACAAATGATACCATATGAAGCCTTGTATGGTCGTAAGTACCGAACACCATTGTGTTGGACTGCATTGGGTGAAAGGAAAATTTGGGTCCCAAAGTGGTATAGGAGTCTAAGGGGAAGATTAGATTAATCTAGGATTAATTGCAAGTGGCTTCGGATAGGCAAAAGTCGTATGACGACCTAAAAAGGTAGGACATTGAATACAGTGTTGGAGATCAAGTCTTCTTGAAAGTGTCTCTCTGACGAAAAATGTTGAGGTTTAGACGATAGGGCAAGTTAAGTCCTAGGTTCATTAGACCATACAAAATTCTTAAAGAGAATAATTCCAATGACATATCAATTAGAATTACCTCTTGAATTGGACCTCATCCACGACGTCTTCGATGTCTCTCTGTTGAGACAATACTGATCTGATTCTTCCCATATTATACCAATAAAAGAGATTGAGGTGAGACTAATTTTTCTTTTGAGGAGGAACCCGTACAAATTCTAAATTGTGAAGTAAAGCATTTGAGAAGGAAATGGATCTCACTTGTCAAGGTTTTGTGGCGGAACCATGGCACTGAGGAGGCCATGTGGGAATCGAAAGACTCAATCCGTCAACAATATCCTTATCTACTCAAACGAAGTAAAATTCAAGGATGAAATTTCTTTAAGGAGGGGAGAGTTGTCACGTACCAAAATATAGGGGGTTAATTGAAATGGTTAAAAAATGAAATGTATTAGGCTTAATGGTTAAGTGATAACTTTATTCCCTAGAGACACAAGTTCGAGCTTTCTTCCTCTAATTTATTTTTCTTTTATTTTCAATAGCCTAGGGTAAAAACCACAACTAATGAAAAATTAGTAACAAATGAAGATTAAATAAGAAAGAGGCTTCAGGCCTGATCAACCTCAATTCATTGTAGCACATTAAACTATTTTATGTATTTAATGAGCTCGTAGGAAAGCAATTTAATTTATTGATAAACCGTAATAGTAACATATTTTAATCCCACAATTAATATGCTTTTGGATGATTTAAGCCTCGATTCATATAAAAAGGTGCTCTTAATCCTTTCTTTTCATATCTTATACCTAGGAAAGCACCCGAGGATGAAAAGAACATAAAACGGGCCCAAAATAAAGTAAATGGGCCATATCACAAAATCGACACGGCCTAGCCCAAAGACCACACGGCCGTGCCTTGTCAAGCATCTAGAACACGGCCTTACCCCCGAGTCACACGACCGTGCCTCATTAAAGAAGTCCGAACACAGCTTGAAGACTAGTCACACGGGCTTGTGACCTTGCCGTGTCCTTGTCGTGGCAAAGAGCAATTTCATCCGAATTTGGATACTTTGGGGCGAAGAAACACATTCCAAGAGCCTATATAAACCCCCTAAGTACCACATTTGAGGGGCGGTGAAGCTAGGCCAAGGAGCCAAGACGAAAAGGTTAAAATTGTGGGAATCACTCGAAGTTAACCAGTTGATCCATCCCAAGAAGCCGGAATTCTACTCAAGATGGCGGATTTCTCCTTCAATTCCTTCAGGGAGTTTTAGGGATTTCTTATGTTTTGTTTTATCTTTTCTCTTGAGATGTTTTCTTTATTTATTATGAACTAAATCCTTTAGATACCTGAAGGGGATGAAACCTAGATGAATCTTGTTATTGTTTTCTGAATTATATGATAAATATTTAGTTTGTTCTTAATTATGTGTGCTTAATCCAAATTTGATGTGCTTAGGTGGAGGAATAGACCCTGCCTAAGATTAGATCTAGCATAATTAAGCGGAGTTAATCGCACATCTAGAAATAGGGTGACGAGATTTTGCCGGATTAGGGTGAAACCTAATATGGGAATCCATAGATCGATTTACTGCTATTCTAGAGGGTTATTATTCGAGAAAGAGATTTTCGTTAATTAACCTAGGGTTAGAAGTTATTCGCCTCGAGAGAGGGTTTAATATATGTTAGGGAGTACTATGGATCAAACTAAGTGAGTAAATCGTAGGGTTCAGTGTTAGATAATAAGTGAAGTCTAGGTGGATTCTTTCTGAGGGTATCGTCTTAATCAACTGAGTTTTTCCTAAAGTTATTTTCCTAATTCATCCTTTTTGTCTTTGTGTCTTTGGCTTAGTAAATAGTTTAGATTATATTAAAGAAAAAAAAACTTATTTTAGGCTAAATAATAAAAAAAAAGTTAGTATTGGTACTTTTAGTTCCTTTAGGTTCGATAATCCGGTCTTGCCTAAGCTATACTACTGTTCGATAGGTACACTTGCCTTTAATCATTGTCAGAGTTAGTTTCCAGGTTCGATCATTCTCTTTATAAATTTTAAAACTCTGATTTCAGCGATCAATTATGTTTTCATTTAATTAACCATTACCTCTTCTCAGATTAAATAGTTAATTCATTAACCTACAAATGTTGGCCATAAATTTACAAGTATAATAATGAATTAATCTTAAATGAATGAAATAACCATTTGCACAAAATATTTAGAAAAAAATCAATTAACTCAAATAGAGATTAATATTCACACTGAATAAACAAAATTAAGCCATGTCATATTAAATTGAAAACATAAAGATGAGATGAAATCTTGTCTTTCAACACTGAAAATAATAATTTGCAATAAAGATTGAAAGAAAGAGTAGCCGAGAGGGGTTATCCACGACCATTTCACGATAAGAAGAGGAAATAGTTGAAGTACAGGGGGTTATCTGTGAAAATTCCTTTCGACTACCCATGGTGGCTCTCCTCCTCATCTTTATGCTAAATCATCTAAATGCCTTCAAGTCATCTTTCCTAACTACTCTCCATGAGAAAGGCAAGAAAGCTCAAAGGAATTTTTCTTTGAAAACTGATGTAGAAAAAATGGTGTGTTGATGGATGAAATGAAGCCTCCTTTTATAGCCTGTAGCGCCCAACGCCCCTTGATATTTTTAACAAGGGAATCATTGATTTTCTCCCTCCTTTGGTGCCTTCCCTTGAATGGTGGAAATGGGTGAATATTTTTCTTGATTTAAGAAGATTCCATGCATGATTTTCTCTTTTGATTGTCGTCCCTTGATGTGAGGAAGGTGGGTGGCCATTTGAATTCTATTTTTAGCGAATGTGGTTGCTCATTTTTCTCCTTGTATGGTTGACCATTGAGTGGGAAAAGGGAGAGGATTTTTAGTAGAGGTGTGGATGGCTGAAGCTTGATCCAAGAAGAATAAAGTGATGGTTTTTATTTGGTGAATATTGTGGGTTAAATATGCTATGTTTGGGAGATAGATGGTCGGTTATGGATTGCTAAATTTAGTGATGGATGTTGTCAGTCTTATTTCAAGGTAAAGTGGGCAAGTGAATTGGTTTTGAACCTCCAGTTAAGATAATACTAGCCTCCATGAAATTAAATCTAGAATAGCGTCATTTTGAAGCCCATATGACTATGTTGTCAACGTGTACCTATCTAAGACCCAAATACAACCAAAATTTTGTCATCCTTTCCCTTAGCCCAATTATTATAAAAAAATAGAAAAATAACATGTATTTAACATAAAATTTACAAACTTAACACATTCTCTTGGAAATAATAAAATATCATGAAATTAAGTGAAAAACCGCAGAAAGTGTTATTTATTTACTCGAAATTCGCATAAAATGTACATAAAAGAGTGTTGAAATATATATTTTAGAGTTTCTATCGGGCCGCGAGACAAGAAAGCTTGATAGCACAACGAAGTTGTCATGGCCTGGAATATACTCGACGTCGTGACGAAGAGCTTCCTCTTGTCATGACTTCTCGTCACGACGACGCGATGATCATGGGAGGAACATCATGATGGTGACGACATGACGATGATACTTCCCACGTCACAACGATGCGACAATGACATGCCAAAATAAAGTTGATTCCTTGGACGACACTCTTGGGATATTTTCATATTTGAACCATAGTATTTATTAGAATATTGCATTTATTGGTATCTATGTGTATCTAGAGTTGAGTGGTCACCAAGTAGCCCATTGCCTATATAAGCAACCTTAGGGTCACCAGAATTAGGGGCGGACCTAGAAAGACGATTTTTCCTATATAATTTTCTTTGTATTTTATATTCATGTTCATTTAGTCGAAACTTTTCTATGCTAATATGAAGACAATTACGAGCGGAGATTGCTTTGGATCCGCGTTTTAGTATATTTATTCATGAGCATTCTCTTATCTATTCGATTCTATTCATTTATATATATTCTGTTAATTTGATTAATTGATCGTTGTGTAAATATTCGAATAGGCTATTGTACTTTTTTTTATATATTGCATATTTCAATTAATAAACTAATTTATATGTTAAGTGATTATTTATCCGGAATTAGTTATTTACTCGAGAGTACTTAGTATATTAGAGAGTGATGCCCCTAATAGAATATCTAGATAGGTGAGATTGAAAGGGCACCTTGTTGTGTATAACTTGTGCCAAGTAGTGAGACCGGAAGGATATCTGTATGCCTAGGAATAGATCGAAAGGGTGACTGAGGTGGTAATCCTTAGTGTAGATGAGACCGAAAGGGTATTCTTTCTAAGGGTGATAACTAACTTAATTAAAGATAATCAATTATTTAATTAATAATTAGGCCTTTAATCAGTTATTGGCCAGAGGCTCGCATTGTTGACACTAGGAATAGGAAAGTTCATTAGGTTAATTTACGTTAGTTAATTTAATTTATTTAATAAATATATTAATTTGGACTAATACTACTAATTTGTGACTCGATTAGATTAGTAATTATTTTTTGTAATTAATTTAATATTAATTTCTCCAACCTACAATCCCTTGGGTACTACCCTCGAAATACTTCCAAGTGTTTCGTTGTAACTAAACTATATTACAATTTCATACATGCACTTGCTGACCCAGTTGTTTTAAAGTCTTATATAATTTTTACGTTACATTTTACTATAAACGATAACTCGTTTATAGGCGGTCAGTTCGCAAGTCGCTTCGTCCGTACTATGATTGCGCCATAGGACTTTCACCAATGGCACACGTTTGTTCCTATACTCTTTTAATTTTCGAGCTAAGATCTCGACTAAATATTTTTCATACGAAAAATCTGGTTGCACCTCAATCGTTTCCACTGGTATGATGTGAGAAGCATCTGATCAATATCATCGAAGCATTGATACATAAGACACATTGAGAATCATTTGCAACTTTGACTATAGGGTACCATTCCAACTCTCTCAATGATATCATATGGTCCAATATATCTGGAACTTACCTTCCCTTTGCGGCCAAAGTGCAATACTTTTTTCCAAGAAGAGACTTTTAGAAATACTTTTTCACCCAGAGCATAATCAATATCTTTTCGTTACAGATCAACATATGATTTTTGTCAATTTGATGCTTCTTTCAATCTCCCTTTTATTATCTTCACCATATATTCTATTTCTTGTACCATTTTTGACCCAATCATTGTTGGTGTTCTATAACGTCGACTATATACAGCTTCGTATGAAGCTATTTGGATGCTTGATTGGAAATATTTATTATAAACAAATTTAGCTAAAGGCAAATAACTTTCCCAACTAGATTCAAAATCAATGACAAAGGTTTGGAGCATATCTTCCAACACGTGAATAACATGTTTTGATTGGCCATTACACTTGGATGGAAAGTTGTGTTGAAATTCAACCTCGTACTCAAAGATTCATGCAATTGCTTCCAGAATCCTGAAGTGAAGTGAGGATCTCAATTTGAGATAATAGACATAGGCACACCATGTAGCCTCACTCTCTCGCAAACATACACTTCAGCAAGATTCGTAAGTGGTCAATAGGTTCTTAGTGAAAGAAAATGAGCAGATCTCATTAATCGGTCCACAATCATCCAGAAAGCATTTCTTTTTTCGGTGAATTTGGCAAGCCAACAACAAAATCCATCACGGTTCATTCCCATTTCCACCCAAGAATCAAGACAAGTTGAGGCAATCAAGTGGGAACTGGATGCTCAGCTTTTACATGTTGGCACGTCAAGCATTTAGCTACATACTTAACAATTTTTCCTTTCACCCTAGGCCACCAATACGATTCCTATAAGTTATGATACATTTTTGCACCACTAAGATGCATAATGAAAGAACCATTGCGAGTAGAATCAATTTCATCAACAAATTTTATTGTGGAATTAAAGGCAATTATTCACATCAATGTTGAAATTCTCATTGAGCAAGCTTTATTTTCTTTAATAGCTTAGCATCTGCAGATTGTATCTTTTTTTTTTTGATCTGTCAGGATTCATTATGGAAAATTAAACTCTTTTTACCACTTAATGAACTTGTATTCAAGTGATTTTCTACCTTTTAATTTCATTTTTAGAATTAGTTAGTTTTGAATTTCAGTTGAATAAATTGAGCTTTTAGTGTTGTTTTATGACATTTTAGGCCAATCACTACCTAAGGAAGAACTAACAAGTTGATTAAGTGTGCAGGACAACATTTTTGGCCAATGAGTTAGTGGGCTGCCTTGGAAGTTACAACATTCAAAAAGAATGTCGTGACCTTGAAGCAAGCCTCAAACACTTAGCCGAATTTCCAACACAAATCCAAGAGGTGAGCTATTAAAGATGATGTCACGACACTGATAAGCCAAAGTCATCACATTCAACCTAGATTCCAAAAGCGAACATATTGCCAACAATGTCGCAACACAAGGAAGTCAATATCGTGACATTCCATCCAGTCCTGCGAACAAAGTCGTGACACTGGTTATAGGGTGTCGCAACACCAATTCGATGAGGCTCATATAACTATTAGGGGTGTCCGTACAATCTTATTTATCGTTTTACACAACTTGTAATTGACCTAGTTTGGTCATACAACATAAACACTATAAATATTAGCTCATAAGACTTGATTAATGGGTTCTAATTTCGGTTCTTAAGTTCTTTTATAGTATTAATTGGGGTTGTGGATAGATTTCACTTTCTCTTTTCAGTTGTTAAACACAGTTAATTTTAATAGCAATTTTGTTTTTATTTTTCCTTTCATTACTTTTTCTGTTATTTTCTTCTTCTACAAATCAAAGATCAACATCATTCGTGGGTTCAACAATCCAAGTTTCGGTTCAAGATTTTTGGATTCTGAGCATTCTTTTCTCTTATTTTTATTTTTACATTTATTTGAATG
Organism: Gossypium australe; assembly: GCA_005393395.2. Taxonomy (NCBI): domain Eukaryota; kingdom Viridiplantae; phylum Streptophyta; class Magnoliopsida; order Malvales; family Malvaceae; genus Gossypium; species Gossypium australe. The sequence continues at coordinate 135,438,167 of CM016623.1, forward strand.
TTTAATAATCGGGTAAGAGAGGTTGCATCTAGGATAGCCATGAACTAAAACCCTAGGAAGGTTGACGAGCTAAAGTAGGAGTGATTGGCTTGGGTTAAGGTTTCGACAGTAGTTAGTTGTATTAGGTCAAGTTAACTAAACCCTAGAATTAAATACTCTAGAAAGTAACTTAGGTAGATGAGGCCGATAGGATAGTCTGCTTAGCACCAATTTAATCTAATCCAGTTTAATTTATCAGGTCGAAAGATAAGTAAATTAAGTCAGTCAATTAATCTATTCATAGGCCGAAAGGTATTAATTAGGTTAACTTTTAGATAATTAATAAAAATCTTGGATCTAAGTTAATCATGAACATGGAAGTCAGTCACTCTTCTCTTTGCTTATATTGATTGTGATTTTTGTGTTTAGCTTTTATATATTTAAGTTTTATTTCGTGATTCATCTCTTTATTATTATGACGTAATATGATTAGTATGTGAGTAGTTATTTAGACCTAGTTAGTATGTTATTTCTTATTGATAATTTAGTTTAAACAAACCTCACTTGGGTACAATCCTTAGAATACTTCCAGAGTGTGTTCTTGTAAACTTTACTATATTACAATTTGACCAATACACCCTCAGATCCCATTCTTCACTCAAACATTCAATTGCACTTTCTTAAGCCCCAACGCACGCCCGTTGGGGCGCAGTTAGCTACCATCCTCGCAACTACTTAGTTGAGCAAACATTACTCTCAATTCAAATGTTGACTTTCGGCTTAAAGCATCAACAACCACATTTTTTTTCTCAGGATGGTAATCAATTATGCAATTGTAATCTTTCCACAATTCAATCCAGTGACACTGTCTCCAATTTAACTCATTTTGGGAGAGGAGATATTTGAGACTTTTGTAATCCATATAAATATAACACCTTTCACCATAAAAATAGTGCCTCCAGGTCTTTAGAGCAAAAATCACAACAGTTAGCTCTAAATCATGCGTAGGATAATTGTGTTTATGTGGCTTCAACTGCTGAGACGCATATGCAATCACCTTACTATCCTGCATCATGACACAACCCAATCCATTCAGTGAAGCATTATTGAACACCACATATTCTTTCCTTAGTTGGGCTAGGTCAAAATCGATGCTTCCATCAGAATGGATTTCAACTTCTCAAAACTCTCTTTGAATTGGTTATTCTACACAAATGCCAAATTCTTTTGTAAAAGGTTTGTCATAGGCAAAGCTTCAGATTTCTAGCACATTTTTTGGCGATTTCCATTGCAAAATGGATTTAATCTTTTTGGGATCTACACGAATTCCCTTGGCCGATGATGGAGCTCGAAACTAGCTATTATTTCGACAAAGGCAAGTGCACCTATCGAACAGTAGTATAATTGTGGTGAGTCTGGAATATTGTATCCTCAAGGACCAAGAGTACTAATATTAACTATCTTTTTATTATCTAGCCTAATAATTAAGGGGATTTATCTTTAATCTAAAATTAACTAACTAATTTTAATTAACTATGGGAAAAATACATTTGAACAACTTATATGAGATTGACAATACCTAAGGAAGAATCCACCTAGACTTCACTTATTACTTTTGATTCATGGGATTTATTCACTTGGCTTAATCCGTAGAAATCCCTAAATTATATTTATACCTCTTTCGAGGCTACTAACAATTGACTCTAGGTTGATTAATTGACATCTCTTTCTAATTAAAATCCCTATTATCGCATTAACTCGATCTATGAATTCCCTTATTAGGTTTGACCCTAATCCGGCAGATTTTTGTCGCCCTATTTCTAGGGTTGCAATCAACTTCGCTTAATTTTGTTGATCTACTCTTAAACAGGGACTTTTGCTCCACTGAATAAGCATATTGGATTTGAATCAATAACCTGAATTATCAAAACAAGAATAATAACTCACAATTAAGAATAAGCACAAGTATTTATCTCACAAATCAAATAATAATAAGATCTGTCTTAGGTTTCATCCCCCTTAGATATTTGGGGAATTTAGTTCATACTAAAAGAGGGGAACATCATAAAAGAGAAAAACAACAAAACATAAGAAAACCCAAAAACTTCTAAAGAACTTGATGGGAGATCCTCCATCTTGATAGAGATCCTTCTCCTAAGCTGTTCCCGATGGCTGCCTTGGAGTACTTTCTCCTTCTACTCGGCATCTATTCGACATCCTGTCGACCTCCCTTTTAAGTTGCCCCCTAGGGTGTTTATATAGGCTTCGAGATGCCTTTCTTGGCCCACAAGTATCCTATTCTGAATAGAATTCATCCTTATTTTGGCAGGGACACGCCCGTGTGACACGCCCGTGGTCGATAGTCCAGGTCGTGTTCGCTCCGGCTCCCCATACACGGTAGTGTGACACGCCCGTGGTCGATAGTCTAGGCCGTGGTTGATCCTTACTCGAAATACACGGTCGTGTCCAATGGCCCAGGTCGTGTTCGCTCCGTCTCCCCACACACGGCAGTGTGACACGCCCGTGGTCGATAGTTTAGGCCGTGGTTGATCCTTACTCGAAATACACGGTCGTGTCCAATGGTCCAGGCCATGTGATTCGCTAGGTAGGCCCATTTTGCCCCTTTTCAGCCTGTTTCTCGTCCTTTTTGACTTCCTAAGCTCTCCTGAGTATAAAACATGAAATTAAGAGATTAGGAGCATCGAATTCATCAAATTCAATGGAAAATCATCCAAAATTAGGCTAAGCATGGGGTTAAAATATGTGTAAATTATGGTTTATCAGCCGATAAATATTCTCTGCCTTGTTTGACCCTAAATTTAGTGATTTTGAAAAATGAGGTATCGGGACCTCATTTTTATAAATCAATCTCTTAAATATTTTTATTAAATATTTACATAGTTTTTATATAGGTGAATTGAACTTTGGTCCGAAAATTTTATTGAATTGATGGTCAATCAGGGTACAAGGACTAAATCCTAAAAGTGGGAAAAGTTTAATCGCTATAGATTTTTTAGTTGTTCAAAAATTAAAGGGACTTATTGTAACAACCCATTTTTGCTCAAATCGAATAGTAGTTTCAGGACCACAAGTCCGAGGTAAAAATATTTATTTTATTATTATTTTAATATTTACAGCATGATTGAATGATTGTGTGAAAATTTCGTTAAGAAATTTTATCGTTTCAATGATCAATTTGAGAAAAATGACTAAATCGCGTAAAGTGCAAAATTGATGTTCTATTAGCTATGGAACTTAAAAGAGGAGGTCCTTATGTTGTAATTAGACCATTAATAGCATGAGTGGACATATATGGACATTAAATGGATGATATTAAATGGTTTATAATAAGGTTAAAATAGTAAATAAATAATTAAGTTATAATTTAACAAAACAAAAGCATAAAATTATTGCATTCATCATCTTCTAGCCAAAAATCCTAGGGCAAAGAAACACCATTTATAAGCTTGAAATTTTGGCAACTTCACTTGGCTATTAAGGTATGATTTTTGACTCGGTTTTTAATGATTTCTATGTTTTTGATATCGTTGCAGCTAGTACTAGCTAGCCCAGGGACTAATTTGTAAAATTGTTAAAGATTTTGAATGATTCCATTGATGAATAAACATGTTTTTTGAAGTTTCTTGATAGATTATGAATGTTTGTTAATAGATATACAAGTTTTGTTAAGTGATTTTTAGTGAAAATGCAAAATAGGGATTAAATTGAGAAATGTTGAAACTTTGTGATTGAAATGTGAAATAAATGAAAAATATGGGCTGCTAGGGGCATAATAGTAATTCGGCTAGTATGGGTATAATTGGAATTTCATTAATTTGTGATTTTATGAAATAAGGACTAAATTGTGAAATGTGAAAGTTTAGGGGCAAAAGTGTAAATGTGCCTTAAAGAGTGTTTTGGACTAAATTGAATGAATAGATGATTAAATAATTTAATTTTTAATATATTTAGATCAAGAAAAGTGAAATACAGACTTGGATCGGGGAAAAGATAAAGTTATCGACTAATCGACTAGATTCATCGTTTCACATTCGAGGTAAGTTTGTATGTAATAAGCATATTTACAATTATGTTTTAAATGCTTTGATGTTGTATAAATTGTTTCTACGAGATTAAAGTTATGTTTGACGACGATTCAGCTGTATATAGCACTTAGTGTGCAAGATCGAGATAGCTTCGGCTATGTGTGGCACTTAGTGTGCGATTCGAGATAGCTCCGGCTATGTATGGAACTTAGTGTGCGAGATCTAGATAGCTTCGGCTATGTATGGTACTTACTATGCGAGATTAAAATAACTTCAGCTATGTAATGGCACTTAGTGTGCGAGATATCAAGTATTCAACAGTATTTCGAACAGGTATAAGTTGGTTACGAGTTTGTACAAGTATGTACATGGAAAGTATAACCTTCAATTAGAAGAAGCTATGAATTTTCATATAAATATATGATTAAGCATATGGAAAGCTTGTTGTTACCATGAATTACATGTTAAATAGTTCAAGTTGTTGATTTATGTATTATGATTTGTTGAGTTTAATTCATACGAGCTTACTAAGCTATAAAGCTTATTTGTTTATTTTTCCCATGTTTTATAGTGTATTCAAAGCTAGCTTGGATTCGGGAATCGTCGGAGACATCATCACACTATCCAACCATCACTTTGGTACTTTTGAACTTATGGTTTGGTCATATGGCATGTATAGGGACTTTGAGTCATTTTGGTATTGTAGCATGATTTTGGCCATTTGTGTTAGCTTGTTTATATTACATAATTGGTTTTATGCTAGCCATGTGACTTGCCTTATTTTGGTTATTATGTGATGTACATATATATATCTGTGTTAATGCTTCTTAGTAATGTAGTTCATGTCTGATTGAAAATGGTTGGTTTAATGTAATTCTAAGGGTAGCTAATGGTTGATGAATTGAAATTGGTTATGTTTGTGAATTAGTGCAAAGTGATTTATTTTGGGTAACGACTTAGTTAGTTGGTTGATATATGTGTTTTGGTATGAATGATGTATGATTGAGGTTGTATAATGCCTTTAAGTGTTTTGTTTTTGGTGCCACTGAATTTGGTTTAGGTTTGCATAATTTGGGTGGCAATTTGGCTTGGTAAATAACCTATTTTTGTCCACACGGGCGTGTGTCTCAGCAGTGTGACACACGGTCATGTTACACAATCGTGTGTCCCCTGATGTTGAAATTGAAATGAAGTCAGTATGCTCCACACAGTCCCAAACACGGGCGTGTGATCGGCCGTGTGGCACAAGTCAGTATACCCTACAGGTTTGGTACGGCCTAGCACACGGCCTGGCACACGGGCGTATGTGGCCACTTCGAAGGGCACACGGACTAGACACATGGGCGTGTGGTTGGCCATGTAAACCAAGTCAGTAATCTCACTTGTTTGGACAAGGGGTAGGACACAGGCTGGGACACGGCCAGGTGCTCCCATTTTGAATGTTCACACGACCTGTGACACAGGCGTGTTTGATGGCCGTGTGAGACACACAGCCATGTGCTCCCATTTCGAATGTTCACACGGCCTGTGACACAGGCGTGTCTAATGGCCATGTGAGACACACAGCTTGGTCACATGGGCGTGTGTCCCTTGTTTTGGAGAAAAAAATTTATAAGCATTGAAAATTTCCTGAGTTATCGATTTAGTCTCAAACCACTCTTAATGCATGTTTAAGGCCTCGTAGGCTCGTTTAAGGGACACTATGATTGATTTTGATTGAATTGTATTTGAATTGATAAGTGGTGTATGAAATGTATGTTTAAAAGTGTTGCAAGTCTGGTAATGCTCCGTAACCCTATTCTGACAGTGAATATGGGTGAGGGGTGTTACACTTATTTAGTAAATAAATCAATGTCTTTAAATGACAATTAGGCCCTTAGTCTATATAGTGGACGGCGGTGGATGTTTTATAATAAACCATTAGTTAACATAATGTTATTAAAAGGTAATAAGTATTCGTCTTTTTTTTCCCTTAATTATAGTCCCCATCCAATGATCCATTGACACTATCTGCTTATAAGATGTGGGATCATTATTTTGGGTGATAGCTAACAAAAAACACATATGAGTAAAAGAAAATTTTGAGTAAAAAGCACAATTAGATAAGTAATAAACCGGACAAATATTTGAGTAAGTTGTATTAAGAGAGCCTTGATTATTTTTGGAAAAATTGAGTTCCCTTTAATCCATACAACTTCATCTATAAAGTCTACTATAGGTCATGGAAGGCTACCATCCATAAAGACAAACTTGATTTTTACCAGTAAGGCATTTATCATGATCCTCCCCTATGTTGCATAGTTGTCTTTCTTAAAAATCAAGTGATTAGAGAAACTCGAGGATTATTATTTGGTTGCATCGTGCATGGAGTTTTTTCTAGAAAATTATCATTGGCAAAGTTCCCATCCATTTTGATATATGAGTCTCTAAAAACACCACTTTAATGCTATGAAAAATTTAAGGAAGTGATGTAATGACTCGATTTTTCTAAAAATTTGGTTCAAGAGTGAATTCCTTAAATCGAGCCATTGAAAAATTTAAATCGAGAAAACTCACAAGTTGACTACGAGATTAAGGAATGGAGTTAGCTAGTGATTAAATCGATTAAGTAGTTTTATAAATAATATAGGGATTAGATTAGTGAATATTCAATGTCCTTATAAAGCTAATAGGCCAAGCCCTTAGTTATAATTTGATCACCACTAATGTTTAGTTAGTGGATAACCATGGCAAGAACCATTGATTTCCACTGGTTTTCATCTTAAATAAATCATCATCATTGAATTAAGAAATAATGAAATTATATTAAAGAAAACATAAAGAATGGATGAAATAGAGACATGATCATTCTCTCTTCTCCCTCACGGCAAAGAAAGAATGAAATGAAATGAAATGAAAATTAGCCTAGTTTTTTCCTCTATTGTTGCAAGCTTCTAAGATAATTTGGATAAAACCAGTTCATCAAAAGATAAAGGAAGACAAAAGTTGTCAAAGATTAATGATATTGGTTTGTACTTTGTCTTCTTTTTAATGAACTTAAATAAATAATTAAGCTTATCAAATTGTAGTAATAAATGGCATTATGAATGTATTTGACTATTCCATGTCGAATTTTAGTATAAATGGTAAGTTGACTAGTATTTATATACGAAATCCACTATAATATTATGATGATTTATTATTATATTATCTTGATGAGAAGTATATGATATAATATGTGTTTATTGAATTCGCATTAGAAATTATATATGATGACTTGATATTACAAGTTGAAAATCATGACTATTACAGGTAACTTGTTGAATAAAAAGTAGATAATAATTTTGAAAAAAATGAAATATGTATAATTCGATATAATAAGTTGTATCTATGAATAAAACGTGTATAAATACCATGAAGTTATGAAATCACTCTACTAAACGATGATATAGTTAAGGTATAATTGGCATGCCATAGGCTTCGTCTATATTGTTCGTGGGAGCATTCTTACTCGATTCTTCATACAGAAGAAAAAAGAAAAACCATTCTAAGGGTTTCAAACATTCAATACTTACTTGGTAAGCAAACTCAAACTTTTCTCTCGTAATTTTTATAAATTTGAGGTCATGAGAGCTTGATTTAACAAGCCCATGTATCAATTTGTAAAACTATTAAAGTTTTAGTGTAACATCCTAAACCCGACCTAGGCGTCTAGACCAAGTTCGAAGAGTTACTTTAACGTTATCAAGAAAACCAACTTTCATAAGTATAGATAGACCCATTATCAAGTCATAAAAACCATTAGATCTAACAAACGGTTCAACAATATTAGAAAAGTAGTAGCACTAAGAAATACTGGAACTACATGACAATTAAATAATACAATAATAACGTAGATTGACCAAGCTTCCCATATGTTGACTCGATCAAGCCTGTGAGTTACCTAAAATTTAGTCAACCACACAGTGAGTAGAGAACTCAATGTATAATCAATATAGATTCAATTAGAAATACAGTTTTAATAAAAGGTTCTCAAATCTCAAGTTCCATTCAGAATCATATAATATTTTGTACAGGATTAACGTAACAGCTATATGACAAAACAGTTCCAGTTCCGATACAGAACAAATTAAAAACGTATGCAGTTTTTCCTACCCCCATCCGCTACACACCATCTCTGACCAACCCAACACACCGTTAAGGGCATTCAAGACCCATCCAACCTTACACACCATATAGTGTCAGTCCAATACATTTACTGGAATGCAGTCCAACTATTGTGACAAGCGCGAGATTCATATATAAGTCATGGCTTAGCCACTGAATTAGAACAAATTACTTACTCCTTTACATACTTCCCAACCCATGCAATGTAGATTACAGATATCAACAACATATGTTCAGCCATTCCAATTCAATTCATAAGTAGGTAGTACAGATTACTATCATCAACGGTCATCACAGTACGTATACATTTATATAATTCAAATATCAGTTTCAGAGCATCAAATAGTACTCATACAATCTAATTCAGATCATAAATACATTGTGAAGGTCAATATACATGTTAGAAGACACTTACAGCCTCAGAGACAAATTTCAGATTCTATTTACATGCCACATGGCTTGGCACACGCCCATGTGCCCACCCGTATAGCTCACACGGCCTGACACACGCCCATGTTGTCTACTCGAGTGGTTCTAAATTGTAAACAGTGAGTCACATGGCTCGGACACACGCCTGTGTCTCTGGCCCATGTGGTATCTAAAAATGACAGTAAGTCACACAGCCTGGGCATACACCCGTGTCCCTGGCGTGTGTGGTCCTCATCTTGAACTCAGCAAGTTACATGGCCTAGACAAAAGCCTGTGTCCTTTGCCCATGTGAATTCTACATTAACATGGCCATACACAGCTTGGACACACGCTCGTGTCCCTTTCCCATATGGCTCGTATTTGGTGAACAATGTGTTACACGGCCTCTCACATGACCATGTGGTGTCGACAGTGATGTTTCTTCGGCGTCTGAAATTCATAAAAATTTAGTTTTAGATATGCATCTGATCTCGTTTTGACGTAGAAACAACACGAGAATTTTTGAAACCTAATTTAACTATTCAACAACCAATAAAACAACTAAAACTACAAAATATCGTATACATTAATACTCAACAAATTATGCCGAGAACCTCGACGTGAAACTTTCAATAATAAACGGTTACCGACAAATCGACAAAACTAATTTGAAACAGTACGTGAAAGACCACTTCTCCCTGTACTCGCGCCTAAGGAAAAGATTAACGGCCAATTAACAGAGAGTTTACGCAAAGCAGTTAGAGAAATCCCAATTTATCTACACAAATGGAAACCAACAAAACTTCGCAGAAACATAAGATTTTTCAACAGAACTTACACGAAAATCTTCTAACAATGCTTCGAACAACTTAGGACCCTCAATTATCCTGATAATCACTTGCCGAATGCAATCAAAAGAAAATTCAAAAGGAAGAAAAATGTAAAAAGAAAAGAGACAAAAATAAAGAAAAAAGGGGAAAGGGAAGAAGAATTGACGTAAAAAATGTTAATTAACTACCAACACAATTCTAGCATTTACCAAAACTTTTATAACACCAACGCCGAGACTCGAACACATGATCAGAAAGTAGACAGATGTTTAACCAGTGAACCAACAGGCTCATTCTTGACACAAGTTTACATGAATTAAACTTAACTATGCAATTCAAGGATTGAGGTTATTTAGAAAAACAAATAGTAAAACTTCTAAAGATGTGACTCGAACTTCTGACCTCGATCACATAAGTAGAACACAAAACCAAAGATACAAAGACTTAATTACGATAGAATCCAGCATTCCAATATTCAAATTTTTGGGACGTTACATTTAGAAAGTTGTCATTATTGATTCTTAAAGAATTAGGCTTGGAATTGATCAATTTTAAGCTTAGTTTATGAAAAGGACTAGATTGTAAAGCTTAATTGTAAGTTTCATACATTAGTACCAAATTGAATAAAATTAAAAGTTGTTATGAAATTTTGGTAGAAATAGAAAATAGAAGGTTCCTAATGAATATATGTGAAATTGGATTTTATTCTAAAACTCGAAATTGGAAGTTATGACTATTTCAAATTTAAAGACTAAATTGAATAAAGTGTAAATATTTAGGGATACCAAAAAAATTGATTTCATATAGGTTCATTCATATCATGGCATAATATGAAAATGTTTGGTATTGATTGGTTATATAAATAATTGTATAGATCAAGATTTGGATCCAAGTGGAGCTAATAGGGGAAAGTTATGTGAATAGGCACGTTCATAAGAGGCTTACTATTTTATATTTGTATATATGATTTTATGCTTGAATTCATATATACGTATACATATATATATATATATATATGTTTGAATATAATATGGTTATTTGTGAATTGGTATGAGAGGCTAGAAACAGACCAAATTGAAATGTTATGTAAAAATTTGATTATTACGTATTAGTACAAAATTCAAATGTGAAAGTTTGATTTATTACAAACATGTAAATGAAATGTGTGATCACGTACAGGGTACAATATGAAAAACGAATAATTACAGGGATATGTGATGGTTATATGTGTAAAATATGGTCATATAAACTTAGTAATCGTCCTACCAGAGGAATATGTGCTTCTAAAAGATCTTTTATACTGTGACCAATTCCAAAGTCAGTTCTATATATGTGACCCGCTATTAGGAAAAGAATTGCAATAGCTAAATAATGGTGCGTAATATCAGTCAGCCATAAACTTTGCGTTTATGGATGGAATCCACCTTGAAGGGTTAGAATGGCAGTTCTTAATCCTTGGGAGGTACCAAATAAATGACTATTTGAATTAGATTTTTAAGCATAAAGATTTTACTAACCTCAAAAAAATGGGCCTAACCCTTGGGGATGTGATAATACATCTAAGAAATTATTCCATCCAACATATTCCCCAAAATATGATTGACATGCCAATAGGGTCTTATGTATGCTTGTACGGGGTATGTGATTATATGGAGATTGTCACAGGGTTATATTGAGATCTAGCATTTGTTGTAGATCATCGAGTTTTATATATCTATATAGATGCCTTGGTGTGGTAGAGGGGTGTATTAGCATTTGAACATGCATATGATGCTTAAGGCTTTACACTTCGGTGCCCCGGTGTGGTGTAGTTTCAGCTCGGATGAGCAACTTGGTGTGGTGTAGTTTTCCTGTGTATTCGAGTCCGTTTACTAGGGTTCCATTGGGTGAAACGGTATAAATGAAATCGAAAACTTGAAAACATGATGAAATGTACTTGATAATCAATTAGAAATGCCATTGCAAAGGATTTAAATGCAAATGTTATATAATTATGTGTTGATGATAAGAAATGTGTTTGGAAATGGATCATGAATGCATGTTTTTATACTTATGAATTGTTGGTTGAACATGTTTTGTGATAGATTATATGAACCATTGTGAATTGATATAATTTTAGTTGTTTATAATGTTCATGAATATGTATAAATATATATATGTTCACCTTGTGAATGATGTAAAGTGCTATTATCTAGCCAACACTATGCCAAACTAAGGTAGCTATCATGTTTAAATGTAAATAAGGTAAGCAAAGTTTTTCCCTTTTGAACTTACTAAGCATTCTTAATGCTTACCTTAGTTGTTTCTTTCCCTTGTAGATTGTCACCTTGCGAAGCTTGCCAAGCCGGATCATCTCGAAGCTCACACTATCATCGAATCGGTAGTTATACGATTATTTTGAGTTTAGGGTTGTGGCATGTATATAAAGGCCTGAGTGTGTACTTTGGCATTTTGAGATTGTTTACTATTTGGTAAATGTGGTGATGATTGATATGAATGCCTGGCATTATACATAACTTAGGGATGCATATTCGATCATGTTGATGCTTTGAAAATGGTAAATATACTCTTGAATGGTTTAACTTGTTAAGGTTGAAATTGTATTATTTGATTTAGCTAGATTGGTTTATATACTCAAAAGGTAGGTTAATGTGGATTACAATGACATTGTTTACTCCTAGAATGGTAGATGAAACACTATTGAATAGGTGAATGGTATGCTTTGAGAATGTAAAGTTTATATGAAAATTTCATATGTAAAATATTTGAATAGTTGGATTGTTGACATTGAATGGTTGATTAGGTTGAGTTTATGTTTGATTTGGAGTGGATTGGAATAGTTAGGTGATTTTTTTGGCATGAAATGATATGGATTTGAGTTGTTTTTTATGGTATCAGGTTGTATGAACCATTTAGGTAGTATTACACCTTAATGAATGGGAACCAATTTTTACAAAAAAAAAAAAAAAACAGGGTTCTTGTTACAACCTCCAACTCTCAATGCCGTAACGTGGTACCGAAATAGAATGTTATCGCGACGTCAATACGTATGAAGTCGTGACATGACATACTGAGATGGCGACGTCATGACATGGAGAGTGTAAAGTCGCGATACCAACCCAAGCCTTACAATTTGATCCTAATTCTAGTTCAGGTTAACAAAAGAGCTTTCATAAGCTCGTGTGGAACCCAATAATGATTGTGTAATATATTATGTATGTGAATGCTATTTATTTACATGTTTGAATGATTGAATATTGCATAACGGCTTAATAATTACTTTGTCATTAGTTGCAACATCTCATGGTTCGGACCCAATGATCGGGTCGGCTATGGGGTGTTATATAATTGGTGCAAGTTTTTGTTTCTAACAATGAATCTCATCACATGTGCTAACTTTTAATATGGTCCTTTAAGAAAAAAATACATGTGGATGAGATGTGTTTAAATGAAAAAAAAAACTTCATTGATTATTAAAGGGATAATTTTCACTGATAAGGTATCTAATTGCGGTTCACTGATAGTTTATGATATTCATGCACTAACGGTGCATTAAAGATTTATTTTAATTTTATAAAAAGTAGTTTGGTAAGTAAAGGCAATTCACATTGTGGACGTGTGAAAGGTCATACGATTATCTTAAGAGTAAATGTTGTCTCTAGGTTGATAGAAGGTACTCATAGGTTCTTCATGTGGATCCCATGAAGCTAATTGGCCCACAAACTAATAGATTTATTGAGTTATGGTGAACCTTCGACACGTGCATTTAGGAATTATAGAAAGTTCTTCATAGGTTGTCTTAAGTAAGTCTTAAGGTGATCAAGTGAGGTCTACATGTAGAACATGCAAGAGACGTGTCAATGACCATGTAAAGTAAGGTGTAGCCTTTTAATGATATATTTTTAGTGGAAAAAAAACCGTCATTAGTAAAAATATTGACTTGGCAATAACCTCCGCGCGAAATGAAAATATATAACAAATTTCATAGCTAAAAAGATCAACCATTTGTTTTTATTTTTAGTGAATTTTTAATATTTATTTAGATATTATTGTACTTGAAATAATTTTAGGTCTTTTTTTTGTTTGCTTTAATAACTAAAACTTAAAATCTCTTTGATAAAAAAAACCCTAAAAAATATCTCTATTCCAAAGTCTAAAAGGGCCAATAACTTTTTGTACGTACCAAAGAGAAAAGTTGTATCAAAATAGTTTTGAAGGAATTAAATTGACGTGAATTTTTCAATGGCTACAAATTATCAAAGGAGGATTAAATTTGATGGGTGAAAATAGAAAATAACACAATTAATAGGAATGGGTACAGGTAAAATTTTGTCATAGTCTAAAATGGAATTATCAAAGGCCCACTTCAAGAAAGACAACCAGAAGACAACCATTTTTAGAGATAGGATTGGGGTAATGTTGTTTCAAATCTAAGCAAAATTATAAACAATATACATATGCATATAGTTATGCTTTCTAATATGGGTCCCCTAGTGTCTTTAATTAACAATTATTTTGTTGTTATTTAAAAAAAATATTACATTTAGTAAAAAGATTGAAAATAATAAATCAACTATAGGTATAAATATATGAATTTTAATTCAATATACATCATAATACATGAATTTAAATTATATGCAATTGCATATATGAAATTTTTATTTTGGATTAGTTTTCGCAAAACATAAACATTATTACCAACACGACACTATTTTAATCTAAGACCTTTTGGTATCTAGTGGCTACAGTAAACTTCAACTAGATCTAGAGTCGAGCCAACTCTAAATACAATCTTTTTATAGTTATTTTCTTTTTACCAATATTCAGACTAAGAACTTGGTATTTGAACTTATTCAACTTTTACTTTATTTTCTGTTACGATCAATAATTATAATCAAAATAAAATGTTATTGAAACAATGTTTTTTACATGACTCAAACCTGAAATTATAGCACTGCTAAAGCCTCATTACCTAAGCTATCTGAATTTTAAAGGTATGCAATTGAATTCAATTTAAAATTATAATAAAATAAAAAAATAAATATTTTATATGTATAATAATATTAATTTAAAGTAAAGTTATATATAAATTTAAGGTTTTCCTTTTTAATTTAATTTTCACCAAATAATAATAATAGTTAAATTAAGAGTTTTGGTATGTTTTTAGAGTGTAGGGTAGACCCTCCCATGTTTAGCGAAATGGAGTAACAAATTTCATTTTGCTTACAATAATATTAGTTAGTGGAAGCTGAAAAAGGGCATTACCAACAATGAAGACTTTAGACAAGATTGATGTCATTTTCAATGTTTGGTTTCATCTCCAACTGTTTGTGTCTGATCCATTCATGTCTATTTGTAGTTTATATGTCTGGTTAAAGGGTCACTTTCTTGTTGCTCTGGATTTGTTATTAGATTGTCCATAATGTTTTGTTTGATTGGATGCCTTCATTTCTCCTTTTTATTATCCCCTAATTCTTCAAAAACTAAATAAATCAAGTGTGAGAATATTATATCAACACTTTTATTCACCTTTATTTATTTATACTTTTTTTATGTGAAAGTATATATTTTATTTTTTAGGAAAAAAAAAGAGTGGTTAAGTTATTCTTTTAAAAAAATTTAAAGTAATCTTCCAATTTTATTTGTGTATTTATATGAAATAATAATAATTTACATATTAAGCAATAATAAGACTTGAGCTCAAATGTGTTCAAATACGTTTTACCCTTCTATTTACATATTAAATAAGAGTTAATATTATTATGCATTATATAAAAAATTAATTTTTGCGAATATAAAATCCTATATTTTTTTTATTGATATGGAGGAACTAATCTTTATAATTTACAAGAAGAAATTAAAATCGAGTAAAGTATTATTCCCAATCATATTAAAAAGTAGAAAAACCTAAATTTAAAATTAAATAAATATTCATAAGTCACCAAAATATTTAAAAAAATATTGGATATTTATTTATTCTCTCAAAAAGCTTATTTA
The DNA here is from genome assembly GCA_005393395.2 of Gossypium australe. Lineage (NCBI taxonomy): Eukaryota > Viridiplantae > Streptophyta > Magnoliopsida > Malvales > Malvaceae > Gossypium > Gossypium australe. The sequence goes on from CM016623.1 coordinate 135,453,573, forward strand.
AAAAATTAAAAGAAATCATAGCATAATTGAATTTTTTTTTTAGGGTTTGGCCATAAGACATTCACACAATTTATTTATTTTTTCATTGGCAAATATTATTAGAACATTGAAGTGCTAGACAATGGCTTACCTTTCTCCATGACCAATGTTGTCATAAATGTATATTTATAGTTTAAATAGATTGGTACCCTGTCTATATCAAATAATTAATATTGGGAAAATGATATATTTGTTGTTAAAGTTTGCTTTCCACTACTTAGCAGAATTTGTGAAAATATTATAATTATTTTTATTTTATTTCATAACCATTAATGACAATTATTTCCATAAATAGCTAAAATGTAAAAAAAGGCACCCAAAAAGCTAGCACTAACCATAATCAATTATTAAGAAATTTTTTTATTTTATTCATCTCTTTTAACCCAATATTTGTATTTTTATTTCATGTTGAAAAAAAAAAATTATCTCTAACCTTGATATGAGCTTTTAATATTTCACTCTCTATATATTTCCAAATACACATAGTAAAAATCTTGATTTGGTAATTTTATACTTAAGGAATTAGGTGAAACAATGTTTGAACTCATCATTGGTTGGATCGGGAATCGGTCGAGATATCGGTCCGAAGATTGATTTTGAATAAATTAAATTGGGAATCAATATAATCAATTTAACCAACTAATAAAAAACTGATTGAATTGATTATTTTTATTTTTAATTTTTTAATTTCTTAATTTTTTAATCAAACCTGTCGGATCGACAAACTCATGACCTGATTAGTTTGATCATCGGTCTGATTTAAAAAAAAAAAAGACTAGATGTGAAAAAAAAACAATGAGAATAAAATATAAAATACAAAAAGGACAGAAAATAACACAAATACATCAAAAAATTCATGAATGTTTTAAAGTCTACTAAATTATGGTATACTCACGATGATAGTGAAAAATATATGTAACAATTTTTAAAAAAAAAATCAATATAATAATCAAATATGACTTTGGTTGAAATGATAAAATTAAGAATAAAAATTATAATATTTTAAGTTCAAATCTCATCAAATGCAAGTAAATTTTTAGATTCTAAATGAAAAGATAAAATTACATCAACTCTGATATAATGTTTATAATATTTTTATGATCTAATTGATGAAACACATCAACTCTGATCTTAAACATAGTATAGGAGAATATGTCAAGATATATACATTGTCTTTCAAAAATAAATTGCCCAATTTAACCTTCTAAAATTTTGGTCAATTATTCTTTTCAGAACAATGTATTTTAAAAAAATAAAGTCAGAAACTATTCACCGTTAAAAATAATAAATGCAACAATTTTGTGAGACAAAAGAGATATATATATATACATGTGACAACTTAAAATTCTTGTTATAATAAAAAGTAATAACATGAATACATAAATTGATAAAATTTAAAAACTTAAAATCAATTAACTATAGGTAACAATGTAAGAATTTCTACCTTAATTTATTATTGAGTATTCATTTTTCACCCTAAATATAAAATAATTTTAAAATTCATGATCAACGTCTATCCTTTAACGAGTTTGCAGAAGAAAATTGGTCGCTATAATAAATAGCTTCAAAAAAGAAAACCAACACCAATTGAAAAAAATCACAAAAGGGGGGGAGGGTTGATTTGTTGGCTAAAATTTTGGTACCCTAAAAAAAGGGTCTAAAACAAGACCGACCAAGGTCTTAATCAAGTGCCGAATAATTTGGTTTTTTCATGCAACACTTGTAATCAAACAGATTAAATTGTCCTTAATCTCAATGTCACCATCATCTAATTTTACCAAGTAATATTCCTTAATCCATGCATAGTATCTCGCTTTTAATTTTTGACCTATAATAATTATCATTATATTAACGCTTCCATCTATCTAATCACATTAACACTCTTTTTTTTTTCTTTTTTCCAATTCAACAAGTCTAAAATTAAATTTAAATTTAATACCCTGTTTAATTATAATTACTATAAATCCATACTCCATTAGTAATAACAACACCTTTTAATTTTTAATTTTCATTTATATGTATCATTCCATTAAATAATAACCCTAATTTCAAGGGTAAATTTGTAATTTCATATTTTGATAAAAAAGTGTTTTTTTTCTTTGGGAAAAAATGTTAAACCCTAATCCGAGTACTAAGGATAAAATCTTGTCCTTCGGATCTTAGGATCAAGAAAGACAATAACAAACACTAAAAGAAGAGTCAAAGTGTTGACCAGTTAATTAAAAAGATAATTAATATAAATAGATTAATTACTTTAAAAAAAGAGCTTAAATAAAAATAAGATAAAGAAAAAGTTAAAAATACACTTGGCATTTATTTAATGGATTATATAAAAATAAAACAGAGAGGGAAAATAGGTGGAAAAATATTTTTATTTTTTCTTTGATGGAAAATAATGTATTGATTTTTATAATAATAAAAAGAATTGAAATATTTTTCAATGGCAAGTGACATACATATAATATTTTGGGAAATAAATTGTTTTTGCTTTAAATAAGTATTTTCCTTAAGTAATAACTAAATAATCTATTATAAATTACTCACGAAAAAATGATAATTTTTCATATCTTTTGGAAAAAAAATATTGAATAGCTAATATATTTTATAATTTTTTAAACAAATTAATATTATTTATATAAATTAAAAAAAATTAACCATGGTTAGTCCCGAAGTGTTAGGGCCTCGGACAAAATGAAAACTTTAACTGTAGTCAGCCTTGATTTCAGAGTTGCATGAAAATCGTGATATCTTCCAGCAAAATATCGTGATATTTAAAATCAACATAAAAAATAATTTTAAAAAAATTAAACTTTTTTTTTGGGGGATTATCTAAATATTTTAATTTAGCAGAGAGAGAGATTTATTAAATAATTATAAAATTAAATTCTCTGATTAATTTTTTATGAGTTGGATGTTTCCTTTTTCTGATTTGTAGGGGATATGTTCCCACTTGCTTCCTTGCCGCGTGGTAAACACTCCTTGTCAAAATAAAGCCACAACTGTCCAGGTCTGAAAAATAAAATAAAATAAATTAAATTTAAAACTTTATAATTAGAAAAAAATAATTTTTTATTTGATATAAAAAGAAAATTACAAATCCTTTCCCGAATCGAACCGGAACCGGACCGAAGTAAATACTGACAAGGGCTTTTAACTGAGAGTCCCTGGTCGGCAAATAACACAAAATCTATCACTGTTAAAATCTCTCATCTCATCTCCTCTTCTCATCTTCTTTAAAACTCTCACTCGCTCTTCACTTTCCCTTTAACTAAAACACCCTTTTACTCTCTTTTCTTATTTCCTTCTCAAAGTTCTTGAATTGTTCTTTCTCTCTTTTTCTTTTTTTTTTTCCTTTTTGGCTTTCAAAAAGGGTTTAGTTTTAGTTTTTTTTTTTTTTTTTTTTTTTTTTGCATTGTTATTCTTCTTTTTGATTCATCTTAATCTGGGTTTTCCTTCTTTTGGTGGAAAAATATCTCCTTTTGTTCAAAAGGTAAGGTCTTTTTTAATTCTTTTCTAATTTCTCATTTAAAAAAAACAATTATGAATGTATTGTTCCTTTCTTTTTCTTTATTCTTTTTCTGGGTTTTGTTCAATTGTAGCTAATTTGTAGATTTATATATATATATATATATATATATCTGTGTGTGTGTGTGTGTAAATTTTGTTTCTTTAATATTTACTGAGGTATTTTCTTGATTTTCATGTACTAACAGGTAATCATCAAGTGAGAGAAAAACAGAGTAAAGAAAGGGTTTGTTATAATTTTTTTCTTTTTGTCCATAGAATTGGGAAAAAAAATGATAACAGTCATGGATTCTAGGAAAGAAGTTGTGAAAAATTCAGAAAAATGCTTAGATCCTCAGCTATGGCATGCTTGTGCTGGTGGTATGGTACAAATGCCATCAGTGAACTCTAAGGTGTTCTATTTCCCTCAGGGTCATGCTGAGCATGCCAATGGGAATGTAGATTTTGGGAATCTCCCGATTCCGTCGCTCGTCTTGTGTCGGGTTTCCGCCGTTAGGTTTATGGCGGATCCCGAAACCGATGAGGTTTATGCTAAAATCATGTTAGTTCCTTTGAGAGAGAATAGTTTTGGGGCTGAAGATGATGGTTTTGATGGGAATGTTGGGGTGGAGAACCCCGAAAAATCTGCTTCCTTTGCTAAGACATTGACTCAGTCCGATGCTAACAACGGTGGGGGGTTCTCGGTTCCGCGGTATTGCGCGGAGACTATATTTCCTAGGTTGGATTATAATGCTGAACCCCCTGTTCAGACTATTCTTGCTAAGGATGTTCATGGTGAGGTTTGGAAATTTAGGCATATATATAGGGGGACGCCTCGTCGACATCTTTTGACGACGGGGTGGAGTAATTTCGTCAACCACAAGAAGCTTGTGGCTGGTGATTCAATTGTGTTTCTTAGAGCTGATAATGGAGATCTTTGTGTGGGGATTCGTAGGGCGAAAAGAGGACTTGGGGGTGGACATGAATTTCCGGGATGGAACTCTGTGAGTGGAACCTCTGGTTCACAAGTTGGGAGTTATTCTCCGTTTTTGAGGGAGGGGGAGAGTAAATTGATGAGGAAGGATTGTAATGGGGATCCAAGGGGAAGAGTAAGGGCCGACTCCGTGATTGAAGCTGTGAGTCGTGCAGCTAGTGGGCAGCCCTTTGAGGTCGTTTACTATCCACGAACTAGCACTCCTGAGTTCTGCGTGAAGGCCTCATCCGTTAGAGCTGCAATGCAAATCCAGTGGTATCCTGGGATGAGGTTCAAAATGCCTTTTGAAACTGAGGACTCTTCACGGATTAGCTGGTTCATGGGAACGATATCTACCGCTCAGGTTGTCGATCCCATCCGTTGGCCTAATTCTCCATGGCGACTACTGCAGGTATTTTAGTTTTACATTATCAATTGTCATTGAATTAACTTAGTCCTTGTATGTTAGAAGAACAGTTAACATCCATGTTTTAGTCTGCTCATAGATCTGTTTGATTTATCGTCTTTGCAGGTAGCATGGGATGAGCCAGATTTACTCCACAATGTGAAGCGTGTTAGCCCATGGTTGGTTGAATTGGTCACAAACATACCAGCTATTAATCTTAATCCTTTCTCGCCACCAAGGAAAAAGATGCGGCTTCCACAACACCCAGACATTTCCTTTCTTAACCAAATTCCAATGCCATCATTTTCCGGGAACTCTTTCAGATCCAGCAGCCCCATGCGTTGCATTACGGACAACATTCCTGGAGGCATACAGGGAGCCAGGCATGAACCGTTCGGATTATCTTCATCAGATCTCCGCTCCAACAAGCTGCATTCAGGTCTGTTTCCATCTGGTTTTCATCAACTTGATCGTACTGCCCCACCTACTAGACTTTCCGGCGACAACTTTTGTAGCGACAACGCGAACAATACAAATATATCTTCCTTGTTGACAATAGGAAATCCGACCCAGAGTTTGAAACAAAGCAATGATAGCAAGACACCCCATATTGTATTGTTCGGTCAACTCATTTTCTGTGAGCAGCGGGCTTCTCAGAGCTGCTCAGGTGATACGGTTGGAAACAGTTCATCAGATGGGAATACAGAGAAAACTGCTATTTCCTCTGATGGAACTGGATCTGTGTTACATCAAAATGTTCGGGAAAATTCTTCGGATGAAGGGTTTCCTTGGTGCAAAGAGCATCAAAAAACTGATCTAGGATTGGAGACCGGTCATTGCAAAGTGTTTATGGAATCAGAGAATGTAGGTAGAACACTTGATCTTTCCGTTCTCGGATCATATGAAGAGCTGTATGGGAAGCTGGCCAACATGTTTGGCATAGAAAGTTCAGAGATGCTGAGCAGTGTGCTCTACCGCGATGCTGCCGGTTCTGTTAAACACACTGGAGATGAGCCCTTCAGGTACAACAACTTCCTTGGCATCACTTCCCTTAAGCTTACCAAACATTTTAGCTTTCAATTTATCTATAACATTTAATTATGTCTTGCAGCGAGTTTATGAAGACAGCAAGGAGGCTAACGATTCTCATGGATTCAAGCAGTGACAACTTAGAAAGATAGAGAGATGAATTTGCGCCAAATTGTACAGTTTTCCCAGCCGTCGGTTTCCGATTTTCATTTCTTCTACGGTAGTTGTGAGAAATCTCCACTTTGACCCATTTTGATGGAACTGTAAAACCACGTTTTGTTGGTTAACTCGAATTTTTCTTTCCAACATAAAAAGGATCTATGTCCTTTGTCATGTTTATTAAATCCCAGTCCTAGAAACTGTATATTTATGGAAGAAAATGGTGCAGACAGGCCATTTTTGCTCATCACGGAGTGTTAGGCTCGCATCATGTTGGAATAAACCGTTCATTTGTTTCATGTTCTTTGTTGTCCATTGCCAAGCAATGAAACCCATTGTTACTCTGAAAATGTCATGGTCGTTGTATGAACACAAGGTGGTCTTTGAACATTGCAAGAATCAGACAAAAACATCCTTTAACTTTAAACCTGTTGGATGAACTAACTGAATCAAACTTCGGGATTTCTATTTCTTTAATGAGAGGGGGAGGGACATTTCAATTGCCTAGGTGAGAATGTCTTGTTAGCTTTTTTATCTTTGATGTTGAATCAATTTTTCTTGATAAATTTATTTGTTCAGATTAAGACAAAAAATAAAGACTTGTTTTTATGGGACCCTTTTTTTGTACATGTGTTAATGTAAAAAGGTTTGTAGAAATCTAGAGATCCTAACCCATCTGAAAGTTGATCATCATGTGTGTCTGAAAATTCCCAGATACGGATAAAAAACCAAACCAATAACTCTGCAAAGTAGCCGCTTTTGTGTTTCACATCTTGTGGCAACTCTATGGTGCTCGAGAACCATAAATCAGGGTTCTTTTTCTTCAATTAAAAACTTTGATATTTACTTTTAAAATGTGTATTTGATTAAATGGCAAAAAGTTCCAAAAACTTCAAATTTCTTTACATTATACTATTTAATAATATATAAAAAAAAGTTTCAAATTGATTTTCTACCATCATTCTTTTGATTTAACTAATTTAAAAAATCATTGATTAAAGATACATGGAGATTCTTTAACTAGAAATCAAATTATATTTTGTCCCTTCTTCATAAAAAAATAGGCAATTTAGTTCTTTTACGTTAAATCAATGAGAAAATTGATTATTTTATTAAAATTTTCATCAATTCTTATTATAAAGTACTGGTCTTTGTATGTTAATATGAGGCATATGTTTAATTTTTAATTCTAAAAATAGATAAAATTTTAACATAAAAGATCAATTTACTTTTTAATTAATCATATGAGAATTAATTTACCTATCTTTTAGTAAAAAATTAAAATATAATCTAACAACTATTTTTTGCATTAATTTTTGGTTGAATAAGAGCAAGATACTTGAGTTGAGGTGATGTAATTATTGGAATCCGATAAAAATGTGTAAAGCCATAGGATCCATTTGATAACATATTTTAATGGCGGTGCTGAGCTCTAAAAGTCAATGTTTACGCAAAACAAGTTTATATATATATATAAAAAAAAGCCATGGCATTGGGATCTATCACATGAAACAGTGCAAATGTATAGGGTCAACAAACATTTAGTCCTGAAAGACATAACATTTTATATTTTTAAAATTTCAAGTTGCCATCTTCAAATGTCTACATAAAGCGAAACAAAGCCCTAAGTTTTTGTAAACTTGGGTTGGAATTTAATTTTTTCATAAAATATCAACATTTACAACTCTCATATTTTACTTTAAATTTAAGAATTCTTTTGTACTAAAATATAATGCATGAGATGAGCAAAGATTATATATATATATATTGCACAAACATTTCCTAGGGATTGTTGATTTAAAGCATTTAAAACCGAAGTCCACTCCCACGAGCCATGCAACTCTCTCACCTACATGCCCATTTATTTAATTATCTTTCACATCAAAATTCAATATAAAAAATATTTTTCGCATCTAAAAATTTTATCACATCAAATCACATATTTAGAATAAAGAGGCGTGTTTAAAAATAGCATATAATAAATAATGAAAAAGTATGATTTGATCCTAGTTAATAGTTACACATAAAATATATATGAATTAGGGTTTAGGGTTAATTGAAATTTGAACACTAAAATACAGCAGATTAACAATATTAAATGAATACAATTGTTTATCATTATTTTGTTATCAATACCGAGTTGATGTCGAGTTAATTTGTGACTCTAACTAAATCAACATTATTATTAATACTAAATATCCTATCTCATGATATATGTGTGAAAACCACATATTTAGAACATTGTGTTTAAAAATGACATACAATAAGTAATGGAACGTATGATTTGAAACAAATTAATCATAATAATACATGAAATATGTATGATATTAAAATAAAAAATAGATTAAATTGTGAGTAAACCAAAATTTAAACACATAAATAAATCATATTAACAACATTAAATGCACTACAATTGTTTATCATAATGTTATCATCAATTATGAGCTAGTGTTAAGTTGACTTGAGACACCAACTCAATTAGCAACATTATTATTAATAAGATTTTATCACACCAACAATGTAGGTGAACATAAATATTTTATATAAAAAATATATCAACAAATGATTGTTAATTGAGTGGTAGGGATTTTTATATAAATTTGTTGGTTTTGAGTTCGATTCTCAAATAATATTTTACAATTATTTTATTTGAAGATTATATAAAAGTATGAAAAATAAAAATACTCCTATAATGATATTAATTACCCTTTATTGTAAGGGATTTTAATAATTTCACAACTTAATTGGTATCGAGTTGACTCGTGGCACCTATTCAGCCAATCACTTTATATATAATATAGATATATACAAAAATTATATAATAAATATATTTATTAAAGTTTCATACAAAATCAAAAAATTGATGATCTCCATTGAATTAAAATATTGTGAAATGGTGCTAAGAAAGAGTTTAAATTATCAGTGGCGAGTGGCGATAGCATTATGTTGTAGGTACGAGAATTTAAGTTCGATCCCAAATAATTCCATTTCCTTTCAAATTTCCTTTCAAATTATTAAAAGAAATTAAATTATCTATTCATTAATGTGTATGTTGTATAATTTATTATATATAAAATAGTTTTAATCGAAATTGTTGAAACAATTTGATGAAATCCATGCACGTGTTCACAACGAGCAACCCAATCCTGTCTGGGGTTTATTTTCTTAAGAAAGCAAAAAATAAAATGGTTTTAAAATTTCAACCATAAAAGTTGACTCTTGCATTAGACAACAAAATAAAATAAAAGCATAGGGATTTGAATTATAAGAATGAAAAGAAAACCTGATTGCTTAGCTTCGCTTAATAATTTTAGTAATTAAAAATAGGGATAATGTTACCAGGGGCAGAATTTGAATTATAAAATTTTTAAGAGATTTAAATATAATTTTATTATGTATTAAAATTTATGATTTCATTATTTTTGAAGGGATTAAATAGAATTTTCTTTTTCATATTTAAGGGGTCAAACTACAATTTTATCATAAATTAATCTACAATTTTATTATTTTTAGAGGGACTGAACTAAAATTTTTCTCATTTTAAAGGGGCCAAGGCCTCTCCCTCAACTTGGCAAAAAAAGCCATTTTAGCCCTTCAAATAACAGTGTTTGTCATTTTAAGCCCAGATTAATGTTAATTGATATCAATCAATTTTGAAAGCGGAAATCTCTTATTGATTTGGAGAACCTTTTTCCTTTAATTATTAGGTTTTCATATTTTGGGTTTAATTGCCCTAAACCTTTTTCTGCATACATGGAATTACATATAAACTAAACACAATTTTTTTCACACGTGGAATGCCACCTCATTCTATTATTATTCATATTTGGTGCCACATTAGTTATTTTTCTATCTATTTTGGATTAGAATGTCAAACATTATTATTTGAAGGACTAAAATATTTTTTTCCTTTTATAAAATTATAGGGTCAAATAAATTTTTTTCTGTGTTAAATTTAATGTAACACAGTGATACATAGATTATTAGTTTAAAGTATATATATATATATATATATATATATAAAACATTTTGAAAGTAGAGGTATTGCATTGATATTTGATTAAAATATTAGAATCAAATGTGATATTATTCCTAAAAGATAATGTAATAATTAGTCTATCATATACCTTATAAGATGGTTAATACAATACGTGTAATATATCATTCAAAATTTGATGTTTTTCTCTATGATATATGTAGTTAGCTTCACATTGATTTAAGTAGAAAATCGAAATCACGAGAGGCTTTAACCCTTTAAAATGAGAAAATATAGTTTTGATTTTTTAAAATTTATAAAATTATAAGTTAATATATAGTGAAATTGTATTTTGGACTCTCAAAAATGATAAAATTTCATTTTAATCCTTTAAAATTGTGAAAATATAAATTAATAAAATCATCCTAAATTTTCTTTCTAATTTCACCCCTTATGGAAACATTCAACTAGCTTTTCTGCTGAGGTGAAAAATCCTAGTTTCGCTCAATTCCAAAACATTGTATGCTACCAAATACATGAATAATGTTAAAAATAAAATAAAATAGATAGAATTTATTTTATTTTATTTTACGTTTATAGTAATAAAATTGAAATAGGCAAAGCGTTGAACAGACTTTTCACTTGGAAACGCACGAGGCAGACAAAGATTCGCGAGTCAAGGAATGGTGCCCCACTTTTTTCTTATTTTTAAATATTAATTATCTCACATAACTTTGCTTTTAAAAAAATAAAAATAAAGAGAAAATGAAAATTCAGTTAATGGATTCTCTTGATATTATCGTTATGTCATTTCTCCTCCGTTTATTAAACCATATTAGAAGGGACATGAATTAATCTCTCGTGAATGAAATCAAAATTACAATTAATATTTTGGTGCTTTACTTTATTTCTATTACAACCATATATATATTAGACATAGAAACTTACCCGATGTCCGACCCATTTAGAAAACAAGTATTATATTTTTATCTAAACCCTTTCACTTTTCGAGCGGACCTTCAGATCAGGTCACCCATGAACAAGTATACTAGTCGTTTTGTGTTTTGTGATTTTTGCAATCGATTATCCCTACTTGTTTGCAAGGCATTCTACATTTTTGTTTGAATAGATGGTGAGAAAAAATTTAAATATCATAAAAAATAATTTTAAGTATCTAGATGGAAATTTTTTTTAATCTAAATATCAATTTATGCATTAAGCTTTAATGTTACTTCTAGTCTAAAAATTATTTTGCATTTGAACTTCTCTTTTAAAGATAATTTATCAGCACATTAAATTAGAATTAATTGTTATCTTTTGTTTTTATTTATTTAGTTAATTTTTAAATTTTATTTTAAATTAGTTTAGGAGTTTGTATTTAGTAAAAACTTCTTTCTTATTAACATTAAATTCGGCAGTGTTAAAAGAGGGAGGGACGTCTTTTATTTTGTGGTTTTAACTTTTAATTTTATTTGGGTTATTTTGATATTTAATCTTTAAATTTTAGTTAAATTGTTCATTTTTAGACCAAAAAGGGACTAAATTATTAAAATTTTAACAACATTGATGTGCCACTAGCATGACAGTTCACGTATAATTCAAAAAAAAATTCATAAAAACTTTTAAAAAATTTATTCATGTTAACAATAAAATTAAAATTTTAACAGTTCAATTAATTTTTTGTCAAAAAAAAAGTAATTTGACTAAATTTTAAAAGTTGAGGGCCAAAATGATCTAAAAAGAATAATAAGGGCCAAAATGATAAAATGAATAAACATTAGGGGTTAAATTTATTTTTATGCCAATTATATATATTAGAAGACTTTAGGTTCCAGTGACATAGAGGTTTAATTTATTGACACGTGATATACATATTGTTATGACATATGGCAGTTGTGTTATTTACCACCATTTTTTTGTAATTTTAAAATTATAATATATTATTATTTAAATAATATCAATAATCTATAAATTTGAATATTTAAAATACTTAAATTATATACTCCAATGTGCAGAGGTTTTATAAAATATATAAATTTTAACAATTAAAAACACTTGTATTAATGGAACAAAATTTAATTTTATAAAATTATTAAATATTAAATTTTTTTAAATAATATTATTTCAGAGATATATATTATTTATAAATTTAAAATAATTAATTTTATTATTAATTAAAATTATGTATGTGAAGATATCAATAACAAAACGATTATTTGAGTATAGAATTAAAACTAAATTTTAAATAATAATAATTAAAATCAAATCTTAATTAAGCATACTGTAATCATTACACAATTAATGGTTATAAATAAATTATTTATTTTAATCACAAGTATTGTATTCGAATAAACTTGCTTCTAACTTTTTGTCAAATTGAAGAAATAAATTTAAAAATATATAAAAAAAATCTGTTCATTCATTTAGAATAATCAATAGTATTTGAAATAAACTTAAGAAAATAAAATAAAGATTTACAGATTTTACGAATGGGTAAATTTATTTTTAAACCCATCCATGTTTTGTTAAATTATTTAAAGTTGCTCAACATTCCTAAATCATAATTTAAGTCCTCATTGTCTTCAACCTTTTAAAAATTTTAAAAAAATTCCTTTATTAAGATTACAAAATTAGACCTTATTATTTTTTATTTGTTCTAAAAATCACATTTAATATAGTTTTTTTTGTTGAGAATAATTATCAAACATCATTGTTATATTCCAAAGTCCGATTTTATAAATACAATCACAAAAAATATATTTTAGTTTTTTATTACAATATTAATAAAAAATTTAATTATATTTTAAAAAAATTAAACGTAAAAAAAAACTAGTATATATTATAAAAAAGTATTCTAACAATTTAACCCTTAAGTGACATCGTATGTAATTGACGTGTAACTTTCATAAATGATGCTTAAATGACAAACTTTATGGCATTTAATGATTGATATGTGGATGTTGTAATATTAAGGAAACATAACAATAATGGCTTAGATATTAAAAAAAAATGTTATCTTTATTTATAATTTGACTATTTCACATATTATAAAAGTAAGGGGAAAATGATTTAATTATTCAAAAAATAAACAATATTTTACAATTATATATATTGTTAGAGTTGTGTGACTCGAATTCCGTTTAATCTAATTTAAAAAGTTCGAGGTGCAACTCACTTTTTTAAGAAATAAAAGTACAAGCCTTACTGCATAAATTGAATTTGTATAGGACTATACTTATTTTATTAGACATTGATTTAAAAAATTCTTTGTCTATGGAGATGCAAAATTCTGATGATGGCGCTGCTAGAAATCCTTGTGATGATGGTTATCGGTGTAATAGCCTAAATTTTCAATGGTGTCGGAATAGTGTTTCAAGGTCACTAAATCCGACAAGTGAGTAGAAAATATTATTAATTTAGTGAGTATAAGTTAAATGTGAAGTTAAAAAAATAAATAATAATAATAATTAGAATCGAAAACGAGGTATCGAGACCTCGGAGATTTTTAATCTAGCCATAAATGTTTTATAAATATTTATGGAGTGTTAATAAGTTAGTATTAAAGTTTCGTCAAGAAATTTTAAAGTTCCGATAGTTAATTGAACAAAAAGGACTAAGTTGTAATAAATGTAAAGTTATGAGAAATGATTAATAGCTTAAATGATAAAAGAAAGAGGGCTTAAAAGGCAAATAGACCCAAGGTGTATTTGGGCTGGACGGCAGGGCATGAAACCAGAGAAAATAAGGAGAAATAAGGGTAAAATTGGAATATTGCAAAATTTACTTAATAAAACTAGGACTAAAGTGGAATTATCTAGATTTCTCTTTATTTTTCTGCATTCTCATCAGCAAACACCATAGAAGGGTTTTCCCTAAGCTGGTTTTTCATATTTTTACTGCAAGTAAGTTCAATTCTTGATTATTTCTTGAAATTTTTGTGTTTTTGTACTTTTACAACTAGGTCCACTTGGTGAATTCATTAGTTTTAGATTTTATGAATGAAGTTGAAAGTTTCTATGACTATGTACTGGAAGTATATGATGATTTAGCATGGAATTATAACTTTAAATGGTTTATATGCTGATTTTATTGAAAGAATTGAATAGAAAGTGAATGTTTGGGACCTAATTTTAAAAGAATTTGAAGTTAGGGTTTTTATGTGGAAATTCTGAAATCTAATAGGTTTGAAATAACTCATAATGATTAGGTAAAGTATTAATTTACAAAAATTAGCTTAATTGAAGGGTAATTGGTCAAGGACTGAATTGTATGAACTCTGAAATTTGGGACAAAATGGAAATCAACACTTTGCACTGAAACAATTTTGGACAGCAGCAGTAGTCTAACTTTGAAAAATCACCAAAAATTGTAGAAATCAAATTAGAGGATGAATAAAATATGAAATTAAAGCTTATTTAGTCTAGTTTCTTATAGAAGAAACGGTGTAAGCAATAGATTTGTAAATCATGAGATATAATAGGTTTTATGAGACAAGGTCAGGATGATTTCGGGTTCCCCTGTTCTGACTTTGAAAAATCATCAAAAATTGTATAAAAATAATTTTGGTCTTAAATTTATATAATTAAAATCCTGAGTAAGTCTATTTTCAATAGAAATAAACGTTAACATCATCCGAATCCTGTAAAGGAGATAATTAATTTTAGTGAAGATGGGTCGGAACTGTCAGACAGCAGAACAGGGGTGACTTTAAAGAATAAACTGTACTTATTGGCTAAACCAAAATTCTAAAAATTTTATGGTAAGAAGATATGCGAGTCTAGTTTCAAGGAAAATTAACGGATCTTAATTTGGAGTTCTGTAGCTCAAGATAAAATAATTTAGTGACTGTGACACGGATGGACAGCTTGAATATCCATACAAGTAAATAGTTAAATTATAGACCATGTTACTTATATGTGCGTTGTAATCCTTAAGGATATGAAATAGAGTAAAGGTGAAATCAATACTGATAAGTGAATGATTTTACAATGATAGATCAAGAACCCGAAGCAAGTCGAGGAAAAGAAAAAGTAGCTAAATAGTCCCTGAATTTTCTCAAATTCTGCAAATCGACTCAGGTAAGTTCATATGGCTGAAATTTAATGATTAAATGTAAATCCTATGAATTATATCATGTATGATGAGATATATTTGTTGATAAGTTAAGGATAAAATGACAATGCGAAAAGTGATTAAATGATCAAATTGAGCGGAACATCGGATTTGAGTACTTCTGATCAGTGGCAAGTGAAAGTGAAAAGTGGTAGCTTCGGCTACCTGATCAGTGAAAAGTGGTAGCTTCGGCTACCTGATCAGTGAAAAGTGGTAGTTTCGGCTACCTGATCAGTGAAAAGTGGTAGCTTCGGCTACCTGATCAGTGAAAAGTGGTAGTTTCGGCTACCTGATCAGTGGAAAGTGGTAGCTTTGGCTACCTGATCAGTGAAAAGTGGTAGCTTCGGCTACCTGATCAGTGAAAAGTGGTAGTTTCAGCTACCTGATCAGTGAAAAGTGGTAGTTTCGGCTACCTGATCAGTGAAAAGTGGAAGTGAAGTACTCAATTTTCCGTAACCGTTCCCTAATTTGATTAAGAATGGTAAGTGACAAAAAGGGCCCAAAAGAGTTAAAATAAATGGATAAATGGTAGTGAGATTATACGAAAGCACTCACCAAATTGTGGTTGATAGGTGAACTTAGTAATTGTACATAATGTATAAGTGTATGAATGTTTGGTAAGATTTATATTTTATGCTTATGAACTTACTAAGTTTCTATAAACTTACTTGAGTGTATTCAATGTCTCATGTAGATTGACGTGTAAATATACGGAGGATCGGATCAACACTGAGGATCACACTATCAAGATTATCTCCGGTAGCTTTTGTAAATTTCCTTTTTGATTTATATGGCATGTATATGTTTGATGATTATATAAATACTAAAACTTGTTTAATGAGTATGTATTAAAAGTAAACTGTGATAAATATGCTAAATAATATAATTATAGTAGAAGTATGATTTGGTATCAAATTGGATTGAAATGGACAGGATTGTTTGGTTTTAAAATTTCAGGGAAGATTGGATATTTATAAAAGGGCTATATTGAATTCATAATAAAAATAGTATTAACTCGTTAAACTTAGGTAATGCCTCATACCCTATTCCGACAACGAATATGGGTAGGGGGTGTTACAATCGGAATACCAAAAAAGTGCGTTTCAAGGAGGCCGCCGATGGAGAAGAAACTAATATGGTTGTTGATTCTGATCAATAGCCAAGGATGTCTTTCAAAGACAAACTTTTGGGGGGAGGTATGGACTCCTCTGATGGGAGTATTGTAAGGAGCCTCGGAAGGAATGAGTGTTGAGTTTGAAATACTCGATGGAGATGTGAATACATTAATAGTTAATGGGATTCCAACAATTGCCTTTTCAAATGGCATCAAAGAATTACTATTCAAGGAGATGGAGAGGACGGTTATTCTCAAGTTGCTTGGACGATACATTGGTTATAACTTGCTTTATAACCGTATTCTTAATCTCTGGAAACCTGCAAAATCCTTCCATCTTATGGATATTACTAATGGGTACTTTTTGGTTAAATTCCAGGATATTGTTGATTATAACAAAGTTTTAACTCAGGGGCCTCGGATAATTTTTGGGCAATACCTCACTGTACAACCGTGGACGAAATCGTTTGATCCAGCACAGCCCTATTCCAGCGTGGTGATGGCTTGGATTCGTCTGCTGGGGCTCCCGGGCTACCTATACAAAAAATAAATTATTGAAGCCATTGGAGGTTTAATCAGAAAAGTTGTAAAGTCGGATCTCCCAACCGATAACAGAACCTGGGGACGGTTTGCCCGTTTGGCCATGTTCATAAACCTTGACAAACCGCTTACCTCCAAGGTCTTGGTTGACGGTGTCATACAACGGATTGAATACGAGGCGCTCCCAGTGATATGTTTCAGTTGCGGCAAATATGGGCAAATTAAAGAGTTATGCCCGTCGGTGGAGGTTAGTGCGACTTTGGAGAGGCCGCGACTGTGGTGGTTGAGGTGTCCGGCGATGGTGTCGGTGATCATGGTGATGGGAAAAGCGCTGATTATAGGCCGTGGATGTTAGTCGAGAGAAAGTCAAGAAGGGGTCAACGGGATTCTCGGGCTAACAGGGTTGCGAAGTTAGGGAAGGAGCCGTTAGGGACTAGGTTTGCGCCGTTAATTGGGGGTGAGGTTTCAGGTGAAGGTGTTGATGAAGCTGTTGGGGATCTTTTGAGGGAGAAGAAAGATATGCATGCGGCTATGGATGGGAATCAAAAGGAAAATAGGGTTTTAGCTTTAGAAAATTTGGGACATTTAGGGGGAATAGGCCGTGGAGCTGGGGTGATATTTAGGGATTCGACTAGGCTTAATTTGGGCGTAGATTTAAGCGGCCCAAAATCTGGTGGGTCTATCCAGACTATGGGTGATAGTGGGTCTAAGGCCTTAGGAAAAGGCCCGTGGGAGATGGCTTTCTTCAAAAAGAAAAAGACTAAGTTAATAATTTTTCCTTTTCTAACAATGTTTCCATTCTTCCGTCTGCAGGAGTATTTCATTCAAAAGAGGCTGCTGCGCATGCAAGTGGGCCATCAAATGCGCGGCTTGGTGGGCCAAGTGTGGAAAAAATAAGGCAGGACGGGCTTTTAGTGTCTAATGGGCTAACCCATAGTGGGTTGGATAACTCCTATTTAAATGATCAAAATGTCATTTTAAATAAACAACATTTCGATGGCATTTCTTCTAATGAGTTATTTCAGCAGGAAATTAGAGATGTGCATTCGATTTCTTCAGGAAATATAGAGAATAATTTGGTCCTTGATAATCCCATGTTTGAGGGCTCTAATGAATCTGTGGTCAATTTAGACACAAATTTTTTAGACCCAAAACACCATTCGGCTGTTATTATCAAAGATAATAATATGAAGACAATGCACAAAGGTAATAAGAAAAATATTTTAGTCAATACTAATAAATCATTTTCTGTTTCCAGAGGGCGTGGTTCTGAGAATAAAGTGGGTAGTAATAGTGAAGGAGCTTCTCTCAATCGCTCGTTCAAAGAAAAGGGAGGTAGATTAAAAAATTCTGGAATTTCTCGAATTCCTTTAACAGAAGCTATAAGTTCCATGGTTAATCTTGTCAATACGCAAGTTGGGACTGGAACAGATGGGGTTGGAGGTAGTGCTGAGGAACAGACTGGCGGTCCTGGATCTACATCCGCGTAATTGGGTGGTATTTTTATTTTTTATTTTAATTTTAATTTTTATTTTAAAAAATATGAATTTTACTATTTTTTACTGGAATTGTCAAGGTTGTGCTGGTTTGAAATTTCCTCGTATTTTTTGGGAGTATAATCGAGAGCATAAGCCTGACTTGATTGGCCTTTTGGAGACAAGAGTTAGTGGTTCCAAAGCTGATTCTGTCATTGCTAAGCTTGGTTTTGATTTTTCACACCGGGTGGAGGCTGTGGGTTTTTCGGGTGG
Organism: Gossypium australe; assembly: GCA_005393395.2. Lineage (NCBI taxonomy): Eukaryota > Viridiplantae > Streptophyta > Magnoliopsida > Malvales > Malvaceae > Gossypium > Gossypium australe. The sequence continues at coordinate 135,472,173 of CM016623.1, forward strand.
AATCTGGATAGGATGGAAAGATTCCATTTTTGTAGATATTTTGGGTAATCACTCCCAATTTATTTTACTTAGAATTTCTAGAAAATTTTATCGGCAACTGGTGTTGGTCACTTTTGTTTATGGTAGTCCTAATAGTCAAAAACGGCGGCAGTTATGGGATGCCTTCAAATGTGTTATGCCGGTGTATGAGACCCCATGATTAGTCGTTAGAGATTTTAATGCTATTCTTGTATCGTGCGAAAAAAGGGGTGGACGGGTCATTGGGAAAAGATGTGCACTCTTTAGTGAATTCATGGATTCCATGGGCTTGCATGATTTGGGATTTAGTGGACCAAACTTCACTTGGAATATAGGGGGAGTTTTTGAGAGACTTGATAGAACAATTTGTAATGATGCTTAGAGCCTGAAGTTTCCTTTATCCAAAGTATTGCATCTGCAAAAGCTTAAATCTGATCATAGACCCCTCAAAATTTCTATTATGCCTGAAGGTCAGTCGTCTTCTTCTAAAAGACCGTTTTGTTTTTTGGCTGGATGGGTTGAGCACCCAGGATTTTCTAAGTTTGTTAAGGAGAATTGGAAGGTAATAGGGAACATGTCGACAACCCATGCTATTTTCACTGATCAAGTTAAATTATGGAATAAAGAAGTTTATGGTCACATTTTGCATCGGAAGAATCTTTTGAAGAAAAAGCTCTTCAAAAGGCAATTGATCGAAAAAATTTGACCTTTTTAAATCAGGTTGAGTTAGAAACCCGAGAAGAGCTAGAATCAGTGTTACACCATGAGGAGCTTTTATGGAGGCAGAAGGCTAGGTGTGACTGGTTAATTTTTGGTGATCGTAATGCAAGCTTTTTTTCATAAGCGAACTTTGCAGAGAAAGAAGCATAATTGTATTGCGGCTCTAAAAAATCAAGTGCGGGAGTGGGTTATGGATGAGGAAGAATTGAAGTAGGAAGTAATCAATTTTTATAAGAATCTTTATGGGGGCATTCTAGGAAAACGGGCAGTCTTGGGGGTGGTGCCTTCCCTATTCTTGAACAGAAAGAGATCCAATTTCTTAGTATGCCCATTTTTTATGAGGAAATTAAAAAGGCCGTTTTTGACATGGCGCCTTTAAAAGCTCCTGAAAGTGATGGCTTACACACTTTCTTCTATCAGAGTTAGTGAGAGTTTGTCGATCTTTCGATTTGTGAATGGGTCAAAAAGATCTTCCCTGGTGATAACGTTGATCCAGATCTTAATAATTCTCTTATTGTTCTTATACCTAAAATGCAGTATCCGGAATGTTTCTCGCAATTTCGCCCTATTAGTCTTTGTTCGTTTCTTTACAAGCTTGTGATGAAGATCATTGCTAATAGGTTTAAAATGGTCTTTCCAAAAATCATAGGACCTGAATAAGCTGGTTTTGTCATAGGAAGAAACATAAATGATAATATCATCATTGCACAAGAAGTCATTCATTCTATGAAGAGCAAGCAAAAGAATAAAAGATGAATGGCCATTAAGATTGATCTCGAAAAGGCCTATGATCGTGTTCGTTGGGACTTCATAGATGCTTCTTTACAGGCTGCAAGTATTCCTAACTTTCTTCGTAATGTAATTATGTCAGCTATTTCTAGTTCAACTATGCAGGTTCTTTGGAATGGAGTGCTATTTCAGAAATTCAAACTGGTAAGAGGAGTTCGACAAGGGTGCCCATTGTCTCCCTACCTTTTCATTTTGTGTATAGAGTGGCTAGGACATGGTATCAATGAGGCCATGGCTGATGTCAGATGGTCGCCTATTAAGCTGACTAGATCAGTTCCGTCTCTTTCCCATCTCTTTTTTGCAGATGACTTAATTCCCTTTGGACAGGCGAAAGAGGAGCAAGCACGAGTTATTAAGGAAGTTTTGGACACTTTCTGTGGTGTTTCGGGGCATAATGTCAATCTACAGAAATCAAATATGGTTTTTTCAAAAGGAGTGGAATTAGACATTCAAAGGCGTATTAGTGGTTTTTTTGGATTCCAGGTGGTGCAGAACCTTGGTTCGTATTTAGGGGTTCCTCTCTTTCATGTGGAGATATAATCAACCCACCCATCCCTACACTCCAAAAAATACCGAATGCAGCACTAGACAGTAGTTTGCAGCTAAGCTGCCAGTAAGTTAGGCTCGAAGCCTTTCAGTACACTTCCTCCAATCCATATAAACCCATCCAATGCAATGCATCATATCATGCCAAATCATGGTATCATATATGTATTCAGTACAGTTTTAACAACATGCTCAAAATTCAGTCATACATAAATACATATAAAGTTCATGGATATAATAGTCATTCAGTCAATTAGGGATCTAGGTACTCTTACCGACCCTACAGTAAGTCCACAGTCAACTCGGGCGACCCCGAGCAACCTTAACAGTCAAACAATGAAAATGGGCCCACAAGCCCATGTGATTTGCCCATATATGCTCATATGCCTGTGTGGCTCACAAGGCCTAAAATGGCCTTACCCGTGTGGATTACATGGCCTAGCCCAATAATCCCACATGCATGTGTGGATCACCCGTATGGGGCCTACACAGCCCAATTCGACCCGGCTCATGAATCGCACATGGCCTGCCTCGTCGATCACACACCCGTGTTCGATCACACGCCCTACAACACGGGCGGTCACACGCCCGTATGACATCGACTTTCACAATTTTCGACTTTTCGTCGATTTTCATTTCCAGAGTCGTGTTTACACACCTGAAATGTTTTTGATGCTAACGCCACCAGGATCACTCCAGCACCCCTCAACACTTCAACGATCCAACTACAAATTAATGCTATAACCGCCTCAGTCCACCCAATTCCTTGCTGTCAAAACAGAAAGTAACCCTACAATCGGTTACTTTTAATCGATAATTAATCAAAATTCAGTGAGGTATACCAAACTATAATCATAAAAATCCCTTACCTTCTGTTAATCAATAGAGATCCTATACACTTAAATCGTTTAAGACCAATGTTCAGCCTCTCGATTAACACCTAAAACCAGCCAAAACCCATCTTAATCAATTAATAAGTGAAAGAATTGATAGTCTAACAATAGTTCCAAGCTTACCAACCTCGTACAACGCGACGATATACAATCCTGAACAATTGAATATAACAACGCGAGTGAAAGAGGAAGAAAGAATACCAATTGAAATTTCGGTAGCAACAATGGGGAGTTGAGGAAGGAAAAACGACAGAAAGTGGAGAAGAAAAGTAAAATAAAACAGTGGAGACAATTTGGGAAAAACACTCGGCAGAGAAAACAAAAAAGCAGAAGGAAAAAAAATGACAAAAAGTTGGGAGTGTGAGAGGGGAGAGCCGAAACTTGCCACTACCCAATTTGGGATAAATTAAAACTCCTCCATCCCTTAATTTTCTCCCTAAATCCCTCATTCCACTCCTCAAAACCATTCACCACTACCTCACAACAACCAAATTTAAATTCCAGTCAAACACTTCAGTATTTCGGCTAAACCAAACACCCACACGACACAAGCAGCAAAATAAAACTCTCTCTTGCACGCATAGGGATTCGAACTCAAGACCACCAGCATCTTGACACTCCACTTAACCACCAGTCAAGTAGACCCATTCTGATATGTTTTACCAACATTTAATTATAAGCCTACTGACCTGAGATAGGGGTTTATTCATTTAAAAACAAAAATTTGCCCAAGCTAATGCTTGAACTTGGGACCTCTCAGACACTTCCCAGAACACTTAACCACTGAAGCAGACATACAAATGTGTCACAAATATACGAAAATAAATATTAAGGATTTTTGAGGCGTTACAAATACTATCGACTACTCTCACTTGTTACTAGATGACTAAGCAATTCCTTAAAATAAAGATAAATAAATAAAAAGAGGGCTTCCAGCAAAAAAAAAAAAAACCTCTTGTGCACTCTAGGAAAAATCTAATGTGGATAACTAATAAGTGTTAATGGGTAGTTCTTTTTAAAAAAAAATGAGGGATTTTCTTCTAATTCTTCTCCTCCTAACCTTCCTTCTCCCACTCATCCTGTAACACCCTAAACTTGGCCTAGACATTATTGCCAGACCTGAAGATGTTACCGTGAATCATTCGAAAATCCAGTGTTCGTTTGTCTTGAAAAGTCATTTTTAGCCCTTGTTGCGTAAAAAATTATGTTTATTTGAAAACATAACTTTGTCGAAAGCATTTTTAACGGGTTTTAAAAAACGGGAATCGACTTTTAAAATAGGGAGTCGGTTACCTATAAAAATATTTTGGCCTGCGAAATTCGAGAAAATGGGTTCGGGAGTCGGTTACGTGCAAGGAAGGGTTAGCACCCTTGCAACGCCCAAGGTTGGTACAAAATTGATTAATGTTGTCCTAATGTCAAAACTTGAAAATATTTAGGGTCAAAAACTTTTGAAAAAAGGTTAATTAAATTGGAATTGTATCTCAAGATTAACCGTTTCAAAGGGATAAAAGTATCATACCCAGCACATTAGAATATAACACATTTATACTCTGACACCGAGATCATCCTTGATCTTCAAGACATGCAATTGAAGAAGGGTATTTGATTATCTGGTTGGACAAAAAGTTGACACCCAGTACGTTAGGGCATCATTTTCTGACTTTCCAAACGCACAAACATTGCCTTATTTTGCAAACTTTGGTTTTTGGATGAAATTTATAAAAATTTTAAAAATGATATAAGTTTGGTAGTCTAGGTTTTAAAGAAACATTATTTAAAGTGCGAATGGGATTATATGCGTCGAATAATGATAATGTAACACGAATTTGCCGCAATGATAACATAATACATGTAATGCAACATTAGTATCATTAATCTAAAATATCAATATACATGAATAATAATAACAATCATGGACAATAATATAAACAATAATAACGATGATGATGGTAACAACGATATGGAAAAACGAATAAGCAAATTATAATACATACAAGAATGATGATCATATAGCTTACACTATTTAAATACTAATATTAATAATCAAAGACAAATGAATCAAAAAATAATATTGTTTCTTTTAAATAAATAAATAGTAAAAGCAAGCTAAAATAAACAGTTGTAAACAAATTTCAAGATGATAATAAATGAACTTAAAATAAATAACATAAAAAGAAAATCAAAATCGACAATGTACAACCAAAAAATAACACATGTATATGGGTTTACAAATGAACAGAATACGTGAAAAATCTTAAATACCAAAACTATTCAAAAACAATACGTATAAGAGAATTTTAAAACATATAAATAAGGTAATGTAAAATAGATAAAGTATAAAATAATTTAAAAACAATATAAGTTAAAATAGTTTAGGGTGAATATTATATAAATTAATTTAAAATAAATAACATGTGAAACAACTTAAGATAAATAATGTGTAAACAAATAAAATAACATATAAAGGTGTAAAATAAATGATATGTAGATAAAAGAATCTAAAGTGGCTAATATATACAGAAAGTTTAACAAGAGTAGTACATAAAAAAAACTAAAATAAATAATAATAATAATAATAATAATAATAATAATAATAATAATAATAATAATAATAATACGATCTTTTAAAAGAAAATAAATAAATAAACTCATTTAAACAAGTCGAGGACTAAATTAAAAACAGACTGACGTTCAAAGTATAAATTTGAAATAAGGAAAGCCCATTAAGGATCGAAGTGAAACCCGCAAACAACAGAGGGGACTATATGGGAAAAATTCCCAAAAATCCCTTGCGCACATCCAGTTTGACAACTCTAGGGACCAGTTCGAAAACTAAACGAAACCTGAGGGCCAAATTTAAAAGAACAAATAAATCAGATAACGGGGCCTAATTAGGGGGAATTGCGAACGATAGGGAGTATTCGCGCAAATATCCCTTTGAGGGAATATGTGCAGTAACCCCTTTTAACTAAACGGCGCCGTTTCACTTGTTTTATAAAAACAAATTTTAACAAAAAAATGAATCAGTTTGTCCCTTTTTTTTTTTAACTTTGAAAACCTTCAAAACCTCTCAACTCTATGGCCCTCCCCTGGCGATTGGGTTTCATTTTCGCCGTCTATCGCGCCACCACTACATACGGTGGCCGATGGTGTGTGAAGTGTGTCTTTCGCTCCTGTTCGAAGCCTGATTCAGGTAAGTTTCTCTCTTTTCTTTTTGTTATTTATTCGTTTATGAAGAGTTTAAAAGAGGAAAAATAAAAATAAAAAAAATAAAATAAAGGAGAAACAGTATATAAAGCTGGAAACCGAAATCACCTAGAATAGTCGTTCTTTTTTACTGATGTTCGTAAAAGTTCGTAAAAAGTCCCCCCTTTACAAGCGTTTTGCTTCAGTTTTTATAACCGATTTACAAAAGATTCCTTTCTATTTTTAATTTCTTTTTTATCTGTTTCTTTGTCGTCTTCCTTTCTTGTTGTTGTATGTTGGCTTTTTTCGCAGGGTATGGGTAATGGCAAAGGCGTGCGAAAGTGGTGCTGTCAGACGCGTGCAGGTGTTGACCGAGGCGGGGGTGCTGGTGGCTAGTCGGAAGAGCGGGGCTTCGCCCGAGGGAGCAGCGACGCGAGTGGGCAGAAGCAAGTGGCGGCCCATTGGGGGCTAGGGTTTGCTTGGCTGAGGGTGTTTAGAAATTGGGCTTGTAAAGTGGGCCATTCGGGTTGGGTTGATTCCACTAGGGTTAATTGGGCTCTGGGACTGTTTTGTAAATAGACATTGAACTTCATTAATGGTCTTTTAATTTGTATTTTTTTTTGGTTTATTTTGTTTTATTTTTGGCTTTTTATATTGGTATTGGGCCCGGGCGAATTTGGGCTCTTACAGCTGCCCCTCTTTGCTCATTGTCGTGTAACGGGAATGAAGTAAAGACTTTAAAGAGGGCCCAAATTTGCCTAATCTTGTAAGATCTTGGCTTCCTGGCACTTCTTTTCTTCAAGTAGCTTCATTCTATCCCATTGCCTCTTTGAGGGCATAGTAACTAGCGCCTCGATCGACTCCGATGTGATTTCAGGAAGAAGAGATTAGTAATTTTGTTCTTCTCACTGAAACTTCTCGGAAATATGAGTTGATCCTCAATATGCTCAGGGAGGAGGGATTAGTAGCTTCGACCTACTCCACTGGGACTTTGAGGTGATAAGAATTCAGAAAGAAGAGATTCGTAATTTTGATCTTCTCACTGAAACTTCTTAGAAAGGTTGATCCTTGATACGCTCGGGGAGGAGGGATTAGTAGCTTCGACCTGCTTCACTTGGACTTTAAGGTTATTCGTAGTTTCAATCTTCTTTGCTGAAACTTTAAAGAAATAATGAGTAATCCTCTATGTAAACTCAGGGTGAAGGGATTTGTAGCCTTAACCTACTCCACTGGAACTTCGAGGAGATGAGAAATTCAGAGAGAAGAGATTCGTAGTTTCAATCTTCTCTACTGAAACTTCAAAGAAATAAGGATTAATTCTCTATGTAAACTCAGGGAGGCAGAATTTGTAATCTTAACCTACTCCACTGGAACTTTGAGGGAATAAGAATTCAGGGAGAAGAGATTCGTAGTCTTAATCTTCTCTGCTGAAACTTCAGAGAAATACGGACTGATCTTCATTGTAAACTCAGGGAGGCGGGATTTGTAATCTTAACCTACTCCACTGGAACTTTGAGGAAATAAGAATTCAGGGAGAAGAGATCCGTAGTCTCCATCTTCTCTGTTGAAATTTCAAAGAAATAAGGGTTGATCCTTATTGTGGACTCAGGGAGGAGGAATTTGTAGTTTCAACCTACTCCGCTGGAACTTCGAGGAACTAAGACTTGTATGGCTTCGATCTACTCCTGCGACTTCAGGAATGCCAGATCTGTTATATTCAGTTGGCTCCACTGCAAACTCAGGGGGACAAGATCTGATGTCTTTGATCTACTCCTGCAACTTTCGGATTGCCAGATCTGCTATCTTCAATCTGCTTCACTTAGGAAAGCAAGATATTCGAATTCATTGATGTTGCGACAACGTCCTCTAAGGGACCTGTCCTGTAAAATTAGTTTTTTGTTTATGCTTATGCAAAATGGTTAGGACACAGAGATCAGAATGAATTCAATGCTTCCTACTAAATGTATTATGGATGACGTTCGCCTGAATGCAGAATGTCATGAGAATGGTCTTTTTACAAAGATTAGGACGCAATGATCGGAATGAATCAAATGCCCCTAAATAGATGTCTTATGGATGACATTTGTATGAATGTAGAATGTCATGAGAATGATTTCTTACAATGATTAGGATGTAATGATTGGAATGAATCGAATGCTTCTAACTAGATGTGTTTTGCATGAATGCAGAATTTTGTGAGAATGATCCCTGCTTAAGGTTGTCATCGCTCATCGTTTATCAGGGCTCTATTGCTGACATATTATGCTGCCATCTTGTTCGGCTGGTACTCTTGACAGAAAGCTCGAGGAAACAATTATAATTGTTCAACAGATTTGCCCCGCTGTAATTTCAGGGTTCATCTCATTATGGCTTAGGGGTATAGGACTTGAATATTTTCCCAACCATCACACTGTGATTTCAGAATGTGAAATTTGTTCCTTCTTCAATCTATCCCATTGCCATTCAAAGGTATAGGATCTGTATCTATCCAACTGTAACTCAGTGGTATAGGATCTGTAGCTTGCTCTGATCACTCCCCGGGTGATCCAACCAGATGTGTATGCATGATGTTCGCGTAAACGCAGAGTATCATTTTCTTTCGAGAATAATTCCCGGATTACATTTGGGTTAACAATGCCCAGTTTCGTCAGGATTGTACCACTGACGCAATACCTTGTCATGTTGTTCAATCGCCATTGTTGACAAAAAATCCGGAGAGATTGTCTCGGTTTAGACTCCTCCTTAAACATGGTGAGTTTTAAACAATGGTCCTATTTCAAGTTCTTGTATTATGCAGAAGCTTACAGAGTAATATGCGAAACTCCTTTCGTGAAAATATTATTAGTCCACTAATCATTATTTCGATGCAAAATGTCTGAAAATGATCATAACCATGGATAGGAAGGAAATCAATCATGAGCATAGCTCGAAACAAATAAGTCACTGATAGCAAATGCAAAGAAATTTTATTGGGAGTATTCTTTGAAAAGAATAAAAAATTTGAAAAGAATAAAATGGAAACTAGGTGCCCCAGATATCGCAGCCTGAGCTTCTCTGCTCAAACTTCTTGAGGACCATTTTGAGCTCAATATGTGTTTAGGGGATCCGGAGTACTTTGTCGATGCTCTAAAACGTCACATACTTCCTTCATTGTTAATTCAAGTATAAAAAGATCGTCGCATGCCCTACTTCCGATTAAAATTTGAGTCGCCCTTTTCGGGTTTTCAACTTAAAACCCCTTTTGGTCTCAAAGCGCCCTTTGTGGGTTTTCGCATTGACCTCTCCTTTTTCTTTCTTCCTTTTTTGCTGATTTTTCTTTTTTTTTTGTTTTTTTCTTTTATGTTTTTTTTTTGAATTCTTTGAATTTGAATTCTCCGAATTGGGCAAGTCCCTGCCATCCATTTCGGTCGATATTCATGCTTCCCCAGAACAGACCTTTTTCGCTGCATAAGGTCCTTCCTAGTTTGGCACCCGCTTTCTTCTGAAGTCCCTTTTGCATGGAAAAAAATCTTCTTCAAAACCCTATCATGAAATTTTCTAGGGTGAATCATTTTTGTTATGAGCTCGCATCATTTGACCGTGACAGATAGCTTTCTCTTCAAATTCAACTGATCGTATTAGATTGGATCTATTTTGCCTCATCTAATTTCAACCCTGACAAAATTTCGACTCCAATTGGCAAAATCGATAAGAAATGTGTTGCCCTGGTGAAGGTTTTGTTGCCCCGGTGAAGGTTCTAGCCAACGTTCTAAAAACATAGAGGGTAAATGGTAACTTCTCTATGCCAAACTTTACAAGTCTCAGTCAATTTTCGAATGATTTTTTGGTTGTCTTTGCTGCACTGGTATGATGTCTGATCCTTGAACAGACTGTAAAATTTTTTGACATTTTGCAATGATATTAAACATGTTTTTCCTAGCGTTCTTCATTGCCACTTTTTATTTTTCATTTTTTTGTTTTTTTTGCATTTGAACTTGGATTTGGATTTGGATTTGGATTTGGATTTGGATTTGGATTTGGTTTTGCCTCTGGCTTTGATTTTGCATTTGAATTTGGGTTTGGATTTGATGACTGCTGACTTTGTAACTTTGGCATATGAAGCAACCTTCACCCTCTTAGTGAAGTACTTGATAACCACAAAGATGTATTGGTATCGGCTGGATACCTTTGACGAGATCGGTCCTGTAACATTTATACCCCTAGTATAGAATGAATGGAGGAGGCACATAAGTCTTGTCTTCCTCAATTTGACATTTACAGTATAACTGATGCAATTTTCCTTTCTTGGCAAACCAGTAGCCTGAACCTTTTAATTAGCATAGCCGTCATGGAACCATTAACATGGACTCTTTAAACACCGATCTTAACGGCATATCCACGTTTCAGTGGCTTGGTGTGCCTTGATATGATCGTGCGAAAACGTCTGGCATTCTCGAAAATAGCTCAAAGGATGTCTCGCCTTATTTCTATGGTGAGTTAAGCTTTTTCCTAAGCTCGCAACGTCCACTGACCCTTTTGTAAAGTAGAGTCTATTTTCGCTTATTCTACCATTCTTAACAAATCAGAAGATATGTTACAATCTCTGTCATCTTCAAAGTCTTGAGATCCTTTAGACCCATATTTCACTAAAAAGGGAGTTAGTAACAGCGTTACTCCTGTTATTGATATCTGGGTACTTATTGCAAGTACGAAGGCAAGTTCCAAAGAATAAATGATTCTAAGGATGATTATTTACATGGTATGGTCATGAATAACGAATGAAAGAACACCCAAGAATGTACAGTATGAAATATACAGAATGAAAACTATTTACTTAAAAAGATGCATTTTATTGAAATAAAAATTCTGGACACAAGCCCATTTCATAAAAGGATTCTTATTGCTTCTGGGCTTAAAGCAACGAGCATGTTTTGAATATTACTCTAGATTAGCCTTAAAAATAGAGGTCTTTTCCACAGCCCCATTACTCAAAATACTCCCAGGCTCATTTTTCTGTATTTGGCGTGTCATCCAATTTCACAATACCCATGCCGATGAATTTTTCCACCAATTTCTTGAAAGTCAGGAAATTTTCTATCGAGTGCCCTGTGACCCCGGTGTGGTACTCGCACTGGGCGTTTGGGTCATACCATTTCGGATATGGAGGTTGCATCGGTTTCGGATAGTGAGGGGCCACCTCATGTGCATCAAATAGGCTTTGATACAACTCCCTATATGTCATCGGAATTGGTGTAAACTGGAGTTGCTTTGCACTGGATTCTCGTCTTGATGAGCCCTGATGACCAGTGGTCACAGCCCTCGGTTGACCTACAGAGACTAATTTGGGACGCTTGCTCAAACTGTTCACTTCATTTTCCCTATTTCTCAGGGTTGATCTTTTGGCACTTTCTCCAGCATCTATCTTTCCACTCTTTATGGCATTCTCAATCATTTCTCCAGTCATTATGATGTCTGAGAAGCTCTTTGTAGCGCTCTCTAGCATATGAGTGATAAACGGGGCCTTCAGTGTATTAATAAAGAGCATTGTGGTCTCTTTCTCCAGAAGTGGTGGCTGGACTTGGATGGCAACCTCTCTCTACCTTTGTGCATATTGTCGAAAACTCTCACTTGTTTTCTTCTCCATATTTTGTAGAGTAATTCTGTCAGGAGTCATGTCTGTTACATGACTGTACTGCTTCAGAAATACCTGTGCTAGATCTCTCCAAGAACCAATTTTGGTACGGCTCAACTGATTATACCATTTAGATGCTGCTCCCGCCAGACTGTCTTGGAAGCAATGAATTAGCAGCTGGTCATTGTTAACGTACCCAGTCATTCTCCGACAAAACATAGTGATGTGAGCCTCTGGGCAAGTGGTCCCATGGTATTTTTCAAATTCTGGCGCCTTGAATTTGTGGGGAAGCACCAAGTCAGGGACCAGGCTTAGATCCTTGGCATCGATTCCATAACAGTTATAAGCATTTTCTATGGCTTTAAATTTCTCCTCCAACCGTTTGTATCTATCTTCGAGCTGCTTTGGTAATTCCACTTTTGCCCTTCCTCCTTCAGCCATCTCATCCAAGTCAAGGACATTGGGATTGATTGAATTATGGTCAAGGTTAGAGCCTGAGCCATCCTGAAAATCCATTGGTATCAAGGTTGTGACCGAAATCTGTTGCGGTCTGACAGAGACAGATGGCCTTTGTGGGCCTATCTCTGGCGGTGCATGTACACGCGTTGGAGTAAAGCCAGGAGAATGTTGATTACTCTCAGTGATATTATCCATAGGGCTTTTCCCTTTGTCTTCCAGTAATTGAGTCAATTGAGACATCATATTCTTTTGCGATTCCATCATCTGATCCATCATATCCTGTTGGATCTTAGCTAGCTGCTCCTGCATTTACAGCTGAAGTTTTTCCTGCATCTCCTTTTGGAGTTGTTCAAGCTTCTCTAACCTCTGATCCATATCTCTTGTCATGGTTCGGGTACCGTAAGGATGTGTCTCTGGTGAGGTTTTGTCAGTTTCCAGGTTACTGAAATAATTTCACCTAATTAGAATCTTTCTACCAATTTTAATGCATGTGATGTAATACGATGCCAATGTATGAAATGCAATGCCAATGCATGGAATGAATGCAAATAGAAAAAGAGACGTTGATTCTGAATTCAATTCCATTAGAAGAACTTTTCTAGAAAACAAATATCTTTACATAAAATGGATTACATATGCGGCTTCGACCTCATAGTCCAGGTGGAGACATCTATCTTCTTCTTTATATCCGAACGCTGGGTCAAATCCTTCAAATCTTTCCAAAATGTCTCTCTTATTTCCACTTGGCTTGATTTGGGTTGCGGTTTGCTGCTCACTTATCCCTTTCGATATTGATTAGCTTCTTTAAGAAAGTTGAGGCATGACGGCTCTTGCACAGTTTTATCAATTTGAATCCTTCAGGCAAGGTTTTGCACTCCTCCACGGGCTATGAACCTTCTTCCATTGTGTTTACTTAGACCATGTCTGGACAACCGTGTTATAATCCACTTTATCAAGAAATTCGTTTCCTTATGACAGACTCCTCTATTTAGCAATCAAATTATTATTCAACATCTCCTTTCTATGATGATGTAATGCAATGCAATGTAATGCAAACATAAACAACACAAAACATGTTAGCACAAGTAAAATAATCAACCAAAATGAGTTACCTAAATGGGTGACCACTAGGGGTTTGGAATGACTCTACCTAAGGTGGGCTCTTAAGGCTCACTATATGGGGGTTCGGTTCTAAAGTAAAGGTACCCGAACCAGCAGATTCCTCAATCCTCACCCGTTATAGGCTCATATGGATCGAGTTCAGTTCAGGGGAACACATTTCCCTACGGCCATGCGGAGGTGAAAACCTCACGAGGCACATAGGTACAGATGTGTCCCTGAAGCAGTCCACCAGCCCATGCGGAGGTGAAAACCTCACGAAAACTTAGTTTCTCACTCCCACTTAAAGGTGTGACCACAACGGTCATGTAATGCAAATACAAGTATTATGAGACTCGACATTATTGCAGTTATAGCACAAACAAATGCTTTAGAAGAAACATGATTTTTTTTCAAAACAATTTTTCATGTTTTCCATCAAAAGGACAAAAATCAATCAATTTATGACCTGACTCTCAACCTTCCCCAGTGGAGTCGCCAAGCTGTCGAAAGCATTTTTAACGGGTTTTAAAAAACGGGAATCGACTTTTAAAATAGGGAGTCGCCACCGATCCTTTTCATTTAGGTGTGATCGGGTCACCTATAGAAATATTTTGGCCTGCGAAATTCGAGAAAACGGGTTCGGGAGTCGGTTACGTGCAAGGAAGGGTTAGCACCCTTGCAACGCCCAGGGTTGGTACCAAATTGATTAATGTTGTCCTAATGTCAAAACTTGAAAATATTTAGGGTCAAAAACTTTTGAAAAAAGTTTAATTAAATTGGAATTGAATATCAAGATTAACCGTTTCAAAGGGATAAAAGTATCATACCCAGCACGTTAGAATATAACACATTTATACTCTGACACCGAGATCATCCTTGATCTTCAAGACATGCAATTGAAGAAGGGTATTTGATTATCTGGTTGGACAAAAAGTTGACACCCAGTACGTTAGGGCATCATTTTCTGACTTTCCAAACGCACAAACATTGCCTTATTTTGGAAACTTTGGTTTTTGGATGAAATTTATAAAAATTTTAAAAATGATATAAGTTTGGTAGTCTAGATTTTAAAGAAACATTATTTAAAGTGCGAATGGGATTATATGCGACGAATAATGATAATGTAACATGAATTTGGCGCAATGATAACATAATACATGTAATGCAACATTAGTATCGTTAATCTAAAATATCAATATACATGAATAATAATAACAATCATGGACAATAATATAAACAATAATAACGATGATGATGGTAACAACAATATGGAAACACGAATAAGTAAATTATAATACATACAAGAATGATGATCATATAGCTTACACTATTTAAATACTAATATTAATAATCAAAGACAAATGAATCAAAAAATAATATTGTTTCTTTTAAATAAATAAATAGTAAAAGCAAGCTAAAATAAACAGTTGTAAACAAATTTCAAGATGATAATAAATGAATTTAAAATAAATAACATAAAAAGAAAATCAAAATCGACAATGTACAACCAAAAAATAACACATGTATATGGGTTTACAAATGAACAGAATACGTGAAAAATCTTAAATACCAAAACTATTCAAAACAATACGTATAAGAGAATTTTAAAACATATAAATAAGGTAATATAAAATAGATAAAGTATAAAATAATTTAAAATAGTATAAGTTAAAATAGTTTAGGGTGAATATTATATAAATTAATTTAAAATAAATAACATGTGAAACAACTTAAGATAAATAATGTGTAAACATATAAAGGTGTAAAATAAATGATATGTAGATAAAAGAATCTAAAGTGGCTAATATATACAGAAAGTTTAACAAGAGTAGTACATAAAAAAAACTAAAATAAATAATAACAACAACAGCAACAACAACAACAACAACAACAACAACAACAACAACAACAACAATAATAATAATAATAATAATACGATCTTTTAAAAGAAAATAAATAAATAAACTCATTTAAACAAGTCGAGGACTAAATTAAAACAGACTGACGTTCAAAGTATAAATTTGAAATAAGGAAAGCCCGTTAAGGATCGAAGTGAAACACGCAAACAACAGAGGGGACTAGATGGGAAAAATTCCCAAAAATCCCTTGCGCACATCCAGTTTAACAACTCTAGGGACCAGTTCGAAAACGAAACGAAACCTGAGGGCCACATTTAAAAGAACAAATAAATCAGATAACGAGGCCTAATTCGGGGGAATTGCGAACGATAGGGAGTATTCGCGCAAATATCCCTTTGAGGGAATATGTGCAGTAACCCCTTTTAACTAAACGGCGCCGTTTCACTTGTTTTATAAAAACAAATTTTAACAAAAAAATGAATCAGTTTGTCCCCTTTTTTTTTTAACTTTGAAAACCTTCAAAACCTCTCAACTCTATGGCCCTCCCCTGGCGATTGGGTTTCATTTTCGCCGTCCATCGCGCCACCACCACATACGGTGGCCGATGGTGCGCGAAGTGTGTCTTTCGCTCCTGTTCGAAGCCCGATTCAGGTAAGTTTCTCTCTTTTCTTTTTGTTATTTATTCGTTTATGAAGAGTTTAAAAAAGGAAAAATAAAAATAAAAAATAAAATAAAGGAGAAACAATATATAAAATTGGAAACCGAAATCACCTAGAATAGTCCTTCTTTTTTACTGATGTTCGTAAAAGTTCGTAAAAAGTCCCCCCTTTACAAGCGTTTTGCTTCGGTTTTTATAACCGATTTACAAAAGATTCCTTTCTATTTTTAATTTCTCTTTTATCTGTTTCTTTGTCGTCTTCCTTTCTTGTTGTTGCATGTTGGCTTCTTTCGCAGGGTATGGGTAATGGCAAAGGCGTGCGAAAGTGGTGCTGTCAGACGCGTGCAGGTGTTGACCGAGGCAGGGGTGCTGGTGGCTAGTCGAAAGAGCGGAGCTTCGCCTGAGGGAGTAGCGGTGTAACATCCTAGATTAGGGGTTATGCGTTCGTGCATAATTCATGAGATAGTGGGCTCAGTTGGTGTGTTGGATGTGATCTGAGGAGTTTTAGGAACCCTAAGATGTAAGGAAATGTATGGAAATATAAGGAAATGTATGGAAATGCCTTGTCTTGGAAATGAAGGGAAATGTCTTGGAAATGTAAGGAAATGATAAGTTTTAAAGTTTAGAAAGAGGAAATTAAGGCAAGGTGGCCTTAAGAAAATTAATAGAGGGAATTTGACACAAGAACGGGCTTGGAAAAGTGGCCTGGAGATGCCACTTAGGGCCTCTAGAAATGGCGCCACATACAGGAGTATTGGGCCAAGGTTTGAGCTGCATGGGAAGCAAATAAAAGAAATTTTATTTTGCTACAAGGAGCAGAGAGGTGGACGGCACATGGCTATAAATTAGGAGCTTTTATTCTTTTATTTTTAAGAGATAAATAGAGGATAAATAAGGGATTTATTTATCATTATTTTCAAGAGATAATTGTTGGATTAAATTCTTTAATTTTTAAATAAAGTGATAAAGATATGAGAGTGGTGGCCAAGTAAGGGACTCTAGCCTAGTAATTTTGGCTATAAAAGGAAGAGTAAGGCTATTCTTCATTCATTCTTTTCTCTTCAAGAAAACCTCTACCGAAATTCTCTGAAGTTTCTTCTCTTCTCTCTGCCGAATTCTCTCTGCCATTATTCTCTTTTTCTCTTTTCTTTTTGATTCTCTGTGGCCGAATCCTTCTACACCCTATTCTCTTATTCTTGTTCTCTCAATCTCCTAAAAGCCGAATATTATTGAGGATTCAAGCCAAGGTGTTGTCGACTACAACATTAGGGGAGGAATTTCGGGATATCAAGTGTTGCCGATTTCAATACTAAAGGTAAGGATGTTATTGACATCGTTTTGGTTCTTTTCTTTAAGCCGAAATTTAGATTCTAATGCCATTAATATCTTTGGCCGAAACTTTGAAGAGATCTTTCGGGATTTACTAAGTGTCGACTACAAGGAAGGAGAAGTTCTTTTCTCGAAGGTCCACCATAGGCTGCGTGTTCCCTAGTTATTCGGTGAGTTTCGGGATTTAAAATTCACAAGGTAAGTGTCTATAGCATTCGGCCAAGGCCATGTTTGGTAAGTAGAAGTGTTTTATTAGTTATTCAAAAGCCGGAACTAATCTATTCAAGTAATCTAGTGATTGCCGATTTCAAGAAAGAAGGATACAAAGTTTCGGGACTTGATTCTTAAGTCAATCGTCAACAAGGTAAGTTTTAGTGTACTAATCCTACTAGGATTTGGATTTATGGCCGAATGGCTCTTTACTAAGTATTAAATGATTGATTAAATGTAGAGATCTAAGATCTAAGGCATTAGATCAAGCTTTTCGGGATTTGGATTGGAAACCCTAAGCGAATTAAGTGTGTACCCCACACTATTTCATACTACCCTATATGGCTAAGTTTAATTAATATATGTGGTATTAAGAATATGAAAGTAGCTAAGGTACCATGTTATGGTACAAAGTACTCAGGTACGTTTCCTACTCCTACTAGGATTATGAAATATGTTAATTGTAACATGAGAATAAGAATAAGAATGTGAACTCTGGCATATTTATGCATATTACTATTATATGGGGCATATGGGTTTTATTTTGAAGGGGAAGTGAATGTGGTGACCTAAGACCACGAACACGGTGACCTAAGACCGTGATATCTGAATGTGGTGACCTAAGACCACAGTAATCTGAATGTGGTGACCTAAGACCACAGTAATCTGAACGTGGTGACCTAAGACCACGAATGCGGTGACCTAAGACCGCGATATGGAGTGTAGCGGAAGGAGGGTCGACTTAGTAGTCCCCACGGTGTATAGGTTGGTACGAGGGAGTGTAGCGGATGGCTTAATAGGTTTGGGTTTTGGGAATGCATCATAACTTGTATGCTATGATATGAATGTGTAATAATTGTTATGCCTGATTCGATTATGATTTAGTGTTGTGTACACATTGAGTCTGTTGACTCACCCCGTTGTGGGACCATGTTTCAGGTGATGAACAGTGATGGACCGGGACGGCAGGACTTGTGGTGGCCATGCTCAACTTGAAGTCTTTATTTTAATGGACTATTAATTTTTTTTAAGTACTCTGAATTATTTGGATTTATTTGATGTAATAAGGCCTTAAGGCCATAGTGCACTATCTTATTTCTGTTTATTGTTTAATTATGTTACAAATTTTTATCAAGTTTAAAGACCAAGTAATTAATTTTTTTAAAAAAATATACTCTATATGTTTTATCACATAGAATTAAAAAGGGTTTTCTAACATGAAAATCGAATTGGTTTTCAACACAAGCCCAACCCAAACAATTTTTTTTAAATCGCACAAGATTTTCACAAATTAATAAAAGAGTTTTGAATTGATTTACATCGAGGAACATACCAGATCCAGTCACGGCTCGTGGGTCGGGTTTGGGGTGTTTCAAGCGGCGCAAGTGGGCAGAAGCAAGTGGCGCCCCATTGGGGGCTAGGGTTTGCTTGGCTGAGGGTGTTTAGAAATTGGGCTTGTAAAGTGGGCCATTTGGGTTTGGGTTGATTCCACTAGGGTTAATTGGGCTCCGGGACTGTTTTGTAAATGGACATTGGACTTCATTAATGATCTTTTAATTTGTATTTTTTTGGTTTATTTCTTTTTATTTTTGGCTTTTTTATATTGGTATTGGGCCCGGGCGAATTTGGGCTCTTACAAACTTTGTTATCAAATTAGTGAAACTGTTGTTTGTTTGCACTTTCTAAATCGTATCAGTTCACAACAAAAATATTTAGCACATTAAATTTTGGGAAAAACAATTTGTTGTTTGAGAATCCGACATTTTGCAAGTAAAACATATGTGGTCGATAAAAAACGTTTAAACAATTCATAGTGGAAGTCGAAAACAAAATCCAAAACCCAAACAGTCTAGAAATAACAAATCACTTTAAAATCAAGAAAAACATAATAATTTACGAATTAGGTTTTAATCGAGCTCCGTTGCATCAACCAATCCTAAGTTTGAGGGTTACCTGAAAGTGACAGACAATAGAAAGTGAGTTTTCAAAACCTAATGTGCAACACATCATATAAAATTCAATCAGATGTATTTATGTATGTATATCAGAAACAGAACTTATCAGAACATAACAAATGCATATATAAATAATCCTACTCTCACCCGCTACACTCCATCTCCGACCAACCCAAAACACCATATAGGGTATTGAATACCCATCTATCCCTACACACCGCTTACTGTCGATATGAAACTTTTCAGAATATTCGCAATAGAGCTGCCAGTTTATTAGGCTATTTATCGCCGTTTACAAAAATATATGTGGCTAAGCCTCCTAATACGGCAGGTTATTATACTGCCCATACTTCCTCCATATAACAAATCCCATCCCATATGCAAATGCAGTATTAACATATATCAGATATGTTTACGATATACATGTTTATAATGACGGATATAGAACATATATAACGTATTTCAAACTAAACATGGCATATCACAGATTTTACTTATCTCATAACACTTCATTCATATGTATTTATATCAAATTTTACACTAACAGATGGTTAAAATTCTTGTTTTATAGTTTAATTATTAGCATATCGACCCTACGAAAGGCATATGATCGATTAAAACGATGTTTACGACCTTAGGGAAAATTTTAAAATTTTGGGCTCACACTCTCATATTGCCCACACGGTCTCATACATGCCCATGTGACCTACACGTCCATGCGACCCAAATAGCCCAGACCATGTGTCTCACACGGTTCAGCACAGAACCGTGTGTCACACACGACCGTGTGGCATCGACAGTGCAATTTTTTTACTTTCACTGTTTGCGGTTTTTTGGGTTTCTTGTTACACACCTGACCTAATTTTGACGCGAACCCAAAAATTTAGTATTCCAACACCTAGAAACATCATTCAGCATATCAAGCCCCAACCATGCAACGATTAAGTGATTAACAACTTCAATTTTCCTAAAATATTAACCCAATCACAACTGATTAACCCCTAAACAGCCAAAACAGTCCCAAATTGACAAAATCATTTACCTTCGAACGAACAGTACCTCTCCAAATCTTAACTCGTCTGTGAATTATTCACTTCCTGAGTTTTCCCTAAAAAAATAATCAATTAACACGATTATACAAATAATCACTTATCAACAAAACAAAACTTCCAAGAAAGGAAACTCTCCGAAACGAAAAAGAGGGAAGACATTACTTACGCACCAATCCGATTCCACTACTCAAACAACTTTCACTACCGAACCAAAAAACCCGCGCAAGGAAAAAAAATAGAAGAAAAGAAAACAAAGAAGAGCAAGAAACTAACATAGGAAGAAAAAAAGAAAAGGAAACGTGGGGATTAAGAGAGAAAAAAGAACGTGAAAATTGGGAAAAATATTTTTCGGAAAAAGAAGAAAATATCTTGATTATTTCAAATAAAATAAAATAATATGTTAAAACAATCCCAACAAACCAAATCCTATCAAACCACCACCCCACTACTTTTCCCTCATCCAACAACTACCAAAGTTCAAAACTGGCTAAATCTCCACAAAAATAGGCAACACATACAGACAAGCAAAAAATTCCAACTTGCTCACACCAAGATTCAAACTTAATACCACAAATACACTCACAAGCACCATACCAACAAACCAACAAGCTTATTCTTATGATAGATTGAACAAAAATATTACTTAAGCTGAACAACAGAGATAAGCATAGAACTAAAAATAATTGAATTTTTCCCAAAAATAAGACTTGAACCTATAACCTTAAACACACAATTAAGGCATTTAACCACTAATACAAATACTTAATAATAACAAAATTAACAAACAAAAATTCATATTTTTGGGACGTTACACATCCACACACACACACACTCTCTCTCTCTATGTTTCCATTTTTTTCTTTTTCCCAAGTTTCTTTCTGGAGAATTTTTTATGCTAAGTTTTTCTCCGGCACCATTATTCTTTTTCTTTCTTTTTCAACTCTGTCTTGCGTTTCTTTCTATTTTATTCCTATTTTTTATTTTGGCCCCATCGTGTTGTGCTGACAACGATCATTCTGCTCCGGGTAAGTGTTGATTTTCATTTTTTTTATAGAGATGGTGTGTTGTTAGTTTTCAGTATGGAGTTAGGGGTTTATGTTGATGGTTTGAGTCAGAATTGGTTTTTATGGATATCCTTTTTGGTTACCAATAGGAGAAGAGGGTGGTACGTACAACATCTCACCGGTGACTTAGGCACTAATTTAGGTTGCCGCTTTACAAGGGTAAGTGATTAATGTTTTCGGATTAACGGTTGTTTTGTTTGATTGTAACTTGGTTTTAAGTGTATGATTGATCATTTTCACTTTCTGGGATGTTGATTTAGGTATTGGAGTTCTCATGGTTGAGTTTTCTTCAGAAACTGATTAGGTGTATAACGACAAACCCGAAAAACAGTGAACGGCGTAAATCCAAAAAATATTCTGTCGACGTCACGCGGCCGTGTTGTAGACCATGTGGTTGGCCATGTGGTAGGTCGTCTGACAGCCCATGTGGGTCACACTGGCGTGCGTGAGACTGTGTGAACCTATTTTCTGAAAGTTTCTACCTAGACCCGTTTGACTCCGAAATTTGTAATTAGACCTCCCGTGGGGTCCGTTTGGCTTAAATAAGATTTGAAATGTGATATCTATGGATACGTGTATGTATGTGATATAGGTAAGGTATGTGAAAAATACATGTACGTTCTGTGTTCTATTAACTTTGAAAGTTTCCAGATTTGGGTTTACGTATGAAAAGCATGCATGATTTTGGACTAAGTTTTCGGATTTGGTTTTTTTATTTGCTTTAAATTTGTTACATGTTTTTTGTTAAGTTGATGGAAGGCTTGGTTTTTAAAATTAAACAAATATAGGTTTTCTGCTACAAATTTTGAAATAAGTTTTACATAAGTTAACATCGAAAGTTTCAGGTTATGCATAGTCAGTAATTATATATACGTTTTCTCTAATCTAAATCACGGTTTCCGAATTAGCTACTTTGAAATTTCCGCTGCAAATCTAGATATCAAATTAAACGTTTTTCTATAAAATAAATAAATTCTGCGTGTGATTTCATAATGAACTTGTAAGTGTTTTGACGTAAATAATATTTTCAGGATTTACGATTTCTAAAGCTAGATATAAATTTTTGAGTTTTTAAACAAACTAATGCAATTCCTCCATATTCGGTCATAACGTCTAGGATGGGTTTGGGGTGTTACGAGGTGGATGAAGGAGATCTTAATAATAATTCAAATGATGATGAACTCAGTGAAAAACCAACAGATGATGATAATGAGCATATATTAAAGTATTAAAGAGTGAATAACCCAACAAATATGCACTAGAACAATTAGATAAAATTGCATGTGATGTTTATTTTTCTTGCTATTTTTTATATTAATCGTATTATCAACTACTTTTTTAGACTAACATAATAAATATGATGATTTGATTTTAATTTTTGTTACCTATTTAGAAATTATTTTTATCGTACTAATATATATTTTATAGTAATTAATATTTTTTAAAATATATAAGTTATATAACTATGTAATTATAATTTGTACCACCAAACATAACTTAGGAAATTACGATATAATTATATTCTATCAGTCAAATACGTCTAGAGAATTACAATTCTTTATAATTACAAGAGAATATGATTACAACTCTAATAATTACATTTTCATTCAATTAATCTATGTTGTCCAAACAAAAATTTACATTCACTCATCTATAAACACAACCATTCACATACAAGGTTAAAATATGCTCCATGCCCCTAATCTCTTCGCACATTTCAACATAATCTAACTGAAATGAAAGCTTTTGTGTATTCATTTTTTCTTTCTAAATTTTATCTTCAATTAAATTCTATTCATGTTCAAACCTATAGTCCATTGTTCCATAATCTGTTACAACAAGTGTTGCTACCAAAACTTTTGAGTTGACATTTTGTTATATTTAAGCCTGAAGGTTACACCAGCGTTTATGATAGTCTTAATCTTGCGTCCAAAAGCTGAAGGGATAAAATTCACTAGCATACATAGTATGTGGCTTGGGAAAAGAGGAGAAGTATTTAAACAACGTGAGCTTTGTCCTTATCCAATAAGACGAGGATAGATTGATTGAACAACTTTCTTTTTTAGCGGTTTAGGATGTTTTAGACATTTCTTATTTAAGGATTTTTATATAGAAATATCGTAGGTAATGTGAAATGTTTAGGGAAAGTGGTTTGTAACAATTTGAATTTAACTTTGAGGCCGCGATTATCCGAAGGAGAAGGTAAATTAGGTATAAACCAAGAGTTGTCCTAGATGAATTGTTAAATAAAATTATTTTTTAAGCAAGACTCTGTAAAGTAGGATTGAAGAATCCGAACTGCGTTAAAAAAAGTTATTTGACTCTTTTTTTAAAAACTAAAGATCAAATTTTACTTTAAAAAAGACCAAATTGACAAAAGATATAAATATTATTCCTATTTATTCACAAATCATTTCAGACACGATTTAAGTAATATTATTCATATTTACATCAACACATAACGTAGAAATAGATAAAATTTTATATAGAAGCACGAATCTAGCATACAAATATTAATTTATCTATTTTTTAAGTAGAGGGAATAAAATACAATTAGATCCCTAATACAACAATGTCCATGGTACTTTTACCTTTTATTTTTCCTTGATATACCATGTTGGATTTTATGTTTTTTTAAATAAAAAATTAATTCCACCTTAGATATTACCTTCCACATCATCGTTTAACAATAATTTTTTTAACAAAAAGACCAATTAATACTTTTTTTAATACACGGATTACTTTATTCATTTTCTAGTAAAGAGTAAAATATAATTTGACTTAGTATAGGAACCTTCATAGTAGTTTTACCGACAAACGACATGATAATTAATGCTGCATGGCTGGCTCTTTGTAGCATTAGTTTAAAATACCAAGTTGAGATTTATAAATAAAACTACTTCCCATGTTACATAATTAGCAGATTAATCTGCATATTATAATTCAGTCACCATTTTAATCTACAACTACATAAAATATTTGTATAATCTCTGCATAAAAAATATATATATATGTTTAATCAGCTCATTGTGATCATCGTCTCTGTATAAATGGCCTTTGAGCAATTAAGGACGCTCCCCACACAAGCAAAAAATGGAGTGCAAGAAGTTTGGTCAGTTCTTATGGGCTGCAATGGTGGCGCTGCTACTTTTGGCAACGGCGGCTCATGCCTGCTACGACGACTATTTCTTCTGCCAGTATCCAGATGACTGTTGCAGTGGCTATTGCTTTATTTATGGTCCTAGTTTAGGGGCGTGCTTGACACAGTAGTTCCGATCCGAAGGTGGACGATGAGACGAATATCGGTTTATCCACCTCATCTTATCCATTTGGTTGTATGACCTTCGTCGCAAGATTTGTTGCTTTTGTCGCTAATGGTGTTATCATTTACTGTTGTTGTTATTATTTACTAACAATTCCACAATCATTTTAAATCTAAAAAATGGAGGGATTAAACTTCTAAAAATAAAAGTGCAAGAACCCTCTTCCTCTTCTTCTTCTTCTTCTTTCAAATTTCCAATGGAAAATTGTCGAAAAAAGTTATGAGGTTAAAATATGCTCCATGTCCCTATTCTATTCGCACATTTGAAATTTAGTCCTTCTATTTTTTGAATTTAAAAATTAAAGTTTAATTATTCCGCTGTTAAAATATGTTGGTATGATATTTTGAAATAAAAAATACTCAATTAGTAGTCATGTAACCAATAAAATGTTGTAATAAACATGATTTTTTTTTTTAAAAATGACTTTAAAAATACTAACAATTGGACTATCATTTTAAATATGAAAAACAAAGGGATTAAACTTCTAAAAGTAAAAGTGCAAGAACTAAGTTCCAAATTTATGATGATTATAGAGATTTTAGAGCATATTTTAACTAAATTATATTCAATGGAAAATCCCTCAAAAATGTGTTTCTTCCCTAACTAAAAAATCTATAACTCTATGCATGTAATTATAACAATTAATTAGGTATATGTATACATATTTATTATTTATAACATATATAAAAGCATGAGCTTAAAAAAAAATTTTGAATTGATAAAAATACCTTTATTTTCCATCATATTATTAAATTTACATTCAAAATTAATTAAATTTAATAGAAGTTGCGATAATTACATATTTAAAAATAATTAGAATTTAAATTATAATTATTAATTAAAAAGTTGTGCTAATTTTAACTTAAAGTTATTACTTGAATACAACTCTAAGCAGAAAATATAGGGAAAATTGTGATAATTATAATTATAATTATAAAATTTAACATTATTAATTAAAAAATTTGGCATAAACAAAAATTGTGCTAATTTTATTGATGTAAAATAAAATTATTATTTGAACAGAATTCTAAACATATTAATTACCACTTAATTAATATTTGAGTTAATTGTGTTAATTAATTATTATTTTGAAAATGTTACTTTTCATTAATTTCATACAGTAGAATTATAGTGCATGTTGAATCTATTAAAAATGTTTTAATTTTTTTCAAAATTAATTAAATTTTATTATAAATTAGCTCAATTCTCATTTAATTAGTAAATATATATTTAAAATTATAAAAATATATTATTTAATAAATTTGAAAAATAAACACTTAAGATCGCGTGTGTTACACGTGGGATTGGAACTAGTTTGAAAATGCAATTAGAACATTTTGAAGTTTGGAGACCAATTAAAAAAAGGGTCATAATTTGGAGATGTTTGATTCAATTAACTCATCTTTTCCTTGCTATTTTTTCCTTGATACAATTAACTCATATTTTCCTTGATAAAATTGCTTGTGATATTTATTTTTCTTGCTATTTTTTATATTAATAGTATTATCAATTACTTTTTTAGACTAACATAATAAATATGATGATTTGATTTTAATTTTTATTACCTATTTAGAAATTATTTTTATCATACTAATAAATATTTTATAGTAATTAATATTTTTAAATATATAAATTATATAACTATGTAATTACAATTTGTACTACCAAATGTAACTTAGGGAATTACGATGTAATTACATTCTGTCAGTCAAATACGTCTAGAAAATTATAATTCTTTATAATTACAAGAGAGTATAATTACAACCCTAATAATTATAATTTCATTCAATTAATCAGTGTTGTCCAAACAAAAATTTCCATTCACTCATCTATAAATACAACCATTCACATATAAGGTTAAAATATGCTCCATGTCCCTAATCTCTTTGCATATTTAGAATTTAATCTCTCTATTTCTTGAATCTAAAAATTAAAGTTTAATTATTAACGTTGTTAAAATATATTGATATGACATTTTAAAATAAAAAAAATAGTTAATTGGTAGTCATATAACCAATATATGTCGTAATAAATATAATTTTGTTAAAAATGACTTTAATAATATTAATAATTGGACTATAATTTTAAATCTGAAAAGTAAAGGGATTAAACTTCTAAAAATAAAAGTATAAGAACTATATTCCAAATGTATGATGAGTATAAAGATTTAGAGTGTATTTTAACCAAATTATAATTGATGGAAAGTCCCTCAAAAATGTGTTTCTTCCATAACTAAAAAATATAACTCTATTTATGTAATTATAACAATTAATTAGGTATCCGTACACATATTTATAATCTATAATATATATATATATATATAAAGGGACAAAACATAATCTGACTCTTAATATAGTTTTACCGTCAAAAGGATATGATAGTTAGTGCTGGATGGCTGGCTCTTTGTAGTATTAATTTAAAATACCAAGTTGAGATTTATAATGTGAGGTATTTGGAGAGAGTGGTTTCTAACAATTCGAGTTTGACTCTAGGGTTGCGATTATTTTAGGGAGAAGGTAAATTGGGTTTAAATCAAGAATTGTACTAGATGAATTGTTGAATAAAATTATTTTTTAAGCAAAACTTTGCAAAGTAGGATTGAGGAATCCGAACTGCGTTAAAAAAAAGTTATTTGACTCCTTTTTAAAAGGTTAAAGGTCAAATTAAGTTAAAAAAAGAATAAGGGCTACATTGACAAAATATATAAATATTGAGAACTAAACTAGACATTACTCCTTTTTAATTCTTACAAATTTTGCAACAAAATTTATAAAAATAAATATAATATTTTTATTTTAATATATACAATCAAACCCGTATGCCGTACAACATAAAAACTAGTTATAACTCAATCAATACAAATATTTTAATATTTAACACAATTATCAAGGCATTCATTTTAGCAACATAATATATTTATATCATGAACTCTATCTTATTCTTATTTATGCACTAATCATTTCAAGCATGATTTAAGTAATATTATTCATATTCACATCAACATTTAAACTTGAAATGGATGAAATTTTATATAAAATGACCAATTTGCTCTTTAATCTAACGTATCAGGATTAATTTATTTATTTTTTGAATAGAAAGAGTAAAATACAATCTGATCCCTAATACGGGGTGCCCATGGTATTTTTACATTTTATTTTTCCTTAACAGACCATATTGGATTTTTTTTTTCAAATACAAAATTAATTCCACCTTGGAAATTCTTTTCCACTCATCGTTTAATAATGATTTTTTAAAAGAAGGATCAATTTGCACTTTTTGTAATGCACGAGGCTAATTTATACATTTTCTAATAAATGAGACAAAATATAATCTGACTCTTAATATAGGGACCGCAATGGTAATTTTACCGTGAAAAGGATATGATAATTAGTGCTGCGTGGCTGGCTCTTAGTGGTATTAATTTAAAATACCAAGTTGAGATTTATAAATAGAACTACTTGCGGTGTTACATAATTAGCAGATTAATCTGAATGTTATCATTTAGTCACCATTTTGATTTACACACCTCCATAAAATATTGATTATATTAAAATGAAACATTTT
Organism: Gossypium australe; assembly: GCA_005393395.2. Lineage (NCBI taxonomy): Eukaryota > Viridiplantae > Streptophyta > Magnoliopsida > Malvales > Malvaceae > Gossypium > Gossypium australe. The sequence continues at coordinate 135,500,513 of CM016623.1, forward strand.
CTCTGCATAAAAAATTATATATTTGTTTAATCAGCTCATTGTGATCATCGTATCTCTATAAATGGCCTTTGAGCAATTAAGGACGCTCCCCACACATAAGCAAAAAATGGAGTGCAAGAAGTTTGGTCAGTTCCTATGGGCTGCAATGGTGGCGCTGCTACTTTTGGCAACGGTGGCTCATGCCTGCTACGACGACTATTTCCCCTGCCAGTATCCAGATGACTGTTGCAGTGGCTATTGCCTTCTTAATATTTCTGGTACAGGGAATTGCTGGACACAATAGTTCCGATCCGAAGGTGGCCGATGAGACGAATATCAGTTTATCCACCTCATCTTCTCCAATTGGTTGTATGACTTTCGTCGCAAGATTTGTTGCTTTTGTGGCTAATGGTGTTATCATTTACTGTTGTTGTTCTTGTTATTAATTACTAAAATTTCTATGAATTATCAAGAAATAAAAAAGCTAATAAATGAACAATGAAAATAATCATGATTTGCAACAAAATTCAGTGTGAAAACATCTAATGGTGTTGACTTCGGAAGGTGCGTTCCGTCGTAATCCCGGTCCGGAGATGGCGGAGGGGACGAATATATCAGTTTATCACATCGTCTTCTGTTAGAAATAAAATGCAGTTCTGCAAGATTTGTTCCTTTTGTCACTAATGGTGTTACTATTAGGTCAAAATTTATCATAAACCCCTATACTCTTTAAAATTTTAAATTTTAGTTTATGTATCTACTTTCTAAATTTCAAAATTTCAGTTAGCACTTTTTTTTTGGTTAAATTCAAGTTAATTACAACGTCATTTGTTTTAATTATATGGCTACTAAGTGAATATTTTTTTATATTTCAAAATCTCAAACCAACAAATTTAACAAAAAAATTTAATAGTATTAACCGTTGAACCTGAATTTTGAAGTAGGGAGACTAAATTCCTAGAAATAAAAGCACATAGACTAAATTTTCAATTTTCAAAAAGTATAGAGACTTACGACCAGGGACGAATCCAGGATTTTACTCCAAGGCGAAACTTTTAAATCCGAATTATCTTTTTTTAATGTAAAAAAGTGTCAATCGTTCTCGGATAGTTTTTTTTTTCTTATCAAACAAATCAATTTAATATTTTGTAAAAAATATGAATGATTTAACTATAAAAAATTAAAAGAAAAAAATCGCACTATATAAAATTAAATATTTCTTTCTAATATGCAAAAAAAAAAAAAACTAATACCATACTAAAATTTTTATAAAAATCATTATAATTCCAAAAATTAAATTAAAAAAACTTGGCCCTAGTCCTATTTCTCAATACTAGGCATCCTAAATTGCACCCTTCGCTTTTTCATAGGACGAACTCATCAGTGATAAAATCTGTTCAAAATTCTCGAGCTATCTCTTTTTCGATGTATGCCACCAAGTAAGTTGAAAGAAAATCGTCCTCCATTCTGTTGCGAAGCCTTGCCTTCACAATTTTTGGTTAAAAATGCTCGTTCGATTGTTGCAGTAGACACGGGAAGAGTTAGCACAAGAAGAATAATTCTATCAAGAAAATGATAAATACTTGACTTATTTTTCTTAGCTAGCACTTGACACAATTCGGCAACTGTAGAACCTTTCTGCAACTCCGTGATTTGATGAGCATCAAGTTGCCGAACTTGATGATATCTTATAATACAACACAGACGGAATAGAACATCCTAATCAAGTTATTGAGAGAAGCTAAATGAGATCCCTATCAGGTATCGCCTGGATGCTGGAGAATACCGACTTGATTTTTCCCTTTGCCAGCTTCAAGCTCACCACTATCAATCAACTCTACGATATGAGATGTCTCAATGTCTCTTAATTGACCATGTCGCTTGCTTGAAGAAGCAACCAATTTGATTACACCAATCAAGTAAGAAAAAAATTGACAAATAGGAAAAACCTCCTTGGATGTAGCTACTAAAGTTAATTGGAGACAATGAACGAGGCAGTGAACATAGTATGCAAATTGGCACTTTTTAGCAAATAACGCTTGTAAGTTGTTCCATTCTCCACGCATATTACTTGCAAGAGCTTGGGGTTGAGAAGACCTGATATCTCGTTCAGGAGCTTGGGAAGATTTGACATTTGATTTCTCTCCACTAATAACAGAAGGTTAATGAACCAATTGATCATTAATGCTTTCTAACACCCTTTTCTTGAAAAAAGATTCAAACTTTTTATTGACTATAATTTAATCAAAAAACTTGAAGACTGTAATAATATATTAAACAAAAACATATTAGAAAAAAGAAAAAATAATAAATCAAATAAAGAAAGAACATAATTTATGCAAAAATATTTACCAAAAGGTCCTTTGCGTAAGGAGCCAAAAGAATGATAATTTGTATTTTTTTTTTCATCAAACTCCTTTCTTTTTCTCTCGGCAATGTCGGCACCTTATCAGAGGAAGATAACTCCTTAGCAAGACATACAAATCAAAATACAATAAAGTCACTAACCTAATATGTATGTATGGACCAAATCAATTAATTTTGGAATTCGGCTTTAAAATCCATATTGGGCCTTTAAGTTTAGTCTTTCAAGGCCCATCATACATTCATATTTGATTATTATTAAAGTTATATAATTAAAAATTAAAAAATACTTTGTTAATATAAAGTATAATCTTATGGCTTAAGAGGGCGAATTATATGAAAAACAATTTGGCCAAAGGGGGACGAATGTTATACAATATGGACACCAAATCTAAAATATATGATAATTTATATATAAAATTAAAAAATTTAAAAAGAAGAAGAAAAAAAAAGATCAAATCATGTTAATTTTATTCCAATTCATTTAGTTTTTAAATATATTATTTAAAAGGCATATTGATAAATTTAGCCATCAACCTTTTAAAAAGAGTTGAATCGCTTTTCTAAATGGAAATGCTCACTAAAACATTAATTTTCTAACGATGTTGGCATGGTAACCCATGTGGCAGTCTATGTGTATTTCATGTTGATATGATACTATTTGTCTTATTTGTCACATCAACAAATAATTATAAAAAATTCAAAAAGAATCAAAATAAATATAAATAGTTCATAAAAATTCAAAAAATTATAATTAAATACATGTGGATTGTCATGCAAGCTATCATGTTTAAAAATGTAATATTTTAGACAATATTTCCATAAAAATCAACAAGTCGACTTTTTTTTGAAAGGTTGATGGTTAAATTTGACGTTTTAAAAAAGGTTTGAGCACCAAATTTAGCTATAAAAAAAAGGGGCCAAAATAACAAAAGATATAAACATTAATTGCTAAATTTATCATTATGTCTATTTAAAACAATCCAATATGAGTAAAAATAAAAAATTAACCAAACCAAATTGATTAATTTGATTCTATTAGGCTTTGCTTGGTAGAGTGGAAAAAAATTGGAAAGATGGAAAATTGAAGGATAGAAAAATAGAAAGATGGAATATAATTTTTCTTTTCATAGGTGTGCTTAGTAGGAAGTGTAACGCCCCAATTTTCAGGGGTTTTGGAACCTCATTTTCGTAAACCGAGACCGTAAATATTAAATATGAATATTTAAAATGATAATATAAAAAATTATTAAAGGTGTGACCAATAATTTTTCCGAATTAATAGCTAATTAAGGTTTAGGGACTAAATTGTAAAAGTTTAATCACTATAGATTTTTAATTGACAAAAGACTTGAGGACTTAAATGGCAATTAGACAAAGGTCCAAATTGGTAATTAAAACATCTTTAAATGAAAGTTAGTGGATGGTGATGAAAGTTTCCACTAAACTTGATTAATGGTAGATCAAGTTAATTAAAACATGATGTAACTAATTAAATTAAATAATTAAGGATTAATTATAGTATATAAGTTAAAAGTTAGTGGAAATTGTTCCATCTTCTTCACTTCCTCAACCGCCTACCATAGCTAAGACCTTAAGAAAACTTCAATGAAATCTAAAGACATTTGGTTTTCAATTAGTATGTAAATTCAAGTCCTTTTCTTATAATTTTTATAGATTTGAGGTTGTGGGAGCTTGATTTAGCTAACCCATGTACCAATTTGTAAATATGTTAAAGTTTTTTTAAGTTTTTATTGTTGATTTCTTGAATAATTAGGCTTGGGATTGATAGTTTTTAAGCTTAGATAATGAAAAGGACTAGATTGCAAAGTTAATTTAGTTTAATTGTTAAGTTTGTTACATTCGGGACTAAATTGAATAAAAGTAAAATTGATCATGAAATTTTGTTAGAAATAGAAAGTATAAGGTCCTTAATGAAAATATGTGAAAATGAATTTTAATCTGAAACTAGAAATTTAAAGTTATGTTTATTCTGAGTTTAGAGACTAAATTAAATAAAATGTAAAATACGGGAAAAAATGAAAAATGGAATTATATAAGATCATGCATGTCATGACATATATGAAAATGTTGGTATTGATTGGTTATATAAAATAATTGTATAGATTAAGATTTGGATAAAATTGGAGTTAATAGGGGAAAAGTTAAATTTGTGGATTAGTCTCTGAAGCATTCACTCTTTTCACATTTTGAACAAGTAAGTTCATTTGAAATTTACTATCTCACTTTGTATTATAATTGTATGTTTGTATTTAATTTAATATATAAATATATCTATATGGTTGCAATTTTATGGAATTTGGCACATTTGACTAGTAATGGATTGAATTGAAATATTGTGTAATGATTGATGATTATGAAATAAAACAGGATACAAATGTGAAAATGCAAATGCTGACATGATATGGAATAAAAATCGTTACCCCTTTTACAAAGTGTGATATGTAAATGTAAATGATTATATGGATTATATTGAAACATGTGAAAATTGGTGCCTGTGTGAACTTAGTGAAGGTTAGGATATGATTGGCATGTCAATAGGGTTTTGTGCGCGCTTGTATGGGATTTATTATAGATGTTAGCGAGACCCAACATTTGTTGCGAATTCTCAGATATTATGTGACACAGATTTAGCTCGGATGAGTAAACTGATGTGTCATGATATAGGTTTAGCCCGGATGGATAACCTGATATATATATATATATACTCAGCTTGGATGAGCAACTGGTGTGGTGTAATTTACCTGTATATCTGAGTCCGTTTACTAGGGTTCAGGCAAAACATTATAAATGAAATTGAAAATTTGAAAATGTGATGAAATGAACTTGATATTAAAATTAAAAAGTCAATGAAAAGATTGAATTGTAATGGCAACATACTTTTAGCAGCGGTCACTCTAGTTGCTGTCGAGGAATGCTTTCCCGACATTGCCTACTGCATTTATTCGAATGATTGTTGCAATGGTTATTGCAAAGCATTAGCTCCTTTCTTTGGCGTTTGCTTGCCCTCGTTGTCTTCATCGTAGTTTCGATGTGGCGAACTCAGAAAGTAAATGCAGCTGATGTTACTATTGTTAGCAATAATTGATTGTTAGCTTTGTCGCTAATAATAGTTGTTGTAAACTTGTGTTTTTATTAATGCTATAATTCAACTTTTCATATCATAAAGACTAAAAGTTTGAAATAAAAAGAAACCCAAATCCACAACTTCATATACCGTATACCATTTCTGGATTCGAATCTTGTCTGCTCGGGTACCGGTTTGAGCCGCCACCAGCTTTTCAAGTCTCCGATGGTGTCATCGTCGATGCGCTTCACGCGCACCTTCTTTTCTAAACGATCGTTTAACACCACCTCGATCATCTTCGATGAATTTTGAGGGGATTTCTCATGAAATTTCATAGAAAATCCTAATTCCTAAATTTATTAATACTATGAAAATTGAGAATTTAATTAAGAGAAGAGGGTGGGTTTTTTAAGCTGGGGTTATTTGAACTTTGAAGCCGACCTGTATTGCACCTTTCACTCGTCAACTAGGTTGACTTTTGTTTGTTAAAACGATTCCGTTTTAGTTGTAGTTTTCAATACTTAATTTTTTTTAATAAAGTAGAAAAAAAATTACAACGGAAATGGGAGAAATGGTTTACAAACACAGGATCAAATCTTGGACTTTATGTCAATAAACTTGAAACTCGCGTACGTATTGAACAAATTAGCTCAATATTTTAGTTTATTCATTTGTTCCTTGTTCTAGTTGGTTTCTTGGTAAAAGCACATCTCGACTTCGATATTGAACAAATTGGCATCTCTAAAAAAACTATACTATTTGTAGGCACTTTAATGTCCCTTCCCATTTAAAATAATTATACTATTTGTAGGCACTTTAGGTTTTTATTTAAAATAAAAAAATATGCGTATGATGATATTTGAACTCATATTCCATGTGCTATTATTATTAATTAGTTTTAAATCATATATTTCATTATTCATTATATGTTATTTTTAAACACAAATCCCTGATCTAAATATATGATTTTCATACTCATACATGTGTGATAGAGTTTCTAGTAATACATAATATTTTAAAAAATATATATAATGGGTGATTCTCCTAAAAAGACCCGTTTCCAAGTATATTTACGGAAATGGGCCGATTTCTAAATTATTTACCGGAAAGGGCCGGTTTTGGCAAAACACGTCCACGTAGGAGCGTTTTAGGGGGAAAATGCCAGCAAAACGCACCCTTGGGGGAGCGTTTTTGCCATGTCAGCATAAAATGCGCTGACGTGGACGCGCTTTGCTGACGTGGCAAAAATGCTCCCTCAGGGGTGCGTTTTGCTCCGTGTTTTTTACCCCAACAGCTTTTTTTTACCTAAAGCTCTCAAATTTCTCATTAAATTTCTCAAAGCTCTCTTTAATTAGTTATTTACTTTAATTTTTTTTCTAAATTAGTATTATTTTTTTTAATTTCAAAAATATTTGGTCGTGTTAGCAATGGCTGAGGAATTAATTCGTCTCGATCATAAACATATCTCCGTCGAACAAATGAAAATGATAAGGGTTAATTTTAATTTTTTAATATTATTTAATATTTTTTATTTATGTAATTCTAATTAATTGTAATTTTTGAATATTATTTAATATTTTTTCGTTTATGTAATTTTAATTAATTTGTATTTTATAATTTTTTATAATAGTCTGTAGATCGGGTGTTACAATGTTATATTCGTAATATGTTTGGTCATCCATCACCGTTGATAGAAAATTACTTGAGGGAAGCGGGTTTTTGGTACGTGGCCACTATAGGCCGTGTAATAGCCCAAATTTCAGTGATGTCAAAAATAATGGTTCGAGACCACCAAATCTGAGAAATGGACTCGTAGATTATATTTATTTAATATTTACGAGTCAAATGTAGCTTTTAAAATGTTTTTAAAATAGTAAATTGTGTTTTATAAAGATTTATTTGGTCAAGAAATCGAGAAAAAGAGGTATCGAGATCTCGGTGTTATAAACCGAGTCATAAATATTTTTATGAATATTTAAGGAATGTCAATAAGGTAGTAGTAAAATTTCGTTAGAAAATTTTGACGTTTGGGTGGTTAATTAAATAAAAAGGACTAAAATAAAAGTGTATAAAAGTTACAAAAAGGATTAAATAGCCTAATTGTCAAATGAGGAAGGACCTAAAGTGAAAATAAGCCCAAAGGAGATATTTTGGGCGGCAATAGCTGAGAAAAATCAGGAAATGGATGAAATAAGGGTAAAATTGGAAAATTGCCAAAATTAGTTAAATAAGTATGGGACCAAATTGGAATTATCTAGATTTCTCTTCATTTCTCTTCATTTTCTTCAGCTGAAAAACAGCCATGGGAGAGAGTTTCAAGCTGGTTTTCATACTCAAGCTTCATGTAAGTTTAATTCTTACTTTCTCCTTGAAATTTCTATGTTTTTGGACTTTTACAATTGGATCCAACTTACTATGTCATTAGTTTTTGATTCTATAGCTAATTTTTAAAGTTGATGTGGATTAGTGCTGGAAGAATATGATGAATAAATATTGAATTGAAGCTTTAATTTTGTTATATGATGATTTTATTAAGTAAAATTGATGGAAATTGATTTTAAGACCTAATTGTGAAAGAGTTGAAATTAAGGCCTAGAGTTAAAATTCTGATTTTCAAAGGTTATGAAGTAGTTTAAAATGATAGAGAAAAGTATTAAATGAGAAAATTAGCTAAATTGAGGGGTTAATTGAGCAAGGATTGAATTGTATGAAATGTGGAATTTGGGACAAAATAGAAATCAACATGTTATACTAAAGCAGTTTTGGACAGCAGCGGTTGTCTAAGTTTGAAAAATCACCAAAAATTGTATAAATCGAATTAGAAGCTGAGTAAGATATAGAATTAAAGCTTGTTGAGTCTATTTTCATATAAAAGAAACAAAGCAGGTAAAAGAAGTCTACATATTGAGATATTTAAATTTTTGTAAGACTGGTTTAGAACAACTTCGTGATCCCCTGTTCTTACTTTAGAAATTCACTAAAAATTGTACAAAAAGAATTATGAGTTATAAATTATATGTTTGTATTCCTTAGTGAGTCTATTTTCATTAGAAATAATCATAAACACTATATGAAAACCGTACTATGAGATAATTGATTTTTAGTGAAGAGAGGTCAGAGCAGTAGGACTGTGTAACAGGGGAGAACTTAACTAATAAACTGTACTAATTGGCCACACCAAAAATTATGGAAAAATTATGGTAAGAAGATATGTGAGTCTAGTTTCAAAGAAAATTAACGGTTTGAAATTTAGAGCTCTGTAGCTCGAGATAAAAATAATTTAGTGAATATAACACAGATGGACAGCTTGAACATTCATATGAGTAACTAGTGAAAATTATAGAAAATGTTACTTACAAGTGTATTGTTTTTCTATGGATGTGGATGGAGAGGAGGAGGAGGGAAAATAATATATGAATGACTTGTGTATAAATTGATTACATGCTCGATTATAATTGATATAATGTTTTATTTGGAATATTTATTATGAAATTATGATTATCGTTATAATACAAAAATTGAACTTGTGAGTTTATATGGCTAAATTTTAGTGATCATTTGTTAATTTTATGAATTTCATGATGTGTTATTTCATATGTATTGATGATCAAATTGAGCATTTCAGTTCAGTGACAACATGAATTGACGGAAAATACAATGGTTGAACCATGGCAACAAGTGATAAGTGATAGCTTCGGCTACACTTATCTGATCAAGGACAAGTGAAAGTGAAAAGTGGTAGCTCCGGCTACCTGATCAGTGAAAAGTGGTAGCTCCGGCTACCTGATCAAGTGAAAAGTGGTAGCTCCTGCTACCTGATCAGTGAAAAGTGGTAGCTCCGGCTACCTGATCAGTGAAAAGTGGTAGCTCCGGCTACCTGATCAAGTGAAAAGTGGTAGTTTCGGCTACCTGATCAGTGAAAAGTGGTAGCTCCGGCTACCTGATCAAGTGAAAAGTGGTAGCTCCTGCTACCTGATCAGTGAAAAGTGGTAGCTCCGGCTACCTGATCAAGTGAAAAGTGGTAGTTTCGGCTACCTGATCAGTGAAAAGTGGTAGCTCCGACTACCTGATCAGTGAAAAAAAGGTAGCTTCGGCTACAAGTGACAAGTGATTTCCGTGTAAGACCATAGCTATGTTATGGCATCAGTGATTATCAGTGAAATTTAATGCATACTGGTGCAGAACAATTCCGTAAGACGTTCACTAATTTGACGAAGTTGGTAAGTGTTATATAGAATTATGTGATATAAGGAAATATTATGAAAATGTACTTGGAATGTATTGGTATGTCTTGTGTATGTTATTTGAGTTCATAATATGGAAAGTAAATGTATGTGAAAATATGAGGTGATGATATCTGTACATGGAATTTATTGATGGATACATACATCCTAATGGATTTTAGAGAACATTGAAATTGGGCTCAATAAGTGAGTTGCCAATTTAAATTGTAATTGGCAGGAAGAATTAGTGAATTGCATGATTATGAGTTGTTACATGTATTTGTCAAAAATACGAGGAAATGATGGTAAATGGTACATGGAAATATGAGACTATAATATATAAAAACATGGAATGTGTTTGATAAATGTGTTCATTCATAATTATAGAATTTTTGCATCTCAAGTGCACTATATGTATAAAGATGATGTTTCAAATGATTGGATAAGTAAAACTCAAATATGAAGTAGTTTGAAACCAAGACAAATTGTTATAAAAATGTATATGAAAAACAGAGGTGCGATTGTTATATGCTATATGAATACATAGGATGAAAAAGTACAAGTACAAGAGAAATTTAATGAGAATTGAGCCCATATATGTTTCTTGTTATTTATATGAAGTGTACGACTAACAAATCGTAATAAGTATAAGGCTCAGTTGAATATCTTAAATTGGTTTTTGTATGTATTAAATGTGGGTGAAGAATAAAGATCAAATGAGTGAGAAATATGACTTGAAAAATAGCATGATTTATGAAAATTAACTTTACCACACGGCCAAGCAACACGGGCGTGTACTAAGGCCGTGTGACTCAAGTTTCTCCACAGATGCAAGTCAGAGAGTTATAAGCCCTATAGGCACGGCTATGTGAGCCACACGGGCGTGGGACTCTTGTAAATGAGATAAACTTAAGGATTTAAAAAAAAAAATTATACGATTCTAATTTAGTCCCGACCCAATCCCAATGTATGATTTGGACTTCAAGGGTTCGTTAAAGGAACTTTTACAATCAATTTTGATATTTGAGTGATAAATGGTTTAAATAATCTGTAAGTGTTTCGTACTCTTCGGTAATGCCTCATACTCTGTTCCGGCGTCGAACACGAGTAAGGGGTGTTACAGGCCGAGGGTGCAAGTTGGACCCGAAACTCATCAGCGCGTTAATAGAGAGGTGGAGACCCGAGACGCACACATTCCATCTTCCATGCGGAGAGTGTACTATCACTTTGGAGGACGTCCAGTTACAATTAGGATTGCCAGTGGATGGGTTCGCACTCAACGGGTCCGTTCAATCTGCTGATTGGGGAGCCATATGCTATGATCTTTTGGGTGCGACTCCGGATAATATTTACGGAGGTCGGATCTAGATGGACTGGTTACGATACACATTCCCGAAGTCGGGAAATGATTCGACTGAAGCAGAAAGAATACTGATCGCTGAAATCAGAGATTTAAAATTTATAAAACGAATGATCAAACCTGGAAACTAACTCTGACAACGATTAAAGGCAAGTGTATCTATCGAACAGTAGTATAGCTTAGGCAAGACCAAATTGTCGAACCCAAAGGAACTAAAAGTACTAATACTAGCTTTCTTTTTATTATTTAGCCTTAAAAATAAAGTGAAGTTACTTTAATCTAAATTAACGACTACTAAGCTAAAGATACAAGACAAAAAGAACGAATTGGAAAATAACTTGAAGAAAAACTCAGTTGATTACGACGATACCTTCAGGAAGAATCCACCTAGACTTCTCTTGTTACCTAACACTGAACCATATGATTTCTTTACTTAGCTTGATCCGTAGGACTCCCTAACCTATATTAAACCCTCTCTCGAGGCGAATAATGTCTAACCCTAGGTTAATTAGTGGAACTCTCATTCGCTTATAATGACCCCCTAGAATAGCAGTAAATCGATCAATGGACTCCCATCACCCTAATCCGGCAAAATCTCGTAACCCTATCTCTAGGTGTTCGATCAACTCCGCTTAATTATGCTAGATCTACTCTTAGGCAGGGTCTATTCCTCCTCTACCTAAGCACATCAGATTTGGATTAAGCAACATAATTAAGAACAAACTAAGTAATTATCATATAATTCAGAAATCAAATAACAAGATTCATCTAGGTTTCATCCCCTTCAGGTATCTGAAGGGTTTAGTTCATGACAAACAACGAAAATATCTCAAGAGAAAAGATAAAACAAAACATAAGAAATCCCTAAAACTCCCTGAAGGAAGTGAATGAGAGATCCGCCGTCTTGAGTATAACTTCGGCTTCTTGGGATGGACCAACTGGCTATCTTCGAGTGATTCCCTCAACTCTGACCTTCTCGGCTTGGCTCTTTGGCCTAGCTTTTACGCCCTAAGTTCCGACTTCTGTCGAACTCTCTTTTCCAGTTGCCCCATTGGGTGTTTATATAGACTCTGTGATGTCTTGCTTGGCCCCTAAGTATCCTAATTTAAGTAGAATTCCTACTAGGGTGTTTGAATAGGCTTTGGAATGTGTTTCTTTGCCTCCAAGTATCCTTTCCCGAATGAAATTGCTCTTTCCAGCGACAGGGACACGGCCATGGCACACGCCCGTGTGAATCGTGGCCAGGCCGTGTTTGGACTTTTTAATGAGGCACGGCCGTGTGGTCTTTGGGCCAGGCCATGTCGATTTCTCTCTTGGCCCAATTTGGTCCGTTTTAAGCCTGTTTCTCCTTTTCATTCTTGGGTGCTTTCCTAAGTATAAAATATGAAAAGAAAGGATTAAAAGCACCTTTTTACATAAATGAAAGGATAAATCATCCAAAATTATGCTAAATGTGGGATTAAAATATGTTACTATTACGGTTTATCAAATACCCCCACACTTAAGCTTTTACTTGTCCTCAAGCAAAATTCTCAACTTACAATTAAAATGAACTTCCTTGATTCATAATATTCATCAATAATGTTTCATCATAATTCAGAGATAATTCATACATAGATAATTCAACTCAAAGAGTCCTAAAGATTCAAACAATCATAGTCATAGTTTTTATAGTGTGAGAACATAGGTGTTTCCCCTTACCTGAATAATTACCTCTGATTCAAAATCGACAAGAATTTACATCTTCACTAAAGATTCACCCAAATCACTCGAAGTGTTTAAGGTTCAAGAAAAAGCACTCATAAGTCGAACCTGAAAAGTTAATCTCATAGGCTTGCCTGAAAATCAAATCTCCACCACTGTAAAATGAGATGATAAACAGATCAAAAGGTCTTTGTTAGGGTTGTAAGGGGGCTAGGGTTAAAGGTGAGGATAAAGGATGAATTAGAAGGTTAGTATCGAGATTGAATTGACAAGTACCTTCCTAAAAATTACCAAAATAATAATTACATCAACTGAAAAGTAATGATCCTACTAACACGAGCTTTTCTTTTGGAGAATAAACTTTTAACTGTATAAGCTCACTTACTAATACTGAATGTACTTCGATTTTTTTAAGAACAAACTTATCAATAATAATGGATGAATTCCACTCATAATATAATTAGGTGACTAATCAAATTAAATCTCGATTAAAGGGTAGCCAAAAAGAAGGGTGATAATAAATACAAATGGTTTTGGGTTAATAGTAGGTGAGTCAATAAAAAGGGTTGTTAGGATCAGCGGGGTTCACTAGGGGTTAATTTGTGAAGGTAGGCTTTTAGTGGAGTGAGTGGGTTAAAACATAGGTGCCTTTATCATCTCTGTATATCAAATCATAAATGTGGTCTCAAAATGTATAAACGAGGCAAGTTCTAGAATAACAGTTCATAGTTGACACACTCATAATCAATAAAGTGAGCACGAAAAAGGATATATGCTCTATAATGCTCAAAATCTCACAAAATTTATGGGTGTTTTTTATGTCAACCTCGTAAATTTCAAACTTCAAGGTAACATTCAGATTCAGGTAGACATTCTAAAAAAAATTAATTCTGAAAATAGACTTATCATGCTTGATTTTCTAGTATCCTTTAAATTTAATCATCAATGCACAATTATCAATGACTTACTCCAAAACATATCAACAAAGATCATAAATTATAGGAAATTTCATTCTAATCATAATATGAGAGACTTTTACTTTTGAACAAGGCATAATTCAGGGATTTTCAAATAATACTATAGTTAACCCCCCACACTTAAATTGTATATTGTCCTCAATGTACAAAGATAGATAATAGCAAAATAATCATAACATTATAAGATGGGGAGAGAAGTGAAATTTCTTGAATTTTGGATGAAGTCAATGGAAAGAAACCAGATAGAATTTGAGATGAATGTGGGGAAGCGTATCGAATCATTTGAAATTGAATCCTCGAAGCAGCCGGTCTGATTTTATTATATCCTAAGCTGAATCTAAATGAAGAATAAGAAGAAAATAATAAAGGAAATAAAAAATAAAAATAAAAATACAACTAAATAATGGAAAATGAAAGAAGAAAGCCAATTGGAAAAGAAAAGAAAAAAAATGGAAGGACAGGGTGTAAATAGAGATGCATCCCACGTCCGTGTACCGAGGGTGTGTCGATTTACACGGCCGCATTGCACGGTCGTGTTTGGGATGTCCACACCCGTTTCTCATATTGCCACGCCCGAGGTTGATAAGTCAGTGTCTTCACATGGTCGCATCGCACGGCCGTGTGTCTAGGCGAGTTGGTTCACCCACACTCGTTTTCCAGATGCCACGCCCGTGGTTGATAAGTCAGTGTCTTCACACGGAGACGACCACGGCCGTGTGCAAGGCCGTGTGGGTGTAGAAACATGCGCCTAAATATGAAAAGAAATAAAACTAAACTAATTAATAGGGTTAGTGCTCGGGTTGCCTCCCAAGAAGTGCTCGTTTATAGTCTTAAGCTAGACTTTACCTGTTATTCGTATGGTCATGGTGGTTTGAGGAGGTGAAAACCCTTTCGCATGCGATCAATTCGGTTATGGATATATAGTTTAAGTCGAGTAATGTTTACCTCAAAAGTGTCGAATTTAGGATTGCTTACCTCGACTGTGCCGTATAGGAAGACATTAAGTACCTCAAAAGTGATTTCTTCATTTGCCTTGAGGTCTGAATTGGTGATTCGAGGGTCTTCCTTATTCAACAATACCTGATCCTCTATTTTTATGTGATTTGTTGTTCCTATCAGCTCGTTTGGGGTCTCATTTGTTTTCACTCTGTGTGGTTTCGGTTCTTCTTTAAATTGTGTTTCTTGCTCTTCTAATTTGTCAACCTTAAGGCTTTGTTCCTCGTATAATTCTTCTTTGTTAGCACGAGGTTTAAGATCTAGCTCAGCTAGGTGATTTAGTGATGCTTCCTGTAAAGAAGGTTGAACCAAATGGTTATCAATAAAATTAACATTCGTACCTTTATTGCTCGATGTCCTAGTTGGGTCAAGAGCTTGAAGAGTGATTGTTTCGTCGTCTACACGAAGTGTGAGTTCACCGAATTCTTCCTCTGTATGGTCTTTCTTTATTGCATCAGGATATGGCACACGAGGTTGGTATTCTGTAATTGCCGGTTTTGATATATCATGGCACACCTCAACCTTACCTTCACTTACCACCTGTTCTTGCCTTAGGTCAGATTCCACTAACAATTCACTATTATGAGCTTGTACGGATTGGGGCCCATGATTCGGCTCAGGTTTGCAGCCTTGTGGTGTTTCCTGTGGTGAAAGTTGAACAATTTTATTATCTACTGAATTTACTTTCTCACCTTCATCACTTGATGTCCTGGCTAAGTCAAGAGCTTGTAGACTGATTGATTCGTCACCTACACGAAGAATGAGTTCTCATGTACCAACATCAATTTTAGTCCTGGCAATTGTTAGAAAGGGTCTTCCTAAAATTAAAGGAATCGAATTGTCCTCATTCATGTCTAAGACAACAAAATCTACTGGGAATATGAATTTATCAATTTTGATTAGAACATTTTCTATTATACCCCTAGGAATTCTGATAGTTTTATCAGCTAACTGAATGCTCATCCTAGTTTGTCTGGGTTTCCCCAGACCTAGTTGTTTAAAAAATATATAAGGCATGATATTTATGCTTGCCCCTAAATCAACTAACGCATTATTAATAGTTAAACTACCAATTAAACATGGAATTGTAAAACTCCCTGGGTCTTTTAGCTTTCGCGGTAGTTTATTCTGTAATATTGCTGAGCATGCTGCGTTTAATTTCACATGGTGCTCTTCGTCTAATTTACGTTTGTTTGTCAAAAGCTATCTTAAAAATTTCCTCGAATCTGGCATCTAAAAAAGAGCTTCAAGAAGAGGTAAGTTAATATGTAATTTCTTTAAAACTTTAAGAAACTTACCGAACTGTTATTCTGAATCGTCTCTTTTCATTACTTCGGGATAAGGTATGCGAGGTTGGTACTCTTTGATTACCGGTTTTGGCTTTTCTTATGTTACCTCTATTTTACCTTTGTCTACCTTGTTTTCTTGTATTGAATTGGGTTCATTTAACCCTTCATTGTCTTGAGCTGTGATGGCTTGAATTTGCTCCTTAAGGTTAATCTCAATGTTACTTGGTAGACGTCCTTACGGTCGTTCAGACATTAGCTTTGCGAGTTGCTCAACTGCATTAGTGACTTCCTTGACCGACTTAGTAATTTTCCCGATTCGGCTCTCGTTACTTTTAATTGTTCTCTAAGTTTCTTAGAAACGTTTTTCTGTGTCTGCCAAAAATTTTGTCAGCATCTCCTCGAGGGTTGGTTTCTTCTCTTATGGATAGGGTTGATTTTGGAAGTTTTGAGGAGGTTGCTGCCTTTGATTTCCTTGGTTTCCTCCCCATGAAAAATTTGGGTGATTCCTCCAACCTGGATTGTAAGTGTTACTATAAGGGTTATTATTGGATCTGAAATTGTTACCTATATAGTTCATCTGTTCGCTTCCTGCTTCTGGTTGGTAGGGTGGGTACTCAGGATTCGCCACGGTTCCACTTGTGTCACACTGCATGACTGGATGTGCCTGCGAAGAACACAAACTATCAATCTTTTTATTCATCGTCTCTATCTGTGTTGATAGCATAGTTATCGCCTCGAGATTGTAAACTCCTGCTGATTTTGTCAGTTTCGTCCTTGTAACTTGCCACTGATAATTATTCAATGACATCTCCTCAATGAACTCGTAGGCTACTTCTGGAGTTTTGTTGTTCAGGGTTCCACCGGTGGCTGAATCAATTAGTTGCTTCGTGGAAGGGTCTACACCATTGTAGAAAGTTTGGACTTGTAGCCACAAGGGTAGACCATGGTGTGGACACCTTCTTAAGAGATCTTTGTATCTCTCCCATGCATCGTATAATGTCTCTAAATCCATCTGCACAAAAGAAGAGATATCATTCCGTAATTTAGCAGTTTTGGTCGGTGGGAAATATTTCAATAATAATTTTTCGGTCAATTGTTCCCATGTAGTGATTGACCCTCGTGGTAATGAGTTTAAGCACTATTTGGCTTTATTCCTTAATGAAAAAGGAATAACCGAAGATGTATGGCATCATCAGAAATGCCATTTATTTTGAAGGTATCACAGAACTCTAAAAAATTAGCTATATGCGTGTTTGGATCTTCGTCCTGCAAACTATCAAATTGAACAAACTGTTGAATCATCTGTATTGTGTTAGGCTTTAATTCAAAATTATTAGAAGCTATAGCAGACCTAACAATACTCGATTCTGCTCCTGTTAAATGCGGTTTCGCATAATCAAACATTGTGCGTGGAGCATTGTTTTCCCCCACATCCCGTGGTGGTGGGTTACTCTCGTCCATCCCTTCAGTAGGATTGGATCTGCCTTCTTCCTCTATTTCTGTGTAATCTAGGGCTCGCCTAATTTCTCTGCGATTCCAGTGAGCGGTAGCTTTAATTTCACTGTCGTAAACTAGAGGTCCTGTTAGGTTCCTTCTAGTCATAAACTAGAGGTACCTGCTAGGAAAAGAAAGAAAATTTAGCAAAAATTAAAATTAAACCTAAAAAAATGAAATAAAAAAATAATGGCTAAAGTAATAAAAAAATAGAGCTTTCTTAATATTTTAGTTCCCCGGCAACGGCGCCAAAAACTTGATCGCTGAAACCAGAGCTTTAAAATTTATAAAACAAATTATCACCTTTGACAACGATTAAAGGCAAGTGTACCTATCGAACAGTAGTATAGATTAGGCAAGACCGGATTGTCGAACCTAAAGGAACTAAATGTACTAATACTAGCTTTCTTTTTATTATTTAGCCTTAAAAATAAAGTGAAGTTGTTTTAATCTAAATTAACGACTACTAAGCTAAAGACACAAGACAAAAAGAACAAATTGGAAAATAACTTGAAGAAAAACTCAGTTGATTACGACGATACCCTCAGGAAGAATCCACCTAGACTTCTCTTGTTACCTAACACTGAACCATATGATTTCTTTACTTAGCTTGATCCGTAGGACTCTCTAACCTATATTAAACCCTCTCTCGAGGCGAATAACGTCTAACCCTAGGTTAATTAGTGGAACTCTCGTTCGCTTATAATGACCCCCTAGAATAGCAGTAAATCGATCAATGGACTCCCATATTAGGTTTCACCCTAATCCAGCAAAGTCTCGTAACCCTATCTCTAGGTGTTCGATCAACTCCGCTTAATTATGCTAGATCTACTCTTAGGCAGGGTCTATTCCTCCTCCACCTAAGCACATCAGATTTGGATTAAGCAACATAATTAAGAACAAACTAAGTAATTATCATATAATTCAGAAATCAAATAACAAGATTCATCTAGGTTTCATCCCCTTTAGGTATATGAAGGGTTTAGTTCATGACAAACAAAGAAAACATCTCAAGAGAAAAGATAAAACAAAATATAAGAAATCCCTAAAACTCCCTGAAGGAAGTGAAGGAGAGATCCGCCGTCTTGAGTATAACACCGGCTTCTTGGGATGGGTCAACTGGCTATCTTCGAGTGATTCCCTCAACTCTGACCTTCTCGGCTTGGCTCTTTGGCCTAGCTTTTACGCCCTAGGTTCCGGCTTCTGCCGAACTCTCTTTTCAAGTTGCCCCATTGGGCGTTTATATAAACTTTGTGATGCCTTGCTTGGCCCCTAAGTATCCTAATTTAAGTAGAATTCCTACTAGGGTGTTTGAATAGGCTTTGGAATGTGTTTCTTTGCCTCCAAGTATCCTTTCCCGAATGAAACTGCTCTTTCCAGCGACAGGGACACAGCTATGGCACACGCCCGTGTGAATCGTGGCCAGGCCGTGTTTAGACTTTTTAATGAGGCACGGCTGTGTGGTCTTTGGGCCAGGTCGTGTTGATTTCTCTCTTGGCCCAATTTGGTCCGTTTTAAGCCCGTTTCTCGTTCTTTTCATCTTTGGGTGTTTTCTTGAGTATAAAATATGAAAAGAAAGGATTAAGAGCACCTTTTTACATAAATGAAAGGATAAATCATCCAAAAGTATGCTAAATGTGGGATTAAAATATGTTACTTTTACGGTTTATCAAATACGATATGCTCGGGCATACATCCCTGAGATGATTGGAGGTTATTTGATGCCAAACTTGTCACGAAACCTTGTACATCTGATGTTGCTACTGAAACTCATTGATTTTAGGGCAGCTGGCGAATTAAGTTGGGGGTTTGCCATGTTGGCAACATTGTATCAAGAGATGTGCGGGGCGACACCACCAAATAAAGTTAAAATCGGAGGTTGCCTATCAGAACTACAATCATAGGCTCGGTTTCGCTTTTCATTTTTACATCATCGAGTGAACCGCCCATATACATTCTCACCCATAACGAGGTAAAATTTTTATTTGATTTTACAATTATTCCATAGATATAAAATAAAATTGTATGCTGAAAATTTATTTAATTAGGTGGAACTATTCGGCGAATTATGTTGGAATACCTACCGCTTTTGAAAATATACGGCTTCTATTAGACCAAAGGTCAGAAGCGTAAGTAAGTATTAAATAAAACATATATATATATAATAGTCTTTTCATATTTAGTATTTAGTATTTAGTATTTAGTATTTAGTATTTAGTATTTAGTATTTAGTATTTAGTATTTAGTATTTAGTATATAACTCATATTTTTATCATGTTCATATAGTTTCAATGGATACCATACGAGAATCCGGCAATATGGGCAGTAATTCCGGAATAATTATTTCAAAATCCAAACATTTAGCATGTTAAGGTCCCATTGGTCAACAATGCTACTATCGAGATACACTAAACGGATAAAGTGTTGCGGCAATTTGGATTCCGACAACCGATTCCTGAGGAACCTGAGGTGTTTAATGGCCAGCACAAAATCGGCTTACGGCAAATGAATATGAATTGGCCGGTATTCTTCTCGAAATATATCGAAATTTGGGAAAACTAGTATGATCATATACCTAATCGCGAACTGATCATCGTCCCAGAGTTAGCGTGCGCACCGGAGTACATGCCATGGTTTAGGATCCATGGCAAGCCATATTTGCTGTCAGAAGAGCAGAGGCATCGACAAATTCGTGTCGAAAGGGAAAAACGGGGCTCTTTAAATTCAAGGAGAATGGATGACGGCACGGGTCCATCAACAGCTCCCACACAATCACCGAGCCCAACGCCTCAACCGACGACACCCACAACACAGCCCCTTCAGATTATGTTAGGTGTGTATCCTAGCCCTTATATGTATCCTAACCCTTATATGTTTCCTTTTCCCAGTCCTATACCAGGTTGGAATGCATGGTCCGGTGCATCTCCTTTCCCGATGACTCCGACTCAACCAATGATATATAATGCATCATCGCAGGAAGGATCGCATGAGGCACCTCGGCGAGCTCATCTCATTATCAATCCCCATTGCCTTATGGGATTCAAACACCTTTGTTGTGGGTGATGCAAACACCTTCACATTCTTTATTCTACCAATGTGGGTCATCCTCTCAACACCCACAACCGGAGCAACAGCAACCCCCGCCGGAGCAACTACAACCCCCGCTGGAGCAACCACAACCCCTACCGGAAACGCAACCAAGGAGGAATCCAGAGCGTAATCATCGACTACCCCCATGTGGCACTGATTCCGACCGACATATATATTGATTTTTTTAATATATTTGTACAAACTTATTTCCATATTGTTTCATTTAATAAAATAAAATTTGTTTTTAATATTTTAATAGTAAATTAATTTTATATTTTTAATAAAATAGAAGTTCTTTTGAATAAGACGGAATAGAAATAATGCAACATAGTTTCATTATAGGAATTATTAACTATTTCAATTTGGACATGATCAAATTGTATAACCTAGGTTCCTACACCATCCACCACAACTTCTGTTGGTTCGTTCTTTCCCGGATATCCATATATTACATATTCTACTCAAGCAAGATCGACCTTTTGGTTTGCGACGCAATTCTCTATCCGGTAACAACTTAAACGGAGCAAGTGATACAGACGGCCACTTACGTTCATCTGGAACCGGTGGGAATACGTGTCTCCACGCATTGTACATGTATTCTATTTTGTATACTTCTTCGACATATCTCATAGGATCCAAACGAAGATTCTGACAAGCTGCAATTGCATGAGCGCATGGATAACGAAGTGCATTAAACGTCCCACAGTCGCAAGTTCTATTTATCAGGTGTACACGATATTGCCCGCCGGTAATACATTGGCTCGGTCTATCAAACTCTGTCACATGAAACCATAAGTTGTCGCAATCGTGACACACTGTGTGCATGGTGTTGGCCCGCGCCTTCGCCTTGTTAATTTCTTGCAATACCTTCCGGAACCATACATGGCCTCCCTGCATTTGGCCTTTACAACTAGCTGCTCGCTTTGGAAATAATGTCGCCAAACGAAAATATATCTCTCACACAACCGAGGTTATAGCCAAATGACGCGTTCCTTTTAGAATAGAATTTATGCATTCAGCCCAGTTTATGGTCATATGACCATATCGTAAGCCACCGTCGTATGCTTGTGTCCACTGTTCGAAAGGTATGTTACAGAGGTAGTCTGTGGCTTGATCGTTAACTGAATGCAGAATCCCCAAAATCTCATGAAAACGGTTTTTATTAATCTCGTACCCTGCCAATATACTTTGATAGCGAAAATTACATATCAATATTCCATTCAGAATAAATTGAATATTACAAACAAAAGTATATTAATAAAAATTAAATACCCATGTTGATCACTTGCCATCGTTCAGTCGTAGACCGATATTGCCCATAGTAGTTGGAGGCAACGTGTTTTAGACAATACCAATAGTGTATGCGATCCCATAGGCTTCCCTGTTGCTCAATTTCGGCTAGTATTCAAATGCCTCAATCTGATATAATGCAGACATCATGTTGGGGGCATACATGCCTCCTTAATCTAGAAAGAAAGAAATCTCAATCATCAGCTAACTCTCCTAGTGTTATTGCAAACGAAATTGGAAGGATTCAGCGCCATTTTGTGCCACATCTAGCAATAGTCGATGGATATATCTACCATACATAAAGGTACCGTCAGTTTGTACCAATGGTTTGCAGTACATAAATACGGCCCGGCATTGCTTAAAACTCTAGAACAGACGTTTGAACACTTGGCATCCACAGAGCAATTGGTTGTTGTAGTACTCAGAGAATGTTTCAAGGTCTGTTATGCAACCTAGGACGTACCTCTCCAGCACCTGACACCATTGTCAAACCTCATTATGTGAAGCGTCTCACCCACTATGCATCTTTTCCAACGCCTTCTGCTTAACTATCCAAGCCTTGCGGTAAGAGGGCCTGTACCTCAATTAGTTATGAATACTGGCAATTATGCATGACACAGAAGTCTTGGGATCCACCTTCAACATCTGTAGTATTAAGCAAGCTATCATACCTGAATCCAGCTTGGGATGATCTTGTGAAACACCTGTCAATGAAGTATGTTAAATAATGCAACATTAAGTAATAACATTATTATTCAAAAACCCTAAATACCCAGTGATATTGTACCAGTAACACAAGTATGTGGACCTTTATACTTTTTTATCTCCCACAAGTCTGTCTTTTTTCCTAAAAGAAGCCATGATTTTCCATGAACATGTACCGTCTTGCACTGCACACTTGGCTTCAAACTTCTCGAATTTGGATTTAACCACGTTGTAGTTAATCCCGTGATTGATGCCATGTTGTTTCAAAGCACCAAGGAAACTATCTTTACTGGAAACTCCTTACCAACTTCCAATTCACCTGAATTCAATGGCGAACCTGTACGGTCGCGCATTCTTTATGGTAAATCTGGAAACTTCAGCGCATCATCTGTCGATATGTCAACATTATGTATGTGGGCTGGAGGCGAGTACGCCCAAATCGCGGATCTTCTTCTTCTTCATCTGAACCCTTTCAACGTCTTCAGGTTCGGATGGAACAGGCTCCGGTTCAGAAAATAATGTAACTTCTGCACCAGCAGAGCCGAGCTCTCTAGGTGGATCTGTATCAGACTCATCATCCAACCCACAATCATCTGCAGCGAATGAGGTCCCCTCGCTGGTGGATGTCATAGGGAGTACATCATCCCTTCTTGTAGACGTTTCGTAATGTCCCCAATTAGATGTGGATTGCCAACCACCAGAAGTTGATGTCATTCCCCAATACGTATTTCCAGCATCGAACATCGACCCACCGATGTGCATGTCCCATCCACTAACCTAGTGTCATGCAGGAGTTGTGTTTTCTATACTGCCACCAAACACGGGCGCTTCCGTGTTTTGCCTTTCACTAACGGAGTGTCGGGTAGGGGTCGTGTATTCCTCTCGAACAGTAATTGATGCTGAAGTCGCAAATGTTTTATTTGGTGATGAAAATTGTACATATAACTCAAGATAGGGAGATCCACTAGCGAGATGAGTCTGCACCATCGCCTCAAAGGTACGACCACCTTTGATATCAAATGAGTCATATGTCATGGGATCAATCGAAGTACAAAATCAATACTTAATAGAAGAAACCCTGCTTAGCGTCGCTCCGAAGATTTTGCGCCTAATTCTTTTACTAAATTCTGTAAAATCTATACTCTGGTTAAAAACAACGCCGTTCTCGATGTCACAGACCTCACCATCATAGTAAATAACAACACTAATACGTTAACTCATCTTCAATTTCTATTATGCTTAGCCTCTCTATTTTTTCTTACTGTAACTTATGCAACCTGAGAATGAAATTTGCCTCATTTATACCTTAAAGCCAAACATAAACTACTGTAGAAAAAGAGCGTCCACGTGGAAGTTTTTTTCAGAAATTTTGCTGACAGTGTATCCTACTTGAAGCGTTTTTGACACTATTTGTTCAGAAGTGTCTTCTCAAAATTATTTTTGCAGGGTAAAAATAGTAAATTTTGTTAAAAAAACACAATATTATTTTTTAAAAAAACTAAACCCTAATTTAATTAATTTTAACACTAAAGCCTAATCCCTAATTTTATTTATTTATTTAAATCCATTAAACCCTAATTTACTTAAAAACCATAAACCTTAATTTAATTAATTTTTATAAAATAACACTAAATCTTGATTTATTTTTAAAATCCACTAAAACTTTAAACCCTAAATTATTTTAGCAATAACCTAAACTCTAAACTTAAATTATTTTAGCAAAACCCTAACCCTAAAAACCCTAAAAACCCTAGGGACTAAACGTGTAAAATCCCTAACCTAGAAAAAAACACGGAGCAAAACGCGCCCCTAGGGGAGCGTTTTTGTCACGTTCGCAAAGCGCGTCCACGTCAGCTCGTTTTATGCTGACATGGCAAAAATGCTCCCCCAATGGGCACATTTTGCTAGCATTTTCCCCTTAAAACGCTCCTACATGGACGCGTTTTGCCAAAATCGAGCCTTTTCGATAAATAATTTAGAAATCGGCTCATTTCCATAAATATACTTGGAAATGGGCCTTCTTAGGTAAATCACCCCAATATAATTGTAACACCCCTTAACCCTAAACCATCGCCGAAACAGGGTTACGAGGTATTACCGGAGTTAAACACAAATAAACGAGTAAATTGAGACATATTTCCATCAAAACTTCAATATAACCATCAAATTTTCATCATTTAACCATAATTTCAAGTTTCTTTCAATTTAGCCCATAAAACTCAAAACTTATAGCCTAGTTTACAATTTAGTCCTCCAATCAATTCTAATCACAAATTCTATCAAATTAATCCCTAATTCCATTATTTGTTCAACATAAACCCTACTAAAAATTCTATCATTTTTCAAAATTTCCACATAAATTCAAGAGTATTTTACTCTAGGACTTCAAAAACATTAAAATCACATGAAAATGACTTAATTAAACTTACCAAATAATCTCTAAGCTTCAAAACCCTAGTTTTTCTTTTTTTTTTCTTTTCCTTCCTTTCTTTCTTTCCCCAATTTCGTTTGTTCTCTGTAACTTTTCTATTCCTTTTTCTCTTTTTTTTAATTATTATTAAATATAAAATATCTATAATAACCAATATATATTACATGTGTATTAATACTTATAAATACAAATGCATAAATTATCACCACACATTTGGCACTATCATATTTATTTAACAAAAATAATATAATAAACATAATAAATAAATACTAATTTTAATAATCTTTTACTTAACTTATAAGTAAATACATATATAATATACATTTGTATTAATATTTTAGTTACACATGATTTATTCTCTAACTTACACATGTCACTAATTTGGTTTAATTACTAATTTAGTCTTTTAATCTTTCTCTATTCTATAATTAAAATTTTATGCTCTATTCAATTTAGTCCTTTCTAATAATTACTTCTAGTTAAACTAAATTCACTTATCAAAAATCTAATTCAACCCATACTGACTTCGTAAATATTTTTAATAAATATTTACGGACTCGTTTTCCTAAGACGGAGGCCCAAAATTCACTTTTTCGGTGCCCGCAGAATTTGGGTTATTACATTTCTCCCCCTTAATAAATTTCGTCCTCGAAATTTACCTGAGAATAGATGGGGGTACTGTGCTCTCATAGTTTCTTCGGGTTCCCATGTTGCTTCTTCCACACTATGACTTCTCCATAACACTTTCACTAGAGGAACCTTTTTATTTCTTAATTCTTTTATTCCTCGTGCTAAAATCTCAACTGGTTCTTCTTCATAAGACAAATCCGGTCGAATCTCAATCTTTTCAGTAGAGATAACATGAGAAGGATCTGATCTATATCTTCGAAGCATCGAAACATGAAAAACATCGTGAATCTTCTGTAATTCTGGAGGTAAAGCCAAACGATAAGATATTGGTCCAATTCGCTCTACTATTTCATATGGCCCAATATAACGATGACTTAACTTTCCTTTCCGACCAAATCTCAATATTTTCTTCCAAAGAGAGACCTTAAGAAATACCTTGTCACCAACTGAATATTCAATATCTCGTCGTTTCAAATCAGCATAAGACTTTTGTCTATCAAAGGCTACTTTCAATCTCTCTTGTATCTTTTTGACTATTTCTTATGTTTCTTGGATCAACTCAGGCCCGATTATTTTTCTTTCATTTAATTCAATCCAACACACAGGTGATCTACATCTCCTCCCATACAATGCTTCATACGGAGCCATCTAAATACTTGATTGAAAACTATTATTATACACAAATTCAGCTAAGGGTAAATAACGTTCCCAACCTGATTCAAAATCAATAATGCAAGCCTGAAGCATATCTCCTAATATTTGAATTACTTGTTCAGACTGTCCGTCAGTTTGCGGATGAAATGCAGTACTGAAATTAAGCCTGGTACCTAGAGAATTATGTAATTGCCTCCAAAATCTCGACGTAAATCGTGGATCCCGGTCTAAAATAATAGATACAAGAATATTATGCAGTCTCACTATTTCCTGAATATAGATCTCAGCCAGCTTCTGTAAAGACCAATCGGTTCTGACTGCTATAAAGTGAGCAGACTTAGTAAGTCGATCAACTATCACCCAAATAGCATTCTTTTTGTTTGCTGACAATGGTAATCCCGTAACAAAATCCATTGTGATTCGATCCCATTTCCATTCTGGAATATTAATAGGCTGAAGTAAACCTGTTGGTACCCGATGTTCCGCTTTTACCCGCTGACATGTCAAACATTTACCAACATACTCGACTATATCTCTTTTTATTCCAGGCCACCAGTATAGTTCTCGTAAATCCTGATACATCTTCATACCTCCAGAGTGCAAAGCAAATGGACTATTATGAGCTTCTCGAAGAATCAACTCTTTAAGTTCCGAAGTAACTATAATATAAATTCGATTACGGAATCTCAAACAACCTTGATCATCAATACTGAAATTTTCTACTGGGCCACTACATACCATCTCTCTCTTTTTCAACAATCTATCATCTTTCAATTGTGCTGATTTGATCTAATCAAACATTACTGGCTTTATTCTCAACTCAGCCAACAGACTCCCATCATCACTGATACTGAGCCGTGCAAACATTGCTCTTAATTCTATTGCAGCTTTTCTACTTAGTGCATCAGTTACTACGTTTGCCTTTCCCGGATGATAATCTATGACACAATCATAATCTTTCAGAAGCTCGATCCACCGTCTCTGTCTCAAATTCAACTCCTTTTGTGACAGAAGGTATTTGAGACTTTTATGATCAGTATATATATAACATTTTTCACCAAAAAGATAACGCCTCCAAATCTTTAATGCAAAAATTATAGCGGCTAGTTCAAAATCATGAGTTGGATAATTACGCTCGTGTGGTTTCAACTGTCGAGATGCATAGGCTATTACCTTCCCGTCCTACATCAGAACATAACCCAAACCATTCAAAGAAACATCACTGTATAATACAAAATCCTTACCCGATTCTGGTAATGTCAGAACTGGTGCCTCGGTTAACATTTGTTTCAACGTGTCAAAGCTCTTCTGACACTGATCATCCCAAATAAAAGGAACATTCTTCTGTAGTAACATAGTCATTGGCAAAGCTATCTTCAAAAATCCATTCACAAATCTTCTGTAATACCCAGCTAAACCAAGAAAACTGCATACCTCAGATACATTCTTCAGTGCTTTCCATTGAACAATTGCTTCAATTTTTCGGATCAACTCTAATTCTACCTGCTGATACCACATGTCCCAGAAATACCACCTCTGGTAACCAGAACTCACATTTACTAAGCTTTCCATACAACTGCTTCTCCTGTAGTATCTGTAGTACAGTTCTGAGATGCTGATCATGTCCTGACTCTGATTTAGAATAGACCAGTATACTACCACAAACTGATCCAAATATGGCTGAAAAATACGATTCATCAAATCCATGAAAGCAGCTGGGACGTTAGTCAACCCGAATGGCATTACTAAAAATTCATAGTGACAATATCTCGTATGGAAAGCTGTCTTTGGTACATCACATTCTTTTACTTTTAACTGATAGTAACCTGACCTTAAGTCAATTTTCGAAAACACAGAAGCACCTCTCAACTGATCAAATAAATCATCAATACCGGGAAGTGGATACTTATTCTTGATTGTTACCTTGTTTAACTGTCTATAATCAATACAGAGTCGCATCGAGCCATCTTTCTTTTTAAAAAATACCAGTGGAGCTCCCCACGGTTAAATACTCAGTCTAATAAATCCACGGTCTAACAAATCTTGTAACTGTATCTTTAACTCTTTCAGTTCAATGGGCGACATACGGTATGGAGGCATAGAAATTGGACTCGTACCTGGATACACTTCAATAGCAAATTCAACTTCTCTGTCTAGCGGCAAGCCTGGTAACTCTTCAGGAAATACATCTAGAAACTCGTAAACTGTTCTAATTTTACTGCATTAGCTACTAACTGAATCTGAGTTAATAACATAAGCTAAGTATGCTGTACAACCCTGCTATAATAACTTATTAACCTTCATTGCTGAAATAACACGTGTTGGCCCACTGTTCCGAATCCCCTTTATCTCAATATTGTTACCATCATTAGTCTGAATACTGAACTTCTTCTTATAGCAGTCCAAAATCACACCATGTTCAGACAACCAATCCATACCCAATATTATATCAAAATCTCCAAATGGCATAATCAACAAATCAATTGGAAAAGTTTCATTCTGAATTTTCAACGGACATCTTGAACATACTTGATTTACTATTACTATTTGCCCTAACGGACTTGACACTTCAATTGTTACACTAGACATTTTAGATTCAAATTTTCCTAATTCAACCAACTTCGAATTTTATATGAATGTGAAGATCCAGGGTCAATCAAAGCATAAACAGGCTCAGAATATAATAAAAATATACATGTTACAACATCATGTGCATCGCCATCTTCCCGGGTTCTAACTACATAAGCTCTGGCCTGTACTCTAGCTTCAGACTGCTGGGTCACTATGTCACTCCCTCTTCTCGTACCTCCTCCTCTAGATACTGATCCACCTCTAATTGATCCTCTGTCTTTAGCTGTAGATACCGATCTCTGCGATATCACAAGTGTAGCACTATTAGTTTTCGGACAGTCTCTGATGAAATGATCTTTAGAACCACATCGAAAACAGCCTCTAGCTAATTTCCAACATCCCCCTCTATGTTTATTCCCACGGTACTGACAATCTAGAATTTCTATTTCCTGATATGGACCTCTTACACTACCGGTGGACACTGTAGTTTGTTTTTCCCAGTTTTTGTCTCCTCTATCTGTTCAGAAACTAGATCTCCATCCACCTCTAGAATCTCGAGATCTTTTAAATGAAAGATTCGAACTCATAGTTCCTGTACGTTTCCCAACTAATTTAAAGTTTCAGGCTTTTTATCTAGTCCCAAGACTTGCTCTACCATCTTGACTCGCTCGATCAAATCAACAAATTCAGTGATTCACTGGGACACCAATTGTAGTTTTATTTCATCTCTTAATCCCCGTAAGAATCTTTTACAGCTATCGACTTCAGTTGGTATGAACTCTGGTGCATATCTACCAAGTCTTGAAAACTCCCGTTCATAGTCCACTACTGTCATTT
Source organism: Gossypium australe (assembly GCA_005393395.2). NCBI lineage: Eukaryota > Viridiplantae > Streptophyta > Magnoliopsida > Malvales > Malvaceae > Gossypium > Gossypium australe. Next base: position 135,530,195 of record CM016623.1, read on the forward strand.
CACCTTGTTTAAGCGTAAAAAATTCTTGTTTCTTGTCTTCTATATACATATCCCCAATATACTTCTTTTGAAATTCTTTTTGGAATAGATCCCATGTTACCTGATCAGTCGGTAAATGTCTGATTACGGATTTCCACCATAGATATGTCTCATCCTGTAATAAAGATACAGCACATAACAGACTTTCTTGTGACGTACATTCTAACTGCTGTAAAATTCTTTTTGTTGCCTCCATCCAGTTTTCAGCTACAGACGGATCAACTCCTTTCAGACCCGAAAATTCCGTGGCACCGTATTTTCTTAGTTCCTTAATAGGGGCCCGTCTAGGAATAGGTACAGACGTGGTAGCCGCTACTCGCTGGAGAGCATCAGTTAAAACCCTTACTACACCATAATCATTTCTACCTTTTTCATCTCTCTCCCTAATGTTCTCTCTTTCTACATTGGGAGGCTGATTCTGATCGGATTTACACTGGGTGTAGCTGACTCGGTTTCATCTAAATCATATGATTTTTCATCCCCAGTGAACAATTCTTCATTTATATCATCAAGGTGTTCATCAGACATCTCTAATCTATAAAACAAAAACAATTAAATAGGTCAGCATCCAAAATCTCGACTCAGTTTTGACTTAACCTGTGGCATGTACTTCTAGACTTACTTTTGAGCTCGATTTAGTCCGAGAATCGGCTAAACCTGATAGCTCTGACCACTAAAATGTAACACCCCTTAACCCTAAACCATCACCGGAACAGGGTTACGAGGTATTACCGGAGTTAAACACAAATAAACGAGTAAATTGAGACATAATTCCGTGGCACAATTTAAAATTTTTCAAATTTCATCTTTAAGACCCTAATATGGACCTACGAGACCCAAAATATGATTAGGAAATGATTTGGAATTAAATCAGGAACTTTAGAAACTTTTTCTTGAAATTAGGGGCACATGCCCGTGTGGCCTGCCCGTGGGGATCACATGGCCGTGTGTAGCAAGTCAGAATCTGCCCACGGGCTGCCCACGGCCATGTGATCCCCACGGGCAGGCCACACGGGCATGTGCCCCTAATTTCAAGAAAAAGTTTCTAAAGTTCATGGTTTAATCCCAAATCATTTTCTAATCATGTTTTAGGTCTCGTAGGTCCATATTAGGGTTTTAAAGATGAAATTTGAAAAATTTTAATTTGTGCCACAGAATTATGTCTCAATTTACTCGTTTATTTGTGTTTAACTCCAGTAATACCACGTAACCCTGTTCCGGTGATGGTTTAGGGTTAAGGGGTGTTACAATAATACATTAATTCAAAAAAAAAAGTCCAGTGCTCTATTTTCTAAAGGAGGCCCAAAATTTATTTTATGAGTCGATGGTTGAACTGATCAAACTAGTCTATTAGATTTAAATTAAATAAATATTAAAAATTTGAAAAAAAAGTTATTAAAAACTTATAAAATCTATTTTAATTAGTCTAACCTTTGGTTAGTTAATTTTTTTTAATCTAGTTCAATTAATTAATATTGATTTGAGAATCAACCGAATTTTATAGGTTTATAGGTTTTGCTCATTTGTCTTTTTCTTTCTAAAAAGGAAAAAATTTTTATATAAAAAATTAATTATCTAAAGGATATTTTTGGTAGAGAAAAGACAGAAAAAAGAGGAGGGACAAATTGTTTTTATGTTAGAATTAATTTGGATATTCCATGGAATAGGAGATATTTTATATATCATATAAAAGGAGTTACATAAAGAGATATTATTTAGCACCCTTCTAGGAGAATTTTTTTCCTTTCACAAGGTTATGTATATAATTAAAATTTAAAAAATGTTTTTTATATTTCACAAATAATATACTCTGCCACATAAAATTATATAAATAAATAGTGGTATTTTTTTGTAAGAAAATATTAATTTCTCTATTTATTTTTATTTTTTATTCATTCTTCTAATTTTTTTTAAGAATGATTAGTTTTAAAATGTTTTTCTATTTACAAGCATAATAAGTTTTAGGGATAATGTGAATTTTAGTTTTTGAATTTAGCAACTATGTTCACTTTAGTACTTTACATTTTTTTGTTCACTTTGATCATTGAACCATTTGATCCCTAAATGTGGAATCTATGGAGATTTGATGATGTGACCAATACTATTGGAACAAGACTGTATTGGATGGACTGAGAACTGATTGATATAATGATCTGAACACAGGGGTTGAAAAGATTGACTCAAGAAATAATTGAAATTGGTAAAAATAAAAAATTGGGACATAAATCGACAATTGAACAGGTTGAACCGGTTTAATAATTTTTTATTTTTATGAAAATTTACTTATTTATTTAATTTGTTGATCCGGTGATCAAGTTGATCAAATTGATTAATCAAGAATCAGTAGTCTAACTCATTCAACCACTGGTTCGGTTATTAAAACACTGAATGTGACACTATAAGATTGTATCACTTCATCACCTGGAAACTTTAATAGATTTTTTATTTTTTAAGTGATGATGTGATACAATCTTAAAATGTCACATTATCGAACTTTTATATTGTTTAAGTCCAAGAACCAAAATGAACCTAATTATCAAGTTGAAGTGTGAAAATGGACAAAAAAAAATATAATACCAAAATGAATTTAATTAACGAGTTCAAGCGCGAAAAATTATATTATCCCTAAATATATTCTAAATTTAAATATGTTGTAAATATTTTAAGCTTATTTTTAATCAATTATTTACTAAATTTAAAATAAATGAATTACTATTAAGCACAAAAAAAAATCTGATTATAATCCATGAGATTTTATTGAAAATAAATTTATTTTTAATTAAAAACATATTCTTTAATAATATAAGGATTCCATTAATCATTAAAAAATTACTTTTGTTATTAAAAAATAATTCTTTGATAAATTAAAAAATTAAGTGTTAGAAAAAAAATAAATATTAGAAATTTAATTATTAAAAAAATAAATATTGAATTTAAGTTATAAAATTATTTAATATATTACTTCAAATTATTACGAAATATAATTATATTTTTTAATAAATATAATTCTACTTTTTAGATTTAATTTTTAAATATTTTTATTTATTCTAAATAAAAAATTAAATTTTAAATATAAATTTTTATAAGATAATATAATATCAAATTAAATTAATTAAAAATATTCTCTATTAAGTCATAAATATCTAATTATTATTTTTCACAATTTTTATAGAATTTTATAAGATTGTTTTTTTAATTATTAAACATGTGTAAAAAAGTTAAATCATTTTCAATGGATTTAATTTTTTCAATGGTTTATCAAATAACGCCTTAATTTTTTTATAAAAAAATTAAAATTTTGATAATCAACTTAGTGTAAATACACTATTTAGTACTTGAATTTGACTTTATTGTTTAATATGATACTTGAGTTTTTTAATCTAATCGAGTACTTAGAGTTTAATTTTAATATTTATTTTGATATCCGAGCTTTTTCAATTTGATACTTAAGCTTTTTTGTTCCAGTTAAATACCTTTATTCTTTTACTAGAGTACATGTGTCAAACATCTATCGGGTTGTTTGGTCTTAATACCAAGTTGAATATTAAAGCTAAACTTAAATACTAAATTGAGAAAAAAATTAAAACACTAAATTAAATATTAGAGCCAAACTCAAGTGCTATATGGTGTATTAACTTATTGTATTCACCAGGGATAAACTGTCCAATGCGTTTAAAAATATAAAATTCGGCAGGCATCTGGCAGCTTCTGAGATTACCCAGCTACTCTTTCTTTTCTCAGCTACCCCAATTTTTGTTTCACTTCCTCTTTTTCTCAGTCCATTGATTTTCTTCTCTTTCTGATCAAACCTTCCACCTCTTCAAATGGCAGGTAAAAAGTTTTCAATTTTTCATTCATTTTCCCTCTTATTTTAACACAAAAGCTCTCTTTCTTTTGGTTAGTTACATATCTCTTGATTAATAATTTTTTATGGGAATTTGATGCCATCTTGTTATTTGAGTAAATATGGATGAACCCTTTTTAGTTTATGCCTTATATCTTACATTTGTTTAGTCATTGAATTAATCTTTACTATGTTTCTGAATTTGGGTTCGATTAAAATATTTAACTTTTTTTTAAATTTGGATTTGTTGTTGATAATTATTTATGAATTATAATTGAGTTCCTGCTTCTGATTTGCTTAATAGTTAAATAAGTTCAATAGTGATGGCTGGTTTGTGATTCTTGCTTTTGCCTATGTTCCTGTTTTTTTATACTTGCTTAGAGGCCGCCACATTTCTTCTTCTTTTTTTTTTTTTTCCATTTATTGGGGTGGGCTGTTAAAAGAATATGAACTTTTAAGTGAATAAAAAAAAAAAAGAATGAATAGAAAAAAGAATGGATACACTAACAGGAATGAAAATTTTGATTTTATTGAATAATAATAGTTAATGATGAGGTTAACTAAATACTAAAGCAAGTTAAAGGAACACAGTCGGTGAAAATTATGGGTTTTGATTGGAGTTGAAGAATTGATAATGATGTAGATGACTCTGAGCTATTAATGAAGAGTTTACCCTTGTGTAAATCTGATAAAATTGCAAATTTCATGCAGCATTGTCAGGGAAGGTTGTTCAAAATGTTTTTATTGCACAGTTCTACCAACAGAATAGGCAGTTCGGGACCCAATTTCAAAGGGACAGTTGTGTCCCTTATATGCGCGCCTTGCCTCCTTTTCATGGAGGGAAGTTAGCATGGACTAGCAACTCCTCCATGCAAATGCGCAACCTACTGAAATATCAGAATGGTTTTGTTAACCGAAGAACTTTTTACTACAACGGTCCGTTCAAGTCTCTCTATTTGGTTCATATAAAATACAACAATATGTGTGTTAAATGAAATAAAAGCCTAAATTTCTTTTTGTTGTCACCATCCATCGGATTGGCATTGTATTTATCTTTTTGGTTATCAGGGTAGATTCCATTTGTAGGATGTTATAACAACTTTGAAATTTTCTCTTTGTATGGTCCATTGAAATTTAAAAGATATCTATCTTCTGAATTGTTGTATTTTCCTTTGAAACTTATACTGCAGCTGCTTCATCTGCTACTGCAATACCATCTCTGGACAAAGTTGATTTTCTGAAGCTTCAGAATGGCAGGTGAGAAGTCCATCCATTGCACCATGCATTTAAATTTATAACTTTCTTAATTTATATTTTAGCATGACTGTTCCTCAACAATTAGTCCGCATATATTATATTCTTCTCTCCTTGGATTATTTGATCTTAACTGCATTTCAAGTCTATTACTCATGTCTTTTGGATTAATTTTGAAACAAATTTTCTGTGGCTTTTGATCCTATTGAATGGTGGCTGTGTATCCTGTTTATTAACAGTTTAGCAGTAGGATGTATAAGATGACCTGATTGGATAAATTCCTGGTGGACAGGTTATGCTATACATACTTTATCCTCTGGTCCTAACAGTATAAGTAAGCTTTCTCTTTTTAGGCAGTGCTGCCACTTTAGTTTACAGGTCTTTAGTATTGTAATGGAACCAAAATTCCTTTTTATTAACAGTTTAGCAGTAGGATGTATAAGATGACCTGATTGGATAAATTCCTGGTGGACTGGTTATGCTATACATACTTTATCCTCTGGTCCTAATAGTATAAGTAAGCTTTCTCTTTTTAGGCAGTGCTGCCACTTTGGTTTACAGGTCTTTAGTATTGTAATGGAACCAAAATGCCTTTTTATTGTTTTTATTGTTTTTAATTTTTTTAACTGTTTGTCTATGGTGATCAAAGATTGCTTCTTTATTCATTCCCTTAATGACCATACAGTGATATTCGAGGTGTGGCTGTTTCTGGTGTTGAGGGAGAGCCTGTGAGCCTTACCGAGCCAGTTACAGAAGCAATAGCTGCTGGTTTTGCTGCATGGTTGTTAGATAAGAAAAAGGTTGATGCATCTCGAAAGTTGAGAGTTTCCATTGGTCATGATTCTCGTATATCTGCACAGAAATTACAAGTATTTCCCTTACCTTAGTATTCAGTCTAATGTAGTGTAATAGTTTATATGAATCTTATCTACCTGCTATCTGTAGATTTTACATTGTTCCTGTTTGAAAAGTATTTTTCAAGTTGTGGGAACTTCTTATTGTTACTTCTATCATCATCCGTGACATATGTGGTAACCCTTGCCTATTTAGTATGATGCAACTTATAGTTGAACTCTGTGGCAAAGCTTTCGCATATAACTTTGATAGTTATTTTCAAATTTTATATATAAAGGGTAAGAAACAAAAATTTCAGTTTCATTGGGGATAGTATTTACATTTCTCAGGGCCAGTTCTTATATGCAAAAATGTGTAATCTGATTTAATAAATATTCAAAAACATGTAGTGTATGAATGCTCTTTTTGACTTATATTACTAGAATCATTAATGCTACAGAAAATTTTGTGCCTTTGAATAAATTTGTTTGGCTTTTCAGGATGCTGTTTCTCGAGGCATTGCTAGTGCAGGACTTGATGTTGTTCAATATGGGTGAGTTACAGTGTTCTATTTTAATGTTATCTAATAATTGGATGACATAAATACTTAACGGTCTGTCATGGAATGGTTAATGGGTCTAAGCATGTGTAATCCAGTTTGAAATCACAAGTCTCAACCAAATTCTAGGGTTGGAGATTTAAATTTTTGATTTCTTGTTGGAGACAGGCAGGATTTATGACATGTTCAAAGTGAATAATTTATCTGAACTTTTTAAGCTTGTCTTAAATTGTAGTTTCCGGTCAGCTTCTCTACTAGCTGTCTGAGCTTGTTTTAGTTTCAATGTAGAGTATTTGGCAACCTATTTTGAGGTCAAACAAATCAAACTATGGCTATAATTCAGGTGCTTCCTTTCTGAATACATGCAAACAGTTTTATCGATTGATGTAGTTTGTAGTTTATAGTTTTGATGTAGTTTGTAGTTTATAGTTTTACTGTTAACTATTATGAACTCTAGAACTAATCTTAGTGAGTATATTATTGAGAATTAATTCATGTCTTTTTTTCCTTTTTGCAGTTTAGCATCTACACCGGCAATGTTTAATAGTACACTTACAGAAGACGAGGCAATCTTATGTCCAGCTGATGGGGCCATTATGATAACAGGTAGTTTATCACTATGCTCTTCTGGGGATAGCCGATACCATCCTTGAACATGTAAAAGGTTCAGCAATGGAGTTTCGTAATCATTATATTTGATGAACTATATCGTGAAAACAGGATTTTTAAAATTTAAATTGGTAAACTTTTCAAAGTTAATTTGTTTCCTAATAAACTTTTTTATTGTGAACAGCTAGTCACCTACCTTATAACAGGAATGGGTTCAAGTTCTTCACTAATGACGGAGGTCTTGGGAAAAATGACATAAAAGACATCTTGGAACGTGCTGCAAGTATATACAGTAATTTCCTTGCCAAAGGTTACTCAGTAAAGGCTTCTGAATCAGTTAAAAAGGTTGACTATATGGCCGTTTATACATCTGATCTTGTGAAGGCAGTCCGAAAGGCTGCTGGGAATATAGGTAATAGCTTCCTGAATTTAAATGATTAATTATTGATCTTTCTTTCTTTCCTCGTCATTGGAAGTGCAATATAAGCCAAGCTGCATGTCTTTCTTTGGCATTTATCATTCACGAAGGTCACATAATTATATTTATCAGAACTAATAAGGTTCTTTAACTTTATCTCACTAATCGTTGTTTGGTGTTATCAACTATTAGAGAAGCCATTGGAAGGATTCCACATTGTTGTTGATGCAGGAAATGGTGCAGGAGGGTTTTTTGCAGTAAGTTTTCTTGAGTCCATCAACTGCGTATCTTTATTTTTTTATTGATATTATTCTGACTGCAATATGTTTCCTGGGTCGGTTCTGAGCTATCTATTCTAATTGCTTTTCCCAGGCAAAAGTACTCGAGCCTCTTGGTGCTATCACTTCTGGTAGTCAGTTCTTGGAGCCAGATGGTATCTTTTTTCCTGGAAACTATCCCATATTTTAATTTTGTATTTACATATTAATAGTATAAGTGATATGTGATTATGGGATCAGGTATGTTTCCCAATCATATTCCAAACCCTGAGGATAAGGCTGCGATGAAAGCTATTACACAAGCAGTTCTAGACAACAAGGCCAACTTGGGGATCATCTTTGATACAGATGTAGATAGGTAATAGGTTCACTACCTATTTGTTGGCTTTATCAAAGCTTTTAATTTTTCCTCTCTCATAAGCATTTTCTTAAAGGTCTGCTGCTGTGGATTCTACTGGACGTGAACTCAATCGAAATCGCTTGATTGCTTTAATGTCCGCCATTGTTCTTGAGGAAGTAAGATTTTTTCTGAATCTACATTTTCAACACCTCCTTTATAAACAAGTGGAAGTTTTAAACTTTCTTTTCCAATGCCGTTTTCCTCTTACATTTAATCTCCTCATCTGTTCCCTTCAGCATCCAGGAACGACCATCGTTACGGACAGTGTGACTTCAGACGGGCTTACTTCATTCATTGAAAAGAAACTTGGTACGACACAAACAGAATTGACATGTATGTACTTGCTTTGTCTCTTCTAGAGCAAACTCATAGTCTCAATTTCTTTTAGGGGGAAAGCACCATAGATTCAAAAGAGGCTATAAGAATGTCATTGACGAGGCGATTCGATTGGTAAGTTTCATATTCTTTTACCTTAGCTTTTCAATATTTATATCAGTTATAGTTCCGCTGGTAGGGTGCTATCGAAATAAGTGAATGGGATATCAACAACTTATATTAGTTATAGTTCCACTGGTAGAGTGCTATCGAAATAAGTGAATGGGCTATTAACTGGATGGGATATCAACAACTTAGCATGAATTATTTTGCCCGATCACTAGTGCTGATCATTAGGCCATTGCCATTTACAAATGTAGATAGACTTTAATCGACAGATTGATGCCGACTATTTTCCAACATCAGTCATTGATGAAATTCTTTATTTGTTTTCATCCTTTGGAATCTTCCTTCTTAATCATGTTATCATTCGGTACTGAAGATCCTTGTCCCCTATTTACACCATGGCCCATCATCTCGTCGAACTTTCAGTTATTTCTTACCTGTACTGAAGTAAAATAATTGCTGACAGAACTCTATCGGAGAGGAATCACATCTAGCTATAGAAACCAGTGGCCATGGAGCTCTCAAAGAGAATCACTGGCTTGATGATGGGGCATACTTGATGGTAAGCTGTTTAATTTTATGTTGCAGAGAAGCCTATTCTTGCATGTATTAGGTTGGCCCATATATATCAATGAAAACATTGACTTATTATACACATCGACTTGTCCATCTCATACAATTCCATTTGACCTTCTGCTGAGTGCAGGTCAAACTCCTAAATAAACTTGCTTCAGCAAGGGCTTCCGGCAAAGGTGTTGGAAGCAAAGTTTTAACCGATCTGGTCGAGGGTCTGGAGGAACCAGCTATTGCTGTGGAGCTGCGACTAAAGATTAATCAGAATCATCCCGATCTTAAAGGACGGTATGGTGCACTATATTGCTCTGATCTTTTTATGTCCGCATAATTTCTGTTAAAGTTGCTGACAGTTAGAAACTCACAGATCCTTCCGGGAATATGGAGAAGCAGTGCTGCAACACTTGGGAAACTCCATTGCTTCAAACCCCAAGCTTCAGAAAGCACCTGTGAACTATGAAGGGGTAACTAGAAGTTAGATATAGGCTTTCTTTCACCACCTTACCGAAACAGGTTTTGCTAACTCCCTTTGAAAACAGGTTCGAGTTTCCGGGTTCGGAGGGTGGTTTCTCCTTAGGCTTTCACTTCATGATCCCGTCCTTCCTCTTAACATCGAGGTATGAATGTAGTATCCAAAGAATTTCATAAGTTGTCATAAGCATTGTAATTCACTGATTCGATACTAATATAAACAATACGTGTTGTAGGCGCAAAGCCATGAAGATGCAGTGAAACTCGGGCTCGAAGTAGCTGCTGCAGTGAAGGAATTTCAAGCATTGGACACATCTGCTTTAGACAAATTTGTCCAACCTTAATGACACTGAATGGGCCGTGCCTTTCAGCATTTGAGTATTGTGTTCCAATGGCTGCCTCTTTTGCTATGAGCTGGCTTGCTAGTGTAATAATTGTAGTTTTAAGGTTGAGGAAGTTTCTTTGTATTTTTTTTTTTTTTTTTGAAGGGGGGGGGGGGTTTGGTGATGTTACTTGAAAACAATAATAGAGATAAGTCTGAATATATATATATATCCAATCTTAAAAGCAACATCCATGGTTTTACTTACACCTATGTTGTTTTGTTTCTCTATATTATAGAATATTAATATTATATTATAATTAAGTTTAAATAATATTTATTTGGCATTCGGATATTTGGGTGAAATACATTTTTAAGTATCTTTACTTTTTTATTTAATAAATAATTGAAGTTTAATTGATAATTGTGAGATAACTTCTCCTCATAAATTATGTGACCTTTTAAAACAAAAAAAAAAATCTTACATGAATTTAAAATAATAAAAATAATATCAACTTTCAATTCAACTTCTTTTTTATACAGCATTTGACTGTATATCAATTGGACTCTAATTATTAAATTAAAAAAAATTAAAAATTAAATTTTTGAAATTAAAAATAAATGGAGTAAATTTCAAATGTTAGAAGAATGTAGGGAGTTGGTACAAAATTAGACCAACATTTAAGAAAAGTAGAGCCCTAAATGAAATCAAATTTTCCTTAATAATTTTTCAACTTTAATTATTCCACTTAATTAAATAATAATGACGCTAAAGTAAACTATTAACCCTAATTATTCTAACTCTTTATGTTGATTAAATAAATAGAATTAATTAATAATAACAACAAAGTAAAATATAAAATTTAGAGTTTAGTATTATTTTGAGGTTTGATTAGAGATACAAAAACAAATGGTATTTAATTCGATGTTGATTGATGTATGATATTACTGATAAAGTCTAAACAAATAACAAGTGTTAAAACAAATAACATTATCCTAATCCATATTAAACTCATATAAGATATATAAATAATTGTATAACACTAACATTGTTGGATTAAAATATTACTTTCCTAGCAAGTAACGGATTAGGAAACGATCCCTATAAAAAAAAAAAACCCTATTTACCACTTGATCCAAGTCATCTGATTTAGAATATTACGAAAATCTTTCACCATGGCAGACACCATGAGTTTCATCATCATGCATGCATTGCTTGCATTATGGGCATTCATTGTTGCACTGATTATGATACTTATGGCTATCCTTTGTTTTCGCAAGGATTCTTCCAACCGAGATCATGAAATTGGGGTAACCAACTATCCGATAGCTGAGCAGGGTAGGCAAGGACCGCCATTGCAGAAGCACGAAGAAGCTTCAAGGCCGATCATGGTCGGGACCGTTGTTCAGTACAAGAATGAAGAAGGAACTGAATCGCGTTGCACCGAGTGTGTTATATGCTTAGAAGAGTTCAAAGATGGGGTTTCTTGTAGGGTTCTTACAAACTGCAACCATCTGTATCATCAACTTTGCATAGATGAATGGCTGGTTAAGAACTCGCATTGCCCCCTTTGTCGTGGTTCGACCATGTAACCATGTATTTTTTATTATTTTCAAGTATTTATCAGGACACGAGTATGAGGATATGATTACTCTTTAAATATAGAAATTCATTTAGAATAGATTAAACGTATCTGTAACCGGCACTCACAGATAATAAATACAGTACCTACAAATATTTCAAGCGAATCCCATCATGTTCAAATTATATACAACTAATTTCAGACATCCTACATATTTGCATCTTTCATGAGTTTTATCCGATTCTCTTTTTCAATGTTTGTGAAAGAATTTATTGCAGTGGTAGTAGGGTTGTTTAGAAGCTTCATCATGAAGTTGAACTATTCACATCGGGTGCGGTCTTCGGTTGGGGCCAGTTTGCTCCTTCCGGCACCTTAATGCATCTAAAACCCTGGTCTTTGTACAGTTTTGTTGCACCGGGGTTGTTCAAATCGCAGTGCAATGCAACGGCACGGAAGCCCCAGCTCTTTGCTTGAGCTTCAGCCTTGGCTATGAGCCTTTTAGCTATTCCCTTACGACGGAATCTCTCCCGAACCGCAACATTTGATATGTATGCAATTCCAGTCCTGTGATAAAGATGCTCAAGTGTATTATTTAATAATCACAAGATTAATAATTAGAGTACTTTCTGCATGTAAAGAGTCAACTTCAATGAACAAAACAATGAACACCGATATATAATGGTAAGAACGTCCGGCAGGTCTAATCTTACTATAATTGCTTAAAACTGGAACTCTAGCATCTACAGAACACCAATACATAAGGTCTTGAATTAAGAACTGTCTTCAGCCTTCTTAACTCGAGGTGATATATAAGGCCCCGAGTTAAGAACTGTGACTTGACAGAGGTTCATGCCTTCTCACCTCACAGTCCGTTTTTAAGCCCTCTCACAAACATTTGCCGGTATATTTTCTGTCCTAGCCAGAAAACTCTGATTAATTTCACTAAATAAGATTAACGGAGAAAGGAGGTTTAAATGAGTTCTCTTATCCCCACAGGCTTTAACAGGCATCAATAGTCACATGGAACCAATCTTCAATAATGAACCTCTGGCCTTGTGCTGGAAATTTAGTTTTCAAGACACCGACACCAGGCATCCTTACCAACTATTGATTGTCTGTATGTTACCAAATGAAAATATCGAGAACGGAAAGACAACATAATTTATGTAGAAACTTTGCTAGGTTCACTCGGACTCTCATTGCTTATGAGCTGAAAAAGAAAAACTCAGTACAAAAAGAACCGATTAAAATGGAGAAAACCTGTCTTTTTCCATTCCTGGCATTCTTCTGGTATGAAGGGGTAGACAAAGGGTTTGGTTTAGCAAACAAGGTTGGACTAAAATAGTCTGCTAATGGTCCTGAAAGCCTTATTTCGAACTAGAACACACTGTTCATAAGTTGTTAATGGATTCCAAAGACAGCACATGTAAGTTGTTTATTGATAACATTAATGGGGTGACATGCAAAATGTAAATTAAAGAAACAAAGACAAAGCTATGGTAAATTTGATAAGCTGCATTTACGCAAACATAAAACCGAAAATTTTCAGACTGTCATTTTGCATCCTAAGTAGTTAATTTTTTAACGAAACAAGTTTCTTATAGAGTAAGTTTCAAGTGGCATGTCAGTATTAAATAACATTAAACTAGTATAGAAGAGCAGCCAATAATTACCCTCACCTTCTCTGTCGAAGTGGTCCTTTCCTAGGAAGAAAATCAGCAATGGTATCGATAGTTAATATACCAGTCACATACCCTTTATTAAGACTGAATTTTCCATCGAAACCTCCGATGTTGAAATCTTAAGTTCCAAATAAAAACGTATCACCAACTGAACCAACAATGACAGCAACCAAACAGGTTCTCCGGTAACCAGGAGGAATAGAGAATCCAGAAAGCATCCCCACCATTCTATCAACTCTTAGCACGAAATCCAAAGGGAAGGAATATTCCGGGAAGAACGAGCTGCAGTGAGTCTCAGCAACTTCCCAACAATCCTCTAACCGTGCCTCCCAAACAACAGTCTCGGGAGACACGGTCGGAAAGAGATCGACAACTTGAGTAGCTCTACATGCTCCTACAAACAAATATAATCCACCTTTCTCAACAAAAATGACCTCTAATCATAGCAACTTCACTTTTATGATTCTTTTTATCCATATAATAGACAATCAAACATGAAATACCTGTTGAATGTCTAGCCAAAAAAAATAAACCCAGATTCCATCACTACCAACCTTCCATAAAAAAAGGAATCGTTCATAAATTCCATAAAAGAGGACACTTATAGTCGAAGCAAATTGGCAAATTCAAAGCAAACAACAAAAAATACCCAAATCCAATAAATTCATGTACAACTAAATTCACATGTAGACAAATGCCAAAAACCAATTTTTGAATTGAAAAGCAAAAGAAAGGAATAATTTTCGACATGGGTTAAATCCATATTCATAAAAAAAAAAAATTCTAAAAATACCCATTAAAGATAGAATCTTTACCAAATCTTATCAATTAGGATACTAAATTGACAGTGGGACTTCAGACAGACAAACTTCATTCATTGAAAAGAAACTTGGTACGACACAAACGGAATTGACATGTATATACTTGCTTTGCCTCTTCTAGAGCAAACTCATAGTCTCAATTTCTTTTAGGGGGAAAGCACCATAGATGCAAAAGAGGCTATAAGAATGTCATTGACGAGGCGATTCGATTAGTAAGTTTCATATTCTTTTACCTTAGCTTTTCAATATTTATATCAGTTATAGATCCGTTGGTAGAGTGCTATCGAAATAAGTGAATGGGATATCAACAACTTAGCATGAATCATTTCGCCCGATTACTAGTGCTGATCATTAGTCCATTGCCATTTACAAATGTAGATAGACTTTAATCGACACTATTTTCCAACATTAGTCATTGATGAAATTCTTTATTTGTTTCCATCCTTTAGAGTATCCATTCTTAATCATGTTATCATTCGGTACCGAAGATCCTTGTCACCTACTTACACCATGGCCCATCATCTCGTCGAACTTTCAGTTCTTTCTTACCTGTACTGAAGTAAAAAAATTACTGACAGAACTCTATTGGAGAGGAACCACATCTGGCTATAGAAACCAGTGGCCATGGAGATCTCAAAGAGAATCACTGGCTTGATGATGGGGCATACTTGATGGTAAGCTGTTTAATTTTATGTTGCAGAGAGGCCTATTCTTGCATGTATTAGGTTGGCCCATATATATCAATGAAAACATTGACTTAATATACACATCGACTTGTCCATCTCATACAATTCCATTTGACCTTCTGCAGAGTGCAGGTCAAACTCCTAAATAAAATTGCTTCAGCAAGGGCTTCCGGCAAAGGTGTTGGAAGCAAAGTTTTAACCGATCTGATCGAGGGTCTGGAGGAACCAGCTATTGCTGTGGAGCTGCGAATAAAGATTAATCAGAATCATCCCGATCTTAAAGGACGGTATGGTGCATTATATTGCTCTGATCTTTTTATGTCCGCATAATTTCTGTTAAAGTTGCTGACAGTTAGAAACTCACAGATCCTTCCGGAAATACGGAGAAGCAGTGCTGCAACACTTGGGAAACTCCATTGCTTCAAACCCCAAGCTTCAGAAAGCACCTGTGAACTATGAAGGGGTAACTAGAAGTTAGATATAGGCTTTCTTTCACCACCATACGGAAACAGGTTTTGCTAACTCCCTTTGAAAACAGGTTCGAGTTTCCGGGTTCGGAGGGTGGTTTCTCCTTAGGCTTTCACTTCATGATCCCGTCCTTCCTCTTAACATCGAGGTATGAATGTAGTATGCAAAGAATTTCATAACTTGTCATAAGCATTGTAATTCACTGATTCGATACTACCATGAACAACACGAGTTGTAGGCGCCAAGCCATGAAGATGCAGTGAAACTCGGACTCGAAGTAGCTGCTGCAGTGAAGGAATTTCAAGCATTGGACACATCTGCTTTAGACAAATTTGTCCAACCTTAATGACACTGAATGGGTTGTGCCTTTCAACATTTGAGTATTGTGTTCCAATGGCTGCCTCTTTTGCTATGAGTTGGCTTGCTAGTGTAATCATTGTAGTTTTGAGGTTGAGGAAGTTTGTATTTTTTTTATTTTTTTATTTTTGGAGGAGGGATGTTACCTGAAAACAATAATAGAGATAAGTCTGAAGATATATATACATATGTATATATCCAATCTTAACAGTAACATCCATGGTTTTACTTACTCCTATGTTGTTTTGTTTCACTATATTATAGAATATTAATATTATATATTTATAATTAAGTTTGAATTATATTTATTTTGCATTCGGATACTTGGGTGAAATACTTTTTTCTTCTTATATTTCAAATTTAGTTTTTTTCTATTTTTAATGTCAGAAATTTAATATCCTAATTGATAAGATTGAGAAATAACTTCTGCTAATAAATTATGTCACATTTTAAAACCAAAATTTTATTTTTTACATGGATTTATGCAAGAATACCGAATCATTCTCTTGAATCACATCCTTTTTAATATAAGTGATCTGCTTGCCCCGAAATGACCTGGTCCAATAGGGAAATCCCAATTCATTGGGCCTTTCGATACAATCAAATAGAAAGCCTCAAGGGTGCCATATCCTAGGAGCCCAAACTATGTGATTGAATAAATCCTCCTCTATCTGTTGCGGGTCGAGTACTCCTTCTCCTTCCCCTTCTTCAAACTTCGATTCATATTTTTTATAGAGATTTCTCTGATCAATGATAGAACAAGATCCATTTTGCCTTATATATAAGGGATTCCTTGACTCGGACAGAAGAAGCAATGAGGATCCCACCAGAGCGCCTTCTACTTCTAATAGGCGATGAACTAGATTAGAATCATTCTCAACGAAACCATAAGAAGTGATCCCATTTTTTTCATTGAGTCCAGGTAGAGACCAAAGGTCTTGAGCGACCGATTCGGCAGAACAACTCAAAAGATAAAGAAATATCGTTAATTTCTTGACGCTTGTTCCAAGCTCAAAATACCATTTGTACAAATAAAGAATCTCCTTCGTCACATAATTTCTTCTTCATATAGATAGATATAGGATCTAAGGGGCAATCACTTATAAGTACATGTTGTACAACAACCCTTCCCATCTGATAGAAAAGGATCCCATAATCCTGAACTTATCTTACCTAGGATCGTAAATCCCAAGTTTGTCTATGAAGAGCAGATCTAATTGTATTAGTGACTATAATTGATTTCTTCTGTGTAATACTAATCGATAGGGCCTCATTGGTAAGTGTTACATGATCTCGTGCATTGGAATCCATGGTAATGGACCGGAATCCATTAGTATGGAACATTTTCTTTTTCATTTAAAACCAAAAACCTTACAATTTCATATTCAATATTTTTATTTGCTTATTTAGCATATGGCAAGTGTCACCTAATCTAATTTAATAGAAGTTTTGTTGTACTTTAATTATTAAATAAAAAAATATAAAGATTAAATTCTTGAAATTAAAAATAAATAGACTAAATTTCAAATGTTAGAAGAATGTAGGTACTTGGAACAAGATTAGACCAATATTTAAGAAAAGTAGAGCCCTACATGAAATCAATTTCTCCTTAATAATCTTTCAACTTTAATTATTCCACTTAATTAAATAATGATGACGCTAAAGTAAACTATTAACCCTAATTATTCTAACTCTTTATGTAAAAACTAATGGTATTTAATTTGGTGTTGATTGATGTATGATATTACTGATAAAGTCTAAACAAATACAATGCAATAATGCCTTGAAAAATAACATTTAACATTATCCTAATCCATATTAAACTCATATAAGATATATAAATAATTGTATAACACTGACATTATTGGATTAAAATATTACTTTCCTAGCAAGTAAAGGATTAGGAAACGATCCCTATAAAAAAAACCCCTATTTACCACTTGATCCAAGTCATCTGATTTAGAATATTACGAAAATCTTTCACCATGGCAGACACCATGAGTTTAATCATCAAGTATGCGTTGGTTGCATTATGGGCACTCATTATTGTACTGATTATGATACTTATGGTTGTCCTTTGTTTTCGCATAGATTCTTCAAACCGAGATCCCGAAATTGGGGTATCCAACTATCCGATAGCTGAACAGGGCATGCAAGGACCACCATTGCAGAAGCAGCTCAAAGAAGCTTCAAGGCCGATCATGGTCGGGACCGTTGTTCAGTACAAGAATGAAGAAGGAACTGAATCGCGTTGCACCGAGTGTGTCATATGCTTAGAAGAGTTCAAAGATGGAGATTCTTGTAGGGTTCTTACAAACTGCAACCATCTGTATCATCAACTTTGCATAGATGAATGGCTGGTTAAGAACTCGCATTGCCCCCTTTGTCGTGGTTCGACCATGTAACCATGTATTTTTTATTATGTTCAAGTATTTATCCGGACACGAGTATGAGGATATGATTACTCTTTAAATATAGAAATTCATTTAGAAAAGATTAAACGTATCTATAACCGACACTCACAGATAATAAATACAGTAACTACAAATATTTGAAGCGAATCCCATCAGGTTCAAATTATATACAACTAATTTCAGACATCCTACATATTTGCATCTTTGATGAGTTTTATCCGATTCTCTTTTTCAATGTTTGTGAAAGAATTTATGCAGTGGTAGTAGGGGTGTTTAGAAGCTTCATCATGAAGTTGAACTTCACATTGGGTGCGGTCTTCGGCTGGGGCCAGTTTGCTCCTTCCGGCACCTTAATGCATCTGAAACCCTGATCTTTGTACAGTTTTGTTGCACCAGGGTTGTTCAAATCGCAGTGCAATGCAACGGCACGGCAGCCCCAGTTCTTCGCTTGAGCTTCAGCCTTGGCTATGAGCCTTTTGGCTATTCCCTTACGACGGAATCTCTCCCGGACCGCAACATTTGATATGTATGCAATTCCAGTCCTGTGATAAAGATGCTCAAGTGTGTTATTTAATAATCACAAGATTAATAATTAGAGTACTTTCTGCATGTAAAGAGTCAACTTCAATGAACAAAACAATGAACATCGATATATAATGGTAAAGAACGTCCATCAGGTCTAATCTTACTATAATTGCTTAAAACTGGAACTCCATCATCTACAGAACACCAATACATAAGGTCTTGAGTTAAGAACTGTCTTCAGCCCTCTTAACTCGAGGTGATATATAAGGCCCCGAGTTAAGAACTGTAACTTGACAGAGGTTCATGCCGTCTCACCTCACTGTCCGTTTTTCAGCCCCTCTCACAAACATTTGCCGGCATATTTTCTGTCCTAGCCAGAAAGCTCTGGTTACTTTCACTAAATAAGATTAACGGAGAAACGAGGTTTAAATGAGTTCTCTTATCCCCATAGGCTTTAACAGGAATCAATAGTCACATAGAACCATTCTTCAATAATGAACCTCTGGCCTTGTGCTGGAAATTTAGTTTTCAAGACACCGACACCAGGCATCCTTACCAACTACTGATTCTATGCAAGTTACCAAATGAAAATATCGAGAACGGAAAGACAACATAATTTATGTGGAAACTTTGCTAGGTTCACTCGGACTCTCATTGCTTATGAGCTGAAAAAGAAAAACTCAGTACAAAAAGAACCGATTAAAATGGAGAAAACCTGTCTTTTTCCATTCCTGGCATTTTGGTATGAAGGGGTAGGCAAAGGGTTTGGTTTAGCAAACAAGGTTGGACTAAAATAGTCTGCTAATGGTCCTGAAAGCCTTATTTCAAACTAGAACACACTGTTCATAAGTTGTTAATGGATTCCAAAGACAGCACATGTAAGTTGTTTATTGATAACATTAATGGGGTGACATGCAAAATGTAAATTAAAGAAACAAAGACAAAGCTATGGTAAATTTGATGAGCTGCATTTACGCAAACATAAAACCGAAAATTTTCAGATTGTCATTTTGCATCCTAAGTAGTTAACGTTTAATGAACCAAGTTTCTTATAGAGTAAGTTTCAAGTGGCATGTCTGTATTAAATGGCATTAAACTAGTATAGAAGAGCAGCCAATAATTACACTCACCTTCTCTGTCGAAGTGGTCCTTTTCTAGGAAGAAAATCAGCAACGGTATCGATAGTTAATATACCAGTCACATACCCTTTATTAAGACTGACTTTTCCTTCGAAACCTCCGATGTTGAAATCTTCAGTTCCAAATAAAAACGTATCACCAACTGAACCACCAATGACAGCAACCAAACAAGTTCTCCGGCAACCAGGAGGAATAGAGAATCCAGACAGCATCCCCACCAGTCTATCAACTCGTAGCACGAAATCCAAAGGGAAGGAATATTCGGGGAAGAACGAGCTGCAGTGAGTCTCAGCTACTTCCCAACAATCCTCTAACCGTGCCTCCCGAACAACAATCTCGGGAGACACGGTCGGAAAGAGATCGACAACTTGAGTAGCTCTACATGCTCCTACAAACAAATATAATCCACCTTTCTCAAAAAAAACGACCTCTAATCATAGCAATTTCACTTTTATGATTCTTTTTATCCATATAATAGACAATCAAACATGAAATACCTGTTGAATGTCTAGCCAAAAAAAGAAATAAACCCAGATTCCATCACTACCAACCTTCCATAAAAAAGGAATCATTCATAAATTCCATAAAGGAGGACACTTATAGTCAAAGCAAATTGGCAAATTCATAGCAAACAACAAAAAATACCCAAATCCAATAACTTCATGTACAACTAAATTCACACGTAGACAAATGCCAAAAACCCAATTTTTGAATTGAAAAACAAAAGAAAGGAAAATCTTTGAGATGGGTTAAATCCATATTCATCAAAAAAATTCTAAAAATACCCATTAAAGACAGAATCTTTACCAAATCTGGGGATTGATGATTCATTAGAAATCCTGGGAGAAGGAGGGAAAAAGGGTGGAGGCTGTTTGATTAAAAGGGAAAGAGGGGATTTTGAGGAGGGTGTTGGGGTTGATGATGATGGAGACAGTGTAAGTGAAGTACCCAATGTTAAGCTCCGCATTTCTAGGAGACTTGCTTGTGTTTCGTTTCACCTCACCTTGTCTCTGTTTTAACGTATGGAGATTCTTTGATTGTTGGGGAAGAGAAAGGGAATGAATTGAAGTATGAAGGAAGCAAAGGAATTTTGTTAACAAACAGACAAAAGGTAAGCAAAGGTAATGCTATGAATATCTTTGGACACAAATTTGTTTGTTCTTTTGTGTGGTTTGCTGACACTCCCCCTTCATTCACTGTTTATTGCAATGTTCTTTAAATCCGACAAGTGGTGAAACTAGTTTATTTATTGGTTTAATTGGATGAATTGAATTATTAAATTATTATTAAAAATTTTAAAAATAATTAATTCAGTTTTTAATCGGTTTAATTAATTGGTATCAATTTTCAATTTAATTAATTTAAATTTTTAAATTAATATTTTAATAGATTTTTAATTCAATCGATTCGATTCAATTCAAAGAATAATAATTTACGGTATTATTAACCCTTTTTCTACTTTAATTATTTCTTTCCTTTTTGGCGAACATCTTTTTCCACTTTAATTATTTGCATATTTATTAATAATTATGTTGATCTGTTAATTTATCAGTTATAATTTAAATAAAAGGTAATGTTTTCTCATATTATGATTTTAATAGAGTATAATATTTGACACTCTCACATAAGTCAGATGTTAATTTTATAAAAACTATTATAATTAAAGGATTACAAAGTAGGTTTACACCTCAAATAATAGAGTGAATAATAGAGTGCTGGGAAATGTTATTTAGGAGAGACCTTAAAATAGTTTAAAATTTGCATATGGTAATCCACAAAATTAGTTATGTAGATAATAAAAAATTCTCTTGTACCGAACGATGAGATGTGATACTATTTGAGAGATAAAGTTACACACAAATACTAAAGACGACTTTTAAATATTTGAAATATGGTTGAGAGAAAATTTGTTATTTTAAAGTTTTATTCCCTGTATTAACATCGCCATCTCAATCTAATCTAAAAAGACACGTATGGATTGTGCAGTATGTTGTATACTTCATAATTAATTCATATTTTAAAAAGTCCTTAGAAGAAGATCCTAGCAATCTTAATGATACAAATTCATATTTCAATTCAAGCGATGAAGAAATTGGTCAAGAACTTAGAAATTAATGGGTAGATGTTAAATGCCATAGAGGGAATAACCCTACATATATGGAATATTAGAACATTTTTTATACAAATGTCTAAAACTATACATAACCCCTCCCCAACTTTTAAATAGAAGGATAAACACGTTTCAGCACACTCAAACCTAAGTTTTCTTGCATTGGCAACAATGCCAATGTCAACTACTTTCTTGTTATTTTTATATGTACTTGTATTGTCAACTATTTTCTTGGACTAACATATTACATACGATGATTTGATTTTAATTTTGTTATTTGTTTAGAATTTTTTATTTTAAGTATTATTAATAAGTTTTATAATAATTAATATTTTTTAAATTTAAATTATGCAACTGTGTAGTTACAATTTCTACTACCAAATACAACATAAAAAATTACGATATATTTTGTTAGCCAAACACATCTAAAAAATTACACTTTATAATAATTATGCTAGGATGTAGTTACTACTATAGTAATTACTCTTCCATCTAATCACTATATGGTGGTCAAGCACAATGTAATTATTTATAATTACTTACACAATTACTTTAAGTCTCACTCTTCACTAAGAATTGAATAATGTAATTTGGATGTTGTTTTTTTAATTACTTACATAATTACTCTAATTCTCACTCTCCATTAAGAATTGAAGAGTGTAACTGGGATACACTAGGATGCTCCAATTACACCAAATATGCCATGCGTGTGTAATTACAAACAAGTCATAATAACTTACTTGACCATTCAATTTTACAAAAAAAAAAAAGGTCATTTCAGCCTTCAACTTAATATTTTACCTATTTTAAACCTTGAACTTGTACTACTATCAAATCACCCCAAAATTGATGGAAAATTTAACGTCTATCAACTTTGTTGATGTGGCATCCACATGGCAACCCATGTGTATGCCACGTTAGCAATTAATTGATTTTTAAAAAATTAAAAAATATTTTTATATTTTTAAATAATTTTTATTTTTAAAAATATTATTTGAATATTTAAATTTTAAAAAAAATTAATTAATTACTGATATGACATTCATGTAGTAGTCAATATTTATGCCACGTTGGCAAAATTAGTTAATTTTTTTATCTATTTTGAAGTGATTTGACATATAATATAAATTCAAGAGCTAAAATGAATGAAACAATGAACGACTAGAAAAAATTTTTTTGTGAAGTTCAAAAGCCAAATAAATTATAATACTTATAAACACTTACATTTTTCAATAATTAAGGGAGAGGAATGAATTATTTAACATCGAACCAAAACTCGTATACCTACAACAAATACTATGATCACTTTTATCAAAAGGTTGTTGAAAAAAACCATTTATATTTAAATCCAATTATTTTCAACTTGGATAATGAATGAATTATTCTAATTTTGATGTCATTCGATGTAGTTCAATCAACTCCTACCGAAAGAATTAATTTTATTTTACTTTATATATAATTAGAAGAGACAAAAGCTTCTATTCATGGAATCTTCTATTTTTATAGAACTGTAACCAGAAAAAACATTAATTATTAATTGTAAAAAAATATATATTTAAAATTATTTGTAGTCGCTTTTCAACTTTTTAAATTAGAGAATAATGTGCTTTAATATATTCGAATCTATGTTCTCCTGCACTAATAACAATATTAATACCATCTAAATTAAGACTTAGTCGACAAATATTATGTATCTTTTAATTGCAAAAAGAAGTTAGAAAAGTAAAAAGGAATTTTAAAAAATAAAACATTGAGAAGGATTTTTAATTAAAATAATTATATATTATTCACTTTACTCACAAATTGAGACCTAAGTTATACAAAATTTTTTATTATTTTGGTATTTAATTTTTTGTCACAAGTGGTATTTAACTTTTTTTTTTCCAAGTTAGTATCTCTGTTAGTCAAGCTCTTAAATCTATTTTTTAAAAAAAGCTTAACCCATAAATTGCTACCTAATTATGCACTTTTCTCATTTTGACTCTAATCAATTTTTTTATCACAAGTGGTATCTAAACTATCGTTCAGTTACCCATATTACACAAAAGTGTTATATTCGTTAAAAAGAATCCAGTCAATAATAATCTGCCACGTATAGACTTGATCATGGGCTAGGTTGGGTTGAAGAATATTATAGGCTCGTTTTTTAGGTTAGGGTCTGGCTCGACCCCTAAAAATGGGTCTAAAATTCTGCTCAAATCAAGCCTAGATTAAAAATGCAAAACCTAAGTCATACTCGACCCACCCGCATTAATTTTTTTAGAATTTTTTATATAAAAACAAATTTAAAAAATATGATACATCAAATACACTAAAATATTAAAATAAATATTTCCTAACAAATTAAAAATACATTAAAAAAGTGTTTATATTTAAATAGCACTAAGATAGTTGTAACTTAATAGGTAAATTTCTCTAAAATAGTAGCAAAATTAATAATAAAACAAGAGTTATACAATATTCAAATAATAACAACAAAATAGTAATAATATAATAGTGAAATGATAACAAAACAACAGCCTAACAACAATAAAACAACAACATAACAGGAACAAAACAACAAGGAAAAAAGTTTAGGCTTATTCGGGTCGAGTTGGGCTCAGGCTAAAAAATCTTACTCGAGACTCGACTCATTTAGAAAACGGATCTTATTTTTTTTTGTCTAAATTCATTTTTTGGGCTTATATTTTTGCTCAAACTCTCTCACTTTTCAGGCGGGCCTTTGGGCCTAGATGGGTAGCTCAGTCCATGATCAAGTCTAGTCACGTCATTAAATTTTTAAAAATATTTTTTAATTCTTTTATTTTCTTACATTCTCTCTCTATTTTTTCTTTTTCCTTTCTTCTTTTATAATGTATGACAATATCAATGATGCCTCGAAATTCGTCCTCGTGAGATCAATATGCTAGCGAATAATTCTCTTTTCGAACTTCATTACTTTCTTGCTTGACCTGACAAGACCGAAAAAGTTATTTTATCGATCAAAACTAGTATTTTTAGAACCAAATTGAAATGGCTAGTCAAACTGGTTGGACTGAAAATCGATTTGGGTATCAGTTCGAAGATACAATTGAATTGATTGTTTTGTAAACCGATATAGGTCGGTTAAACCAATATCGAAAACAATTAAATTAGTTTTCTCTATTATTTGAATATTTTTTATTTTATGATTTTTAATAATTTATTTGATCGAACTGGAATAACTAATTAAATTGAGAACTGTTGACTTGATTGATTTAGTCATCTCTTGATTTCAAAGAAAGAAAAAATAAAAACAATAATATATATAAGAGAAAATAATACTTTTTTGTCAGGTGTCAAATTTTAATTGGTTATCTTTTTTTTTTAAAGTGATTTAATGGTTTAACTAACGGTTGAACTAATAGAGATATCAACTTAGGAAAAAAATAGTTTCGATACCACTTGTAACCAAAAAATATTCAAGTGCCAAGCAGAGAAAATACATGGTTTAGGTACCAATTTATAGGTTAAGCTTCTTTTTTGAATAAACTTAATAGAACTAATGGAGATACCAACTTAGAAAAAAATAATAATTTAGGTATTACTTATAAAAAAAAATAGGTATCGATATAGAAAAAAATATTATAGTTTAGGTGGTTTAGCCTATATTATTATTTTAATATGTTTTATTACTTTCATTTCTTATATCTCCAACTTAGCAATTCATGTTTCACTTACTAAAAATATTAAGTTTAAGAAATTAAAAAAAAAAGAAATGTTTAATATAATATTTGGTATCTGAACATAATATTTTTTTTTAATTTAGTATTTAAACTTTTTTTAGCTTAATTTGATACTTGAGCTTGACACTTTTTCCTAATTTGATACTTAAATTTTTTTTGGGTCCAATTTGGTATCTATGTTTTTTCTTTTAGATTCAATTTGATACCTAAATTTATTAAATGTTATACAATTTACGCAAGACACTAACGATGTTAAATTTTTTTTTTGTTATGCTACAAAAATATTATCAGTATTAGAGGAAATTTATGTTTAAAAAAATAGGAATTGAAATATGCTTAACGAATTAATATTGAATAAGAAAAAAAGATTTTTAAAACCCCAAATTAAAAGAAATCCATTAGTTTCAATTAATAAAATAACTAATTAAATAAATAAAACTAAAAGTAATTGAACATATAAAACACAAAAAAATATCATATCATTTGCCACATGTCAGTCATATATTGATTATTTATGCTATCTTATAAAAAAATATTGCTAGTATATTGGAGTAATTTGTAAAACGTTTGACTAGTACTAAATAAAAAAAAATTAGGTACCAAATTAAGAAAAAGAGTCAAGTTCAGGTACCAAATTGGACCTCCCAAAAAGTTTAAGTACCAAATTAGGAAAAAAGTGTCAAGTTTGGGCACCAAAATGGACCAAAAAAGATTAGGTACCAAATTAGAAAAAAATGCCAAGTTTAGTACCAAATATTATATTAAGCCAAAAGAAATAATTTATTCTTATTTCTTCCAATTATTTCAAACTATACCTTACTGGCCATAATAAATACATATATGCGAATATCCAAATCGTTTTCAGCTTCAACCCATAATTCAAAACCCGGTTCATAAAAACCAAAACGGGTCAATATAAAATCCCAAAATCCACCAAAAAGGGGGTCACTCAATTCCAAAGAGGCAGGCGGAGAAACGGTTTATTTTCGGGTCACCACTCACCATCCCCCCTTGAGAGATCCCGGCCGGCGGGACCTCTCTTTCTACCTTTCCATCTCCATTTTCTGATAAACTTTAGTAACCAAAGAACAAAGAATTTACGATAAATATTTGAAGCTTCTATTAGAATCTTCTGGATCTTTCTCTAAGAAATAGTTAGGGTTAGGGTTTTAGTTCTTTTTTTTCTTCTTTTTGTTTTTCTTTTTTGAAACTAGAAAGAGCTATGTCTGGTCTACATCGGTCTTCGAGTGCGCCATTAAAGAACGGTCTTCCTCCTCAAGAGCTTCTTGACGATCTTTGCAGGTTTCAACTTTTTCTTTTTCTTTTCCCGATAATTTGATGTTTGAGTTCTAGTGTTTTTCTGACAAGTTCTTGGGTTTTTTTTAAATGCTTTTTATAGAATAAATTGTTAAGTTAGGTTTATTAGCTCATGTTCCTTGTTTGGAAATATCTGTTTTGGAGGTTATTATGAAAGTTAAACCTAGTTTCATATTGCATATTTTGGTATAGGGAATTCTTAATTGCATTGCTTTAGAACTTGGTAGAAAAATAATTTGATTTGGAAGCTTGATCCTTTGTATTAATTGAAGAAGCTGGTGTTTAGACCCTCAATGTTCAGATCCTTGTTAAATATTGTTAGGCCATGATTTTTAGTTGGATAATTTTTTTATTTTTTTAATTTTTGCTGTTGATAGATTGATAATGATGTATTTTGAAGATTGTTAGTGAGTGGGACTAATAATGTGGTGTGCAGATAACTGTGTAGAATAAAACTTAGTGGGACTGTCGAGTTGTTAGTTTGTACTGCTACCAGCCTGCTTGATGAGCATGGAGTTATGGAACTTTGATCTGTAATTTCAACGATTTGTTTAATCGAAACAAATTGTGATCCTGATCCTGCAGATATTTCTATCCTAGCAAATGATGATGTTATTGCCTCATTTCTTAACAAATTTGTAGTTGGAAATTGTGATGGTCATTCTAGCTATACCCGAAATCCTTGATTAATAACAAGATAAATAAGTTATTTACTGGAACCACATATATTATTGAATCGGTTACTGTATCCTGAATCTCACAAAAGAGGAAAAAGACTGAATATTGTGCGATCTGTTCAATTGGTATAAAATATATTGACTTTGAGAGAAAAGATTGAATTCAAATACCTTATTTTATTTATTTATTAAAGTTTTATTTTTGTCAGAGGGCAATATGGATGGTATATCCTGTTCCGTGAATGCACTAAATGGGTTAAATGATATCTCTGGTTTTCTAGTAGCTGTTTGTGAGACTAATCATAAGTATAAGGCTTAAGGTTAAGAGTCTTTAGATCCTTGCCGTTTTTCTTTTTATTCCCCCCTCTTGATTTTATCTAAAGCTTACTGCTAATAATTTTTGTGCAGTCGGTTTGTTTTAAATGTTCCAAAAGAGGACCAGCAGTCATTTGAGAGAATTCTCTTCCTTGTGGAGTATGCACATTGGTTCTATGAGGACAACACAGTGGAAAAAAATCCATCACTGAAGTCATTGAACCTAAAGGAGTTCACCTCTTTATGTATCCTATATTTGATGCATCTTTTACTTGTTATGTGATATGTTGTTATCAGTAAGGGTCCACCACTTAAAAGCATGGGTTCTATATAATGATTTTGTGAGCTCTACACACTTCAATATTGTGATTGGCTAATTTCATTGAAGTTATTATAGGTGATATACTCCCCTAGTTTATGCCATGATTGCAGAAGTTTGAACTTCTATTTCATAGAATCTGTACTATTAGGAAAAGGAAAAATAATATTTTTTAACAGGGAGTTGGAGCTTGAGCTTGTTATATCTTCTCTCTTTGAAGATGATGGCCTCAGATTCCATCCTTTTTTCCTCGATGCAATTGAATGCAAGAGTTTATACTATTAAGTGTAGCATTACCCTAGATTCTTTTTAACATTTTATTTTACTGTTGGAAGATTATCTTTATGGCATTTTCTGATTTCTTTTTGTTATTCCATACTGATTATGGTCTGTGTTTTTGTCTCTGTTATCAATATTCTCTATTTCCTTTACTGGTTCCAGTGTTTAACAGCTGCGATGTTTTAAGGCCTTATGTTGCTCATATAGATGATATTTTTAAGGATTTCACTGATTACAAGGTTCGAGTTCCTGTAACTGGGGCAATTATTTTGGATGAAACATATGAACGGGTGAGTCTCTTCCTTTTGCTAGATAAAAACAAGAAGTCCTTTGACCTTTGTGTTCCTTTTTTTTCTTTTTTGAGTAATTCACTTTTTGCCCAAGTTGACTTCATTGCACTTCTATGCTCAACTCTAATACACTTCTGGCATAGGCATTCATGTGTTTGTGCTTAAGAGTAGAAGTTTTTCTCGTATCTTTTTTTTTTTGAATCACTTCTTCACTCTCTTGATATATTCATCGGAGATTTTGTGTTAGTGCAACTGTATTTCTTGGGTTTTCATTCAAATGTTGTTTTCTAATTGATGGAACTCAATGAAAGCTATTCTTTGCAATTAAATTCAGGTTGTATAACATTTTCTAGGATTATTGTATATGTTGATGTTAATTACTGAACTTTCATTCTATGATGTCATTGTGTTTGTTGCTGCAATTAATAGTGCATCCTAGTGAAGGGATGGAAAGGGACAAGCTGGAGTTTCCCACGTGGGAAAAAGAACAAAGACGAGGAGGACCATGCATGTGCCATTCGAGAAGTAAGCTTATTTATAATGTATTAGGTTTTAGTATTGTTGGCTATTTTTTGAAGAGCTGGAAACTGATTCCTAAAGAATCAGATTGGAAGTGTATT
Organism: Gossypium australe; assembly: GCA_005393395.2. Lineage (NCBI taxonomy): Eukaryota > Viridiplantae > Streptophyta > Magnoliopsida > Malvales > Malvaceae > Gossypium > Gossypium australe. Next base: position 135,559,543 of record CM016623.1, read on the forward strand.
TCCTTTGACTGATAGTTTAACCTCTTGCGACAAGATGAATCTATTCTCGTGATTTGAGATCTTCAGATGGTTGTAATTAGACTCTACTAGGTGGAGATGGCTACAGAGTCAATGGTTGTTTCAGAATGATCTTGGTCTTTAGTTGTAACTGACATAGATGAGGAAGAAATGTGGAATCTACATTACCTTATTAACTAACTTCCCATATCGGTTCATTTACCTCTCAAAAATAAAAGCTAGAGTAGGGTTGCCAGTCTCTCTATTAAATTTGTCATTTAACTTCATCAGTGGTAGGCAGCCATTGTATGAGTAAATCATTACTTGTAATTTATTCACTGCATGTTTCCCTTCTTGTTTGGAGAAATAATAGAGCTGATATTGTGGCACCAAAAGGGATGCATCTGGTTTTTGATGATAAGGGAATCCAAATAACTACTGATTACTCTTTGAACTCTTTGTTTCCCGTTTTCTCTTTTTTCTTTATTCTTCTGTGATTGTTGATGTGCATCCAATGAAAATACAGGTCTTAGAAGAAACAGGCTTCGATGTTTCAGCTCTCCTAAACAAAGATGAATACATTGAAGTAATATTTGGCCAGCAGAGAGTGCGGCTCTATATAATTGCTGGTGTAAAGGATGATACTCCCTTTGCCCCACTTACGAAAAAGGAGATCAGTGTATGTGTTTCTTTTGTTGATAAGTGTTATTACTTGTTCATAAGATTTGGAAGGTTACAAAGGATTTAATGGCCTGATAGAATTCCAGTTTTAAGCAGCCCTTGTATATGCAGTTGGCTTCTCCTTGCAACATCAGAGCATTTATCCAATTAACTTGTGTTCAAAATGCTCAGTCCTCGAGCAATTTCACATTTGGGCTTTTTTAGTGGTTAATGCCTGTCCACTATAGATGTTAGGCATTTGCCTTACCTGTCATTACTTGGTATTTTTCCGCCTTGTGGAAATGACGAAAATTAAGAGAGTCCTTTAAACAACTGTCTTTACCAAGGGATGGAGGATATCTGAGACATTGCATCTCTTAGAAAGTAATGATGTTGACAGCCTGCCTGCTATTATCTGGTTGCAGGAAATTGCATGGCACCGGATTGATGATCTTCAGCCTGCAACTAATGAAGTAATATCTCGTGGGATCACTGGCCTAAAGCTTTATATGGTGGCCCCCTTCTTAGCGTCAGTATTTGTTTCTTAAACTACATTATGATTAATTTTTACATGCATTTCAATTGTTGAGTAAATTGCTCATATATGATGTCTGTATGCAGATCTCTGAAATCATGGATTTCAAAGCATCCGTCCCCACTACCTCCTAGACCAGATTTGCCTCTAAAAGGTTTTTCCTTTCCCTTTATTTTAGAAGGTGATTAGTATTAGGCTTTTGTTTACCTTATCAAGGGAAGACTAGAAAAGGGGATGAAAAGGAAAAGTAGTCGAGTGAATGAAGGAGTTAGGATTTTGTGAACCTTAATTGACAAGGGCAGTTGGGGAAAGTAAAATAATCAAATCTACTCTTTTCATCTCCAACAGTTCTTTTCTTAGTGGAGGGATTATAGGTGAAGAGGTGAAATTTAGATAAGATCATATAACTGCTCAGCATTCAGCCTGTGACCTGTTGGTTGGTTTGGGAAGAAGGATGATACTATAGCTCATAATTGAATCGCATAAAAGTGTTCGTAAATGTAAACGTCAGTTTGTTTAAGATGTTTGAGCTAACCAATTTAAAACAGTAATTGGAGCTTGATATGAGCGTTGCATGGTTTGCTTTATAAGTACTTATCTTTGTCATTAATTAAACTCAACCACTGTGAGTTTGCATTCTGGCCTTACCTTAATCTACTTATGACTCCGTATATTTTCAAAAGCATATCGCTTGTAATTTTGATTGGTTGGTTGTAGTGTAATTACTCTAAGGTTATATGTTCTCTAAAGACTTCGGGTACCTTGAAGATGTTTTAGTGTGTGTTTTCTGACGAGTTTTTCAAATTGGCAAGGGGTCTCTATTTGGAAAGCAAAGAACAGTTCCATAGGAAGTAACTCAATGATTGTAGAGAGCCAATCGAATAAGCTTCAATCCGATGCTAAGCCGCCTGATACTGGTCCTGGAAAGAGCTTCAGAAACTTTAGATTCGATACGGCAGCAGTATTAAGAGCATTGGAAGGTAGCTTTTCTACCTGAAGATCAGACCAAGTTCTTACTGTGACGTCCTTTATGTTGGTATAGGTGGGACTTTTGGTTGCTAGAACTTGTTCACCTGTAAAACCAAACAGCATCATCGCCCCAATCGGTTGTATATTCTTGTGGTCATGTCGGGGTTTGTTTGACATGTAAATTCTGTATAGAAAAAGAACCTTTGGCGGCAATGTATGCTGTGGTCTTGTTCATTGTTATATGTAAGTCAAAAACTGGTGATTGGTGAAATATTAAAATACTATAGTCCCCTTTGTACGGCTAACAGCTCCATCGCTAAAAGCTGCAGCTCACTTGGTTGGTTTCTTGTTATCAAAATGTTGTATTTGCTCTTCTTAGTAGCATTTCGATTAAGATCCCTGTTTCTTTAATGTAATTGATTCATGGACTTGGTTGATTTAGTGCTTAATTGCCTATGTTATCTGATTTGTTTCGGATATGTATATGTGCTAATATATGAATACGTTATAATATATATTTTTTAAACTCTAAAATGAAGTCTTCATATGGTCATTAGGATATGTTCTATACATGGGTGGAGATGGAGATGAATACTTGAGAAAATGAAGAATCCAAGTAATGTTGTTTGAACCCAACTAGTTAGGTACTAATACGGAGAGAGAGGGATTTTGAATCGATGTGGATGTGGATTGATTGAATTGGGTTTTTTTCTAAACTTTTTATTATTATTATTTTTTGAATCTTTTAATCAAATCAGATGAATTTGTGAGCACCATCGTTGATCTGGTTTAAAAAATATTGAATCCATGAAGATCTAGTGAATATTGGGTGAGATGGTGCACGAATTAGGTGGCTTAGTAGGCCCGACTTCTACAGAAGTCGGGTTTTAGACAAGAATATTTTTTTGTTTCCAATTGGCTTGGCTTGATTTGAATTCTAATTAAATAAAATAATTATTTTAATATATAAATAGTAAATTTGGATTATTGAGTAGGGCTTCATTAAATGGTTTGGATATACAAATACATTGTAGTTAAGAAATGAAACGTGACTAAAGCAATTGAAGATAAGACATAAAAATAGATCAATTTATATAAACGTAGATAAAAGGACTGTATTTTGTCGTAAAAATCTAAAAAAAAAAATCTCTTTGAATATTCAGAAAATAAAATAAATAAGAAAACGTCTACTCCATGTCTTTGGTAGGAGATCTGCAAATTGATTCAGATGCTTTTTCTTAAAAATAATTTATCTACAACGTCCATATATATATATATATATATATATATATATATTAATATTATTTTAAGAAAATGAAATTAGGTAATTTTGTCATGAGAAAAATAAGGATTTTAAGATAAGATTTATTTGTATAAATTGTGGTGCTAACAAGTTAAAAGTGATTGATGGTTAAAGGTGATGGAATTGTCGATTGAGTCTTATTTCGAATTGTATCGATACGGTTATTAATGTAAGAGGATATGGGTTTGAATGTGCTGAAGTGTATTATCTTCCTATTTAAGTATTGAAGAAGGACTATAGGTAATTTTAGGCATAATATCAAAAGAAAAATATAATGAAATTAATATTAAAAAAAAGTGATAGAATCAACAATAATAATTTAAAAACAGACAAAATAATAATTAAAGAGAAAACTGAGTATTGTTTTCTTTCTATATTGAGTTTTGGTTGGCTGTTAATGTTTTCACATCGAGTGCTAAGCAAAGCATGATGGTAGTTCGAAGGGACCACCAGCAAACCCCTGTTTCCTTACCATTTATACCATCAAGGATTTCAAGCTGGACAGCGGCTGTATATATATATTTAAGGGTTTAATTATGCTTTTAATCTCTATAGTTTTAGGACATTTAAATATAGTCCTCTTACTTTTAATTTAGGAATTTATTTTTGAAGTTAGATACATGTTAGAGTTGTGTTACCCGAATCCTATTATTTATTAAAAAATAAAATAGAGAGGCAAAATAAGAGGAGGATCTGTGGGGCAAAGGATCGAGGTCATAGCCCATCACAGATCCCCATTAAATAGCAAATTGGCACGGACATACTGCACAAGTTGAATTAGTATAGGATTATATTTCTTCTATTAGATATTGATTATAACATTGTTATTTAACCCTTAAATAGATGTAATCGAACTCCTCTTGTATTGTGTGTTTTTCAACATAATTAATTTATCCTTCTCTATCCGTAGTTTTTCCTGATAAGGGTTTTTCACGTAAAATTTGTGTTCCTATTTTTTCTTTCTTATTACTTTGCAATCATTTTACTGCCATTATCGACGTTTATTATAACAATACAAGTACACAAACTTAACACATCCGAGTTGATTATAATCAAAATCAAGCATTTCAAAGCACAAGCAACTTATATACCATAATACAATTCACATGGTGAAATCTTAAGTCATAAATCTAGAGAGAACCTACACATAATTTGGGTAAAAGTACTATAGAGGCACTTGTACTAAGAGTAAGATTGCATTTTGCTTCCTCTGCTAAAAAAATGGGTTAGTTAGTTTCTGTACGGTAGATCAAAAAACAAATCAGTCCTTCCGGTTAAAAATTTCATCTTTTTCTATTGGTAGAAATTGGCATGGTTGATGTAATAATTAGGCATTGACACTACCTTATATTGATGTATAAAGACAAGTTTTTAACTGTAGAAATAGATTAAATTTTAACAGAAGGACGTATTTGCTCTTTGATCTAACATACAAGGGCTAATTTACTCTTTTTTAATAAAAATGGCAAAATGCAATCCAACTCCTAATACAATAGCCTCTATGATACTTTTACCTATAATTTGCACATAGTGGGAATTCAACCTAAATACTCAATTTAAACTTTTTTTTTAATATACAATTTTTCCTAATGAAAATCTCGTTGGTCTAAATCCAAAAATTCAATTTTCCTATTCTTTTGATTAATTATTAAAATCCAATTGAGAAATTTGTATTAAATTGAATTATGTTATATTTTTAAAATAAAAAAGAATTGTTCATTTGCATGTGACGAATACACTATCTTCACTCTTTTAAATTAGATTAATAAACTGTATATATATATATATATATATATATGATTCATCACCAACTCATCCTTCCATTCACTATCTTCACTATGTATAAAACCACGTGCTTTATTCTTGTCTTCAAAACCCTTCGGTCCAGTCCCTATCTCCAAGGTATTCCTTCTTTATTTGGCATAATGCTTGATCTAGTCCTTAATATTTACCTTTTTTTTCTGTCACTTTGGTCACAAATTTTTTTATAACGTTGGCCCTCAAATTTTAAATTTTAGTCCAATTACTTTCTTTTTTAATGGAAAAGCTGGCACTGACATGTAACCCGCGTAGCAATCCACATATATTTCATTATTTTTATAAAAAAATTAAAATTTAAGCTTCGAATCTTAACATACCCTTATTTTTATTCTCAATTTGACATCGCAAGAATAAATGCAGTAATTTCAAATCAAAATTTAGAGACAGAACAAATTCATTGGTGCCATTTAAATGATAAATGAGAGGTTATGTTAAAGTGGTCCTCTTACTCACTTTCAACGTGAAAGTGACTCTTCTGTATATATGTATGTATGAATGTATGCTCATAATTCACTCCCAAAAATCTCAAATTTCCTTTCGTCACATATATTTATTTATTTATTTTTCCCAACCATGTGCTAATTTTGTATGGAGATTATGAGTATGGAAGTCCAATTTTCAACATCTTTCTCCAATGTTTTGTAAGGATTCAATTTTTTTTTTTCCGGACATCAACTAGAATTAGAATAAACTCAATACAGGAATGGTGTCAATCTAAAACTCTAGACCCCATAAAAAAAGGCAATATATCATTTTATTCTCTTTAAAATTTTAAAATTATAAGTTAGCTTAATGGTAAAAACACATTTTGACTCTTCAAATATGATAAAATTTTAATTTAATCCCTTTAAAAATTCTAAAATAAGAAGTATATATAATGATCAAACTATACTTTGACACTTTAAAAAATTATAATTTATTTTTGGCCCCTAAAATAGATATAAGTATAGCTTACGTACACATGATAGAACTTCAAAGGTAATTGATAAATAATACTATGTGATTCTAATCCTAAGTAGGAATTTTAGGTTATATGGAGATGACAAATGTTTGGGAAATTACTTTAATTTGTTTGTTAACTGGGTTATCAATTCACATAATTGATTTCCACAATTCTCTCTCAACCCATAAATAGGAAAATAATAGGATTTGACGCCCTCAAATGTACGTCCTCCTATATTGACAATAATATCTAAACTCATCGAGCTAAGTCTTAATCAACATTTTAAGTTATCCTTTAATCCTTTGTTGCAATATTAAAAATTAAAGCCTTGTAAGCAATTATTTTAACTAAAATGGACATTTATTTCCGCTAAAATTAGGCTCTTGTAATCACATAAGGCAAGTAAAAATGACGTTTGTTAATCAATGTCCGTCCAATTAATGACAAAATCAGGGGAAATTTAATTTTGAGGACTCAATTAATTACAATAAAATGATAAAAAGAAAAACTTGAATAATAATTTAATTGTAATTTGGTATAAATGTACTCGTTTTCCATAATAATTGAATCATGATTGATAAAATAAAAAATGTTTTTTTTTCAAGGACTTGTTGGTTTGATTATTATAATTTAGGAACCAATTTATTAATTTTTTTTTTGTACTTTTATTGTAAGAGGAATGGACTAGACATGTTCAAAACGATATTCCCAAGCCATGATTTTTTTTTCTTTTTGGGGAAATTCAATTTAATTTTTATTTTGTTATAATGGAATTTGATCTTTGGACATGATATGGCATATCATACTTTCGATTGATGTTAAACTTAGGGGTTTTTTTGTTTTGGTTGTTCTTTGACAATAAATAATATACATACATCCAAGATTCATCCTTACCATTTAATTTTTTAATTCACCAATAATTTAGTTTTTCTTTTTTTTTTTAAAAAAAAATGGGGTAATAATTTAGAGATAGAAGAATAAATTCTAACTTTTTGAACAGAAGTTGCATAAATCACCTGAGTTAATTTTCGAGTTTAGTTGTTAAGATATTTACGTATATAAGTTTTTTCCTCATACCTAATGGAATTAGGGCTAAGTAAAAAAAATCGAAAAATTGATCTAAATTGGTTGTGTTTAAACAACTTATGGATTGCAAGTTAATAAAATTACGGTTACTTGAAATTGAAACGAGATCGAATGCTATTTTTATTTAATTATAATTAATTTTAATTTTTATGATATAAAAATAAATATTTGTATTTAAAATAGTGAAAATAACTTAAAAGTTTTATGTATTTTTTTAAAAAATCATATAAAACTTATTGATTATTTTTTATTTACTTTAAAAATTATTTATAAAAAAACGAACAAAAACTCATTTTGTCAAAATCAGTCTAAAAATTCAATGTCTGTTATAATAAACGTCGATAATGGCGGTAAAATGATCGTAAAGCAATAAGAAAAGTAAAAATAAGGACACACAAATTTTACAAGGAAAATCCTTCCAGGAAAAACCACGGGCAGAGGAGGAGAAATTCACTAATGTTGGAAAACAAATGGTACAAGAGAAGTTTTGACTACATCTATTTCAGGGTTGAAAAACCGTATTCTAATCAAAGTCAAATAGAAGAAGAATAGTTCTATATGGATTCAACTTGTGCTGTATGGCCTGTGTAACACCATAAACCCGGCCTAGACGTCCAGACCAAATCCAGAGAGTTACATTGACGATATTGGGAAATCCACATTTTATAAACGCAAATAAAATGAAACCATTCAACATATCATAACTGTCATAGCAATCAACCCACTATTCAACCTTCCTAAAACGTCATAATATAGTAGAAAGCTGAAATTACTAATAGTATAACTAAAAGGAAAGATGAAGTAGATTGACCGAGCATAAAGTAGTCTGAGAATCACCTAAAATTCAATCAACAATGAAATGAGTTATGAACCTAGTGCATAAAAGATGTAAATTCAACTTAACACGATTATAAGATAGTTCTTGAATCCCAAGTTTCAGTTGGGATCAGAAACATTCAGTACAGGTTTAACGTATCAATTATATGATAGAAACAATTCCAGTTTTAGATATAGACCAAATCAGAAACATATGCAGTTATGCCTACCCCCATTCGCTACACACCATCTTCGGTCATCTCAACACACCGTTAAGGCCATTCAATACCTATCCAACCCTACACACCATATAGTGCCAGTTCGGCACAGTTACGAAAATACAGTCTAGCTGCCAAATCATGTTGCGACAAGCACTAGGTTTACATATAAGTCGTGGCTTAGCCACTGAGTCATAATATATTACTTCCTCCTTTACATAATTCCCAACCCATGCAAATGCATATAACAAATGCCAACAATATATGTTTACTCATTCCAATTCGGTTTAATTAAGTCATAGTTAAAGTAGCCAAATGTGTTGGCCTAAAAGAGTTTATGGTTCAGTTATGTATAGCTATGGATGATGGCTTATGTCGATTGTAATTCTGTTAGTAATAGTTCTCCCTCGTATATAGGAAGATGATTTGATCTTCATGATTCAAATGTGAAAATTCAAGAGTTATAATTGATGATTTGAGAATGTTGTGTGATGATCTGTGAATGTGTGCAAGTGAGTGTGGCTAAATGGCTTGGAAAATAGCCTTGAATTGGTCCACACGGATAGACACACGGGCGTGTGTCTAGGCCACACGCCGGTGTGTGATACACGGTCAGTCCCATGGGTGTGTGACTTGGCTGTGTGTCCCCTACATGTTAGTCTTGCAAGTCAGTGTCGACCACGGGCTAGACACACGGGCGTGTGCCTAGGCTGTGTGCCCCTTATAAGGTTGCTGACGTCACAAACAGAATACCCAGGCTTTTATACACGGGAGAGGACATGGGCGTGTCTAGGCTGTGTGGAGCACACGGGCTTGTGTCCGGACGTGTGAAAACCCCTGTAGGTTCGAAAAGAAAATAATTCTGCACGGGCATGGAACACGGGTGTGTGATATGTCACACGGGCGTGTCCTACTATTCACACGGGCATGTGGCCCTGTTTTATGTCAAAATTTTTCTAAGTGTTTAAAAGTTTCGGTTTGGTCTCAAAGCATCCTGAGTATATGTATAAGGTCTCGTAAACCCATAATGTGGACGTTACGATTGTAAATGAAAAAGTTTTAAGTTGGAACGAAATTTTATAGCTCAAGGTTGAATGTTCAAGCAAGTTAAGTCCGGTAATGCCTCGTGCCCTATTCCGGCATTGAATACGGGTAAGGGGTGTTACAGCCACACATGGCCTAGACACACGCCCTTGTCCCTTATCTGTGTAGCTCATATTTGGTGAACAATGTGTTACACGACTTGTCACACAGCTGTGTGGCTCACACGGCCTACCACACGACCTGGCACACGGCCGTGTGGCATCGACAGTCATATTTTCTAACATCCAAAATTCACAAAAAACTCGAGTTTTCGGTATGCACCTGCAATAGTTTCGGAGTAGGAACAACATAGAAGAATCTTAGAACCTAAAACGACAATCCAATAATCAATTATACAATTATTCTCAAATCATTGCTAAGATTGACTTATTGCCAAAATTTATGTCGAAAGTTTTGACACAATCCCAACTCAAATTCCCATACTTACCTTGCACATAATAGAGGAAAACCAGACTAATGTGATGGAGGAGTGTCGCCCTTAAGATCTTCACCTAAAAAGGTAACCAATTGAACACTTAAACTAAGAATTCAAATAAAACGAGCAAAATCCTATTTCGACAGAATGAACGACAACAAGACAAAAAATTGTAGTGACGGAATGAGATAACGACAGAACTTACATAACAACCGTACAATCGACGCAACGAGCAACAAAAGAACTCCCGATTAAAGAAATATCAATTATAGAAGCAAGCAAAAAGATTAAAAAAATAAGAAGAAGAAAAACAAAGAAAATAGGAAAGGAAACAAAAAGAAAAAAAAAACAATAGAATTAGTTCAAAATAATTTAAGTTAACCACCAACCAGACTTCCAAAATTTAGCAAAAAAAAAAAAATTCCCTTATTGCAGGTTATCTTTAAAATAAAATGGTAAAATTTCTAAAGACACAACTCAAACTCTTGACCTTGATCACATAAGCAGAACATAGAACAACAAATATAAAAACTTAATTACAACAAAAATTCCACAGTCAAATATTAAAATCTTGGGGCGTTACAGTCCATACCGCAGGGGCTCTGCCCTTGCAACCGTAGTCCAGTTTTGTGCTTAATGGGAATCTTATCACTGTATTCATTTCTTCAACAAATGATGAGATTCGGGTCACACAATCTCTAATAATATCAAAATTTAATATAGAAAAAATAAGAAAAAAAATCAAATTATGATAGATGATAATTCAAAAATTCCAAAAAAACCAAACTCAACCTAACCAATATCTTTCCTAAATGAAACCATCCCCTGTGACTTTCTATTTTATTTTTATTTGAAGTTGACAAGGTTTTAATCCATATATTCACTAAAACTAAAAGTTGAACGTCTTATGTACCTAACTGTCGGCATAATTAAATAAATTGTAATTTCGTTAAGTATAAATCATGCTCATAAAACAAGGTTGGAATTTTTGGGATTAATTAGTTATCTTTTTTTTATGTAACCCAATGTTCAATGAATCTTCATCTATTTCTATATAATGTCGAAATAGGTCACAAGATTTTAATTTTTTTGATAAGCCCAAAACTTAAAATAAATAATAATAAAAATAAAAGGAGATTGAATCCAAGGTTGCAAAAAGTATAAAATACAATTATTTAGAGACAACTTGATTATTCCATTTTGAATTATGAACCATGCATTTAGCCAACACAATCTTATTAAAAATTGCTACAATTAAATTTCAATTTTTTTAATCCGATTTTGCCAGTTAGGATTTAGGCACCGAAAATCAAAATCAAATCTTTTTTTTTTAAGAAAAAAGGTGGCATGCAAGATCATGCAAACTTAGGGTTTGGGGTTTCGTTTTATGCCTCAAATAACTTGTGTTTTTTTTTTCATGCACGTTAATCAATTAAAATAAGCAAACAGAGAAAGAAATGATTTCATATTCACACACTGTCTTTGCTTTTTTAATGTACATGCACGTTTATAATTATAATGTAATTCCCTTAAATAAAACAGTGAGGGTCGAACCCTAAATAATATATAATTTTACCATTGGAACCATTTTTTTATATTAAAAATATGGAAATTACTATAGATTCAAATCTGTAAATTTATTTACTATTTTCATGCATGTTACCAAACGGTAAATTCCAAATCACCCAACAAAAACAAGAGGGATGCCATTGCTAATGCTTTGGAAGATTAAAACAAAACCCCAATTTTATTTATTTGTATATTTTTAACCCAACTTGTTGTATTATAAAATAGTTAAATTTTTCAAAAATTTACTATTGTTTTTCTCTTGCATATTCCATTGCCCCCTAGAATCCAAAGGGAAGTAAAAAAAAAAAAAGCTTGGATTCCCTTTTTTTACTTTAATTTCTAAAATAATATATATTTATTTATTTTTGACATGACAATAAGTTGATTAAAAGACAAGATAAAATGGGTCACCTTCGGTGGGCTTCCACGTGCTTATGGAGGTTGCTTAGCTGGCTAACCGACCAATCACAAACATCCTTTCTTTCAAGTATGGGATCCACAATGTTTTTTTGGGATCTTGAGAAATTATAAAGCAATTTTCCTTAAAATTATTATGCGTTGAAGGGCAAAACAGAATAATTTTTTACGAGAGCTGGATGAAATTTTAAATTTTTATAGTTTATATCTTTATAATTTGTAAAAGATTAAATCAAATTTTTATAATTTTAGGAGGCTAAAGTGTAATTTTACTTTTATTAATTTAAAATTTTTAAAAAATTATAAGAGCCTAAATAATAATTTTCCAGTTTAGAGGAGCTGACGCTTCGCCCCTGTATGTGATGCTAAAGACTCAAAATTCCCTATTTTTATTATTTATCTTATAAAATAAAATTCATTTACGTGCTGAGGGGGAAAAGAGAAATAAAGATGGGTTCCTAATTCCTATAATTGGATGATAGAGAATAATTTTTTTAATAATCTTATATTATAACTTGTATAATTTCTGTTTTTTAATATAATATTTAAAACTATTTATAGTTCTTTCTCAACCCATAAATATGAGGATAATGTACTTCAGTACGCTTGAACACACGTTCTCCTCCATTGATAACAATACACATGTCAATCGAACTAAGACTTAATCGCCAACTTTATATTAAATTAAGAAGGCAGGAAAACATGTTTTGAACAAAAACAATAAAATTAATAATAAGGGCATTAGCAATTAACTTATGATTAAAGATTCTCTCAAACTCTGCCATCCAATTTGGTGGTAGACTGGTAGCCACAACCATCCTTCTTTCCCTTTAATATTTTTTTAAAGCTTTTACTAACAAATAGCGAAGGACGATTTTAAGGTTATTATATCCCAATGTAGTAGGGTTCTTGACATTATCGACTATTGTATTTAGGACAATAATATTGCTTTAAAATAAAAAAAATTTGATTAACTTTAGACAATGGTTTTTTCAAGATATAATTATAAATATTCTCATCATGATGATTAGAATCAATACATTTAAATAATTGTGATCATAATTAAATATTATGAAAGATAATTAAATTGATAAGTGAAATATATCCGTATTTATGGTAAAATAAATTTAAATGAGACCCATATATTATTTATACATAATGGAACTTGAGATATCAAAATTTTAGTTAAGACTTATATTTATTTATTCATAAAACTTGCATATTTTATATATAATATATGAATTATTTGGGTTTAGTTACTATTTGTTAAAGAATACAATTATATACATGATTAATTTTATTTAATTTAAATATAGAATTATCAAAATTTAATGATGAATACTTTAAAAATATATGAAACAAGCATCAGATTCCCACACTCCAAAGATTTTAGAACCAATCATTCATTTTAAGATTTCCTTTGAAGTTGTAATTTAAATATATATATATATATATATATATATAAACACTTATGATTTTTAATTTTTAATATTTTTTAATTAAAAGGTGTTCGATTAATTTATGACATTAATTTATTCAAAAGTTTTATAAATAGTTATTATTTAGTACAAAACTAAAATTCCACCGAATAAAGTTAACATAATTACAAGCTTCATCTAAAGTTTATTTAAAAAGTTAATAATTCATACATTTCAAATAAAATATTTTAATTCTACGAATTTAAATATTGCCACAAGTCTCTTTATTTAATTTTTAAATTTTTAATTTTTACTACATTCTAAATTAAAATCTATGTCTAAAAATAAATAAATACAATAAAATATTGATTATAATTTTAACCTGTTTATGGATTTTTTTAATTTCATGGACGGTGTGTATATATATGCCTATACTAAGTGAAGCTTGGTCGCCCATAGTAAAGTTTACAACGTTGAAGACGAGGGTTCAGGAAACCGCTCTAAGGCTATTTCTATAGGGTAATTTACAAATATATGATTCCAATCATGATTTTATCACTTTCGGTAAATTACGAAAACAATCACTTTTATTTGTTTCATATTATATTTTAATTATTTATATTTGAAATGTTACGTTTTAGTTACTTACGTTATTGTTTTGTTACAAAGTAGTCACTCTACCGTTAAGCTCCGTTACCTCTTTAACGGCAATCCTACATGGTAATATAAATAGATTTTAAATACCAACTTGAATGCTCAATTGCGATGAGAATAGTTTTCAGTCAAAATGGAAAAAAAAAACTAAAAGAAAAAGGAGACGAATGATTTTTTTTTATCAGTTCAAGGTGTAATTAATTTAAAATTTTTAATTAATTAAATTTATTTAATTAAAAACCTATTCTTGTCCTAGTTGGACATCCAAGTTGGCATTTAAAACTCATTTGGATTGTCACGTAAGATTGTTGTTAGGGAGGTAACGGAGCTTAACAACTGAGTGACCACTTCGTAACAAAATAATAGCGTAAGTAACTAAAACGTAACGTTTCAAACATAAGTGACTACAATATAATCCGAGACAAATAAAAATAACTATTTTTATAATTTTCGGTTTTCTAAATGATAGAATAGAATAAAATAAAATAAAAAACAAAAACAGTTATTGACTTAGAGACCTTAAAAAGGCTGTCCATATAGCAGGTCGTAATCGGTGCGCACCATGGCTTGTCCTTACCCTTTGCCAAATGGAAAAGCTCTCATTGGCTAACCCCTAAGCTTGCCCTCTAATTGTGGTTCACGTGATTTCCCCCCCAAACTTATTCATTTTTTTATTATCTATTTCTAGTGGAAATATTTATGGTATCTCTAACTTATCTTTTATATCCATTTTACTGTTTATAAAAATAATATTTCGGAGTTTTTTAGTTATTTTTGAAAGTGTAATATGTAACATGTTTTATTATTATACTTAATATTTATTAATTTAAAATAATATATTTTAATTTTTTTCTTCCACCCACTAATTATTGAAATCCCATAGTGGGTGTTCATATTTATAGTAATGAGTAATGACAGTTGAAAGAAGAAAAAGAATAGAACAAGTTGAAACTTTATTCTTATTTGGATGTTCATATTTATAGTAATGACAAATGGGAAGAAGAAAAATAAAACAAGTTGAAACTTACTCCTTATTTTATTGCCTTCTAAGGTTAAAAGGGAAAAGAAATTAGGGTTGTTAAAACAAGAAAATGCTAAGTAGAAGAAAGGCCACCCAATGCAACAAAAAGAGTAAAATGACAAAATCACTGACTGGCAATTAGAAAGGGGGTAACAAGCACAATTAATTTAATTATAAACATATGCTAAATATGTAATGGTGATTAAGTTATAATTATGAGTTAATTGAACACTTGTGAGGTTTCAAATATTAATTTAATTAGAAAATTATAAAAAAATTAAGAATATGAATTAAGAAGTTTTATGTAAACTCATACAGCATCGAAATGGAGTTATTCAAATAAAAGTCTATTACTTACTCTCTTAAAAATTTATCTCGAGCGAGTTTTAAATGTGAACAACCGTTTATCTCTAAGCTAAACACAAAAGTGAACAACATTCTAAATAAATTGCACTCAATCTATTATCACATATTGGGGTTTAAATTTTTTTTGTCAAAGGTAGTCCTTGAAAATCCTAGAGTTCAAGCCCCAGTGTAGAAATAATTGTCAAGTTTAGTGAATAATTTGGACAAAAATTGTTCAAGCCCCAATGTAAAAATAATTGCCTAGTTTAAACCTCAATATAAAAACAATTGTCAAGTTTAAGACTTAACTCGAAAAAAAACTAAACCCTAAATCCTAAACCCTAAATAATACTTTAACCCAAAATTAAACCCTTAAATTTGGAATGATTTCTTTTATATAGATTAATAATTCTATTCTATAAATTACATGGTTGTTCCAAAAAGGAAACCATAATCATGCATATCCCATTGGTTTAAGATTGGTTTTCTTTTTCAATTATATGTACATAAATGAAAAATGATTATATAAAATAAAAATATTATCCTTTTTCAATTATTTAATGTCACATTAATAAATTTATAAATTTCAAAATTTTTATTTAAATTTAATTTTTTTGAAATAAAAATATTAACATGACATTAACCTATCAAAAATAATATAAATAATATAATATCACAATTTCATTCTATCCTTTTCCATTTATATATAACCTTTTGGTAATGATAAAAGCAAAGGAATCAATCTCTCTCTCAAGAAAAAAAAAGCAAATATTACTAAAGATTATGAAATTTTGTCTTTTGCCTGAAAAAGAACCGAAGTGATATGAAAATCAAACCTTACATCTGTCTTTACAAAATGCTTACATCCTACATGCATTTCCAAGTGCCTCAATATCTACCTCTTACATTCTGACTTCACTCACCTGCTGCCATTTACTTCCCCAACAACTGTTTCCATCCATATTAGTTTATGTTATTACATACACCGATTGGTATGAAAATATATTTAAAATTAAATATAAGTATATGTATATAATTGAAATATATTTATATATATATATCTTTATATCACATTTGAATGAAAAAATTCTACAACAAATATATAAAATTTAGATATTGATTAAGATTATAATGTCTAAAGCTCAAATCTTATTAAGTGTATGTATTTTTTTTATTTTAGATAAAAATATAAAAGAAAACATTATCAAAATAAAATTTATCACTTTATAAAAATAATAAAATGTTTTCACAACCGAATTAGAATTGGATTAACAACTTAATTAAGCATTTAAAAGTACAATATAATATAAATTAAATTAAAAATTTATATGAAAAATATTTTAAAAATATCGATAAACTTGAAACACACATTTACTCATTTTTTGTACATATCAATATCAACAAAAAAATAATAAATTCATTGGTACGGTACAAATAACTTTTTTTTTTTTTTGAGTTAGTAGGTAAGTAGGGGTTGTGGCCCTTAAAATGAAAAACTTTAACTTTAGTCCCTTAGAAAGTTGTAATTTTATATGTTAATATATAATAAAATTACATTTTAAACTTTAAAATGATAAAATTTTGATTTAATTATTCAAAAAATTATAAAATTATAAGTTAATACAATGATTAAATTATATTTTAATTCAAAATTTAACAATACTAAATATTTGAAAACATTATGAAAATACACGAACCATTTTATGTTCGAAAATAAAAGATTAAATTTAAATGGGACTAGAATTAAAATTTAACTTCTTTTTTTTTTTAATGTAGAAAAAAATCAAAATTCATTCACCTGTCAACACATGAAGGCCCTTCCTATTTATATAGATGTATGTATAAATTAAATGTTAAGGGCTTAAGTTTAAAGTTAATAATTTATTGGGATAGGAATTAAAAAGTAAAATAGTGATAAAAAAGTAGAAAGGTTTAGATAGATAAAGCAATAATAACAAAATATTTTTATTATTTTATTTCAGAAGCTTAAGCCATTAGGCATGGAATTTAAAAATAAAATAAATAAAAATACTTTCCTTTAAAAAAATGAATTTCATATAAAAAAATTGAAAATAATTAAAAAATAGGGCTCATGTGTAGCAG
Organism: Gossypium australe; assembly: GCA_005393395.2. NCBI lineage: Eukaryota > Viridiplantae > Streptophyta > Magnoliopsida > Malvales > Malvaceae > Gossypium > Gossypium australe. Next base: position 135,576,937 of record CM016623.1, read on the forward strand.
GCACCATATATACCCTCACTTCCTCCTCATCCTCTGCTCATTTTCTCTCAAAAAAAAGCAGACTCTGTATCTTCTCTTCCTCTCTACCATTTCCTTCTTTAAGCTAATTTATTTGTTTCTTCCTAGCTAAGCATGGCAAAAGAAGGAGACAACAGCACTTTCCATGCCAGGGATTATGTTGACCCTCCACCAGCACCATTGATTGATGCTTCAGAGCTTAAGAAATGGTCATTTTACAGAGCATTGATAGCTGAGTTCATTGCAACTATGCTCTTCCTTTACATCACAGTCTTGACTGTGATTGGTCACAAGAGCCAAGTTGCTACCTCCACTGACGCATGTTCTGGTGTTGGCCTTCTTGGTATTGCTTGGGCCTTTGGTGGCATGATCTTCATCCTTGTTTACTGCACTGCTGGTATTTCTGGTATGTTATTCCGTTCATTTTCTTGGATTTTGGAGTTCATTACATAGTATGATAACATTTCAATGGTTACTTGATTTAGTTTCTCTTGGCATGGTACGACAGGGGGTCACATTAACCCAGCAGTGACATTCGGGCTGTTTTTGGCTCGTAAGGTCTCATTGATCCGAGCCATTGCATACATGGTGGCTCAGTCATTGGGAGCCATATGTGGGGTTGGGCTGGTTAAGGCATTCCAATCAGCGTACTACAACAGGTATGGAGGTGGAGCCAACACTCTAGCAGATGGTTACAGCACAGGAACTGGTTTGGGTGCAGAAATTATTGGAACCTTTGTGTTGGTTTACACTGTTTTCTCTGCTACTGATCCTAAGAGGAAGGCTAGAGACTCCCATGTCCCTGTAAGTACCTTAACATTTACTCTTCTTAAAGATGGCAATTCATTTGTAGTTTCCACAAAAAATCATTACTATATCTGCACATTTATTTGACATCCATATTAATGATATAATAAAGTTTTTAATTATAGGAAAAATATTTGTATTTAGATCCAAAGATAATGATGTGAATCTGATTTTTCTACCATATTAACACAAGAAGGTAGTTCAAAGAAATAGTGGGATGAGCTGGCCTATCATGGCTGTGATTACCATTAAACCAAAATTTTTAATGTGTATTTTTTTTCCATGATAAAAAGGCAATGCTTTATGTCATAAAAATCTTGGTCGTTTTGAGACCAGCGTGAAAACCTTGTTAAAAAGCAAAAGTAAAAAACGTCATTCCTGTGCCTTCTTGTTCATCAACAACGTCTCTTTTTAACTAATTTCCTTATTTAGTAAATTTGAGAGATTTTTAATTGAACATAATATGCATGGGAAAATAATTAAATTAGTTTGTTAATTATGTTAAAAAAAGGTATTGGCTCCCCTCCCTATTGGATTTGCTGTATTCATGGTTCACTTGGCTACCATCCCAATCACCGGCACTGGCATCAACCCTGCTAGAAGTATTGGAGCTGCTGTTATCTTCAACAACGAGAAAGCTTGGGATGATCATGTTAGTATACTTCTCAACAACTTCTAAATCTCTTTTAAAGTGAATTGATAGTCAAATTGGTTAAATCTTTGTATTCAATTATGCATTCTTATATTTTTTCGCATTTTGATGTTCGAACTTGACAACATAAAAATTTGATGAATTTGCAGCCATCTCATTAAATCTTGATAGACTAGTTACCAATTTTAGGTATCAAAATAAACTTAATTGACTGGTTAAGGACTAAAAGTTATATTAACCATTTTTTAAATTATTCATTATCTTAATTTACCCTTGACATGCTTTATTTTGATTATTTTTTCAGTGGATTTTCTGGGTTGGTCCCATGATTGGAGCAGCCATAGCAGCATTCTACCACCAATTCATCTTGAGGGCAGGAGCTATTAAGGCTCTTGGTTCATTCAGAAGCCAAACCCATGTTTGATTCATTTGCCTTTCCTTGATGCTTTTCTAGAAGAACCCTCCAAAAAAACACATATATATAAATTGTGAAAATAATGTGGGAATTTGCTTGTTATGATTTGTGTATGTTTAACTGTCCCTTCAGAGCCCTCCCTTTTTTCTTCAAAATTTCCCTTCGGGGAGGTTGGAAAATTTTATAGAAATTGAAGGGTTTCATGAAAATGTAGATAAACTAGGTGGGGGTGGAAGGGGCTTTTCAAGCACTTTAATTTAGCTTCTTATTTTGTACTAGTTTCAAATCTTCGCACATTTGTTTTACTTTATTATGTCACAATTGGCACTTACTATTTAGCTCTTATTTCTCATTGACAGATTCTTTATTATTTTTTAATAATAAAAAAATTAGTATTTATTAGTACAAAATTTTGGTGAGAAAAATCTTGAATATACGGACAGTAACTTGAATAGAAAACGAAAAAATAAGATTAGGTTTTAAGGTGTGTATTAAGTTATTATTTTTAAGGTTTTATTGACCCCACTTATATTTGTTGTGCAAATGAGTTTTAAGAAAATGAACTTCGATAATACAATAAAGTTTGATTACTATTTGTGTTTTGTACTAATGAAAGTAGTTCATTAAGTACTGAGCAATATATAACAAAAAAATGTAATTTATATAAAATAATTTTTAAAACTTATTGGTATGATTTTCGAATGAAATCTCATCTCTACTTATAAGAATTTTCATGTTTTTTCATAGAGACAGTTCAATAGATATTTTTTCCGAATAATAATATCTTTAAAAAAGGCATAATTATTTATCTAATATATCTTTTGTTAAACATAACTATTCAAATAATATTATTTGAATAGTTATAATTTTTTATAATTATTAAAATACTATAAATATCGTTAAAAATGTAATAGTATTATAATTATATTTTTCTTTCTATAAATGTTATTTTAATTAGTGCTACTAATTAAAGATATTCATGAGTCAGGCCCAAACAACTAAAATTTTAGGCCTGTTTGTTCGACCTAAAAAATGGACTTAAAATTTTGTCTAAGCCCTACCCGGATAAAAATGCTAAGACTCGGGCTCGACCCAGCCTGCTCGTATTAATTTTTTTATATTATTATTTTAAAAAATATAATATATCAAAAATTTTAAAAATATTAAAATAAACGTTTCCCAATAAATTGAAAATAAATTAAAAAAATGTATACTTAGATAACATAAGATATGTGCAACTTAACAAGCAAATGCTTCTAAAATAGTAACAAAATTAACAACAAAACAAGAGCTATACAATATCTAAATAATAACAACAAAATAGTAGCAACATAATAGTGAAATGATAGTAAAATAGTGGAAAAAAAAATAAGAAAATAGCAACAAAACAATAAAAAAAAGCAAGAAAATAGTAAAAAAGAAACATTTTTTTACATATTCGAGCTGGGCCGGGCTAAGCCCTGACAAAAAAGGTCTTACTATAGACTCCGCCCGTTTTCTAAATGGGTATTATTTTTTTCTGTCCAAGTCCATTTTTCGAGTTTATATTTTTACGCAAACCCTCTGACTTCCTTGATGCGGCACCACCCATAAACACGTCTACCATTAACAAGGCATTAATATTTCCTAACAAAATTTGTGAGTTTTGTTTTCTCAAATAAAATTAAGAAACAAAAAAGCAGCATGAGAATCCTCCATTCCTCGTTGAAAGTATACTTCCCAAATCTGAAAATGCAGGAAAATGTGTTGGGATTATGTATTGAAGATTTGAAATCAATTCGGGATTAATCTTATTATTTATATAAAAAAACCTTATTTAGTTTAATCAAGGGATAATGTCATATCTTTAAAATGCTCAATTTGACACGTGTACTTTAAAAATGTCTTAAATATTTAATATGATATCTAAATTATTAATTTATGCCTTATTTTGTATTTGATACTTGCCATTTATAAAAAGTTCAATGTACTACTTATATTTTGAAAATGTTAAATGTGATATATCAACCATGCATTTCCAAGTGCCTCAATGTCTACCTCTTACATTCTGACTTCACTCACCTGCTGCCAATTACTTCCCCAACCCTTTTCGTCTCCAACTCTATTTATTCTTTCTTTCCTTCGCTTTTTATTTATTTATTTATTTAAACAACTGTTTCCATCCATATTAGTTTATGTTATTACATACACCGATTGGTATGAGAATATATTTAAAATTAAATATAAGTATATTTATATGTATATGTATATAATTGTGTTAAGTATGACTCCTATTTCAGGTAAATTTGAGAAGTAATCTTCTAGTTAAACTCTGTTGATTTGTTTCAATCAAACACTGATTAGTTTAGATTATTTTATTATTATTTGACCTATAAATTTAGCCTATAAATAGGCTCTTTTACAACATTAGAAAACACACCTATTAGATATTAGAACTCATAACACATTTAGAGAATTTTGTGTTTACGTTTTGAGGGTTCTTTGTTTTCGGGTTTTCGAGGTTTAGTTTTTATCTCCATCTTTTGTACTCTTCGTTCTTTTGCCATTATAGTAAAATTATCTTTGCTCGTGGTTTTTTATCCTCTTTGGAGGAGTTTTTCCACGTTAAATTTGTATGTTCAATTTCTCAGTTTATTCCGCTATTTTTCTTATTGCTTAATCGGGTCGATCCTAACAAGTGGTGTCAGAGCTAGTTCAATTTTCATAGATCAGCCCATTCAGAGATGGCAATAACAAGGTTTGAAATTGAGAAGTTCGATGGTGGGACAAATTTCATTCTGTGGCAAGTTCGGATGATGGCAATTCTAGTTCAAACAGACTTGAAAAATGTTGTTACTGAGAAAAAGCCTGAGAATCTAAATAAAACAGAATGGGAAGAGCTTGATGAAAAGGCTTTGTCTACAATCCAGTTGTGCCTCGCGAATACGGTATTGCAGAGGTATTGATGGAGAAGACCTCATCTGCCTTGTGGAAAAGGTTAGAAACTCTTTATGCGACTAAGTCTCTAGCTAACCGTTTAGTGTTGAAACAATGTCTATTTACGTTTCGCATGAACGAATGTGAGCTTCTTAGAGATCATATCAGTCAATTCATTGCTCTTTTAAATGATTTAAAAAATGTTGAGGTTCATATTGTCGATGAAGATCAGGCTATGCTATTATTGTGCTCTTTACCCCCTTCATACAAGTCTTTCAGGCAGACCTTGATTTATGGAAGAGACAAACTCTCGTTCGAAGATGTGAAGGGTCATTTGTTGAGTAGAGAAAAACTCGACAATGAGCTTCATTTGGATAGCAAGACAGATAGGCAAGCTTCTGTTTTGATAGCATCAAAGAAACGAGACAAAAGATGTCGCTATTGTAAAAAGTTAGGTCACGTCAAAGCAGATTGTTATAAACTGCGAATAAAAGAGTTGCTGAGAGTAACGAGGAAGATGTAGCTGGTGCTAATTTGGTTGATGAAAGCGGTGATGATTTCTTGTTAGTGTCAACGAGCGATAACTCCAAGCTCACGTCCGAATGGATCCTAGATTCGGGATGTTCTTTCCACATGTGTCCCAATAGAGAATGGTTCTCCACATACAGTTCGGTTGAAGGTGGAGTTGTGTGCATGGGAAACAATTCATCTAGTAAGGTAATTGGTATTGGTACTATTAAAATTAGGATATACGATGGGTCGATTAGGACACTCTCAGATGTCAGGTATATACCTGATTTACGAAAGAATCTTATCTCTTTGAGTATTTTAGACTTGAAAGGATGCAAAATCAACATCGAGTCGAGCGGCATTAAAGTATCTCGTAGAGCTCTCGTTTTGTTAAAAGGTAAAAGAACTGGCAGTCATTATATTCTGGTAGGTTCTACAGTGACTGGTGAAATCGGACGTCCCTCGTTCGTTACAGAGTCGAAGTCAACTCATTTAGAGCGGAGGCACCTTGGTCATAGGAGGAGGGAAAAAGGTATGACCGTTTCGTTGAAGAGAGGTTCTCTTTTGGAAAGTTAGGGCACTATATTCGTGAAAATCAAACCCGGGTTAGTTTTGATTTGGCAGTGTACAAGTTGAAGGCTAGAAGTCTTCCAGTTTCTAAGCACAGATTCGACTCAGTTAATTCCCTGCATGGTTCAAGATAGGCTCGTGGAGGGCTTTGGCAAAGATGGCATTTTGGAAATATGAGTCAAGGTGGAGATTTGTTAAGTATGACTCCTATTTCAGGTAAATTTGAGAAGTAATCTTCTAGTTAAACTCTGTTTATTTGTTTCAATCAAACACTGATTAGTTTAGATTATTTTACTATTATTTGACATATGAATTTAGCCTATAAATAAGCTCTTTTACAACATTAGAAAACACACCCATCAGATATAACACATTTAGAGAATTTTGTGTTTACGTTTTGAGGGTTCTTTATTTTCGAGTTTTCAGGGTTTAGTTTTTATCTCCATCTTTTGTACTTTTCGTTCTTTTGTCATTATAGTAAAATTATCTTTACCTGTGGTTTTTTATCCTCTTTGGAGGAGTTTTTCCACGTTAAATTTGTGTGTTCAATTTATCAATTTATTCCGCTATTTTTCTTGTTGCTTAATCAGGTCGATCCTAACAAATTGAAATATATTTATATATCTAAAACTTATATTATATTATATCACATTTGAATGAAAAAATTCTGCAATAAATATATAAAATTTAGATACTGATTAAGATTATAATATCTAAAGCTCAGATCTTATTAAGTGTATGTATTTTTTTATTTTAGATAAAAATATAAAAGAAAACATTATCAAAATAAAATTTATGGTTTTATAAAAATAAAATGTTGATAATTTCACAACCGATTAGAATTTGATTGAAAACTTAATTAAGCATTTAAAAGTATAATATAATAAATTAAATTATAAATTTATATGAAAAGTAGTTTAAAAATATCAATAAACTTGAAACACACATTTACTCATTTTTTGTACATATCAATATCAACAAAAAAATAATAAATTCATTGGTACGGTACAAATAACTTGGAATTTATACTTTCCTTTAAATTAGCTTAAGCCATTAGGCATGGAATTTATACTTTCCTTTAAAAAAAAGAATTTCATATAAAAAAATTGAAAATAATTAAAAAATAGGGCTCATGTGTAGCAGGCACCAGATATACCCTCACTTCCTCCTCATCCTCTGCTCATTTTCTCTAAAAAAAAAGCAGACTCTGTATCTTCTCTTCCTCTCTACCATTTCCTTCTTTAAGCTAATTTATTTGCTTCTTGCTAGCTAAGCATGGCAAAAGAAGGAGAGAACAGCACTTCCTATGACGTGTTAAGAAGTAAACTAAAGAACAAAACTGATATTATTTCATGAGAATTCATCTTCTTTATTTCTGAGAATGTGCATGCTTTATATAGAAAATACATGCAAGCTTACATGCAAGCTGAAGCTTTATGATAACGACGTAACAGAAAGCAGTTTAACAACAACTCTAATAACAGTTTAAACCAACATCAACTATTGAAACTGTAATACTGTTATTACTCTAACATTCCCCTTGCTGTTTTGATGTTTGAACTTTTGAGAGAACTGTAAGAGCCTATCGAAATGAATCAAACAACTTGGGTGTAATTGGTTTGGTGAGGACGTCAGCAATTTGTCCTGAGGAAGGAACAAAGTTCACTTGTAGAGTTCCAGCTAGAACTTTCTCACGAATGAAATGATGATCAATTTCTACATGCTTCATCCGAGCATGATGCATAGGGTTTTCTGCAATGGAGATTGTGGACGAATTATCACACCAGATTACGGCTGTTGAGCAACTTGTCATTCCAACTTCATCCAACAGCTGTTTAACCCAGATAAGCTCCTAGACACAATTTGTGAGGCTTCGATATTCTGCTTCAGAAGAGGATTTGGACACAACACTTTGTTTCTTTGAACACCAAGCAACAGGTTTGGATCCTAGGTATACAACATACCCTGTTGTGGAACGTCGATCATCAATAGAGGATGCCCAATCAGCATCGGAGTAGCAAACCAGTTCAGCTGGTCCTTTGGTTATGCACAACCCATAATCCTGTGTTCCAACAAGATACCTCAGAACTCGTTTAATTGCTCGCCGATGCAAGTCACTTGGGAGATTCATGAACTGACTCAATTTGTTAACACAACAAGATAGCTCAGGACGAGTAATGCACAGGTATTGTAGCATTCCTACCACACTTCGATACAAATGAACATCAGGGAATGGAGGACTGCCATCAGATGCGATCAGTTTGGGTGTGTTGACCATAGGTGTTGGAGTAGCTGAAGCTCCTTCCATTCCAGTTTTGGCAAGAATGTTTAAAACATATTTTTTCTAACTCAGAAACAATCAAAGAAGTGCAGCCCAAGAAGAAGTTTAGTCTCCCCATGTCTTTGAGAGCAAACTTTCTGTGAAGCTGCTGAACCATGTGACTTATCTCAACATCCGAGCTGCCCGTTATCACCATATCATCAACATAGACCATGAGTAGAGTGACACTCTCAGACATTGTACGAATGAACAGTGATGGATCTGCCTTAGATGCATGAAGTTTAAAAAAGTGATCAGATACTGCTTGGGTGTGTGGAACCAGGCTCAGGGTGCTTGACACAAGCCATAGAGCGCTTTGTTGAGCTTGCAAACAAGGTGCTGACCACTGGCACTTGGAACTTCAAAACCAGGTGGTTGCTCCATCTATATATCTTCTGTCAGCTCGCCATTAAGAAAGGCGTTGTTGACATCAATCTATTGCAAAGACCAACCCTTCATAATAGCAACAAATAGCACAACTCGAATGGTTGCTGCTCGAACCACAAGGTTAAATGTGTCACGCAAGTCAAGACCAGCATGTTGCGAGAAACCCTTGGCCACTAGTCGAGCCTTGTATCTGTCTACAGTGCCATCTGCCTTCTTTTTTACTTTGAATAGCCATTTGCACCCAATGGCTCGTCGATTAGGAGGGAGAGGGCAGAGACTCCAGGTGTTGTTTTTAAGCAGAGCTTGTAGTTCACTGTGGATAGCCATTTGCCAATCTTCACTTTTCATAGCATCATGAATGTCAACAGGAGTGTCCTGTGCTTCTGTAGTAGTCAAGTATGCCTTTGGTTTAAAAATACCGGCTTTGCTGTGGGTAACCATGGCATGAGAGTTGGGTTGGTACGTGATTTTGAGGGCAGTTGACTGAGGATTAGGGACAAGAGGAGCAATAGGCGAAGGTGACATCATATTTGGGGTGAGTAGGGAAACGTGATTTGATATAGGTTAATATTAGATGGGTGGCCCAAGGACGTAGGTGAGTTGGAAGATACTAGAGTTCTAGGTGGGATATTGTGATTTGTAGTGGATGTAGGTAAAGTAATATGGGTCATGATGAGTAATTTTGAGCTGGACTGAGTGGGAGTTGTAGTGGTGTTGGACTTAGTGGAAATAGACTTGAAAGGAAAAATAGACTCAATAATTTGGTTGAGTTTGAAACAACTTTTCATAAGGTGACACATTAGTTATAGAAGATGAGGGTAACCTGTTTATTAGATAGATAACACTGGTGAACGCATCATACCAATAGTGTAAGGGCATATGAGCATGAGCAAGCATGGACAAACCCGTCTCCACAACCTGCCTGTGCTTTCTTTCAACCAACCCATTCTGCTCCGAGGTATTCGGAAAAGTGATTCTATGTTGAATGCCTTGCTGAGCTAAATAAGTTCGAAGTGCCTGAAACTCCCCTCCCCTATTAGTTTGAAGAGCAAGCAACTTGCACCCAAGTATCCGCTCTGCTTGTTTATGAAATATTGTGAAACTATGAATCACATCCGATTTTCTCTTCAAGAAATAGAGCGATGTATATCTAGTGAAGGCATCAGTAAAAGCAAGATAATATCTATAGCCATTAGAAGCGATTGGAGCAGGGCCCCAAACATCAGTAACTACAAGTTGTAAAGGTTTATTGTAAACAATCAAAGACTTAGTAAATGGCAATTTACATTCCTTTCCTAAATGACAGGCAACACAGTCAAGAGAGGTTGTAGAGGAAAGAACATCTATATTACAATGGTTCAATGCCTTCTTGAGTGTAGCCAGACCAGGATGTCCAAGTCTAGAGTGCCAGAGACTGAGAGGAAGAGATGCAACAGCAGCAATGTAGTGAGCTGAAGAGAACTCGGTAGGTGCGCGGGATGTAGCAGACAGATCAAGCCTATATAGGCCATTATGCACAGAACCCTGAAGCAAAACCTCATTGGTTTGAAGATCCCGAATTCGACACTGTTGAGGAAGAAACTCAAACATTACTTTATTATCTTTGGTAAACTTGGACACAGATAATAAATTCTTGGCTATCCCCGGTATAAATAGTAGAAACTTCAAGAATAAAGGGTGAGATCTAGTAAGGAGAGAGGACTGTCCAGTTAATCGAATAGGAAGAGCATTACCATTGCCCATATACACTTTACCTGAACCAGTGTATGGAGTACTCTTAGACAAGGAAGTTGAAGTGTGAGTGAGATGGTGTGATGCTCCTGAGTCTGGATACCACGTGTTATCTCTAACAGTATCAGGAGTTGCATAGAAAGCTTGAGGGAGAGCTTGTGAATGAGAGGATGTTGATCCTAAGCCAGGTGCACTGCCAGGTGACACATTAAAAGGATTAGACCTAGTGTGAGAATGTATTGGAGGAGCAAACCAGTTCTGTTGAGCATAGGAAGGAACAATGGGCAGTGAAGTTGGCGCCCATGGATTTGCAAAAGGACTATTGCTGGCCATGCAGACATTGGCTTGAGGAGACGGAGGGGGCCTATAGCCTGTGCTCTTGTAATTGGCGTCAAACCGATAATTACACCTATCAACCAAATGACCAGTCTTCCCACACAATTGACACTGGTACCGAGAGTTAGAATAGCGGCCGTGTCCACGACCTCGACTGCCTGAAGAGGGCCGGTATGGTGGTGTAGACGGACTGTTGCCTTCAGAGTTATTGGGTTGATGAGTAGCCATGTTTGCAGAGCTGGGAACGTCAAGAACATTAAGTTGTTGCCAAGATTCAGCATCAAATAGCATAGTGGTAACCCCCTGCACAGTATAAGGTACTGCACTTGCAGTGATGATTGTGAGAATGGACTCATACTCAGACGATAAACCATTAAGGATGGCTGTAACATGTTCACGTTCGCTTATAACTTCTCCACAATTAGCAAGGCTATCACAATAGCCTTTGATTTTCATCAAGAAATCCTTCATGGAAAGGTCAGCCTTTCGTTGGGAGTGTAACGCTCGTCGATAAAACATCAACTGGGATGTAGTCTTATTGCCAAACAGATTAACAAGACATTCCAGATCTGACGACTTGTATCCAAACCAATAAGATGGGGCAGGACAGAGGAACTCACTGATGACAACAACCAAGAAGCGAGTGCACTGTCTTGCTGTTCAAAACGAACAAAGTCAGGATTTTCTTGCGAGACACCAGCGTCATCAAGGGTAAACTGCAGAGGGGAAACAAACTGTGGATCAATGTATTTCTGAAGTTTAAAGGTCTTTATAGCAAGAAGAACCTGTTGTCACCATAACAGGTAATTGCTATCATCAAGAAGAATACTGATCTTCTTGGTAGAAAAGAAACGATTATCAACAACATCATCTTGAAAAACAGTCGACATTGGAGGAGCAACAGATTGAACATCAGATGGGCTGGAGAGCAGACTTATGAGCAATCAACCCAGGCCGAAATGGACCTCTGATACCATGTTAAGAAGTAAACTAAAGAACAAAACTGATATTATTTCATGAGAAATCATCTTCTTTATTTCTGAGAATGTGCATGCTTTATATAGAAAATACATGCAAGCTGAAGCTTTATGATAACGACGTAACAGAAAGCAATTTAACAACAACCCTAATAACAGTTTAAACCAATGTCAACTACTGAAACTGTAATACTGTTATTACTCTAACATGACGGGCATCATATTGACGATACACCAGCACCATTGATTGATGCTTCAGAGCTTAAGAAATGGTCATTTTACAGAGCATTCATAGCTGAGTTCATTGCAACTATGCTCTTCCTTTACATCACAGTCTTGACTGTGATTGGTCACAAGAGCCAAGTTGCTACCTCCCCTGACGCATGTTCTGGTGTTGGCCTTCTTGGTATTGCTTGGGCCTTTGGTGGCATGATCTTCATCCTTGTTTACTGCACTGCTGGTATTTCTGGTATTTTATTCCGTTCATTTTCTTGGATTTTGGAGTTCATTAGATAGTATGATAACATTTCAATGGTTAATTGATTTAGTTTCTCTTGGCATGGTACGACAGGGGGTCATATTAACCCAGCAGTGACTTTTGGGCTGTTTTTCGCTCGTAAGCTCTCATTGATCAAAGCCATTGCATACATGGTGGCTCAGTCATTGGGAGCCATATGTGGGGTTGGGCTGGTTAAGGCATTCCAATCAGCATACTACAACAGGTATGGAGGTGGAGCCAACACTCTAGCAGATGGTTACAGCACAGGAACTGGTTTGAGTGCAGAAATTATTGGAACCTTTGTGTTGGTTTACACTGTTTTCTCTGCTACTGATCCTAAGAGGAAGGCTAAAGACTCCCATGTCCTTGTAAGTACCTTAACTTTTACTCTTCTTAAAGATGGCAATTCATTTGTAGTTTCCACGTAAAATCATTACTATATTTGCACTTTTATTTGACATCCATATTAATGATATAATAAGTTTTTAATTATAGGAAAAATATTTGTATTTAGATCCAAAGATAATGAAGATGTGAATCTGATTTTTCTAACCTATTAACACAAGGTAGTTCAAAGAAATAGTGGGATGAGCTGGCCTATCATGGCTGTGATTACCATTAAACCAAAATTTTTAATGTGCATTTTTTTTTCCATGATAAAAAGGCAATGCTTTATGTCATAAAAATCTTGGTCGTTTTGAGACCAGCGTGAAAACCTTGTTAAAAAGCAAAAGTAAAAAACGTCATTCCTGTGCCTTCTTGTTCATCAACAATGTCTCTTTTTTAACTAATTTCCATATTTAGTAAATTTGAGAGATTTTTAATCGAACATAATATGCATGGGAAAATAATTAAATTAGTTTGTTAATTATGTTAAAAAAAAGGTATTGCTTCCCCTCCCCATTGGATTTGCTGTATTCATGGTTCACTTGGCGACCATCCCAATCACCGGCACTGGCATCAACCCTGCTAGAAGTATTGGAGCTGCTGTTATCTTCACCAAATTCACTCCTTTAGCCATCATTTGACATTTATCAACTTAAGGTCCTTTGTAGACATAACTATTTTAACCTTCCATCTTCCTCTATTAGCGATGTTAAACAAGTTGCTAATTATTGCTCACTTGTTACACTTCATGTTCTAACACAGTCTTAACTTCCCTTATTTAATATATGATTCATACTAGAAATTCAAGTTAAAGCCCCCATTAATAAGTGATACTTATTGTCTCTTATCCAGCTATTTACAAGTTTATCTTTTTTTTTTTTTTCATTTATCAATTCAATTGTACAATGCATTACCATACTTTCTAGACACATTAAACAAGTTCCATTCATGTTAAATCATGATATATATATATATATATATATATATATATGACACTAATGATTTCAATTGCCATAATCATACTTCATTATCAATATCATATGTTTACCTTCTTTAACAAGCAAGCACTAATTCATCAGCTTATTCTAGCCACATTACCAATTACACATATCGTTAAATACATTTTTGCACCATGTTACAATTCCATTTAAGGCCTTTGTTACGGTTTTTGTTTGTACCCCTTAGTAAACTACTAAGGAATATTGAGATAGATATACGGGATAACACATCCATCCAATCTAAAGATGGTTGGAAATTCCAAGTTGCACCCACTTAAAGGTGGGACTTGTATACGCACCCATGCGAAATAGATTTGGTGGGAATTTTAAGTCTCGAAGGTGGGATCTGTGTACGCACCCATCCAAAACAAATTTGGAGTCGGTTAGGAATTAATCACTTAATTAAACACAATACTATTAATTTTTATTGGCATGTCAATTTTTTTAAATTAACTCTATCTTTTATCTACTGTCACCAAGTTACCGATGTTTGCTTTTAATAAGTACGCTCTTCCTATTGCGACTTTTGTATTTCTCTATTTGCAACACATGATTACATAAGCCCTAAATCTCACTTTTTTAAATAAATATATTTATAAAAGTGTAATTATTAATTTAATTATTTACAACATACAAAAAATATCAATTAACCTTTAACACATATAAGTCTAATTTATTAATGGATTTTTTTTTTTGTATAATTCACACATTTTTAAGTAAGAGTAAATTATTGCCACACATATATTATGATCCCTATAAGGTGAATTATTAAGGAACACCCATGATGCATAGATCAGATTTTTCTTTTCTTTCCTTTTTTTTTTTTTTAAAATTAAAAAACACCACTTTCTTTTTAAATAAATCATTTTCTTTGTTAATGTTGAATTGTCTCCGAGATTCTTATTTTAAAAATAGTTAGAGATTGACTTTAACCCACGATGTGAGTAGGGGATGAATTATAGGGATAAGAACTTAATTTTATTGGTTTATATGAAGGGGGGGGGGTAAGAAATGTCCAAGGTTTGTCCGTCCTTCATCAGCAATAGAAGAATTTGGTGATAAAAATAAAATAAAATTTTATTGGTGAAAAGCTTAAGGATTAAATAGATAAAATTTATAAATACAAAGGGTTAAATTTATTAAATTATTTATGATTAGGACCATATTGATAGACCATGCAAGTATTGAAAACTAAATATGTTATTATACTAATTAAAAAATGTCACATCATTATTTTCACTAACAATTTAACGGAGGGTAACCAAAACGGAATCAAATGATAATATTATAGTGACTAAATTGAAAATTGTCATAATTGGATGACCAAAATAAAAACACGCTAATAGTTCAGTGACTAATTATATAGTTTACCCATATAAATATGAGATATTTAATAAAATACTATAGACATATTTAAACATGAGATTTATGTAACATATGTTTTATTATCAAGTCTTTCTAAAGGAAAGGGACAAGAGTATTTGTTTATGTTAAGTAGAAGCTATTTTTCTTTTGAAACAAAGTTCAACATAATTTGAATAAATAATTAAAGGGAAAATGTATTTTATTACTAAAGTTTTTGCCTTGTAATTAAATGATATGTAGAACTGTTGAAGGGTCTTATTAATGTAGTTTGACTGACCCAAATTATGGTTTAAGGATAAAGCAATGGTTTGTTTTAATAACAATAATATTAACCTTAACATAAAAATATTTTTATAATTTATTGTATTCTTTAGATGTTGAAATTGCTACCAATTGCCTAACTTGAATAGAGGTGTTCAATCGGTTAACCAACCCGAATTATCATTAATCGAATTAATCGACCCTTTTAAACCCTTAACCATTAATCAAACTAAAATTTTTTCAAAAAAATTTAACTGAACCGAACTTTTTCGGTTAATTCAGTCAACTAACCGAATTAACCAAAATTTTATTTTTTTGGTAAAAACAAATATAAAGCATATAAAAAAAATTAAACGAATTAAATATATGTAAAATGTATATAAAAAATATAAATTTTTGGTTAATTAACCGGTTTCGAACCGAATTAACCGCTAACCGAACTTCCAAAAAATTATTAACCGACCCCGACCGAATTAATTCGACTAGCCGACCAATTAACTAAATTAATTTGGTTTTACCCGAAATTTACACATCCCTAACTTCAACCCAATGAAATTTGAGTTTTCATTAAAAAAAAAAATAGAACCCAAAAACGACTACCATATAAGCCTACCAACTTTCAACTTCAAATAAAAATTAAATATTCCGTTTGAGAATAACTTATATTAAGAGTTATTCTCAATTTTATTATATTATATTCATGAGATTTTTATAAAAAAAAATAAAATACGAATTGAAATTTCTTCAAAGTTATTTTATTATTTAAATTCTTATAATTAAATCATGTTGAATAGACGTATCCATATGTTTCATCATTTTCACTTATAACAATAACATCTATAGTTATGAAGTATGTAATTTATTAAATTAGTTCACTATAACAATATATAGTCTGTCACATCCCAAAAATCAGGTTAGAAGAAGTTGGGTTTGTGATACCAAAATTGGTCACGCCCTGATTTTTGACTTGAGATTGTGAAAATTTTATCAAGTGAATTAATCTGGTTCAGTGGTTGAGAGATGTGAGTAGTGTGTGCGAAATTTCGAGTTCTCCTTGAATTTTTGCCTAAACCCCTATCTTTGAACTTGTAGCTTATATATTATTTTTGCTCAAGTAATGTCAAGAATGAGCTTACTAGTTCAGTGGTAAGGCTTTAGCTTACCTAAGAGTTTTAAGTTCAAATCTTATTGTGCGCAAGTGGAAATTATTTTTGTTTTAAACTCTGGGAAAAATCTGATAAGGATAGCTAATCAGATTTAGTGGGAGTTAGTGGGGATATCAATGGCTTTAAAAAAATTATTCTTAAAATTATTTTCCCTACAAAAATCCTTTTACTCAATTTTGTTTTTCACATTAGTTTTTTGGTGTTTTCCCAAAATATTCCTTCTTCATTTCTTTATTTTGATCTCTGCAAAAGTTCCCTCTCTTCTCTAATTTGTTTCCAATTCTTATTATGGAGACTCTATTTTCTGCTAACCCTTATGCTGTGCGTTTTGGACGAGAGCTAGCGGGTTCATCATTGTGTAAATGTCATGCACATTCTTTTCTTTTTATTTTTCCCGTAGTACCATAGTATGTTATTTATTTTTTTGGTTTTGTGTAAGACAAATGGTTCTAGTGCGTCTTTAGTTCTGCTTTGATCGTTAATGACCTCTTGTAGGTAAGGATTGTTTTAGCATTTACTTATTCAACGTATAATGGGCTTTAGGAAATACTGCTACAAGTGAGGTAAGCAATCGAATGCTTTGAATGGACTGTTATGTTTGGTGTTAAGGCTGAATTTAGTGTTTGAATTTGGTATATCATTGTTCATTGATTTGTTTTGGATGACGCTTTAGGGTGCTGGAATTGTGTTTGTTAAATCAGCATCGTAAAACGACCAGGTGTGTAACGAAAATATAAAAAAACAACGAATGACAAAAGCTGAAAATTGGGATTGTTGGCGCCACACAACCGTATGCTAGACCGTATGAGTCACACGGTCTTGGCCAATTTGGCCGTGTGTGCCCAAAAATTGGAATTTTTCCCTAGAGCCGTATTCGATGTATGAGTTGAATGTGGGCTTCTTGTAGGGTCCTTATGATACAAATTAGGCCAAAAATAATGATTCTGATATTCTGTTAGCTTAAAATATAAATTATGTACGCATGTTAATAAGATATATGTTAAGTATGATATTGTAAGTAGTGTGGGTTTTTAACAAGTAAAAACTTTGCATTAATTATTTACGTTTAAACGTTAATCAGTTATGATTAATATATGCTTTGAATTGTGATTAAATGACGATTGAGAAGTACTAATATGCTTACCAATTTTGAAACTAAGGTAAGTGCTCTGACTTGTATTCTGTGATTGTTTGATCGGTTGTGTGATAATAGAATATGTTATATACTAACACTCATGTTTTGTGATATTATGACATGATTCTGTCTGTTAATTTGATCTCTTAATTTGAATTTTTTTTTTTGAAATCACCATATTTGATTGCATGTTAAGCATGCCATTGTTCTTATTCTATTCTGTGTGTCATATCACATACAT
Organism: Gossypium australe; assembly: GCA_005393395.2. NCBI lineage: Eukaryota > Viridiplantae > Streptophyta > Magnoliopsida > Malvales > Malvaceae > Gossypium > Gossypium australe. Next base: position 135,594,628 of record CM016623.1, read on the forward strand.
GGGGTTGGGATGATATTATAAGGAGGAAGTTTTGGTAGTTTAATGATCTGCCTTATCTGGTGGTTTATCCACATTTTTGTTCTGGCAGCTTGGCTGCAGTATAATGGCTCGACCATATATATTTTGATTTGACAGTTTTAACTGCAACTCTGGTGGCAATGTCCACAATTATTTGTTAGTTTGATTTGGTTGGACGAGTTCTGGGGAACTCTATTTTGATGTGTAGCAGAGCTGGGTAGGAAGTTTTCTGAAAAAAAAAATTGCATTCTAGTTTTCTAAAACTTCCGCATTGGCATAATCATGCATTCTCAGTTCTGTTTGCTTGTGACTCTAATTTGTATATTGCGTTATGTTTGATCTTTGTTTAGGTTTAGTTATATACTGAGCTTTATAGCTCACCCCTTTGTTTTATTTCTGACGTTCCAGGTAATCGGTAAATTAGAATCGGACGACGTGCGGGAGCTCGGATGGTTTAACCAGTTAAATTAAAGAAATGATGATTTTCATAATTATTTATTTTGGTCTTTTAGGAATTGTAATTTGTTTTTGGACTTTGTTTTGGTTTCCATTTAATTTGTTGATATTGATATTTGCGAACGTCATACTGCAAAACCTCACAAGTTAAATTTAAAATTCGGTTTTCAAAATTAAAACTCTGAAAGTAATTTTTCGTTGCAAATTAAGTAACCCCTAAAGAATTTTTTTGTAAATAAACAAACGGCTTCAACGAGTATTTTCCTTAAAACTAGAAATGATTTGTCAAAATACTTATTTTCAAGCACGATTTTGAACTCAGATTTTGGGATTAAGTTAAGTGTTTCCGAAATCAAGTTTTTCTAGATGTTTGTGAAAGTTTTTGCCAAATTTTATATTTTCGAAACACGTTTTTAGTTTGATTGAAGTAAAGGCTCTTAAACAAGTTAATGTAATTCCTCAATATCCGGTCATGACTTCTAGGCCGGGTTTGGGGTGTTACATAGTCAAAATTTTTAAGTAAAATTATAACTATTTCATATAAGCAATTAAGTTATGAAGTACGTTCTTTATTGAATTAGTTCACTATAACAACATATGGTCTAAATTTTTAAGTAAAATTATAACTATTTCATATAAGTAAGCCTATTAAATATCATGTATTAAATGAAAATGATCTTAATTAAAATATTATTTCAACAAAATGATTAAACTTCATATGAAGAGATCTATTAGTCATATTTAATTAAATGAAAATAATCTTTAATGAGTGGAATTAAAGGTACCAAATCAATAAATTATTAAGGTCCCTAATTAAATATTCTACTATGAATTTGGAACATCATAAACTTATAAATTGATCATTTGACTTTAGCAACTCATGATGAATTAGTTAATTTAATCGATAACTCATTGATTAACTGAACTTGTTAGATTTATGAACTTTATAATTGATCATGTGAAAGAATGTAAAATAAAAGCAAATAATGCATGCACATGTTATGTCTTTTAATTTTATTGATTGTATTCTCACTTTCTTTAGTTGATGGAAATTCACAATGTAAATTCTATAGTAAGCTTACAACGATTATCTCTCTATAATAATATGCTCTTATAGGTGTATAACAACCACCTCTCCATAACAAGCAAAATCTAGGCAGACAAACAACGTTGTTATAAAGAGGGTTGACTTATTTTTAGAAGAACAGAACGTTTTAAGGTTAAATTTTAAAATTAGTCTCTATACTATGTATAAGTTAATGATTCAGTCATTATACTTTAATTTAGTCATTTTTAGCCCTTGTGCTTTTCTGAATTTTAAAATTTTAATCCTAACAAAATAGTAGCTATTAAATTTATTAAATCAAGTTTTGTTATTTTCAAAATTTTATGCGACGAACATATTATCAGAAATATAATACCATGTCAACTTGCTATTTCTACATATTTATTTACGAAAGGTTAGTTAATGGTTTTAATGATTGTGGTTTGCATCAAAGTTGAAGTTTCAAAACTTGAAAAGTATAAGGACTAAAAACGATAAAGTTGAAAAACATGGACCAAATTTACAATTTTACGCATAATATATGACTAATAGTAGAATTTAACTAAATGGATTTAACTACACTCATTTTATTCATGATTGAAATTTTAACATTTGAAAAGGACATAAACCAAAATTGACCGGTTCAAAAAATATAAAGATTAAAATTGATCAGATTAAAGTACAAAATCTAAAAAGCTAAATTCACGAAACAAAAACTAGTAGTAGAATTTGACCAAAATTGTAATGAGTTTTTTTGAAATAAATTCTTATGATTTTATAAATCTGACTATCGATAACATATATAAACTGAAAATACATAAATACTCTTAAAATGTTAATAATAATATTAAACTTCTAATTTATTAATTTTATTATAATTTTTAACTAAACTAATATTTATTAATATAGAAATATAGATTTAGTACATATTCCAGTTTTGAGGTTTTTTAATTTAAATAATGAAAAAATTACTTTTATATATATATATATATATATATATATATATATATGAGATAGTTAATTGTTGGAATAAATTTTTTTTTTTTGGGACGAATATCTCAATACTCATGGATATCGTGTCATTATCTACTTATAAATGAATATGATTACTATTTAATACATATTCAATTTCCGTAGATAAATATAATTGTATTTATTACAAATGCTTATTGTTCGTGTAACACAATTATTAATGTTCTACCAATTAGGTTTTGTGCTTATGAGTATGGTTAATTTCGTCATTGTTTACTTGTAATTTAAAAAAAAAAATTTACATGATTATTTAATGTTTTTTATATTTATCTTCAATGATTTTTGTTTGAAAAATAATGTGTACAAGTAAATAACGACTCATTTATTATTTAATTTTTCACCCACATCATTGATGTACTATAATATAGTAATAATAGCAACAACTATAATAACTAAATCATAACCTATTATATGGGTTAAAAAATTTATATAATGACCTCTATGTGTTAGTTTAATGGTCAAAGTGTTTACCGTTTTAGGTATGACTTAAATTCGAGTTGTGCAAGTTGAATTATTGTTAGAATTTTGTCATCCTCTTATAATTCACAAAAAAATAAAATTATGTGACAAATCTTTTCTGATTAATGAAGGCTTTGATGTTTTGAAATAAAATCTCATAGTTGATAAGAATAATTGTAGTTTTTTTTTATATAAAATAGGTTAAAATATGTCATATGTCCTTGAATTTTTTGAAAATTTAGAATTTAGTCTATTTATTTTTATTTTCATATATTTAATCTCTCTACTTTTTACATTTTAAAATTAAAATTTAAGTCCAACTGTTAACACATACTAATTTTTTTGTTAAATTTGTTAGTGTGATATTTTGAAATAACAAATTTACTTATTTAGTAATCATGTAATTAAAAAATAACTATAATAAATTTGAGTTTAACAAAAAATAATAATATTAACAATTACACCTAAAATTTTAAAATTTAAAAAATAAAAATATAACACCCTAAACTCATATTTAAATATCATGGCCAGAGGCATTACATCAACTCTTTAAAAAAACATATTTGTGTAAGGACTTTTTTTATTTCGATTAATGAGTAAACGGCTTGACTGTTTAATTTCTTTTGTTGCTCATATCAGTTCTCCCTTCCCATCGTTGCCAAAAGTTTTACTGTTCACCCATAATTATATCTTTCTCCCAGAATCTTGTTCATTTGAAAAAAAGAGAAAAAAATTGCATTGGTTATGGAGAAATTTCTCTTGAAAAACCAATGTATTATTAATCAGCTTAAGTTCGTGGTTTCCATTGCTGTACTTACAGTCACCTTCCTATCAACGTCCATCAAACTTGCTTCCGCCATTGAAGGGAATGAAACCGACAGGTTAGCTTTGCTTGCTTTGAAACAACATCTTGTTGGTGCCAGTTCTCCTGGTTCTCTGTTTTCATGGAATGCTTCACTCCATTTTTGCTACTGGTATGGTATACGATGTGATCGGAATCGCCAGAGGGTCATCGGATTGCAACTCGTCAGACTCAAAGTAGCCGCTGCCGGCACCATATCTCCCTCAATCGGAAACCTAAGTGCACTTAGAGTGGTCAACTTATCCGATAACAGTTTGCAAGGAACTATCCCCAGGGAATTTGGGTATTTAAAGCAGCTTCGTTTGCTTGATCTAAGTAACAATGATCTACATGGAAACATCCCTATAGAGCTCAACAACTGCTCAAGCATGCAGAATATAAACTTAATCCTCAATAGTCTTACAGGGAAAATTCCTTTCGGCAGTGGCGATTATCATATGAAGAATCTCACCATGCTTACCCTTGCTGCTAATTATTTAAGCGGGGGAATTCCATCATCTTTGGCGAATCTTTCTTCGTTGGATTTTCTGGGGCTTTCACGTAATCAATTGGACGGAAATATACCCAATGATTTGAGCAGATTATCCAACTTGAAAGTGCTTGTTTTCAGTAGGAATAACCTGTCTGGAACTATTCCTTCTTCGATTTACAATCTTTCATCTTTGACCTATATTGACATGGGTTCAAATCAATTATCAGGGGAAATTGCACCTGAGATGGGATTTTTGTTTCCAAAACTTGAGATACTTTATATTGGAGGTAATCAATTCAGTGGGAAAATTCCAAGATCGTTGGCGAATATCTCGAGCTTGGAACAGCTTGATATACACTCAAATGGTTTCTCTGGACCGGTTCCTGAGAATCTGGGAAAGCTTCAGAATCTTACACTCTTGGCCATTAATTATAATCATCTTGGAAGTGGGAAAGATGGGGATTTGGATTTCGTTTCTTCTTTAACCAACTGCAGTGGATTGAAGGTTTTGGCAATCCATAATAATAGATTCGGTGGGGTTTTACCAGATTCTGTATCGAATTTATCGACCCAGATTGAAGTGCTTTTTATGGGAGAGAATCAGATTTCTGGAAACATTCAAGGAATTGGGAATCTTGTTAAACTCACTCAGGTTGATTTAGGGGGCAACTTATTAACCGGAAAGATTCCTAGTTCCATTGGAAAGATTCAAAACCTTGTAACATTTAACCTCTCTATGAATCACTTATCTGGCCCAATTCCATCTTCCATTGGCAATCTTTCTCAGCTGTCTCTTCTTGATTTGAATGGTAACAATTTTGAGGGAAGGGTTCCATTGACACTAAAGAATTGCAAAGATATGTCTAAGCTTTATCTTTCAGGAAATGAACTCCTTGGTGATCTATCAAATCAACTGATTGGTTCTTTTGAAAAGTTGATTACTTTGAATTTGTCCCACAACTCTTTCACTGGTGTATTTCCATCTGATATCGTCAACTCCAAGTATCTTGTGGAATTATACATTAATAACAACAATTTCATTGGTGGAATTCCTAGCCAAATTGGTGAGATTTCTGAATTAACATTCCTACATATGCAGGGAAACCACTTTAATGGCAGCATCCCTCTATCTTTTGGCTTGTTGAGAGCAATTGAAAGCTTGGATCTCTCTGCAAACAATTTGTCAAACACAATACCAAGTGAACTGCAAAAGCTTCCATTTTTGGTGAGTTTAAACCTTTCTTTCAACCAACTAGAGGGTGAAGTTCCACGGGAAGGGGTTTTCAAAAATACGAGTCAGTTCTCAATTATTGGGAACCAAAATCTTTGTGGGGGAATCCCTGAAATACAGCTTCCAAGATGCTCTGAAAATCAAGAAGCAAAGAAGAAAGAAAGTGCTTTGTCAACCCAAGCCCTTCTTATTATGATTCTAAGCATCTTGATTGTCTCGATTTTGGTTGCAGTTATCGTTGTCTTTTGCTGGAGAAAACGCTCAAGAAGGGAACTAATCAATGGCCCTGAGACGCCATTGTTGTCTGTTGGCTGCTCGCGAGTCTCTTATCAGGAACTTCGTGAAGCCACCAATGGCTTCTCAGCGTCCAACTTACTCGGTGAAGGCGCTTTTGGCACTGTTTATAAAGGAATCCTCTCTATCAACACAAAAACCCCATTGTTGTCAAAGTATTGAACCTTCAAAACGTTGAGGCCATCAAGAGTTTCGAAGTGGAATGCGAAGCTTTGAGGAAAATCCGACATCGGAATCTTGTCAAGGTGATAACTGCTTGCTCAAGCATTGACTTCAAAGGCAATGATTTCAAGGCTATAGTTTTGGAATTCATGGCTAATGGAAGCTTAGATAAGTGGCTGAAATGTGACTCTCCACGCCATTTGAACTTCGGCCAGATGTTGGACGTTGCTATAGATGTGGGGAATGCGTTGGATCACCTTCATCACCATTGTGAATCAATGATCATTCATCGTGATTTAAAACCGGCTAATATTCTGCTCAATAATGACATGGTTGCACATGTTAGTGATTTCGGAATAGCAAAGATCATTTCCGATGCCACAAGCAAACTGGGTTTCGTGCAAGCAACTTCCTCACTCGTAAAGGGAACAATTGGTTATGTCGCTCCAGGTAACATTTCATATCTTCATATACTATTTTGGTTGAGGGAAGTCGCATCCTTCAAGAGAAATTTTCCAAGTGTTATTCGCCAGATGTTGGGTTTTTTTACTTCTTTTCTCATATTTCATCCGACAAAAGTATCATATTTCATTCGACAAAAATACCATATGTTTGACAGAAAATAAAGGAGAAAAGAAAACGGATGCAAAGAAGTTTGAACAAGAAGAAAACTAAAAATTGATCTCAAAAATCTAATTTTTCATTAACTGGACAAGTATTTATATTACAATGAAATATGGCAGTTACCTAATGTATAACTGCTCCCACTAATACATAACTAAAGCTTAGCTAGAATTACACACAAAATGTAGCTGACATACCAGCTATTACATCAAACATAAATCAACAACTACTACTAACTTGAAGTACAAATTACAAAAGAACTAAATCAAGTTACAAATGAACAAAAATTGCAGCTGCACTGGTTTGGCTTCCATGTTGCATCCATGCTGGTCTGATGTTGCATTGCAGGCCAAAGTTCATCACCAGGCAGTTAGTTAGATCAAAGAGCTTAGTTCATAGAATTGAGATTACCTTCATTTGTTGATTTACAAGATTTATTGGAGAAGCGTTAGTTTAGGGTGTATAATAATTATAGGGCTCACCTGGGTGTGCTGAGACTCGAACCACCAACCTAAAACATAGGTGTCACTTACCTGCAACCATGGTACATAGCTCAAGTGGTACCATGGTTGTGGGTAAGTAACCTATATATCTTATTAGGTAGTCTGAGTCCCTGTATACCCAAGTGAGCTCCATAATTATTGCATGCCCTATACTAACACTATTGTAGATCTATTAATCGAAGCACTCCCGACGGAGTTGACCCCTTAACAAATTTATTAATCATATACGTTCTGTCTTAATGTACTTAAATGTTGCAGAATATGGCATGGGCGGTCCAACATCTCCCGAAGGCGATATTTACAGCTATGGAATTCTTCTGTTGGAGATGATTACCGGAAAGATGCCAACGGATGACTTATTTAACAATGGCTCAAGTCTCCATAATTTCTGTAAGATGGCATTAATGTCATTACAACAGTTGAAGGAAATTGTAGATTTTCGATTGCTCAAACAAATTAATGATCCCAACAAGAGTCAGAACATGAAAGTTGATGGCGATGACATTATATGGAAATGTTTCGTTGCTTTCATTAACGTTGGTGTTGCATGCTCGGTTGAAGTTCCGTTTGAGCGAATGAAGATTGAAGATGCCATTTAAGAACTGCATGCAATTAAGAGAGTGTATCAATATCACCATATAGTTAAACAGAGTTCACAGCTAGAACAAATGGACTTTTCAAGAAAAAATATTGCTCGTAAATTGTAATGGATACTTATAAGTTTGTACATCTTTCAGTTTGCGCGAAGACATTAGGAGCCATATTTAGTAAAAGTTACTTGTAAACCGAACATAGAGAGACGGTGGTGATTTCTTATACTAGTATTAGCTCACCTGCTGCATGTGGGTCGTATATAATTTAATTATTTTAAAAGAATTAGAAAATATAATAAATTTTTTTATATTTCTCTTAAACAAATATAAGTACACATTAGAAAAAATGATAAAATATATCATCCAAAAGGTTATTAAAATATAGAAATACGCATAGAATTGAAACTTATTATTTTTCTACTTTGATCTTTCTTGTTTTTTTGATAAGCTTCTTAAAGGTAGATCAACATCATCTTCTATATCTTCTTTTTGTTTTGGCCTTATTTGATACATACTCATCGTCTTCTATGAGAATAATTGTTTCATTGTTTGTCTTCTTTTGTCCATCTTTTTATGAGAAAAGCTTTTTCATCATTTGACTCCTGTTATTCATTTTTCATCTTTATGGTAGATGTTGGATTATCTTCTTTAAATATTTTTGTTTGTTATGTTACTGAACGCTTTTGAGTTAGCTTAAAATCTTGTTTCAAGTCAATATGGAAGAACCGAAGAAGAATACATATTTCTTGTCCACACATGAAATCATGTTTTTGTTGTAGTCTAGTTCTCCGTCTTTTTCTTTTCCTTTCTGCATTGAGAAAAAAAAAACACACTAAGAGCTGTAACCACGAGAAACACTAATAAATAAAGGAATAATTCAAACAAACTCAAAAATAAATACAAAACAAGTAAAGGGTCGAAATGATAAACCTAGCTTAGAAAAGCATGTGACAATCACACACGTCAACTCATCACACACACATATTTCCTCATTAATGGTGCCAACAATTTGACCATGCCACGGGATACGAATGCCGACCAAAGGTTTAGCATAAAATATCAAAATTAAAGTGACTTGCCTGTAAGTGTGATATGTTGGTTGTAATATTTGTAAGTGTTGTGTTAAAATGGAATACTTAAAGAGCACTCTAAGGATTGAACCCAAGAGAGATTGGGCGATAAGGTGACTATCAATGATAACACATGCAATTAAGAAGTCTAACTAGCTAATCACTAAACATTATATTACGTAAAATCATTATCAAATGTTAATTACACTGAACTAAACCTAGGAGGACTAAATTGAATAACAGAAAAAAGTGTTCAAATATCAATTCAATAAGCTAAAGTAGTCGATTGATATCCATGTTTCTAGTTAATTCTTGGATTAGGGGTATAAATTGCCCAAACGCCTAATTAGTCAAAATTTATCTTTCGATCAACATTTTACCCAGTTAGATGATTTAGTCCTGATTATATCTCGACCTCACTAAACTAAAACGGGACAAGTAAATTGGTTTGCTATAGGTTCTCCTCTCGGTCTCACCTATCTAAATGTTCACCTAGAGGCATCAATTCTAGATTTTGAAGTCTATTCAATTTAGTCCAATTTTTACGATTTAGTTCCTAACCCAAAAACTAACCATGCAACATTTCAATCAACCAACCACCATAAGATTTATTGCATATTCATCATCAACACACAAAAATCAACCAAGTTCATGCTTAGATGATTCATCAAAGAAAACATAAAAAAAAAAAGAAAAAAAGTTGAGAAGTTCTTAATAACTCTTGAGGGAGTCTTTGTTGAAGATTATAGTAGCAAGAAAGGTGATGCGAACCACAACCAAAGATGATTTTTTACACTTTTGAAAGCTAACAAGGAGAAAATTTGTTGGATACTTTAAAGAGAAATTAAAATAATAAAAGAAAGTTTTGTATTTAATTGTAAGGAAGTTAAAACTATGTAAAAATGAAGAAACTAATAGTTACTAACTAACTAAGCCGAGAAAAGAAAACCTAAAAGACTAAAAATGGTGAACGAAATAAAAGAGAAGACCTAAATAGATGATAAACGATGCTCTTTTTTTTTGTTTAGCATAAGGATGCCCTTAATACAACCGATTTTACAACCCTGACATTTAACAAAAATGCCCTTGGAAGGAATGAGTTGAATTGATTTGATTTTGGACACAAAATTGCCACGGTAGTATTTTTCATCCCCTTAGACTTTAGTTCTGCGACACCCAAGCTTTGGTGTTGCAACATCCTCAGAAATAGGCACAATCTTGGCTTGGGGTTCTTGATGTCGCAACACAGACTAGTTCGTGTCGCGACACCCTCAACAATGTCACTAGGCTCCATAAGTTTGGAGTTGCGACCTTGATTACTCCAACATAACACACCTAATGTCGCAGCATCCTTGGCTAATTGCTCAAAGTTGGTTTTTGTTGAGGTTTTGCTCCCCTAAGGTGATAGAGGGTAAATGTCACGACACACATGCATCAGTGTCACGGCACCCACAATAGTTGATGTTTTCTTCAATGTTTGGCCAATTTGGGCTTAAAAAAGAATAAAACAAAAGAAAAATTATCATTAACACCAATAACTAACAGTCAACAAAAAAACATTGAAAAAACTTGTAAATTGGTTCAAAATCATCAAGTGTTCGAGAGAGCCTAATTTAACATATCAAATTACGGTAGATCATTAAACCTTAGTTTATTAGTGAGTGAATATTTTCTTATTCAACCACTACATAGCACAAATCTTAACTATTCCAACACAGGAACAAGTATGGAGGAAGAAAGAGTGCCAATTTGTCATTATTATGGTGTTGCAGGTCACATAAGATCTTAATGTTATAAGCTCCTCAATGATTTGAAATAGAAGCAAAATTCAAATGTTGTATGTGGTGTTCCAACAAGACAAACCGTCACATCCCAAAAATCAGTTTAGAAGATATTGTATTAGTAAAACTTAGAGTGGTTACATTCTGATTTTTAAGTTAAGATTGTGAAATTATGTCAAGTGAGTTAATTTGGTTTAGTGGTTAAGTGTTGTGTTAATGTAACGCCCCAAAATTCTTCTTTCAGCTTTTGTGAAATATGACACAACTATGTATTTGCTTTAGTGGTTAAGTGTTCTAGGTGTGTGTGAGAGGTCTTCGGTTCAAGGCTTACCCTTGGAAAACTTTGGTATTTTTTCTAACTTAAGCCTTATGCTTGGTTAGGGGGCTTATATTAAGTAATTTGTAAAACCATATCAGAATGGGCCTGCTGGTCTGGTGGTTAAGTTGAGTATCAGTTTGCTGAAGGATTGGAGTTTGAATCCCAGCGCAGGCATAGGAGTTTATTTTTGCTCGTTTGACTGAGAGAGTTTTGGTCAAATAGGAATTCTGAGTTGGTTGAGTTGTAGTGGGTTTAGTGGGAGGAATTTGAGGGATTTGAGCAAATTCTATTTTTATTATTCTCAAATTTTCTCTCTGCCAAAATTTTCCAAACTTTTCTGACATTCTTCCCCAAAAATTCATCCATATTTGACGTTTTGTTTCCCCTTCGTCTCTGCAGAATTTTTGCTTCTTCCTCGTCTTTCGATCTTTTTCAAATTCGCCTTATTCTTGGGCAATCGTTTGACTGTGTTCGTCAAGTAAGTTTTGCGTTGCTTCAATCTCATTGTCTCGTAGTTATTTTTCTAAATTTAGGTTGTTTGTGGTTCTTTTGGAGTAAGTGGAGGTTAATAATCGGTCAGTACTTCTGCAGAGATTTGAGTATAGGGTTCGGTTTGTTGTCGGTAAGTGCTTGGGTTCACTATTGACTTCGATTGAGACAAGTTTCGATTTTGAGTTTTTCGCTAGTGTACTAAATTGGGCTCTAAAATATCAATTTTTAGGTTCTGGAGTGCTCGGGGATCGTTTTAGCTTCAAACAAAACCAAGTGTGTACCCGAATCGTAAAAAAATACATTTTTGGCAAAAGCCAACAATTATTCTATCGGCGCCACACGGCCGTGTGGTAGGCCATGTGGTAGGTCGTGTGGTAGGCCATGTGCATAACACGAGCGTGTGATCGATGAGGCCAGGCCGTGCGTACAAGACACGGTCATGTGATGGACAAGTGGGCCGTGTGCGACACACGAACTAGACTGATTTGGGCTGTATGGGACCATACGAGTAGTCCACACGGGTGTGTGGGAATTTGGGCCAGGTCATGTGTCCACACGGGCTAAGTTCAATCTGGGCGTCTGGGCCACACAGGCAGGCCACATGGGCATGTGAGCCCATTTTCACTGAATTGATTACTAAGGTTGAACGGGTCGCCCAAGTCGATTGTGAACCTATTGTAGAGTCGGCAAGCATTACTTAGACCCCTTATTGTGTGAATTGACTGTTTGATTTATATATATTGAGCATGATGATAGTATGCATATATACTGAACTGGTTATATGTACTGATAGCATGTCATGATTTGTATGTTACATTGCATGGGGTTGGGTTAATTATATTTGAAGGAAGTGTACTGAAAGGCTCTTAAGCTTAATATACTGGTAGCTCAGTAGCAAATTACTATTTTGTGCCGCATTCGGTACTACTTGGAGTGTAGGGAAGGGTGGGTTGATTTAATCCCCACATGGAGTGTAGGGTTGGATGGAGATAGCGTGTAGAGGCTGGTTGGATAGGACTTTGATACTGAATACTGCATGACTACTACTAATACTGTGATGGGCTAAGGCCGTAACACATACTGATACTGTGATGGGCTAAGGCCATAATGCATACTGATACTGTGATGGTCTAAGGCCCTACTGCATATTTGATACTGTACTGAGATGGGCTAAGACCCAAACCGTTACTAATACTGAAAGGGGCTTAGGCCCAAAATTGTAATTGACAGTGTACTGTGTCTACTATTGTTTATTTTCTGTAGGATTGTACACTGAGTTTACGTAAACTCACCCCTCTCTGTTTAATGCGCACAGGTAATCCCTAGACCTAGACGGATCGGTGCGGTGGAGGACTCGACGGTGACTACAGTTTTTGGACTTTACGTTGTTTTTTTAATTTATGTTTTATGGTTTTATTATTATTGGGATGTAATTTGAGGACTCTTGGGACTTTTGCTTAAATTTGGTTTTTATTTATTTCTGTGGAATTATAACTGCTAGTTGTATGAAGTTCGGTTTCCAAAAAAAAGCTAACGTATTTTCTAAACTCACAATTACTTAAACTGCTTTGTTTTAAAAGTTTCTGCAACAAGAAACATTTTAAAGCAAATGTTTTAAATAAGATGATTCCCTTTAGAACTAATAAGAGATAAAGATATGTAATAACATGGAAATGATTTTATTGTAATAATTTAGTTTTCGAACACACTATCATGTGACATTGCCAGATTCGGCCATAGCGTCTAGGCCGAGTTTAGGGTGTTACAGTTAATGTGTGTAAGGTTAAGGGTTCAAATCCTTTCTCCTTCAAGTTTTCTTTTATTTTTGTTTTAAACCCTATCCTTGATCATTTGACATAAATAATATTTTCGCTCAATTGTGGATAAGAATGAGCTTGCTGGTTTAGTGGTAAGGTGTGAGCTTACCCAAAGGTCTTGTGTTTGAAACCCTATGTGTGCAAAGTGGAAATTACATTTTTGTTTCCAATTCTGGCCGTCTATGTAGACGTGTTTAGATTAAATTCAAACTCTTGAAATCTGATTAGTGGTTAGTGTGGTAGGATTTGGTTTGTTTTTATTTAATTAATAATAATATTAACTAGTTATTCCCAAAAACTTTTTCACGTTTCCCTCACTTTGACTTCATATTTATTTTGGTTGCTCTCTCTCTTTCCAATTTTCTTTTCTCTACTGCTAGTTTTTTGGTCCATTTCTATTTTTCTTTATTTCCATTCCTGTTCTTTGCGTCTTACTTGCTACTCAATTCTTGGGTCTTTTTTTTTCTTCGCTTTTGCTACTTGGGTTCAGGAGATTTGTTGCTCTAGGTTCAATCTTTTGCATTGTTAATTTTTCAAATAGTTTTGCGTAAGTGTTTTCTATTGGATTTACATAAGAGGCTTTTGAAAGTTAAACTTTTTTTTATTGTGAGTGGCATGGGTTAATTTTGCGATTTTTTGTTGTTAAGTGACAATAAAGAGCCTCAAAACTTCCCTCTTACGTTTTAGGTGTGTTCGGGTTAATATTCAGTTTAGTAATGCGGGTGTTAGCATTTTGTTCAAATGAATTACTTGGAAAAGTTAGTAAATCATTGCTAATTTAGTCATTTAAATGTTGTTTATAGGTTCTGGATATCTCGTGTTTGAATCCGTATAAAAAAAGTATCCAGGTGTGTGACTCAAACTTGTAGAAATAACGACTGATAGAAAGCCGAAAAACTAACTATCGACATCACACGACCATGTGGTCCACTCAGTTTGGGCTAATTAGGCCGTGTATGCCACACAGGTTGGTCAGTTGGGCTGTGTGGGCCATACAGACGAGTAGGCCCATTTTCTGAAAAATTTTACCTTGGCCCGTTTGATTCTAAAATTTGTATTTAGACTTTCTGTATGGCCTGTATGACTTAATTAAGGCGTGTAAACAAGGTATCTATTAATATGATTCAGTGTATGATGTGTTTAAGGTATGCGAAATACATTTACATGATCTGATACTGATAGTTCTAATGGTATGTCTTGATTCGCTATGTTTGTATATGTGTGTATGATATGCGATTGTGTTAATTCATATTTCTGAATCAGCTATATGACCATGCATGTGACATTGTGGCTTTTCTGGTTAAGGTGATTTGTAATTCTGATATATCTATCTGCAAAGCATGAAATCACATGTTTTCTGGTTTCTATTAAGATTATGAATGCTTGTTCAACAAGCTTATCATTCTATTTCAATTTATGGATGCCATGTCACACTGCATGGGGTTGGGATATTGTGATACGAAGGAAGTTCTGGAAGTTTAATGATCTGCATTATCTGGTGGTTTATCCACATTTCTATCTGGCAGCTTGTCTATATTTATGGTGGCTCGACCATACATACATCTGGTCTGGCAGCTTGGCTGCAATATAATGGCTTCACCACATATATCTAATCTGGCAATTTAACTGTAACTCTGGTGGCAATGTCCACAAATATCTGTTGGTGTGATTTGGTTGGACGAGTTCTAGGAAAATCTATTTTGGTATGTAGCGGAGTTGGGTAGGAAGTTTTTCTGAAAATCTGCATTATGTTTTTGTCTGAAAAATACCGCATTGGCATAATCATACATTCTATGTTCTGTTTATGTGATCGTTATGAAATTCTCTGTGAGACTCTAATTTGTATATTGCATTTTATATGATCTCTATTTG
Organism: Gossypium australe; assembly: GCA_005393395.2. NCBI lineage: Eukaryota > Viridiplantae > Streptophyta > Magnoliopsida > Malvales > Malvaceae > Gossypium > Gossypium australe. Next base: position 135,609,730 of record CM016623.1, read on the forward strand.
AGTTTAGTTATACACTGAGCTTTATAGCTTACCCCTTTGTTTTATCTTTGGCTTTTCAGGTAAATTGTGAGTTTAGGATCGGACGATGTGCAAGAGCTCGGATTGTTTTTTGGCTAATAAAATAAGATAGTTTACGTTTGTAGTTATTCCGGACTGTAAATTTGTTTAGACTTTGTTTTCGGTTTTTATTCCGTTTGTTTGTTTTAAAGTTTTTTCTAAACATGAAATGACTATATCACATAGGTTAACAATTTAAAACTCGATTTTCAAAATTAAAACTCTGAAAGCTTTTTTTTGTAAAATTAAGTAACTTTTTAAAAGTTTTTTTGGAAATAAACAAATAGTTTTAACGAATGTTTACCTTGAAGCTAGAAAAGATTTTCCAAATTTTATGCTTTCGAAATGTACACTAAGTTTGATTTAACCAAAAGTTCTTTAACAAAATAATGTAATTTCTCCATATTTGGCCATAACGTCTAGGCCGGGTTTGAGATGTTACACAAACCACAAGCAAAAGATCTCATAATAAAATGTGGTTGAGAAAAGACCAACTTCTAGTCAATTATGAAGATCAACAACAAATTGATACTCAAGTTAAATGTGAAGTTGATATCCATGTTAATCATGAATAGGACATTTCACCTATCATGAATACTTTTTCAAGGTTTTGTGGAAAAATTTCATGTTGTTCCATGTGTTACAACTCCTATTGTAACACCCCTAACTCAGCCTAGACGTTATGGTTGAATCTACGTGTGTTACGAAGAAGGGATTTAAATTATATCTTTTAAGTTAAAACGTATTGTTTTATTAGTTTACCAATCGGAGTCTTAATAGCTGAAAAAACTTGAGTTTATAATCTTATTTGAAACCATTTTAAGTTATCAAGAATTTGCAGCGGAAGTTTGAAAATCGTTTTGTTCAAAACCAAGCTCGTGTTTCCAAAAACCATTTGTTAAAATCATTTGTTTGCGTAAAGTGTTTTTGTCAATGTTGCGGAAAAGAAAGCAAAACAAAATTCAAATCCAAAAGTTAAAACCATACAGTCTAGAAAGTACCAAAAATTACAAACTCTCAAGAAAAACCATATTTTAAAATAAAATTGATATTACTAAATAAAAATAGTTCTCTAATGAGTCGTCACCGCTGAGCTTCCATCGCACCGACCCGGCTAAGTCTGTGGATTACCTAAATGGAAAAAATTAACAGATGTGAGTTCTTGTAAACTCAGTGTGTAACCCAACAGAAATAGTCATGTAACATACACAGAATTTCATATACAGTCAGATACTGATTCGGACCTAAGTCCATAATAGTAACAGATATCAAAATCAGATAACATATCAGATGTACATAATCCTACCCCTGATAAACCGTAATATATACATATTTGAATCCCACATTTGGCATACTTTTGGATGATTTATCCCTTGAATTGTGGAATTTGATGCTCCTAATCCTTTAATTTCATGTTTTATACTTAAGAGAGCATAACAGGATGAAAAGAACGAGAAACGGGCCAAAAATGAAGAAAATAGGCCAAAGTAAGAAATCCACACGGCCTGGAGTTTGCCACACGGGCGTGTCCCTGCCGTGACCTGTTTTAATTTCACTCGGATTAGGATACTTGTGGGCCAAGTAAGGCATCTCGAAAGCCTATATAAACACCCTAGAGGGCAACCTAAAGGGAGAGTTCGACAGAAGGCCTCTGTCAGGGCTTTTGATAGGAGCAAAGCCAGAGAGAGCTGAATTTAGGGAATTACTCGAAGAAAGCCAGTTGATCCATCTCAGAAGTCGGAATCACGCTTAAGACGGAGGATCTTCCCTTCAATTTCCTTCAGGGGGTTTTAGGTTTTTCTTTATGTTTTGTTATTTAATTTCTTCTGAGATGTATTTTTTTATAAACATGAACTAAACCCCTCAAATACCTGAGGGAGATGAAACTTAGGACGGATCTTGTTATTGTTTTCTGAACTGTATGATAAATACTTGATCTGTTCTTAATTATGTGTTCTTAATTCTTGTGTTAATATTTCAGGATATTGATTCAAGTATTGATGTGCTTATTCAGAGGAGCAAAAAGTCCCTGTTTAAGAGTAGATCTAGCATGATTAAGCGGAGTTGATCACACTCCTAGAGATAGGACGACGAAAATTTGCCGGATTAGGGTCAAACCTAAAATGGGAGTCCATAGATCGAGTTAATGCAACACTAGGGGTTTTAATTAGAAAGAGATTTCAATTAATCAACCTAGGGTTAGACGTTAGTAGCCTCGAGAGAGGTATTAATATAAATTAGGGAATCCTACGGATCAAGTCAAGTGAATAAATCGTCTGGTTCAAAGTTAAATAACAAGTGAAGTCTAGGTGTATTCTTCCTCGGGTATTGTCTTAATCAATTGGTTTTCCCAAAAGTATTTTCCCAATTCATTCTCTGTATCTTGGCATCCTTAGCTTAGGAATTAGTTAGACGAACATTAATCCCTTTTATTTTAGGCTAAATAATAGAAAGAAAGTCATTACTAGTACTTTTGGTTCCATTGGGTTCGACATTCCGGTCTTGCCACTAAGCTATACTACTGTTCGATAGGTGCGCTTGCCTCAATCGTGGTGATAGTTAATTTCTAGGCTCGATCATTCATTATATAAATTTTAAAACTCTCAGACACACGATCAACCCCCATCCTCTACACGCCATTTTCATCCATCCCATCACACCATGTGGGGTTAAAAACACCCACCCATCCCTACATACCATATAGTGTCGATTCGACATATAACAAATATTATGCAATCAAGCTGCCAGAATATAGGCGAAAGGTCACCGTACAGAAAACTATTTTTATTTAGGCGAAAGCTACCAGAATATTTGTTTTTTTGTTCTGTTCAGGTAATCCATAGACTTAGGTGGGTCGGTACAACGGAGGCTCAGCGATGACCACTCGACAAAGAACTATTTTTATTTAGTAATATCGATTTTATTTTAAAACCTGGTTTTTCTTAAGAGTTTTAAATTTTTAGGACTCTCTAGACTATATGGTTTTAACTTTTGGATTTGGAATTTGTTTTGCTTTCTTTTCTGCAATATTGACAAAAACACTTTGTAACAGCCCAGTTTTAGTTAAATCAGAATAGTGGTTTCGAAACCACAAATCCGAGGTCCAAAAAAATAATTTTAATATTATTTTTGGTGTTTATAGCATGTGATTATATATGTGTGAAAGTTTCGTGATTTAATTTTATCGATTGAATGCTTAACTTGATAAAAGGACTAAATCGCGTAAAATGCAAAAGTGGCATTCTATATGTTAAATATGTTTAATTACTATGATTTATTAAATGAAAGGTCCTTATGATGTTATTAGACCATTGGCAGTGGAATTTGACATAAATGGACATTAAATGGATGTTTTTAATGGTTTTTAACTAAGGTTAATTTGGTAATTAAATAAAATAATGTATATTAATTAAAACAAACCAAAATTGAGCTTCATTTCACCTTTCTTTGGCCGAATATGGTGGAAGAAGGAAACATTTAGTTCATTTTAGGGTTCGGTCAATTGGGAGCTTAATTGGTAAGTGTTTTGAGCTCAATTTTTTATGATTTTTACGTTTTTGAGATCATTGCTTTGTATTCTAGCTAGCCCATACCTTAATTTTTTAAGTTGTCAATGTTTTTGTGAAGTTCCATTGATGAATGCTTGAGCTTTTGAATGTTTGATGATGAAAAATGAATACTCTTTTATAGTTACACAAGTTTTGTAAAGTGAGTTTTGATAAAAATGTCAAATAGGGATTTAATTGTGAAAATGTGAAAATGTGTGGTTAAATGTGTGAATAAATGATAAATATGGGCTGATATGTGCACTAGGAAAATTCGGCTAGCATGTATTTGAATTAAATTGTGTGAATTTTGTGTATTTATGAAATAGGGACTAAATTATAAAAATATGGAACTTTAGGGGCTAAAGTGTAAAAAGGTCGAAATATGTGTTTGTGGACTGAACTAAGTGATTTGGTGAATAAATGAGTTAATTTTGAATGTATATAGATCAAGAACGAATTTGAATGTATATAGATCAAGAACGAAAGAAATCAGATTTAGATAGGGGAAAATCAAAAGTTATCGAATAGTCGATCCAATCTGTTTATCCCGAATACAAGGTAAGTTCATATGCAAATAAACAGAATTATATATGTTTAATTTTCATTGAACTGCTATGAATGTTGAATGATAAAATACAAGCAAGAATCGACAGGGTTACAATATCCGAAAGTCCCGTACGAACCTTAGGATACGAATGCCATGGCATTAGGAATACCAAGATGTGATTACGTGTAAGACCATATCTGGGACATTGGCATCAATATATGATTTCATATAAGACCCTGTCTGAGACAGTGGCACCGATATGTGATAACATGTAAGATCATATTCGGAATATGGCATTGTATGAGTTATATGTGATTTCCGAGTATCCTTAACTATTCCGAATGGTTCAACGGGCAAAGTCAAGTCGAGAAAGAATGTGTGAATGAGTTAAGTGACTCAGGTACGTACGAGATTCATACGAGTATTTAAAAGGGAATTATTTGATGAATTCTCTTATGAATTTGAATATGTGTTCAATAGGAAAGGTTTGTGTGCTTTTATATACTTATTCATGATTTGCCTATTAATGAAAATGATATTGATTCATGTGGTAATTTTATTTGTATATGGCTTACTAAGCTCTTAAAGCTTACTTGGTGTGTTCTTTCCCTTTTTTATAGATAATCAAAGCTAGCTCGGACTCAGGGGTCATCAGGAACATCGTCACACTATCGATCAACTTGTTGGTACTTTTGATGTTATGTATATATAGTATATGGCATGTATAGGCTAGTATTAAGATGTTATGTTTTGAGTTATGATATTAGCCATGAGATTTGGCTCATAAATGATGTATATGTGGGTGTGTATTTGGCCATTTAAGTTGGCTAAATTTATGAAATTGGTAAGTGATATGTGATGTATATATGGCATTGTGTTTTGGCATGTTTGGTATGGTTGAAGATGAAATGGCATGTTGTGGCTTGATTTTAAAATATTGATTTGGTATGTTTTATGACATGAATTAGTTGATAAGATGATGAGAAAAATGCATAGAGAAGATAGATGAAATTGTTGGTAATGGCATATTGTTTTAGTATGTTTTGGATTATGATTTGAGTAGTGAATGGATGGATTTTAAATGGCATGATTTGTATATGAAATAGCATGTTTTGGTTGCCTATAAATGTGTTGAAATGGTATTATTTTGGATGTTTAGGTGAGCATGAGAAAGGTTGGCAAATTGGCCTTGCAAATGACTTATTCTTATCCACAAGGGCAGAGACATAGGCATGTGTCTCAGCCGTTTGCGACACACGGTTATTATACACGGCCATGTGTTCCCTGGTGTTGGAATTAATTTGAAGTTAATATGCTCCACACGGCCTCACACACGGGCGTGTGACTGGCCGTGTGGCACAAGTCAGTATACCTCATAAATGGCACACGGCCTAGCACACGGGCGTGTGACTTGGCCGTGTTGAATAAGTCAGTAAACCTTACAGGATTGGCACGGCCTAGCACACGGGCGTATGTGGCCATTTCAAAGGGCACACGGGCTAGACACACGGGCATGTGGTCAACCTTGTGACCCAAGTCAGTATGTATGTCCTGTTTTCACACGGTCAGGGGCACGGGCGTGTTTGGAGCCGTGTAAGGCACATGGCCTATTCATACGAGCGTGTGAACCCTGTATGCATGAAAATTTTATAAGTTTCCCTAAGATTTCAAATGTTAGCGGTTTAGTCCCGAACCTCTTCCAAGCATGTTTTGAGGTATCGTAGAACCTTATAAAGGACAATGTTGATTATGTTTGATTAATGTTTATGTGATAATGGATTTTTGTTTGATAAATGTATATTGTATGTTGTGATCTGATCGGTAATGCCTCATAACCCTATTCCGATGACGGATACGGATTAGGAGTGTTACATACTTTACGCAAACAAATGGTTTTAACAAATGGTTTTTGGAAACACGAGCTTGGTTTCGAATAAAACGATTTTCAAACTTCTGCTGCAAATTCTTGATAACTTAAAATGGTTTCAAATAAGATTATAAACTCAAGTTTTTCCAAATATTAAGACTCTGATTGGTAAACTAATAAATCGATACGTTCTAACTTAAAAGATATAATTTAAAACCCTTCTTCATAACACACCCAGATTCAGCCATAACGCCTAGGTCGATTTAGTGGTGTTACACCTATTTATAGGATTGCTGATAATGTAATGCCACATCCCATCCCTCATACATGAAAATGATGCAAATTGGCAAGACAAGAATGAAGTAGAGGGAGTAATAGTTTAGTGACAAGTTATAGACCTTGTTGGAATAATTGGTAGCATAACTTGTACAACAAGTAAAAACATGCCAAAGGGGGAGCACATTCCTATTACTAAGAGGAAATAAATCTCATTATTTTTATGTTTACTATGTAACTTATCTAATTGTATATTGAAACCTTAATATGATATTGAAACCTACATATGATTTTTATGTTTATTGCTCTCTTTGCTAGACTAGTTTAATGCATGATAGTTTGATTAAAGCATTGCGATAGGAGTATTTATATGTTGTAGTAGATAAGAAAATTAAAGTAATTTATGCTACCACAATAATAACCAAATCTGAATAAGGAAATATAGGGAAGGTTCTGGTTGTTGAAAATATCATTGATCTAAAGAAAGACTTCACCTAGTGTATTGCTCCCTTTGATTTCTTTTGATAAGGGTGAAAATAGTATAATAGATGTTCAATGTCTTAAGAGAATAGAAATATTATAGTATAATTATGATGGTTAGGGAGATTTTTTGTGGTTCAAATTTTGTTGTTTGAAACTTTGGCATGTAAGGGGTATTATATTATCTTTCAGCCTAAGATAATTGGTTGATTATACTTCAAGTTAGTTGTTGAGATTTCTTGTTTTTCCTACATGTTCTCTTCGAAGGTAAACTATGGTCATTTTAAAATAAGGTTTGTCCTATTTTGGTCATTCTAATTTTTTTCTCAATTTAGTGATTAGGACATGCGAACTATAAGTCCCTTAGTCAAATGCGCGAGGCAAGTTTGGTTGAAGAAACAATCAATGTTGAGAAGCAAAATGGTATCTATGAAGTCTGTCAACTTGGGAAGCAGGTGAGGTTACCATTCCTAGTGAACAAAGCTTGGCGAGCTCAGGAAAAGCTACAATTGGTGCATTATGATGTATGTGCACCCATGAAAACACCCTCATTGAATGGGTGTAAATATTTTGTCTTGTTCATTGAAGACTTTTGCAGATATTGTTGGGTTTATTTTTTAAAGTAAAAAACTGACGTAGCTAAAGTGTTTTGGAAATTTATAGGTTGAAAACCAGACCAGTTGCAAGCTAAAAAAGGTCAGGTCTGATAATGGAATCAAGTACACTTCAGATAAATTCCAAAACTACTGTAAAGTAGTTGGGATCCATCATCAGCTCACTAATATTTACACTCAGCAGCAAAATAGAGTATGTGAGAGGAAGAACAAAATAGTGATGGGCATGGTGAGGTGTCTTGTAATAGCCCGATTTTAACCTTAATTGGAACGGTGGTTTCGGGACCACGAATCCGAGTTAGAAAAATATTTTAATATTATTTTCTATGCTCATTATGTGTGAATTGATGTGTGTGAAAATTTCGTATTAAAATTTGATCGTTTTGGTGCTTAATTGTGAAAAGGGGATTAATCGCATAAAAAGAAAATTTGGTGGTTAAATGTGTAGGTGCCGAATTGTTGATGTTTTCATAAATTGGAGGTGTTAAATAGAAATTTGACCATAAAAGGATGGATAGTGGCCGGCCATCATTTGCATGTAATAGTGGATGTATTATTTAATTATTTAGTAATGGTTATTTGGTAAATTTAATATAATTTATATGAATAATAAAAACAAAAAGATGAAAGTGTTCATCTTTTATTCATTGGAAGGCCGAAACTCAAAGAAAAGAAGAAAATAAATAGGTTTTGGATATTCGGCACTTGTGAGTCCAAATTCAAGGTTAGTTTGGTTTCGGTTTTTGATGATTTCTACGTTTTTGAAATCGTTGCTTTGAAATGTACAAGACCCATGCTTGAATTTTTGAAATTTATGATGATTTTATGTTATGCCATTGATGATAAATTGTGATTTGTGTTGTTTGATGTTAGAAAATGGAAGATATGTGTTGAATTAACATGTTTTATCTTTGAATTTTTGGATTAAATTAAGTGATTTGGATTAAATTGCATAAATAAAATTTTGAAGGACTAAAATGCAAAATAAATGAATTGTATGAGCTTGTTATAGGATGATACAGATTCGACCCTAAAGAAGTGTGGCTAAATTTTGAGTATTTTGTGTTTTATACAATAGGGACTAAATTGTAAAAATTGTAAAGGTTAGGGGTAAAATAATAAATTGCCTATTTATGTGTATTTGGACTAAATTGAATGAAAATATGTTGAATGAGCTTAATTTGTAATTTATTTAGACCAAGAACAAAAAGGATCGGGAGTGGATTGGGGGAAGACGAAGTTAATCGAATAGCCGGAAAAACAAAGTCCGTCGATACTTGAAGTAAGTTTTTAAGCAATTGAATTGAATTGAACTTTTAACTATAATGAATTACACGTATTTAATAGAGATAGATATGTTTAATGTGAAATTAGTCAAGAGTTGAATTTATTCGAATATGAAGTATACATACATGTTAATGATATAGCTATGGAGACAATAATTGGAGTGATGAATTTAGTCGAACGTAAAGTATAATTACATGTAAATAATGTAGCTGAATGTGAGGTAGATATTTAAGCCTTGGGTTTATATGAATGGAAGGTGTAAATTTATATATATATATATATATATATATAATGTTGACATGATCAAATGTGGTAATGAAAAGTGAGATGGTTGTATTCGAATAAGGTGTATATATGTATAATTTCGAATGTGATAATGTTCTATGGGATGAATGAGTTGAATTGGAAATGAGTATATGTATATATATATATATATATATGGTATTTGAAGATAAGGATATATGTATTTGTATGATGGAGAGAAGATCTGATAACGGGCACTAAGTGTGCGAATTAAATTTCCGAGCACTAAGTGTGCGAAATCGGATAATGGACACTAAGTGTGCGAATTGAACTTCCGAGCACTAAGTGTGCGAAATCGGATAATGGGCACTAAGTGTGCGAATTGAACTTTCGAGCACTAAGTGTGCGAAATCGAAAAATGGGCACTAAGTGTGTAAATTGAACTTCCGAGCACTAAGTGCGCGAAATCGGACATGAAAACTTTAAACGTATAAATTGAACTTCAGTACATTTTGGATTGCTTAAATTCAGTTGATGAGAAATAAAGGTAGATGTAAATATAAATTCAAAGATTGATTTTGGTAAGTTTCAATGCTATGTGATATTTTTATTTGAATGGTAAGTATAGATTTTGTAAGTAATATATGTATAAGTTATTAATTGTTAAATGTATGCATATGCGGTTTTTGGAGCTATGAAAGGTAATAATTTGGTATGCAATTGTATTAAATTGAGGAATGGATTATATATACTTGAGTGAAGCATATTATTGAATGCTGGAATATTCGGTTAAAGATTCATGAAATGTGTGAATTTTCTTTTAAAATGTTTAAAAACATTGTTATTTGTAATTGCTTATAACTTACTAAGCTTTAATAGCTTACTGTGGATGTGTTTATTGAATTATTTTATAGATTCTGAAGTCTGGTTAAGAGCTCCGGGATCATTGTCAAGTCTACCACACTATCAACTACTTTTGGTATTTTTTTTTTAGTTGAACTATGAACATATATGGCATGTATAGGCTAGTAATATAATGTTTGGTTTTGAAGTTGTATATATTTGTATAAGCCATGCGAAAATGGCTTGTCCATCATATTAATCTTGGAATTTATATTTTGGCTTCATGATTATGTTTGGTTATGGTTTTTGGTTGACTTGATTTTGGTATATATAAGTATGGTTAATGTATAGAGTTTAAATGAAATAGAGTAAAGATGTTATAAACTTGTTAACCATATTTTGCAATGAAACAGTTTTTGGTTAGCAGCAGTGATGTGATTTTGAAACATCACCAAAAATAGGAGAAATAGACTTAGAAAGTGAATAAGATATAAAATTAAAGCTTATTGTGTCTATTTTTATATGAAAGAAACAGAGTAGGCAAAGAAATTTTATATTATGAGATATTTAAATTTTAGTGAGACTGGTTCTGAAAGACTTCGTGATCCCCTGTTCTATTTTGGAAAAATTATTAAAAATTGTAAAAAAAATAATCATGGAGTATATTTTATATACTTAGAATCCTTAATGAGTCTATTTTTTATTGGAATAAATGAGAACATTAATTGAATTCTGTACAATGAGATAACTGAGTTTTTGTAAAGATGGGTCAGAACCATCAAACAGTGAAACAGAGGGAACTTTAATGAATAAACTGTACTAATTGGCCACAAGAAAAATTCTAGAAAAATTATAGTAAGAAGATATATGAGTCTAGTTTCAAGGAAAATTTACGGTTCTAAATTTCGAGTTTTGTAACTCAAGTTATAGTTAATTTAGTCAACATGATGCAGATGGACAGTTTCAATTTTTATGCCCGAATTAGTAGTTAAGTTTAGTAATGCCTCGAGCTTGACTCCGGCAACAATCTCGAGTAAGGGGTGTTACATGTCTATTGTTTGCAAACAAGTTGGAAAAAGAGTTTTGGGTTGAAGCAGTAAACACATCAGTTTATTTACTAAATAGGCTACCATCTAAGGCTGTAAAAGAGATGACTCCATTCGAAACATGGTTTGGAAATAAACCCTCTACTTCTCACCTAAAAGTTTTTGGCTAAGTCTATTTTGTTCATATTCCATAGGTGAAAATAATTAAGTTAGAAAGGAGGTCATAGCTAGGTAACGTTATAGGGTATAGCAACAATAGGAACGGTTATAGAGCTTATGATCCTTCCTCCAAGAAAATTTTGGCGAACAGGGATGTCGTGTTCGATGAAGTTAGAACATGGAATTGGGATGCTACTGAAGCTAAACAAAGGATGGATGAATTGGGTTCGCAAAATCATTATGATGATGGCGAGCTGGGGTCACAGTCTGGCGATGAAATAAGTAATACAAAATACAACGACACTCCAGTAAGAGGCATGCGATTGATTGGCGAGATCTATCAACAAGCTGACGTAGCACTACTTAAACCTGTAAGCTTTTAAAAAGCTGAAACTATTGAAGGCTGTAAAAAAGCCATGTGAGAGGAGTTGAATATGATTAAAAAGAACTAGTCTTGGGATCTCGTTGACAAAAAGGTTATTGGAGTTAAGTGGGTATTCAAAACCAAACTAAATGCTTATGGTTAGCTCAATAACCTGAAGGCGAGGTTGGTTGTGAAAGGGTTTAATCAGCAGTGTGGAATTGATTACTGGGAGACTTTTACACCAGTAGTGAGGTTAGACATGATCAGACTATTATTTGCCTTGGCAGCACAGATGGGTTGCAAAATTCATCAACTGGATGTTAAATTAGCCTTCTTAAATGGCTACTTGCAGGAATAAGTCTATATGGAGCAACCTTCTAGGTTCATAGTTAGAAGAAAAGAAGAGAAGATATATAGGTTAAAGAAAACCCTATACGGTTTGAAATAGGTTCCACGAGCTTGGTATGCAGTGATTGATCATGTGTCAGAGTCTTAAAAATTTATATAAAGAATGATCGAGCCTAAAAACTAACTATGGCAACGATTGAGGCAAGTGCACCTATCGAACAGTAGTATAGTTTAGCGGCAAGACCGAATTGTCGAACCTAAAGGAACCAAAAGTACTAATACTAACTTTCTTTTTATTATTTAGCCTAAAATAAAAGTGAATTGTTTATTTAATCTAAAATTAACTAATTATTAAGCTAAAGATGCTAAGACAAACAGAATGAATTTGGGAAAATACTTGTGGGAAAAACCAACTGATTAAGACAATACCCGAGGAAGAATCCACCTAGACTTCACTTGTTATTTAACTCTGAGCCAAATGATTTATTCACTTGACTTGATCCGTAGGATTCCCTAAGTTATATTAATACCTCTCTCGAGGCTACTAACGTCTAACCCTAGGTTGATTAATTGAAATCTCTTTCTAATTAAAACCACTAGAATTGTATTAACTCGATCTATAGACTCCCATATTAGGTTTGACCCTAATCCGACAGATTTTTGTTATCCTATCTCTAGGGTTGCGATCAACTCCACTTAATTATGCTAGATCTACTCTTAGACAGGGTCTATTCCTCCTCTGCCTAGCACATCAGTACTTGAATCAATATCCTGAAATATCAGAACAAGAATTAAGAACACATAATTAAGAACAAATCAAGTATTTATCATTAGACAGGGTCTTTCTTTATCGCATTTGGGTACGGCACATGTGGTTAGTACTCTGTAATTACCGGGTTTGGTTTATCATGGCTTACCTCAACCTTACCTTCCTCTACCACATTCTCTTGCTTCAATCTTGGTTCATCTAACCCTTCACTATCATGAGCAGTTATTGCTTGAGGTTGCTCTCTTGGGTTAGTTTCGGTGTTGCTAGGTAAGATACCTTGTGGTCTTTCTAAGATCAGCTTAGCAAGCTGACCTAATTGATTCTCGAGTCCTTGAATCGATGCTTGCTGATTTTTAAGCGTTATTTCAGTGTTTTGGAAGTGTGTTTCTGACACCAAAATAAATTTCATTAGCATCTCTTCAAGGTTCAGCTTCTTTTCCTGCTGGTGAGGTGGTTGTTGAAAGCCTGGAGGAAGTTGCGGTCTTTGATTACCTTGACCACCCCACGAGAAATTGGAATGGTACCTCCAACCTGCATTGTAAGTGTTACTGTAAAGATTATTTTGAGGTCTAGAATAGTTACCCATATAGTTGATTTGTTCGTTCTCTGTGCTAGGTTTGCAGGGTAGATATTCTGTGTTGTTCACCCCTCTTCCATCTGTATCGTACTGTATTACCGGATGTACTTGCGTAGAACCATACCAACCATCATTTTTTTAAGAGCTCTACCTGGTTTTATAACATGGTGACCGCGTCAAGGTTGAAAACATCGGCTGCTTTAGTAGGCTTTGTCCTCATGACTTGCCACTGATAATTATTCAGTGACAGCTCTTCGATTTCAGCAAGCGGTATGTTCTATTTCACTGTCAAAAATCAAGTGTCCTGACGGGTTCCTCCTAGTCATAAACTAGAATTACCTGCCAGAAGCAAATAAAAGAAGGAAAATTAGTAAAGTTAAAAGCAAAATAAAAATAAAAGTAAATTGCAAAAAATAAAAATGGCTAAAGTAATAAAAATTGAGCGTTCTTAATATTTTAGTTCCCCGGCAACGGCGCTAAAAACTTGATCGTGTGTTAGAGTCTTAAAAATTTATATAAAGAATGATCGAGCCTAAAAACTAACTTGACAATGATTGAGGCAAGTGCACCTATCGAACAGTAGTATAGTTTAGGGACAAGACCGAATTGTCGAACCTAAAGGAACCAAAAGTACTAATACTAACTTTCTTTTTATTATTTAGCCTAAAATAAAAGTGAATTGTTTATTTAATCTAAAATTAACTAATTATTAAGCTAAAGATGCTAAGACAAAGAGAATGAATTTGGGAAAATACTTGTGGGAAAAACCAACTGATTAAGACAATACCCGAGGAAGAATCCACCTAGACTTCACTTGTTATTTAACTCTGAGCCAAATGATTTATTCACTTGACTTGATCCGTAGGATTCCCTAAGTTATATTAATACCTCTCTCGAGGCTACTAACGTCTAACCCTAGGTTGATTAATTGAAATCTCTTTCTAATTAAAACCCCTAGAATTGCATTAACTCGATCTATGGACTCCCGTATTAGGTTTGACCCTAATCCAGTAGATTTTCGTCATCCTATCTCTAGGGTTGCGATCAACTCCGCTTAATTATGCTAGATCTACTCTTAGACAGGGTCTATTCCTCCTCTGCCTAAGCACATCAGTACTTAAATCAATATCCTGAAATATCAAAATAAGAATTAAGAACACATAATTAAGAACAAATCAAGTATTTATCATATAGTTCAGAAAACAATAACAAGATCCGTCTTAGGTTTCATCCCCATCAAGTATTTGAGGGCTTAGTTCATAATAATAAAAGAATACATCTTAGAAGAAAATATAAAACAAAACATAAGAAAAACCCTAAAACCCCCTGAAGGAATTTGAAGGGAAGATCCTTCGTCTTGAGTATGATTCCGGCTTCTTGAGATGAATCAATTGGCTTTCTTCGAGTAAATCCCACAATTCTGGCCTCTCTGGCTTGGCTCTTCGGCCTCACTAGACGCCCCCTGAAGGTTGGCCTCTAGGGTGTTTACATAGGCTTTTGGAATGGCTTTCTTTAGCTCTAAATACCCTAATCTGAATGAAATTCAAACAGGTCACGCCAGGGACACGCCCATGGCACACGCCCGTGTGAATCGTGGCCAGGCCGTGTTTGTTTCTGTTAAAGAGGCACGGCCGTATGGTCTTGGGCCCAGGTCATGTGAAATTCGTACTTAGGCCCATTTACTCCGTTTTAGGCTCGTTTCTTGTTCTTTTCATCCTTCGGTGCTTTCCTAAGTATAAAACATGAAATTAAAGAATTAACAGCACCAAATTCCACAATTCAGGGAATAAATCATCCAAAAGTATGCTAAATGTGGGATTAAAATATGTATATATTACGGTTTGTCAATGATAGATTAGCACTTGGCGAGTTTTGGATTTGAAAAGAGCACTAGCGAACCTACCTTATATGTAAAGAAGGTTGGTGAAGTCACTTCATTGATCGTTTCCTTATATGCTGACGACCTTCTTATAATTGAGAATAGCAAAGGCTTAGTAAATGAGTTCAAACAAAAAATGGAGAACATGTTCGAAATGTTAGACCTCAGAGAAATGAGATACTTCTTTGGGATGGAAATATGACAAGGACAAGAACAAGAACAGATTTTCATGAGTCAACAGAGCTTTGCACTGAAGATTTTAAGGAGGTTCTGCATGGAAATATGTAAACCAATTAGCACGCCAATTGCAATGTAATGCTCTAATTTTCTTAAGTTTGGATTGTTAAATTATATCAAATAATTTAATTTGGTTTAATGGTTGAGTGTTGTGATTATATGCGTAAGGTTCCGGGTTCGAGTTCTATTTTTTGAATTTTGTTAATTTTGACTTAATCCATTTCCCTGATTATTTGACTTAAATCTTATTTTCGTGCAAGTTATGTTAGAATGAGCTTGCTATTTTAATGGTAAGGCTTCAGCTTACCCCTAAGTCTTGAGTTCAAGCCTTGTAGTATGCATATGTGGGATCCCTTTTGTTTCTTGATATCTATTAGAAATTGATTTCCTTTTGAATTCTAAAAATTTGGTGGGTTGGATTATTATTAGAATATTTTATTTTTATTTCTAAAGTTATCAAAAATCCCTGAAATCACTCTTTCTTTGTACTTCCTACCCCCACTATGTTCTCACATCATTTTCTTTATTTTCCTTCTTCTCTTCATTTTCTTCTTGAGTTTTCTTTTCTTTTCTTTCTTTCCGATGATTCTTACTTGCCGCCATCTTATTTTTCTTTTGTGATCATGCACAGTATTCATTCTTTATTTATAGTTCAAGCGTGGTGTAAGTTCCGTCGAACTATTGTCATTTTGCTTTTAAATTGTTTCTTAAACAAGGTAAGAGTTATGTTAATGTTTAATCCTCATTCTTAGTTGTGTTAAACATTCTTGTGGTTTTGGTTAGGCGAAGGGTGTGAGAATCAGAACCCTCTAGCGAGGTAGCTGTTATTTTTGGGTGTTGTTTCTATGAAGTAAGTGTTCAAACAACATTTTAGGGTTTGATTTTTATTATAAATGTGTTCATATAATGAAATATTGGGTAATTTTTGTTTGTTAATCGATGCATTTTGAATGTTGTATGTAGGATTCGAAGTGCGCTATTGTGTGGTTTGTCAGAAAAACCTGATTGGAACTCGAAAAAACCCGAAAACACGGGCTATTTTTGAAACTAGCCAACGTCACACGGTCATGTGACAGGTCGTATGCATCACACGATCGTGGAGCACATAGGCGTGTGTGATTACAAGGCCTGAACAAGTCCACACGGGTTGGCTTATTGGGTCGTGTGGGCCACACAGGTGTGTTAGCCCTTTTTGGCCGATTTGAAGGCCCGATTAAGGAAATTTAAAATTGACTCTGTGGGAATTTTGTAGGCTTATAAAAGCATAAAATTCGGTATGTTACACATGAAAATGCTTAGAAAACATGTTAAATAGGTTTCGTTTTTTATAGACTATGTGATATGTTATGCTTTGTAAAAAAATATGTGCTTAAGCATGCATGCCATACAAATTATGTGATATGTATGTATGTTAATATGATGATGCATGTGCATTGGGGTGGGTTGATATGATGGAGGAAGTGCATCCTGGCAGTTTTACTGCAATTTTGGTTGTTAAATGGCAATTTTTGTCTGGCAGCTCAGCTGCACTTATATGAGTGACATATCGCCACATATCGATGTGATTGGATAGATGAACTGCTGTAGCCCTAATTGGTGTAATTGGTTGGACGGAGATGGTGTGTAGCGGATGGAGGTAGGATTTGCTTTGATATGCTATATGTTCTGAAAATATGAAAATTCTAATATGATAATTGCATATGTGAATACTATAAGTAAAAATTTTGCATGTGAGCCAAGTCACACACTAGGCTTCTAGCTCACTGGTTTGTTTTGTTTCATTTCAAGTAATCCTCAAACTTAGGATTGGGCAGGGTTTCCGGAGCTCGGTTCAAACATTTTGGTTTTACGTTTGTTTTGGGTTTAATTATGGACATTTGGACTTTTAATTTTGTTTTGGGACTTTAATCTTGATTTTGGTATTTACTTTGCAAACGTACTATTCATAATCAGAATTTTTTTATCAAAACAATATAACTGATGAGAGATAATGTTTTTATAAGATAAAAACTCTAAAAGGTTTTTCGCTGCAAAGTTTTTGGAGATTTGATACGATTTTATACCATGCAAGTGGTTAAGCGATTGGGTTTGTTTTAGTAAAATCAATAAAACGCGGTTTCCGTCAAAGTGCGCACATAATTTTCGGAATACTTATGTTTTTGATAATTTAATCTATTTTGTTTACCCTTGAATTAAAACGAGTTCTTTTTTTTTTCAAATATTAAGCGACAATGTTTTTACATAACAATGTAAGTTTCACAATCCGGCTGTAATGTTTAGGCTAAGTTTGGGGTGTTACATGCATTTGGAGAAAAACTTAGCAATGGCGAAGATTTTCAGAAAGTTGACGAGAACAACTATTACAGCCTTGTGGGTTGTTTGTTATACTTAACAACAACATGACCAGATATTATGTTCGTAGTTGGCTTGTTGTCAAGGTTTATGCATTATTGCAATACCTCTCATCTCAAAGCGGCAAAGAGGGTGTTGAGATACGTCAAAGGAACTGTTGATTTTGGTGTTTGATTCGCCAAGGCAAACCCGTTGAAGTTAATTTGTTACTCTGACAATGATTGGGCTGGCTCGGTGGATGATATGCGAAGTACATCTGAATATTTCTTTTCACTTGGATCTGGGGTACTCTCTTGGAGTTTGAAGAAGCAATCGACAGTTGCTCAATCCACAGCTAAAGCAGAGTATGTAGCTACAGCAGTAGCAGTCAACCAAGCAATTTGGCTGAGAAAACTATTGTTTGACTTGAAACTTGTGCAAGTTGAAGCAACACTTTTTTTTTGCGACAACCAATCCGCCATAATGATTGCAAAGAACCCAGTCTTCCATGTGAAGACAAAGCATTTTGAAATCAAGTGCTACTTTGTGGGAGAAGTCGAACATAGCAAAGAAGTGACTCTGATTCATTGCAGTACTGAAACTCAACTTGTAGGCATTCTAACCAAACCACTTGGGGAGATGAGGTTTGAAGAATTGAGAGATAAAACTGGTGTTCACAGCATGAAGGTCAAGGAAAAGTGTTGTAAGATGACCATTCGTACAACATGCACGACAGGTGAACTCCCCAGACTTGGCATACTCTTTAAGTTTGTCGAACTCTTTAGGAATAACGAACTAATCAAGATTGGAGAATAGAACATGACGGATAGACCAAATTGCGTACACATTTATAAATCACTCAGCGGATAGTTTTTGGGAGAATTCACAATAATTTGCGAACTCATTATTTTGGCAAATTATTAGCATCTGGGTTTGAAGAGTTTGCGTGCAAGTTATGTCTTACAATATTTAACATTTATTAGCATAATATATTTGATATTTATTAGTATAAAATCTTTGTTATTTCTTTTTATATTTAGGAGTTTTTCTTGTTATAAATACCCTTAGTACATTTTTTTCAAATATAGAGTGAGTGAAATATATAAAACTTTAGCAGACAATTGTTGTTGATAAAATTCTCGTTCTTTCTTCTCTGCAATTCTTTCCTTAATATCAAAATTCCAACAGTGCTCTATCGGCCGTAGCAACTTTGGTTGTGTAAATAGTATGAAGATTCCATGAAGTCATTAAAGATGAAGATCAACTTATGTGAAGATAAGAGATGGCTCCTTATCGACACTACATTAATCTAGAAGTCATTATTTGCAGCCTATATATGTGGCTGGTTCATGGGATGTAAAGACTATACTAAGAGCACCCTGTTTAAAGTGAAGAACTTTGTTGAGCACATTTTGTAATTCACCTCTTGAGTGATTTTGTTTTTTACGTATGCATTTAATACTGATTTTCTTCTTATTTGGGAGTTCGTTTGATCCATAAACGAATCACCAATAATACGTTATATTATTTAGTTGATGAGATGAGGCGGAAACTTTCAGGATGGAAAGCGAAGACATAGTCGTTGGCTGTTCGTATCACTCTTGCAATGCAGTTGAACTATATTCGTAAAGGGGTTTGTTTTTAAGTAGAAAAAAATAGGCAACTTCATATGGGGATCTTCCAATGAGAAGAGATGTATGCATCTAATCAAATGGGATGAGATCTGTCGAAATCAAGCTAATGATGGTCTAGGCATCAAAAGTTTGGATAAGCAAATAAGGCGTTTTTTATGAAGATTGCTTTTAATCTTGTTTTCCAGAAAAATCATCTATGCTCGGATACTTCGCACAAAATACAAATGGGTCGGAAATCTCCCTTTGGTTGCTACTAGGTTTTAGAGAGGTGTTTGTGAGGTATGGGAGGAGGTAAGGCAGAATATTATATGGAATGTTGGGGACGGGTTGCAAGTAGATTCTGGAGGGATCAATGGGTGCCAGGCTGCGGTCCCCTATTAAATCACGTCCAGGTCCCTGTACTTTTTCATGAGATACATGGCACTGTACGTTGCATGGTTAGGAATAGTGGGGAACGGGATTGGGGATTATTCACACATTTAATCCGTGATAACATTGTGCCTCGCATTGCAGCTATGAAGCCTCCATCGAGTATGGACCAAGATCTGGGGGTTCTTGATGGTCTTGAAGTGGCTTGGTCGATCGATGGGATGCAGGCAACTAGTGTTGGAGGTGGATAACTTATCTGTCGTTAAAGTACTCAATGCAGAACTGGGGAAGGTGCAAGTGTGCAACTACTAGTCTTGGAAGAGCTATTCTAAACGTTCTCAGATGTGCATGGAGAGTGGAGGTAGTACATATTTACCGAGAAGCTAACATGGTGGGAGATCTACTGGCGAAGCTAGCAGCTGAGCATGGAGTGGGAGTCCAGATTTTTTCAGAAGCACAGAATGAAACACTGCATCTTCTGCAGGAGGACAAGAATGGCATATCTATAAGCAGGAGTGTTCGTTTGTGATTTTTGGTTGTTCGTTTTTTATCGCATTTTCAAAAAAAAAAAAAATTCTTCTATGAATAAGGTCTCATAAAAAATAATAATGATTTTTGGTAGTACATATTTCGTCGTACGTGAATTTTATCCCAATTTTTCTTTTATTTGCGCTTGATATTAATTTAATCTTATTTTCTGGCTGTTTATTCGAATATGTATTTGTGCTGTGATCTCTTAAAATATTTACTATATTTACAGTTTTAGTTGAAAGGATAAATGGATTAATCCCAAAGCAAGTAGAACCATAATTAAACAATAAAGCATCACAAAAGAGAGAATACCTTAATTAACTCGATTTGATTATTATTGTGGAGAATTACAATTACATCAACAATTAGACCATTCAAACACTTAAAACTCAAACCCAACAAAAACATACAATTTTCTCTAATATCTTACCTGATAAAACACTTTTACTATGTATGTAATTCAGGATCAGAATTACAAACTACATTTGATGCATGTAAAGTTCTTGCTTTTATTTAGCAGTGCAGGTTAAGGATGGTTTTTAAGGAGCTTTGCAGTAACCAGGAGGAACGGTTCCCGGTGGAACATCACAGCCAAAAGGACCAGCAAGAGGAGGAGCAAGTGGAGGAGGATTTCGAACAGCTCCAGCAGGCCAAATTTGCATAAAAATCAGGAATAAAACTACAGTGACGACTTTGCCAATGAGGAACAAAGCTTTCATTCTTAAGGATTGTATAGGGAATTAGTGACAATATATGCTTCGCTACTACAGCTGATATAAATCTACCAAGGTTGGGATTTTTGTAGGGTTCTAAGATTGTAAAAACTGGAACCATGGCTATGGTTATATAGAAGATGAAGCGGAATTGATGGCGAATTTACCATGTAATTTCTTCTTCTTCTTCTCCTTTTCATTTTATTTAGACCATGTTTAAAACTTAGACCGACTATGGCTATGGTTCTACTATCTGGAAATCATAGACTTTGTCAGTACCTTATTATAAGAGTAAAAAAAAAAAAAATTTAAATTTTTTAGAACATAAATTATTTAAAAATTACACATATTTTTTAACCATTAATTTTTAACTACAAAATCTCTTTTGAGTTTGCTTTCACTTTGTTTTAGTGATTTAGGGAATTTTTACGAGAATTCTCACTTTGCGAGAGTAAAGCTGACACAAACAGATTTGAACCCAATGAATCGACTAAAACAACATAGTTTTCTAGATGAAAGTTCTAGCCCCATGACACCAAAATATAGATAAAAGAGATATAATTTATAGAATAATTGGTGAAACTTTAAGTTTCTATGAACTAATTTATTTATCATGTAAAAGAGTTGTCTCATTGATCATATTATGTACTTATAATTTGTTCTTCAACGTGACTGTGAAGTAATGGGTCATGTGCGTATCTAGATTTTCATGAGTGCGCTAGAGACTTTGCTATAAATCTCACAGAAGCAGTGGCGAATTTAGGGGGCTGGCAAGGGCTCTGGCCCCCCCTAAACTTTGTAAAATCATTATTAAGTTCTTTTAAATTTTAAAATTTTTTATTTATTCTGATATTATAATTAGTCTTTAAAAAAGACCAATTTCATGTTTGGCCCCCCAAAGTTTTTTTAATTTAATTTCTTTTATATAATTTATAGTTTTTTACAATAAATTTATTAACATTTTTAGTTTAATTGGGTAAACTAATCAAAGTAGTATCTAAATATTAATTTGGCAAAAGTACAATTTAATAATTGCAATATCTAAGTATAAATGATATCTAAATATTAATTAGGTAAAAAAACAAAGTTAAATAATTATAATATCTAACACAAATTGAGCATTGAATGCATTTTATTTTTCCTAAACTTTGGTAATCAAAATTATCCCAAATTTAAAAATACTTTATTAATAGCTCGAGCCTACTTTGAACTTATATATTTTATAAAAATATCCCAACCTCCTTTATTAACAATTCTAGCTTCGTCCCTACGTTAAAACAGTCTCACTTCACACCATATAAAAAAATACGTTACTTTAAGAAAAATTAACTATGAAATCGCATTCATGATAAAATATTCTGATATATATTTAATAATTTTCGTTATATTATATTCAATTATTCATACAATAGATATAGAAAGAAAACATAAAATATAATGTCCCTACACAAATTATTATATCCTCCCCTAAAATTTCTTCATTTGAAAAATCCAAAGTCTAAGTAAAAAATGATATTATAAACCACTGGGCTTGAAATTTCATGTAAAATATGTTTCATTACCTAGACCTCTACCAGAGGAAAGGGACAAGATCATTTGTTTATAGTAAGTTCAAGCTTATTTGAATAAATATTAAAGGGGAAACCAAGTAATTTTAGGGTAAATTTATTTTATTACTCAAGTCCTTATATCATGTTCAATAGGCCTATTCAAACATCCACTATAGAATAAAAAATTTATAATTTGGATAGTATATATCATCTGTATATATAAATTTTAACTCTAAATTAACTTTTAAAAATGATTAATTAAAATACTTTCTTTTAAATTTTAAAATTAGTCTTAACTCAATTAGTATGGGCATTGTTGTCAATGCAGGAGAATGTGAGTTTGAGTGCGCTGAAATGCATTATCTTCCTATTTATGAGTTGGGAAGAGGCTATAAGTAGTTTTAGGTATTATGTAAAAAAAAGCAAACACGATCTGAATTTATAATAAGATTATTAAAAAAAATTAAAATGAGCAGCGTTATTATATTTAAATATGTAATTTTTACTAATTATTTAAATTTTAAAATTAATTAAACATATTTATTTAAATTTAAATCAACAAAACATATAAAAATAAAGTTCATTACTTTAAAATATAATAGATTTTCTTACAACAAAGTGATTAATTTTTTGAACTTTTAGATTGATTTTTGTCTTAAATAAAATGAATTTGTTAAAAATAGTTATGGGACATTTACTATATTTTTATCCCTAACTTATGGCAAATGAAAGAATAATTATATGTCAACTTGAGTTTGAAATTATAGCTTACAAATATTATATCATTAAATTATTTCTACAATTACAAACCAAATAAAATTATTTGTTCACTTTTTTATAATTACAAATTAGTAGAAAATATAATGACAAATATTGATAGTGATTTTGCAATTAAAGTAGTGAAACTTTTGATCACTTAGTTATTAGTCACTAACAATTACATGACAATATAACATCTTATTATATGTTACATGACATTGTCAATATAACAATTAAAGTTATGTCATATGTTACATTATGATTTTTAAAATTGATTTTTCTAAAAAAATAAATTATTTTATTTATCAGAAAATTTTGCAATTTGTTTTCAAACATTTGTAAATTATTAATATTTTGTGTTCACAAACTTACATATTTCAGTTAAAATATCTTAATTAATTAATTAATGTAGTCTGGAATAAGTATTGAAACTTATTTACATCCAATGAATATCAGATGCTTCAAGTAATTAGTTTTGATAATTTTGGTGATTTAATTTATTCATCAAATTTTCACATTTACTGTAGTGAGTTTAGAAAAAAGTTGACAATTGTAATTTTAATCATTAAAGTTTAATAATTAAAATAAAACTTTTTAACATGAAGGTAATAAAGATGCAGATGTCTTGGTTAGACAGGCGTTTGGTTGAGAGATAGGTTTCTCAACATTGAAGCCAACATTGAACGTTGATTTTTGCTTTAAAGTTCAAGCTTTTATCTGTACTTACGGATTCCGTCTTGTGAGTCTTTTCAGGCTGAATTGGTTCCTTAATCTCGCACTCAGCTCACAGTGTGTTAAGGCTCATATAATAGGCAGTTAGTTTATTATAAGAAGTTAGTTTAACTAGAACTGTTACTAAAATATGTATATAAACACTCATTAAGAAGTGGAAAAGCAAAGTTGAAAGTTTAATCAAAACAGAATTATTTTCTATCAAGAAGTCAGTGAGCTTCCGTTAGTTTCTTCCTTTCTAAGTCAGTTTCATACCTAGTCAGGGGCGAAGTCAGGGGGCTGGCATGGGCTCCGGTCCCCCCTAAAATGTAAAATTGTTATTTAGGCCCTTAAAATGTTTTAAAATTTTTAAATTAGTAAAGGTAAAATTGCTCTTTGCCCCCCTAAAATTATAAAAATTCAATTTAATCATTTACAAATTATAAAGATATAAACTATAAAAAATTAAAATTTTATCCGCCCCCCTAAAAAATTGTTCTGGCTTCGCCCCTGTACCTAGTTCTTTACATGGTATCAGTCGCCGGCTGATCTTGAATCAATGGCCACCGCGAATTCCGCCGACTCCGCCTCGGTTGAGCCGAGTAATCCACCGTTCAGTGGTGATCGTGTGATAAATTCTTTTCCTCGTCACGATGTTGTTAAACTCACTGAAGAAACTTACATGCAGTGGCAGCAACAAGTGAAATTGATCCTCGATGGATATGATCTTCTTGGCCTACTCGACGGCACATTACCTCCACCAGCTCGCTTTGTTCCGAATCCAGACGGCTCCTTAG
Organism: Gossypium australe; assembly: GCA_005393395.2. Lineage (NCBI taxonomy): Eukaryota > Viridiplantae > Streptophyta > Magnoliopsida > Malvales > Malvaceae > Gossypium > Gossypium australe. Next base: position 135,634,266 of record CM016623.1, read on the forward strand.
CTCCAAATACGCTAGCTCAAGTCTTCAAGCAGCAAGATCGGTTCCTCGCTTCGTGGCTTCTCTCTACAGTCAGTGCGCCTCTACTTTCTTTCTTTACTAATGCTAAGTCAGCTTGCGATGTTTGGATCACGGCGACAAACCTTTTTGCAACTGACACAGGAGCCAAACAATCACGTTTGCGCCATGAGTTACACTCCCTAAAGAAAGGTACAATGTCTATTAAGTCATATGTTGCTAAGATTAAAAACCTGTGTGGTTTGTTGGAGACGTCGGGATCTAGAATTTCGAGGAGGAGAGAATCGAGATTATGCTCGTCGGATTGTCGCTGGAGTTTGAGGCCGTCGTTTCCTCGGCCTCCCTCACGCTGGTCTTTTCTCCTTCACTCGACTTGTCAACGCGCTTGTGAAATGTGAGAATCGACATCACTGTGCGCTCCAAGAGATTCCTCTCCATGCGAATCTTGTTGAGCTCGTCTCAACTCCAGTGATGGACGACCCGTTCCGTGGTGGGCGTTCGCCGGCCCGTGGTCGTGGGAGCTCGTTTCGGCCTCGGATTCAATGTCAGATCTCTCTCGATTTGGACACATCTTCCAACAGTGTTACTACCGTTATCACAGAGAGTCTGACTCATTGCCATCGATGCCTCCGATGGTGCATCAGAGAGGTTCGGCCACATCGCGTGGGTTACAATTTGCTAAAGGTGACGACGCCATAGCTAGGAGATTTGGAGGTGCCGAATGGCGGTTTAAGTCGCCTAGGGTGAGTTATCATCCAACTTCATTTGTGTTTGGTCAAAATAATTTTTATGATGGTCAAAATAGGTGTGCCGTGGGTCAAAATTGTTTGGTTGATGGACAAGATAGATATGTCGTGCGTCAACCTAATGGAATGGCAGACCATCACTATGGTCAGACAGCACGTGGGCCACCACATGCGCATATGCAAGCAATTTTGGGCCGAATGCCTTTGAGCATAATTATGGCCATATGAAACGTGATGTTAGGACAAATGCTTCTGAACATGGTTATGGTCCTATAAAACGTGATGTTGGGCCGGATCTTGGGGTGTCTTATGGACAAAAGCCATGTACTGACGGGCCGAATGCTGCAATGGTGACTCCATGGCCCACAAAACCACAGGCCTGGGTGTATACAGGCTTCGACCCTTGTATTGGACTTCCTAGACTCAGTGACCTACATGCGTCTGAGTTTTCCGACACTCCCGAGTCCCACATTCACACTGCTCAAGTCGACTTTAATGATGGTGGAAATGATTCTTATATTCCCATGCCTGTCGGGACAGCATCATGGTATCTTGATTCAGGCGCGAGTCATCATGTTTTTCGGGACCCGACGGTGCTTCGTGATAACACACCGTACTCAGGTATGTCTTCTCTTTTAATGGGTAATGGCCACCCTGCCTCGATTTTGTCGATCGGTAATGGTTTTTTACACACTCTGTCTGGATTACTTCGCTTATCAAATGTGTTGTGCGTGCCCAATATACGAAAGAATCTTCTGTCGGTTTCACGATTTGCTAATGATAATGAAGTATTTTTTTAGTTTCATCCTACATATTGTGTTATTAAGGACATAAAGACGGGGGTGATCCTGGTGAAGGGCCACATACGTGATGGGTTATATCACTTTTCGGTGCCTACTGAAGCTCCGTTCACTGCTCATGCGAAGATTCAAAATAGGATTCAGGACGGTGCTGTGTTTGATCTATGGCATAATCGTCTTGGACACCCTTCTATTTCTGTTGTTAAAAATGTCTTAAAAAGATGTAATGTCAGTTTTAATAAAGGTTGTACTAGTGGTATCTGTACTGCTTGTCAACTGTTTGAATTAATTGTATCTGATTTGTGGGATCTTAGGGCAGTCGCCAATGGAGATAAATGGTATTACGTGTCATTTATTGATGCATGCACTAGGTTCACGTGGCTCTATCTGCTAAGTCAAAAGTCCCAGGCTTTAGAGTGTTTTGTTCGCTTTCAGCAACTAATTAAGACACAATTTGATAAATCCATCAAACAACTTTAGAGTGATTGGGGTGGAGAATATCGGGCTTTTACATCTGTTCTGGCATCTCAATGAATTATTCATCATTTAACGTGTCCCTATACCTTTGAACAAAATGGAATTGCTAAACGCAAGGATTGACACATTGTGGAAATGGGCATTACTTTGTTAGCTTAAGCAAATCTGTCTTTGGAATACTGGGGCTACACGTTTTGTTGTGTGGTGCATCTTATTCATTGCCTTCCCATTGATGTTCTACAAGGGAAGACTCCTTTTTTGGCTCTGTATGGTCGTGATCCCACCTATGATAATTTACGTGTTTTTGGATGCTGCTATTATCCTTACTTACGTCCTTATACAACATATAAGTCGGAGTTCAGATCACAACCTCCCATATTTTTGGGTTACAGTACTCAACACAAAGGATATCAATGTCTTTTTCCGAGCGATAAAGTTGTTGTGTTGAGACATGTTGTTTTTGATGAAAATAATATTTTATCGTCAAACTCTACAAGTAACACTCCAACAGCCCAGCCTTTGAATCTGGGGTAACTATCTCAACAAATATTCCCCTCATTCGAATAGTTTCCACCTACCCAGTAGAACCGTTAATAGAGTCTTTAATTTTTTCTAATTCATCGTCTGCTGGAAATGTATTGTCTTCATCTGACTCGGTTCCAATTCTCTCTACGGACATACCTAAGCTAGATCCTGATGGTACTACTGATTTGAACTGATATACAAGGAGTATTGACAGACACCTGGTCGTTGCTTCTCCACCTGATGTTGGTACTGCTCTTGGTTCACCCAGACTCACGAGAGGTGTTAATACCCATCCAATGGTGACTCAAGCTAAGGTTGGAATTTTCAAGCCCAAAGCTATGAATGTTGAAAGTACAGAGCCGTCTACAATAGAGGAGGCTCTATCTTCTGCTAAGTGGAGTGCTGCTGCTCAGGCCGAGTATGATGCTCTTATTCGCAACTTTACCTGGGAACTTGTTCCTCTTCCGTCAGGTCGCAAGGTCATCAGGTGCAAGTGGTTGTTCAAGATTAAGAGAAATCCTAACAATTCTATTGCTCGACGGAAAGCCAGATTGGTAGCCAAAGGCTGTTCTCAGGTACCTGGTTGTGACTTCAAAGAAACATTTAGTCCAGTAGTTAAGCCTGCTACTATTCGTGTTATTTTATCCATTATCGTGTCTAGAGGGTGGTCTCTTCGACAAGTTGATGTGAATAATGCATTTTTAAATAGGACTTGGATACTAAAGTATTTATGCAACAAACCCCCAGGTTATGTTTAGTTTGATTCGTCTGGCAAACCGCTTATGTGTCGCCTGAAGAAAGCATTATATGGTCTTCGTCAAGCACCCCGTGCCTGGTTTGAGAAACTCAAGCAGTTTCTTGTGTCTATTGAATTCGTTGTTTCCAAGTTTGATGATCCTTGTTTGTTTAGTGTATGTCGGTGACATTATTATTACTGGGAATCTGGCTACCGAAATTAATCAATTTGTTCGCTTGTTAAACGATGAATTTTCGCTCAATGATATGGTGATTTACACTATTTTCTTAGGATCGAAGTTAATCGGACGTCCTCAGGATGCCTCCATTTATGTTAAACAAAATAAATTCGAGATATTCTTGACTGCGCTTCCATGATGAATGCAAAGGGTGTTAACACACCGATGGTGAACTCGTCCAATGTATCCAAAAACGATGGTGACAGTTTGTTAGATCCAACTGAGTATAGAAGCCTTGTAGGTGCGCTTCAATACGTGGTATTTACTCGCCCTGACATTGTATACGCTGCAAACCGAATATGTCAATTCATGCATAGCCCTACTGATGTTCACATAGCTGCACTGAAACGCAATTTGCGATATCTATGTGGTACCATTGATTTTGGAATTATTTTTCGGCCATCTACCCGTTTGTCATTGACTGCCTATGCTGATGCCAATTGGGGGCTTGATTTTGATGATCGTAGATCAACTTTTGGGTTCTGTGTCTATTTTGGATCAACTCATGTTTCTTGGGGTTCTAAAAAGTAGCAAGTGGTTGCTTGGTCTACGGTTGAGACAGAATACCGAAGCTATGCTGTAGCTACTAGTGAAGTTACCTTGCTCCTTTCGTTACTTCAAGAATTACAAGTCAAGTCAGAAGACACTCCTACGATTTGGTGCGATAGCTCCGGTGTAGTAGCCGTTGCAGCTAATCCTGTTTTACATTTGAAGTTCAAGCACGTTGAGCTGGATCTGTTTTTTGTTCGAGAGAGAGTAGCGGACGGGTCTATCCTAGTAGGACAGGTTCTAACGTGTGATCAAGTAGATATTTTTACCAAACCACTTTCGGCAACGTATTTTGCCGTTTTCGAAATCTTCTTTGGGTCTTGCCCACAGAGAAGCTGGGTGAATGTTAAGGCTCATATAATAGGCAGTTAGTTTGTTATAAGAAGTTAGCATTTAGTTAAGCATTTGTTAAAGCTATTAATCACAATAACTGTTACTAAAATGTGTATATAAACACTCATTAAGAAGTGGAAAAGCAGAGTTGAAAGTTTAATCAAAACAGAATTATTTTCTATCAAGAAGTTAGTGAGCTTCCGTTACTTTCTTCCTTTCTAAGTCAGTTTCATACCTAGTTCTTTACACAGTGCAACAGAAGGAGCACATAGCAAAGCTAGTATAGGTTTCCACAAGGTAGTCTCACTCTTAACCGTTTCTTTAGCTCTAAGAAATGCTTTTTTACTAACTCCAACCATTATTTAGAATACTTATCTGTTAATAAACAGATTTTGATGATATTGTTCCTCCTATACCAACCAAGTGATCTGTTATTTGCATGCAACGTTTATCACTGTGTTTGACATGATGTTGCTCATTTATTTTTGGGAAGATAAAACTCAGTATTGGTTCAGGATGATAATGATTCATCGATGCCTTTGCCTTGCTTTCTATGAACCTTAGTTTCTTTTTATTTACCCTCTGCTTCTATGAATCAAATAGGGAATTTTGATTGATTAAACCCTTATCAGATTATGGAATAAATTAATTTGAAACTTTTGGAAAGGGATGCATTGGAAGCAAAATTATTTCATTAAAATCAGTTAAAATTGTTAATTGGGTCAAATTCATTAGTATCTTATTTAATATATTACATATTGCGATAAGATGTGTATGATATATGATTTTGATTGCCAATGAAACTCATAAGTAAGGGTGAGCGTATCATTCTAACCCGATTTGAAATTTTTCGAATCGAGTTGAATGAAATGAAATTCAAGTCGAGTCGAATCGAATCGAATCGAATCGAATCGAATCGAATCGAATCAAATTGAATCGAATAAAATTTTTTTAGTTAAATTAAAAATTTAAACATATCAAATTAAAATATTGTTATATTATATCTTATTATATGCTAGAGCATATAAATTTGAAACCATATTTTTTCAAAGCAAAATAAGAAAAAAAATACTTTAATATGATAAACTTGAATTATTAGTTAACTTATTTAGGTTCCAAAATTATTATTTTAGAAAATTTTCAAAATTTTAACTTTCTTTATATATTCTTTAAAAAATTTATAATTTTTGAAAAATATAAAATTTGGAATTTTTATAAACATTTTGAACTTTTGAAAATTATTTTGAAAAAAATCCATCTGTTTATTCTCAAAATTGACAGGAACCAAAAGGGTATTTATATTAATCTGTTATTCAAATTGTGAAATTTAATTTGACTTGAACTCGAAACTTAAATTATTATTCAAGTTGACTCAAAAAAATCAAATAACTTAATTCGAGTAACTTAAAATTCAAATTATTTTTTTTAAATCGAATCAAATTTTACTTCCCTCTACTCACAAGTCAAGGTGGAAGGAAAAAATATCAATAAAATTACACGACCCACTTGGTATAGAGTCCATGGCAAACAAATTTGCCTAAAATAAGGCTATTGAACTTTAATTAAGTATAGTTGGAAGACAAATTTATATGTAGTAAAGTTGCCAAATGAAATTTTTACTTAATTTTGCTAAATATATCAAATTTTATTACACTCAATAAGTAATATTCCTTTAATATTATAATACGAATGAACATTTTCCCCAATTTTTCTTAATCCATTTGTTTTATTACACTCTAAGCAATATTCCTTTGTCCTCAATTTAGTATTATATATATCACACACTTGAAATTTCTAAACTAAGTTTACACGAGGAAAGGAGTTTATAAATATAAAAATGGTTTAATAATAAATTTAGTCCCTAACATATATCATTTTTGTCATTTAATTTTGCTTTTTCTTATTTTAGTCCTTAAATTTTAATCAAAAATCCTTTTTATAATGAAAAAGCTAACTAGACCATTAAAATTCTAATGACACTGATGTGGTAACTCACATGACATTTTATGTTTGCTTCATAAAGATTCAAAAGACTTTTTTAAAAAAAAAAAGAATTCATATTCTTTTTTAAATATCTATGCCTACAATAAAATACATATGAATTGTGACACGAGCTACCACATTAATGAATTGTGAAACAATCTCATTTTAAATCCTGATCATTTCTGTTTTTTTTTTTTTAGAATATCTAGAACTACCGTAACCCCTCCCCAACCCATAAATAGGAGGATATATAATGCATTTCAACGCACTCGAACCTACATCCTCCTGCATTATTAACAATGTCCATGCTAATCTAGCTAATACTCAATCCGTTTATTTTTTAAAATTTTTATTTTCTCCAAAAAGGTATTGATATTTACATTCGTATATTCCAACACGGATACAAAATGTATAATCTTTCAAATACTCACACATATATGAAAAACATTACAAACATAGAGTATACTGTATCCGACATTCTCTTCGAATCCACTTCACAATGGACTATAAAGGCATTGTATAAGAAGAAATAGCCATTGCTGAACCTTAGAGAAAGCAAATGGGCTTCGTTAAAGCATGAGAAAATCAATATGTTAACCATGAAGGTGACAAATTATATGATCTTCTTTTTCACAGTATGAATTAATATTGATAATTGAAGATGAAGATGAATTACGTACCTTAATTATATTCTTCAAAGGGAGTACCCAATTAGCAAGACTTGAAAGTTTGAGGATTCAGGATGCACAAAATTGAATCCGGGCAGTGGTCTAGCCAACAACGAGTTGTGAGATATTGAAGGACTGTAAAGAAAACAGAAAACATCAAGGAAGAAGAAGAATATGGTAGTGATGGGTACCATTTTCAAACTTTTAAAAATGTTTTGGACGGTTACTAGTTCTTTCTTCTTTCAATGATATATATATATATATATATATATAAAGGTTGTATAAATTCATATATTATTAGTCAATCATCTCGTTAAAAATAAAGAAGAAGTCATATAGTTCTTAATAGGTTAAATTTCGTTATTAGTACTAGTACTATGCTTAAGTTGTGGATTTAGTATTTATATTTTAATTTCATAAAATTTAGTTTTTTGTACATTTTGAATTGGTTAACTTTAGTACCTATTATTTTTAAATTTTGAAATTTCAATCCTAGTCCTCACGTAAATGTTAGCATTTAAATCCGATTGGTAAAATTCTACTATGCCTAAAGTTTGTAGTTTAGTTTGTGTCCTCCAATTGGATCATTCATAGTCCCTATATTTTTCGAATTTTAAAATTTCGATCTTGATACAAATAGCATAAATATCCATTAACTAATTTTTTTTTTGAGTAATATATAGAAATAGCAAGCTAGCATGACATTACACATGTGGTACTGCATCAAATTTTAAAAATAGCAGAATTTAATGAATTTAACAGGTACCGTTTGGCATTTATTAAGGACTGCAAATTTAAGATCCAAAAATTACAAAAACTAAAATGATCAAATTAAAGTATAAAGATTAAATCCGTAACAAAATTTAACCTATGTAATATATAAAGAGTGTAGATAGATTTAAGTTTATATTTTTCCTAATTTCCATGCTATTTATATTTGTTTAAATTGATTTTTGTATTCCATGTTGATTATGTATATCTTGTACAAATAAAATATAAAATAATAATTAATTTTTCATTAATTTAATCCTTTCCTTTTCTTCTTTTACTTTGTTGCTTGAAGTGTTTAGTTATTAGGTATGATGAAAGCTTTTGACAAAATGACAAAAGTGATTGATTGCATTTGCATGGCTTCCTTATTTCTTTGGGAAAATGATGTTAATTAATTCCTTTTATGTTGGATTCTTGTCTACACTACATTTTAATGTGTTTGAATAAATATGTATTTTTTAATTAAATTTAAAGATTTTTTTATAGTTTTTTATATCTATTTTTTTTACACAATATTTAGAATTATTTATAGTCTTTTTTTAACTGATAATGCGCTTTAGCGCACTCGAACCTATGTCCTCTTGCATTAATAACAATGCATATACTAATCGAGTTAAGACTTAATCGGTATCTCACTTGTATATTTTTTATGAGCTATTTGTGAAATTTTTATAGAATAATTATAGTATATGTAAGGGAATTTCTTAACTAATGAAAATGTAAAAGATCTCCCCCTATGGATAGAAACTTAAATAACAAGAAAGGTGGATGACTTGGTAGGCTAAATATAGCAAATAAAACTATATTTAGAAATTGTAGGGTCATGAAGGGGATTATTATTCATCTCAAGCCCATTTAGAATTCCTATATTGTCTATTTCTAGGCCTATGCTAATTTGTCTCTTTTTTTTTTATTGAATAAAATGGGCTTAATTTTCAAGCCCATTGTATGTGATTATTGAAAGTACACATTTTCAATATATTTTAAGCAATGTTTAAATAAGGAAACCATAACTCTTTCCAGAATGATGAGTACACCTGAACTACTAATTTTTCACTTATAATTAGGTTAATTTGCTTGTAATAAAAAAATAGTTTTTTCTTTTATATTTTTTATATTCATGGTTTAGTATTTTTGGATAAAAAAAAACTATAGGTTGATAGTATGCATACTCACCCACATTTATCAGTAATTGAGATTTTGATTAAATTTTAAAAAGTATATTTAAGGGTTTTATGTTTTGGATTTAAGGTTTATAAGGCCTATGATAATGATGTTTGAATTGAATTAGATTGATTGTTCAAATCGAGAATAGATCGGGTATTAATTTAGAGAAAGCCATAAGATTGATTGACTTAGGAACCGGTATGGATCTATTGAACCAGGTAAAAAATGATCGAATCAGATTTTTTTATTTTTAATAATTTTTTTATTTTAAAATTTTTTAATGATTTATTTAATCAAACCAATTAGAGCGGTTGAACCAAAGAATTAGTAGCCTGCCCAATTCGACCACCAGTCTAATTCTAAAAATCTTGATTTAGAGTTTGAAAATTATAAAAAAAAAATTAGGGTTTTTTGAATTTTCTAAAAATATTAAATTATTTTTAAAATATTTATTATTATGATGGATGAGTCAAATTTGTCTGTACACTTTTGAATTGTGAGTAAAGTCCTGCACTTTTGTTTTTAAAGATTTAGTGATTAGGATTTAAAATTTTAGAGTTTAAGATATAAATTTTAAAATTTAGTTTAGGGTTTTATTCTTTAAACATATATAATTTATTCAATTTTACAAGTCATTAAATTATTATATGAAAATGTGTGGTTTATAATACGATTAGGGTTTAGGGTTTAATAAGATTTATAATATGATTATAGTTATATTTATGATATTCGAGATTACAATATCATATTCTTAATATGCTTCTTTTTTAAAACTATCACAATACTTCGTAATGTTATAAGAAAGATGTAAGTTATAATGGGTAAATTGCAACTTACCTTTTATTAAATTTAGTCACTTTGTTCGTAAACTATATTATTAAATGTATTCATAAATCATAAAATGAACATGAAATATATAAAAAAACCATAACATCTTTGTTTAGCAACATATAAATGTAAGGGGAAATAATTCACATATTTATTGAATTGCAATTGATAATGGTGAGGTGTAGGTGAAAATGGTAATTGAGATTGGTTGAAGTTGCAGCTGTCTTGTTTTAAAAGGTTTTTTTTTTTTTATAAAGGGGTTTCTCGAGTCAACGATGATTTATGCTCTCTGAGGTTTAAGATAACTGTTAATTATGACTCCTATTTCAGTCAAATTCGAGAAGTAATCTTCTAGTTAAACTCTGTTTATTTGTTTCAATCAAACACTAATTAGTTTAGATTATTTTATTATTATTTGACCTATGGATTTAGCCTATAAATAGGCTCTTTTACAACCTTAGAAAAAAACACCCATTAGATATTAGAACTCATAACACATTTAGAGAATTTTGTGTTTACGTTTTGAGGGTTCTTTATTTTCGGGTTTTCGGGGTTTAGTTTTTTATCTCCATCTTTTGTACTCTTCATTCTGTTGCCATTATAGTAAAATTATCTTTGCCCGTGGTTTTTTATCCTCTTTGGAGGAGTTTTTCCACGTTAAAATTGTGTGTTCAATTTCTCAATTTCTTCTGCTATTTTTACTTGTTCGTTGCTTAATCGGGACGATCCTAACAAGTGGTATCAAGAGCTAGTTCAATTTTCATAAATCAGCCCATTCAGATATGGCAGCAACAAGGTTTGAAATTGAGAAGTTCGATGGTGAGACAAATTTCAATCTGTGGCAAGTTCGGATGATGGCAATTCTAGTTCAATCCGGTTTGAAAAAGGTTGTTACCGGGAAAAAGCCTGAGAATCTAAATAAAACAGAATGAGAAGAGCTTGATGAAAAGGCTTTGTCTGCAATCCAATTGTGCCTCGCGAATACGGTATTGCAGGAGGTATTGATGGAGAAGACCTCATCTGCCTTATGGAAAAGGTTAGAAACTCTTTATGCGACTAAGTCTCTGGCTAACCGTTTAGTGTTGAAACAACGTCTATTTACGTTTCGCATGAATGAAGGTGAGTTTCTTAGAGATCACATCAGTCAATTTATTACTCTTTTAAATGATTTAAAGAATGTTGAGGTTCATATTGACGATGAAGATCAGGCTATGCTATTATTGTGCTCTTTACCCCCTTCATACAAGTCTTTCAGAAAGACCCTGATTTATGGCAGAGACAAACTCTCGTTCGAAGATGTGAAGGGTAATTTGTTGAGTAGAGACAAACTCGACAATGAGCTTCATTTGGATAGCAAGGCAAATAGGCAAGCTTCCGTTTTGATAGCATCAAAGAAACGAGACAAAAGGTGTCGTTATTGTAAAAAGTTAGGTCACGTCAAAGCAGATTGTTATAAACTGCAAAAGAAAAGAGCCGCTGAGAGTAACGAGGAAGATGTAGCTGGTGCTAATTTGGCCGATGAAAGCGGTGATGATTTCTTGTTAGTGTCAACGAGCGATAACTCCAAGCTCACGTCCGGGTGGATCCTAGATTCAGGATGTTCTTTCCACATGTGTCCCAATAGAGAATGGTTCTCCACATACAGTTCGGTTGAAGGTGGAGTTGTGTGCATGGGAAACGATTCATCTAGTAAGGTAATTGGAATTGGTACTGTTAAAATTAGGATACACGATGGGACAATTAGGACACTCTCAGATGTCAGGTATGTACCTGATTTACGAAAGAATCTCATCTCCTTAAGTATTTTAGACTTGAAAGGATGCAAAATCAACATCGAGTCGAGCGGCATTAAAGTATCTCGTGGAGCTCTCGTTTTGTTAAAAGGTAAAAGAACTGGCAGTCTTTATATTCTGGAAGGTTCTACAGTGACCGGTGAAATTGGACGTCCCTCGTCTGTTACAGAGTCGAAGTCAACTCATTTAGAGCGGAGGCAACTTGGTCATAGGAGGGAAAAAGGTATGACCGTTTCGTTGAAGAAAGGTTCTCTTTTGGATGCAGGTTTTGAAAAGTTAGGGCACTGTGTTCGTGAAAATCAAACCCGGGTTAGTTTTGATTTGGCAGTGTACAAGTCGAAGGCTAGAAGTCTTCCAGCTTCTAAGCATAGAATCGACTCAGTTAATTCCCTGCATGGTTCAAGATAGGCTCGTGGCGGGCTTTGGCAAAGATGGCATTGTGGAAATATGAGTCAAGGTGGAAATTTGTTAATTATGACTCCTATTTCAGTCAAATTCGAGAAGTAATCTTCTAGTTAAACTCTGTTTATTTGTTTCAATCAAACACTGATTAGTTTAGATTATTTTATTATTATCTGACCTATGGATTTAGCCTATAAATAGGCTCTTTTACAACCTTAGAAAAAAACACCCATTAGATATTAGAACTCATAACACATTTAGAGAATTTTGTGTTTACGTTTTGAGGGTTCTTTATTTTCGGGTTTTCGGGGTTTAGTTTTTTATCTCCATATTTTGTACTCTTCATTCTGTTGTCATTATAGTAAAATTATCTTTGCCCGTGGTTTTTTATCCTTTTTGGAGGAGTTTTTCCACGTTAAAATTGTGTGTTCAATTTCTCAATTTCTTCTGCTATTTTTATTTGTTCGTTGCTTAATCGGGACGATCCTAACAGTAACTTAACCAACTCTTTTTGTCTACATTAACCAACTCTTTTTGTCTACACTTCACCAAATGGATTGAACATCTTCTTTATCCTTAGGGTAGCATAAGGAACAAGATCGTCGACGGCGATTACAACACACTAGTTTGCTTTTTTTTCATCTTGGTGGCTGACATTTGATAATGAGGCTTGACACCCATGTAAGAACTTATATTCGTGTAGGTGATGTTCTCTTTAACGTTTTACATTGGTTCAAGCGTTTTTCTCAATATGGCTTGCCATTTGTCAAGTTCTATTATGATTTCTTTTACTTGTATCCTTTATGCTTTATTTCTTATATACCGAAACCTTATCCTATTGTCCTTGTAATAGTTTTAGAAGGTTAAAATATATTTAGGTTCTTGTAGTCTTCACAAATTTAGAATTTAGCCCCTAAACCTTATAGATTTCAAATTTCAAATTCAATTGTTAATACTGATTTTTTGTTAAATTTTTTGGGGTGACATTTTGAAATGAAAAAAGATACTCACTCAATAACAATGTAACTGGAAAAAATGTTGTTGTAGTGAACCTGAATTTAATAAAATAACCTTAATAGTTGGACCTAAATTTGAAAAGTGGTGGGACTAAATTTATAGAAATAAAAGTATAGGGACTAAATTCCAAGTTTAGGAAGAGTATAAAGAATTATGGTATATTTTAACATTTTTACAAATATAAAAGTTTGATGAATCGTTGTAGAAAAATGAAAGGCATAATAATTTATTTGGCCCTCCAACTTTATGAAAAAAGTTATTTTAGACATCCATTTAAATTTTTCGTTTTTTTAGCCTTTAAACTTTCATTTTTTGCCAAATCACCCCAAAATGGATGAAAAGTTTATGTTTTTAAACTTTGTTGATGTGGATTGCTACGTGGATGACATGTCAGCATTTAATTCCTTTTTTAAAACTTAAAAATTCTAAAAAATATATTTTTTTAAAATTTTAAATTATTAAAATATATAATATATTTTTTAATATTTTTGAATTTTTAAAAATTAAATTAAATGTTGACATGTCATCCACGCAACAATCCACGTGTATGCAAGTTCAAGGGTTAAAAGAGACGAAAAATTAAATTAAGGGCCAAAATGAATTTTTTTAAAGTTAGAGGGCCAAGGAAATCATTATACCAAAATGAAATATAATTATTACTAGTATTTAAGTCTAACACTCCCCCCATCCCCTGGCTTAATAAATGCCATTAACACTCCCACCCACACGTGCACACATCACCACAGCTGTTTTTGTACCTGGCTTTTTAATTAGTAAAATAACTCTTATTTTTTATTAAAGAATAAAAAAATTACTTAGTAAAAAATCGAAAAATTAATTAAGTTTTTATGAAAAATGTATAACAATATTTTTAATTAATGAATATGAAATTAAAAATAATATAGGTGATATTAAATAAGTTTGAGTTAATATTTATATACATGGATGAGTTTAAATAAAATCTTATGCTTATATTTCGGTTGGGTGAGACTAAGCTTGGAAAACTAAGTATGGTATTAATACTATATATAAACTCAACTCAAATTCAATTTGATCCAATTTATGAACACTTTTTCTTCAATGTGATTATAGTTATTTATTTATTTACAAAGGCAGATTTTTATTATATCCTTAAATTTTTTTGAAAATTTTAACTATTAAATGGTAGAAATTTTTTTAAAAAAATTCAATTGGATTTTTTTTTGTAAATTTTCATAAAATCTCCAAAATTTTTAGAAATTCTCATTAAAACCCTCAAAACTTTTAAAAATTTTAATTAAACCTCCCAAAACTTAATGCTAAACATGTACAATAAAATAAAAGATTATAAACATTAAAATTAGAATCAGATTTTTTGGATATCATATTCTAAAAATAGTGAAAAAAAAACAACTAAAATAATTTTATGTTGAATTGAAAATTTTGACATGCTTTAAATTGAATTTGTAACAATCTCCCTTCACTTAGAAAAAATATATTTGGGGTTTTATATGAATTGTAATAGAGATTACTGTAACCCACTGAATTAAATTGAAGGACACAATGATTCCATTGTGTTAAGACTATAGCAAAAAGAAAAAGAGTTGAATTTGGAGGTTAGTTGGTGTCAACTAAAATATTCCAATACAAGGTTAGTTTTCCTAATAAAAAGCTTGTGATTTTGATAAATCCCACTTCATTCTAATCATGCTTATAGAGACCATCTACCGTAATTAGTGGACTAAATGCCTTTTGTCTTACAAGTTATTAATCATCAAAGACCATATCCAAGTAATTAGTGGGCTAAAGGAAGTAATTAAAAAAAAAAAAACTGTTAGTCAAGTCTTCAAAGAAAAACTTATAAACACAAATACTTCAAAGACTTCTCGTGAAAGAGTTTAAGTTTACTCAATCAATTTAGTAGTGAGAGTTTTAGTAGTACTTTAAGAATTTATGAATTTCTTGATAATATATAGGGCTTAGAAGTAACGGTCGAGTGTAGTTCATGCGATTTTGTCTTATTAGAGGAGGTTCAAGGAGGACTTGAGAGATGAAGGAGGGTTTGAATGGAGTTTATATAGAAAAAGGAAGTAGTTTATATTAAAAAAAGAGTTAGGAGTGGGCTCATGTACAGGTGATCTAACCCTAAGGTTGATCGTAGAGCTAAGGAAAGCCTTGTCAGGCTATGACTTAATAGTATCATATGGAGTTAGTAGTAAAATTATGAAAGGTTTTATTGAAAGTGATAGAAGGAATCTTTGGGTGAGCCTTGATGGGAATTAACATTGAGACTTCATTTTTCGATGGTACATGTGAGGGGCGCATGGTAATCTTAAGTTGAACAAGTCTTTCCACAGGCAAATCCTTCTTGGTTAAAGCAATTGAATCAACGAAGCCCTTTAAATGAGATGATTAAATATAACTAGAGCTATAAATAAATACAATGTTCGATAAACAATTCATAAACAATTTGAGTTTATTTGTTTATGTTCATTTGTCAAGTTAAATGAATAGATATGAATAAGATTTTTAAGCTTGTTTTTTAAACAAACCGAACACAAACAAAGCACGCTCAGTTCATTTATATTGATGAACAATCTTATTTATGTTCATTCAAAGCTCATTTAATAAATCAAACTTGTTTTTTATTGTTAGATTATTTTAAGTAATATTATTATAATTTTTTGTGCTTATTTAATTTACTTATGGTATACTTTTTTTTTATTTTTATTCATTAATATTGTTTATGAACATTTAATGTTCACAAAAAAATTCATCTAACTTTAAAAAAGAATATAAACCCCCATAATTAAAAAAAAAGGATGAACACAATTTTAAAATTATTAACAAATATGAACTGAACACGAACAACAAATCTTGATGTTGGGTTTTGTAAATAACATGGAATCAAACCATGTTTCAATTGTGAATGGAACCTATTAGATTCAATGGTGGTGGTTTCTTAAAGTCAATAATAGCATGCCATTCTTCATCATTAACATTAAGGTTAAGACGAATATTGAAGCTCTGGAAATTAATGATAATAACAAAAGGATAAGAACACTGATTTTGTTGCGTGAAAGAAAGCAAAATGTGGAACTTGCCTTTTTCCTCTTTTTTTTTATTAATAATTTTGGATTATTCTTTTTTTTCCCTTTTTTTAAAAATGATATTCAATATTTGATTATATATAAAAAACATGGTGAGCATGAGTAGTTGCGTTAATCAAATTTAGAATTATAAAATTGAGAACACAAGTGTTGATGGATAAGACTAAATTAAGTTTGTTTGATTATTTCCAAAATTTATACCTACACCTCAATTATATGATATTTATTATTAAATAAAAATTTTCTTTTAAATAATATAATTAAATTATTCATAATAAATTTGGACTTAATTAGATGGCTAAACATGGACCATAAAAGGTCCTTTCAGATTAAAATTGAAATTTGAAAGAAAAATGACATTCATGTTTTATATACATATATAACAAATTTTGTTGAATAAAACTACTTGCAAATTATGGTGTTGTATTATGTTGAAGGAGTCCTATGGTGAGCCCCTTTTTCAGTGCCTTTTCCATTTTATATATATATATATATATTAAAAGTAGGGTCTAAAGTATCTTTCTCATGCTGGTACATGTCACATATTTGAATTTTTTTTTAACATTTTATAAAAGTGGTTAATTTTCAATTTTGATCCTTCTAATATGTTTAAATTGAGATTTAATCCTTGTACTTTAATTTCTAAACATGATTTGATCTTTATATTCTTAAAATGTTTTTAATTAGTTAAAATTTTTATAATATAATTAATTAGTTCATATAGTTAATATCGTTAATTTTTTAATTAAAATATTACGTGGTTATAAATAATTTGAAAGTAGATTTATAAATCTAAAAATATATAGAGATTAAATTATTGAAAATAGAAGTAGAAGGACAAAATTTCAAATGTATAAAATATAGAGCATTAGAGTCTTGGTATCAGACTAGTTGACACGCAAACCAATAGAATTAGTTGAAGGAAGCTAAAAATTGATTAAATTGAGTTTTTCTTTAAATATATATTTTTTTTTCTTTTTTAATGGTCTATTCAATTGAACCATACAAACTAGTGATCTAATCAATTCGATTACAGATCTAGTTATTTAAAATTTTTTAATAAAATGATGCAATAACATATGTTTTAAAAAATATTTAAAGAAAATTATATATATTTTTAATTTTTATAGAAAAGCTAATTGAAATTACAAGAAGATATATGTAATGGTCTTTTTTTTTAAATCTAATCTTCATGTGATATTATTATTTATTACCTAAAAAATCTTAGAAGGAGCCTCCCACAACTTTCCCTTTATTTATTAAACTTTATTAATTGATTAAAAATGTAAAAAAACAATTAAATAGAGAAAAATAAAAATAGGAAGGGTTGAATGGATTGAAGAGGACTTCACGTCATGAACAGTCTCTCTCAAATCATTTACCTTTCTCTTAAAATTACTCATTTTAGAAAGGTCAATTTTGCTATTGGTATAATATTATTTGGAGGAGGATAATTAAATTTTGAAAATTTTAATTTTTATGGAATATAAAATTAATATTTTAATTTTAAAAAAAAATATTACTCATACTTGTATTATATATACAGGGGTAACACGAGATGGGCGATAGCAGGGCTTCAGCCTCACTTACACTTTAGTCATTATACTTTAATATGATCAATTGTAGTCATTGTGCTTTTCGAATTGTTCAATGCTAGTCTATATACTTTTTTGAATTTTGAAATTTCAATTCTGATCTAAACAGTAGCTGTTAACTTCATTAAAGTTATGCCAAATTATATAGTTGGTCCCATAAATTGTGAGTTTAGTCCCTATTTTCTAATTTAATCAATTTTAGTTTTTATATTTTCCGAATTTTGAAATTTTAATCCCAACTCAAATGATAATTATTAAATCCATTAACTAAAGTAACGTGACTTTTTCTATGAATATTATGTGAAAATAGCAACTTGACGTAACATTACACGTTTGATAATATGTTTGTTACATAATTTTTTTTTGGAAATACTAAAATTTAACTTAACAAATTTAACAACTATTATTTAGTCATTACAAAAAATTTTAAAATTAAAAAATATAAAAACTAAAAATAATTAAATTAAAATATAATAATTAAATCCAAGATTTACCTTCTAATAACAAAGGGTATTATTTATGGAATCTAGAAATTTTATCAATAAAATAAAAAAGTCTCTTTAGCTTAACAAGTTATACAATCAGATGTCAGGCATGGCTAAAATTTATAAAATATCCATGCCTTATCTTTTGGGTTATAAAAACAAGTATATAAATTTATTTTTAAAATGGGAATAATTTAAGTGTGGGTTTGGATGGACGGTGTAGTGTGTTTAGTTTTTTTTTTGTTACGCTACAATATTACTATAGTATCTAATCTCATTGTCACCGCTGTTTTTACACTAATTATAAGTAAACGTACCGCCATCCAAACTCATTTTAAATTATTTTATAAATGACCCTAATAATTGTTTATTTCATATAGAATAATTTTTTTAGCGATAAAAACTTTTGACAATTTCAAACAAAATAAATAAAATTTTGTGTTTAACAAAAATGTGATGTATTTTTGTGATTGATGAACAAGCAATAGCAAAATAACAATGTCAGCAAATATACTTTATTATAAATGTATAAATCAATCGTCCATATAGGTTACTTGAGTTACTAAATTGCTTCAATTTTAAAACTAATTTAAAGTATCTTTATCCGACCACTGATGTTTTATTCAATAATAAATTTGATATGAGATTATGACATAAGCATAGGAGGGTTAATTCTTTCGCGACAAGTGTTTTAAGTGTCGTATATTTGAAATTAATAGACTATTTAATAAATTTGGTGTTGTCATATGTCTTTGTTGAAAGTTCGAATTGAAGGTGGATTTCATATAGTGAAAGTGCTTCGTCGGATAAATACACAGTCACGTACAAAGGAAATGGTAGCCATTTGCCAATGGTAATAGTTTGAATCCAAGCCTTAAATGACATCAATGGGGTGAATTAGGGGAGGCTGGCAGGGGCCCGACCTTCCCCTAAAATGGAAAATTTCTTATTTAGGCCCTTTAAAATTTTTAAATTTTAAATTAATAAAGGTAAAATTGTACTTTGGCCCCCCTAAAAGTATAAAAATTTGATTTAATCTTTTAAAAGTTTAAAATGATAAAATTATATTTTTACCATTGTAAAAATTATAATTTAATTTTGACCCCTTAAAATATTTTCTGATTTCTCCCCTAAACAGACGACCCGGTCCAACAAAACATTTTCGCTCGATAAACCCTTATCTCCAACTTGAGCTCCCAAAAAAGTTGAGAAATAAAACCCCAAACTCAATCTAGAATAATATTGACCATTGACTCTCATAAACAGCAATAAGGTTAAAATATTAAAAGAAGTTTCACTTTTTTTTTTTAAATAACTACCTAAAATAACTGATTATTTAGATAGAAATTAGAAGTTCCTTATTTTGGTCTAACAATATTTAAAATATATACATATATAATGGTAAATCCATTTTAAAAAAATATATAATAAATTTAATATATTATCTAGTAGTCGAGTTTGACACTTTTTTTAGTGTGATACCTATATTTTGGTATCTAAAGGTAAACAATGTTAATTTTTAGTGTATAATTTTTATTTTAGGGTGAATTCGATGAAAGTTAATTGCTAATACAATTAAGTTTGAATTTTTTATAATTTTATTAATATAATAAATTTAGTGTTAATTGTAAATTTGTTTAATTTTATCTTTAATTTGTAATATACAATCTGATGGATGTGATTTAATTCGAGTTATAAGGTTGATTTATTGAAAGTTAATTGCTAATATTATTAGCTAATTATGTATTTCCATCTAATCAACTTTAAAACTCGAATTATACACTAAAAAGTTAACATTGTTACCTTTAGAAACCAAAATATATAACTTTTATCAAATATATGTACTAAATTGGAAAAAAAATCCAAACTCATAACAAATTATGTCTTAAGTGAATATAATATCAACACAACAAATTTAAAAAAAAAAAGGCTTAATATAACATTTAATACCTGAACTTGACATCTTTTCCTAATTTGGTACCTAAACTTGACACTTTTTCTTAAGTTGGTACATAATCTTTTTGGGGTCCAATTTGGTACCCAAACTTAACTCGTTTTCTTAATTTGATACTTAATCTTTTTTTTTTGTTCGGTTTGGTACTTGTCAAACGTTTTACAAACTATTCCAATATACTAAAAATGTTATTTCTTTATGAGGTAGCAAAAATAATCAATCTATGCCCGACATGTGACAGATGATATAATATTTTTTTGTATTTTATATGTTCAATTACTTTTAGTTTTATTTAATTAATTAATCATTTTATTAACTGAAAATAATGAATTTCTTTTAATTTGGGGTTTTAATTTGTTTCTTATCTAATATTAATTTCTTAAACATAGCTCGATACTTATTTTTTAAACATGAATTTCTTGTAATACTGACACTATTTTTGTAGCATAAAAAAACAATTTTAACACCGTCAGTATTTTGCATAATTTGTATAATATTTAATAAATTTAGGTACTAAATTAGGAAAATAAAAAGCCAAGTTCTAGTACCAAATTGGGCCCAAAAAAAGTTAGGTATCAAATTAGAAAAAAGTGTGAAATTTAGGCACTAAATGATATATTAAGAAAAGAAAAGAAAAACAAATGTATGAAGTTTAGTTATAGGGTGAGCCATTGAGTATTAATTAAGTAGGCATGTTTTTAATGTATTTTCTATGCATTTGTGCATGCTTAGAATTTGTACAATAATTACTCATAAATAAAGACTTCTAAAAATGGGAAAAAAAACTTGTCAATTCAATTCAATTAATTAAATTAAAGAATTTAAATATTATATTTTAAAGGTTTGTAACGTACACCCTTTGGAATTCAACCCTACAATAAAACGGCCAAATTGTAAATAAACATTATTTATTTAATCACAACTTTAGTCAAATTGTTGACCACCTTGTCCCCCTCCCCCCCCCCCCCCCCAAAACAATAATTTTCACTGCTTTACTCCATTAGGTTTCACAGCACAGTAAAAGAGTTTAAAAAGGAAATCACTTTTTCCTCCCACTCTTCAAATATTTGACCCCACAAGCTCTTTTTTATCCAAAATGGAAACCCACTTTTTGACACAAAGGGTAAATTTGTCCATCAAAAGTTCATATGTTTTTGGCCATAATTAGTGGTGCTCCTCCATTCTTTTGCCGACGGTGGTGGCGCCTTGGCCCCACGCGGTTAACGACAAGCGCGCGAGATTAAAAAAATAAAATTATCTATAGCATGTTTAGATATATATATTTTTAACTTATTTTGACCGTTGATCACGGACCAATAGTATCGAAACATCTCGACCGTTAGATTAAAAACCAACGAAAAATTACTTCCGTTGGTTTACCCCTTTTTTTAATTCACGAAATGGTAAAAAAATGAGCTTATATTTAAATACATAACTTACAAGGCTAAAATAGAACAGACATCCTCTGAAAGCAAACTGCTGCTATTGTTCTTGCCTTTGCCTCCTTCCCTTTCTTGTTTCTGGGTTCTTTTCTTTGTCTTGTTTTGGGGTTTTGGCTTTCTTTTTCGACGGCTACTTATGTTGTCTTTGATGCTCACTTAACGAAATAGAAAATTTTGTGAACTCTCGAAGGGCAAAAGCTTGAATTTGAAGAAGAATTCGATTTTTTTTTATTTTTTATTTTGCTTTTTATTATGAAGATAACGATTTAGAAGCTGGTAAATGTTGGTTGAACCTTCTTTTCAAATAAGGTGATACTTACTTAGGCGGAATTTTTTTTTTTCCATTTTTATACTACTGATTTTATTATTATTCGTTGTTAATTTTGTTATTGTTTTGCAGCTAAACTCACTAAATTTTTTTTTTCATTTTGGCAGGCGAAAATTTTCAGGTGAGAAAGTGGCGTTAATCTCAAGGTTGTCAAAAAAAGAAATAGCAATTAATCGGAGTATGCAAAAAAAAATAGTTTGACTTCATAGAAAAAAGGGTTTTTTTTTTTTGTTTCTTTTTGGTGTTTGGATTTTGGGTGTTTTGATAATGTCGTCGACTACTTCATCGGAGATGCAAGAACCGAGCATCGACACTGATAAATTAAGTTACGAAATCTTTTCGATTCTTGAAAGTAAGTTTTTGTTTGGCTACGATGATCAGCAGAAGCTATGGATTCCGAAACCGATCTCGCCGGCGTCTGAATCGCTGCCGTTGGTTCAACCGGGCGATGAGAATCCGATGTCGGCGATCAAGAACCAGAGGGGTAAAATATGTATTTTGAGTATCGACAGCGGCGGCATGCGGGGAATTCTGAGCGGTAAAGCTTTGGCTTATCTCGAACACGCGTTGAAATCCAAGTCGGGTAATCCAAATGCTCGAATCGCCGATTTTTTCGACGTGGCCGCCGGTTCCGGCGTCGGTGGTATCTTCACCGCCATGCTTTTCGCCACCAAAGATAACAGCCGCCCGATTTTTACCGCCGAGGAGACGTGGCGGTTCCTTGCTGAGAATGGGAAGCGGATGTACCGGTCCGGGAAAGGTAAAAACGGCGGTATTTTAAACAAGTTTTTTAAAAACGGTTCGACCGGGTCAAGTTCAACCGGTTTGGAAAAGGCGGTGAAGGATACGTTCACGGCAGACGGAAGGAGTTTGACGTTGAAGGATACACTGAAACCGGTTTTGATCCCGTGTTACGATCTTTCCAGTACGGCGCCGTTCCTGTTCTCGAGGGCGGACGCCTTGGAGACGGACAGTTTCGATTTCCCATTATGGGAGGTTTGTCGTGCCACGTCGGCAGAACCGGGATTATTCGAACCGGTCAAGATGCGGTCTGTAGATGGTCAAACTAGTTGCGTGGCGGTTGATGGTGGGTTGGCAATGAGCAACCCGACCGCCGCCGCAATTACGCACGTGTTGCATAATAAACAGGAGTTCCCTTTTGTTAGAGGGGTCGAGGATATATTAGTGTTGTCACTGGGGACGGGTTCGCTACTCGAGATAAGCTACGAATATGAAAAAGTGAAGAATTGGAAGGTCAAGGATTGGGCTAAACCGATGGCTCGAATATCCGGTGACGGCTCAGCCGAGTCGGTGGACCAAGCCGTGGCCATGGCTTTCGGACAATGCAGAAGCAGCAATTACGTAAGAATTCAGGTATTGTATCTCAGTCTCACAACTCACAACTTTATCGTTTTTATTCCCATACATGAATGTTGAGAAAAAAGACAGTTAAAACTCCAGTCTTTGGTCCTTTCCAAGACAACGGAAACCAGGCTGGTAATAAGGGTCTTTGTCTTTTACGCTTTGGAATTGTTGAAGTGGGGGTTCAATGGGGGGCCATTCATGCTTTCTGATTTCCCATTTTTTCCTTATTGTTGTTTACTGCTAAGCTAAGTAATTCTGGATTTTATAGATACCAATTGACATTTCTTTGAAAATGGGGCCGTTGAATTGTCTAAGAATTTCTCTTCTCTTGTAATAGAGAAGTTTTGTTTAGTCCTCCAAGTTATTGAATAATATAGGAATGTTTTCAAGACTTGGGAGAAAAATGGACCTGCAATTCAGGGGTGGGGTTGTTTGTAAGAAGTAAAAGCTTGTATGGGGACATCATTGGAGTAAAGCTAAAAATATGCCATTTATGATTTCACGTCCCTATATCTAGTATAGTGTGGCAAACATGCAATTCTATGATTAGATTAGGTCCTGGGTTCAAGTCGATAGATATGGAATTCGTATTCGGGTGTGGGTGTTGGTTTTTATGATTTTTACCCTACCCATAAAGGTGTTGAGGAAAATAAATATTAAGTGGTGGAGTCCCTTCATTTATTTATTTCTCTTCCCCTGACCTTTTGTTCAAAACAGGCTTTTTTTAGTATTTAATTACTTTCTGTACAAACCTTAATTGTTTGCTTGCGAACCTAGAAAGATTGGATTTCTCATTTATTTCTTCCCTAAAATTTTTAAAATTGATCTCCAAACCCTAAGCCTGATAGATGAAAATCAACAGTGCATCTGAAATGAAATATTTGGTGCGACAGGCAAATGGGACCAGTTTAGGACAGTGTGGCCCAAACGTAGACACAGACCCCAGCCCCAGCAACGTAAAGATGCTGATCGCCATAGCCGAGGAAATGCTGAAGCAGAAGAACGTAGAGTCCGTGTTGTTCGGAGGCAAAAGGCTGGCCGACCAAACCAACTTCGAGAAACTCGATGGTTTCGCCGCTCAACTCGTGCTTGAACATCAGAGGCGGAGTTGTAGGATTGCTCCCACTGTCGCTTTCAAGCAACCTAATAACCCTAAACCCACCACCCCTTAAGAAAATTTTCATAATTTTCTCGAGAAAATTTGTACCAAATATAATTTATATAAATATAAGGAAAAAAAAAAGGTATGCTTTTCTTTTCATTCCATGCATTACTATAGTAGTGTTATATACATATATATATTTATTTATTTTAATGTTTGTTCAAAGAAAGCATCTTAAAGAGTGGACCCTTTTAATTAATAGAAATGATCAAATGGGGACATTTGGTTTTATTAGGGAAGATGCTGACATTTTTATTATGTTATAAAGTTATGGAATGAGTTTTGATGATTTTGTCAAACGTAATTATTATTATTTTTTGTATAAATGTCATAATTCAATGTGACCCATTGTATCAAGGTTTAACTCGATTTATTTATCCAATCTAGTACTTTTCTTATATATAATATATGACCATTTTGACCTTTTTACTCCAAATCCAAACTTACTTTTTCAACTCTTCAAATGTCTTTTTCAAGTGGAAGGCAGACCATTTCCATACCAATACAATTTCTCAAAAGGGTGGCTAACATATATCACTTTGTTGGACTCGGACTCAATTTAAGAGAATTTTTTAAAGTGTTATCCGTTAAAAGTTGAGAATTTCTCCACAGTAGTTAGTATTGTTTTTGAAATGCTTATACTCAATCTTTGGGTTTGTCTACCAACTTATTGAAGAGCCTTAAGGGATTTATAAAATATTAGCACCATGCTCACCAAAAAAATGTAAGCATTTACTCTTGATGGAGTTTAAACCCATGCTCTTATATATATTTATGGATAAGATGAATATCACCCGAGCATAAAATCAAGCATAAACATTTTTTATATTATTAACTTCTTACAGATCCATCTTTCCTCAACAAACCTTAATATTGTTTATTACATAGTGTTTTGCAAGGCTTGAATTGCCATTTCATGTATATGATTCAAAGAAAAAAAAAATAAGAACAGAAAGGGAAACAGTGATGTGGGGAATACAGCTCCCAATGCTGTCTGCCTACCGACACTTGTGGCTTTGAAAGAATTAAAGGGTAACTTAGTCATTTTATGGGGACAAATCTCTCATTGAATATATATATAATAAATGAAGAAAGAAAAATGAGAAAAGGTCTGTCCGATTCCGTAGTCCTGATAAAAGGGTTTGCCTCTTTGAGTCTTGTGATCATGTTATTCTTGAAAAGTTTCAAATTCTTTTTCCTCAATTAAATTTCTTATTTTATATTTAATTTGATCTATATAGCTGATAAAAGATATGGTAATATATTTTTTTATTTTTTAATTATATAAAAAAGTTTCAGTTTTTTTATTTATAAAAATCTTATTTTAGTTCAATTATATATATTTTAAAAGTAAATGTAAGTCAATTTATTTCATCATTAAACTTAAAAAAATTATGAAATATTTCTTAAATTATTTGAAAGTTTTCGTTTAAGTCATTGAATTACTAGGTTTTTTTTTTTTTTAAGTTTGGCTAAAAAACTTAATTGACAATCCGACGATTGATATAGTAAATTAATATCCATCGATGAGTAAAAAAAAGAAAGATATATGGGCATATTTAAAAAAAAATTATAAATTTACTAATAATTTAGTGACGGTGGGAGTGAAGTTGCAAAAAGAAAATAAGATATATAGGCAGCTTAGAGGTGATCATGGGTTGGGCTACTCGGCCCGGCCCGACGGTCCGTCCGAAAAATGAGAGGGTTCGAGTAAAAATATAAGCCCGAAATATGGGTTTGGGCAAAAAAACAAGGCACGTTTAGAAAACAGGCCGGGCCTCGGGTAAAATTTTTTGGCTCGGGCCCACCCTGGCCCGGCCCAAATTATATATTAAATATATATTTTATTTTTAATCAAATATACTTTTTAATTTTACATATTTTTATTTATTTTTTGTTCTAATATTTGTTTTAAAATTTTTTATTTAATGAAAAAATTAAAAAAATTTAATATGAACCGGATCGGGCTCAAGTTTATTTAATTTTCTTTTGGGCCAGGCTTGGAGAAATTTCGAATCCGGCAGCTTTTACTTTATGGAAGTGAGATATTAAGGTACTGTAAACACAAAGGGTGGGGGGGGGGGGGGGGGGGGATCTCAGTGGGATACTTTGCCTGCTACACGACACGCATCATTTATCAACTCCACCTTTCTAACATCGACTGGTCGGTCATAATTTTTTTTTAAATAAAACGAATATAAATGCCATATTGCATCAATGAAAAAAAAAATTAATTTATGTAGTCTTAATAAATTTAAATTTAAATTATTGTATTTTTACTTTCGAGAATCTAGTTTTTATATTTTTTAGATTTTAAAATTTAAGTTTAATTGTTAATGTTAATAATTTTTTCCGATTAAATTTATTGAGGTGATATTTTTAAAAATACTTATAATAATTATGTAATTAAAAAAATTAACGTTTTTAATAAATTTAAATTCAAATTAATCCTAAATTTTAAATTTTAAAATGTAAAAAAATTAATTTCTGAAAATATAAATATATAGATTAAGTTCTATATTTATATATTTTAACCATAGGTTGTGAAATCTAATTTTTTTTTTTAATGTATAAAAACAAATTAATGAAAAGTATAACCTTTTCCCATCTTATATTCCCTACTTTTCCTCACAAAGTCCAAATTGTTATCCTTAAATTATTCCTTCCATTTCTCTACCAATTCTTATATAATATGTACACCAAAATTTTTTGCTTCATTATAAACTTTGGGTATCAAACTTTCTTTCACTATTTATAAAAATTAATCTTTTAGAGTTTGTAACTAACATGCTACTAGGGCGAATTTGAGGGATACTATTTTTTTAATCGGGTTCGGGTAGATATTAAAGGTCTTGAGCGACTGATCTGACAGAACAATTCAAAAGATAAAGAAGTATCATTAATTTCTTCATACTCGTTACAAGCTTGAAGTACCGTTTGTACGAATAAGAATCCCCTTCGCTACATGATTTCTTCTTCATATAGATAGAAATAGGATTTAATGGGCAATTACTTAGAAGTACATTTTATACAACAGTCCTTCCTATATGATAAAAAAGGATCCCATGATCCTGAATTGATCTTACCATTGCCCCAAATGAAAGTCATGCAATTTAATCTTTTTATGAATTATGAAATTTTAAGTTAATATATGATAAATTTATACTTTGGGCTCTTAAAATGAAAAAAAAAATGTTTAGTCCAATGATGAAATCATAAATTAATAAACAATAAAATTATATATTGACCTCTCAAAAATTTATAATTCAATTTCGACACTCACTAAACAAATTTCTAGATTCACCCTTACTTCATAACAATGCTGTCCTCCAAAGTTCGAATCGAAGTCCTCCCATTAATAATACAATATGCCTTATCATTGCATTCAATACTTGAGTATAATAACTTTAAATCCAAAACATAAACCTTAAAATGGACATAAAAAATTCAAAAATTAAAAAAACTCCATAAACTAAAGTGGACAAAATAATACCATCCTCTTTAAGTAATATTAGAAAAATTAAAAATAAATAAGAAAAAATATATTCTATTCAATTAATTTTGCTTGATCATGGTGAACATAATAACCCACATATATAGGTGGACAGTCTTTTCTCAAAACCATAAATATGAGCCACAGTTCTTTACTTGATCTTTGGTTCTTTCCTCTCTTTTTTTTTTTCCTTTTCTTTTTCATTTTTCTTCTCATTTTAATTTTAGGGTAAATTATTTAGTTTGATCACTCAATTTTTAGGGTGCTTTCATTTTGGTCACTCAAAATAAATTTCTTGCAATTTGGTCACCCAACTTTTAGGGAACTTTCATTTTAGTCAGTTAAGCGTTAAATCTCTAACGGCACTTAACTGTACACAACACATCATGTTTGCACTTTCATTTTAGTCACCTAACTTTTAGGTCGCTTTCATTTTTAGTCACCCAAAAATATCTTTTTTTAAATACTGACTGGGGTAAAAAAAAATCAAGGATTAAAGTGAAAAAAAAAGTAAAAACTAAAATAATACACAAATGTGTCAAAATGTACTTATTTATCCCATTGCTGAAAAATCTAATTTTGGGTTTTGAAATATAAATTTTAAATATTAAGATTCAAAAATACAGTAGTAAATCGGTTGACATCATCAGTGGATTAAAAAAATTCAACAATCTTAAGTTATTTTAAAAATTATCAATGAAAATTATTGTCTTTAATAGTTGTCTACGAAATCCAAATTCCTTTTGGTTATATGAACTTGGATCTTCCATGCTAAGCTAAAACAGAGATAAGCAAGTACAATCTCACAATTTTTGTGTATTGTTTTAGTTTCTATCACTTTTTCACTTTAATCCTTTATTCTTTTACCCCAATTAATACTTAAAAAAATATTTTTCGGGTGATTAAAATTAAAGCAATCTAAAAATTGGGTGACTAAAATGAAAATGTAAACAAGATATGGCGTATACAGTTAACCGCCAATAGAAATTTAGCGCTTAAGTGACTAAAATAAAAGTGTCCTAAAAGTTGGGTGACTAAATTGCAAGAATTTCATTTTATGTAACTAAAATGAAAACACCTTAAAAGTTGAGTGACCAATTAAGTAGTTTACCCTTAAACTCATTGCATGGAAATTGCAACGGTGGAGAAGGGATTTTAGGGTATTTTTTTTGACAAGCAACCAACAATATCCCAGGAGATTATAGGATTGGTTGGTGGCCCACAAACTCATAATTTATCTGTGTTATAATCGTGTTTAATTTAATTTTATATACGTAATTTTTTAAATAAATTAATAAATAAAATTTTAAAATATTTATGTAATATTATTTTATGTTAAGTTATTTATTCATATCATATCACATTTTAATGTAGGGATGAAGTATGAACTCTTTCATTCATGTATATTGAAACTTTGTTAAATTATACCACTCCATCTCTTTTTTAGTCTTTTTAGGC
Source organism: Gossypium australe (assembly GCA_005393395.2). Lineage (NCBI taxonomy): Eukaryota > Viridiplantae > Streptophyta > Magnoliopsida > Malvales > Malvaceae > Gossypium > Gossypium australe. Next base: position 135,663,685 of record CM016623.1, read on the forward strand.
ACATAAAAAGATGATGTAACTTAAAAAAAATTCATAAACTTTTAGATTTAAATATGTCTTAATAATATTTTGTAGCGGATATAGTCAAGAGATAGAATAGTGGAGCTTTCCAGTTACTGATAATCTAGTTTGTAGACGGTGAAATTCTTGGGATCGATTGGGTATCTAGGTTTCTTTCTTTTTTTCTTATTCCGACCTAGGTTTATTTTATCTTATTTGTTTCTGTTCCTGGTTGTTTTGTAAACATTATCAAACGATGTCGTTTTGTTGAATAAAAATATGTAAATAGTGTTCATTTAATTACTTATTTAAACAATTAAAATTTGAAAAACTCTTTGTTGTTACTTTCAATGTTAAAGAGTAGTTGTGGGTGATATTTGATTGGGTTGTTTTTAGCTAAAATATACGTAAAATACTATGATTCCCTTTTTAAGCATATAACTTATGACTCCTTTCTTCTTTTAGGCTTTTTAAGCATAAAAAGACTCCACGACTTGAATGCAAAAGAAGAATTATGAATATTTAAATTATATTGAAATACATTGAATGTCATTTTTTTATATAAATAATCCATTAATTAATTAGATTAATACTTATCTAAAAAAAAGTGTTCATCATTTAAATAATAAGAGCATGCCTTGTGTACAATTGGTTGCATAGGGCAACCTTTAAAATAAAAGTTGATAATTTTTTATAAATTCCAATGATAGGGTGAAGTCTAAACAATTAATGCTGACTAGCACCCGGGTCACATTTGGGGCGATGAACACTCTTAACCATAAGACTATCACATCAGTTCAAATAAAAGTTGACTTTGATCTCAAAATAAATTATTTTGTATGAAAAATGAAATGGATTGGTTAATTAATTTGGCAGTTTTCTTTATTTTTTGATTTAAACAATTTATAACAGCTTTTGAGAAAGGTTTTGAAATGAAAGTGAAGATGAAGAAAATGAAAATATTTATTTGTTACCAAAGGGAAAAAAAGCCATTTCTAATGGCTTTTTCTTCTTTAAAATTGTCAACTTGGTCACCAAATTAGAATCCCAAAGTTCTCGTTTCCCTTTTATATGTGTGTGTTTTCCCCAAATAAGCAAACTTTGTTCGAAAGTTTTCTTCTCCTTTTGTTCCTCCCCCCCCCCCCTCCCCCCCCCCCCAAAAAAAAAAAAAAGAAAAACCCTTAATTTGATCAATAATTCCCTCACTTAATACTTGTTTTGACCGGTGGAATTATTACCTTCTACTTTAATTTCGGGATAAACTATTAAAATAGTTACTTTTGTTTGTCTCAAGTTACGTTTTAGTTACTTGTGTTTGAAATATTATGTTTTAGTCACTTACGTTATTGTGTTGTAACATTTTAGCCACTAAGGGCACGTTTGGTTCGCTGTAATGGAATAGAGCTGTAATGGAATAGAGATGTAATGTAATAGAGCTGTAATAAGTAATTCAACTGTTTGGTTGAATGGAATGGAATAGAGCTGTAATAGAATTCTTGTGTTTGGTTGAATGGAATGATGTTGTAATAGCATAAGGAAAAGAACTAAAATGACCAGAATACCCTTAGCAGAATTTTTGTTAGGTAGATGATTATTGTTATTGTTATTAAATTTTAATAAGGTTATTATTGAAAATAATTTAATAAAAATAATAAATAATTTAATTATATTTTAACATAATTATTAAATATAATTTAATAAAAAATATAATTTAATAACATGCTTAATATAATTATTATTATATGAATTAAAAAATCTTAATATATAATACTATAAAATATAATTTTTTTATTATTTTTAAACTGCAATACATATATGTGCTAAAATATCATTATTGAAACAAATAATTTAATTACTTTACAAAAAAATATATTAGAAGTAATTAATTAACTTGAGAATTATATTTCACATCCAAGCATAAATTCATATATTAACAAAAAGTTACATGATTTCATTATTTTATATGTCATAATCTATATGTTTTAAAATTTTACAACATCAAAAAGTTACAACATTGTAATGACATTCTATCATGTCATTATACCATCCAAATATTACAAACACAAAAAGATACCAAAATATAATATATACTTTTACTTAATATCTTTTACTTAATAATAATATATAATTAAATAATATACTTATATAATAAGTATATATACATGTATTTTACAAATATATGTATATTAGTATCACAAATGTCGCCATATGCACCATATATTTGTCTTAATTTAATTTATTCATCACATAATATCAATTTAATAATAACAAATACATTAAATATTTACTTAAATAATAAGTAAATGCAAACATGTATTACAAATGTATGTACAATATATTTATTACACATGTATTTTATTTTTACCATACACTTGTCTTTCTTTTATTTATTTAATAATAATTAATTTAAAACTTTAAACATAAAAAAATCCAATAATTAAGATTTTATCTAAGTTTGCCGTCACATCTATAAATATTGGCTTAATTGTCATTTTGGTCTTTTTTATTTTCTTTTAATCTACAACTAAACTTTCACACTTTATTCAATTTAATCTTTTTCTCCTAATTATCCTTAATTTAAGCTAATTCACTTTATTAAACTTTAATTAACCAATCACTTAACTTCGTAAATATTTTTAATAGATATTTACATATTCATTTTTCAGCAACGTAGACCCGAAAATACACTTTTTCGATGACCGTAAAATTCGGATCATTACAATTATAACACATGATGAATCAAAGAAAAATAGATTATCATTCAACAAGTCTAGTACGATACAAAAAAATAATTCAAACACCACTAAAGTTTCATAAACTAGATACATGAAATAACATAAACATCGTAACATTTACTATTTTTACCCTAAACCTAACTAATTTCTAGATGCTTGCCATTCATTGAACATTCGGTTGGCTAGTTCCATCCTCCAAGTAGCCCATGCATCCGATGGATGAATATTTGCGATATTCGATTCATCATCATCTATCACATTACTAGGTAATCTTTCTTCCAACTCCGCTTCAATAGGATCGATACTCATATAGGTTCTAATAAAATTATGGAGCAAACAACATGCAATTATGATTTTATTGTGCACCCTCACAGGATAGAATGATGGACTCCTAAGTATTCCCCATCTAAGTTTTAATAACCTAAAACATCTTTCAATAACATTACGCGCTGAAGCATGTTTCATATTAAAAAATTCTTCCGGAGTACTTGGTTGGTAACCCTGACGCCACTCATTCAAATGATATCTTTGTCCTCTAAATGACGCAAGAAATCCCTCACAGTTTGTGTATCCAGCATCAACTAGATAATAACAACCTATAAAAAAGAAACTATTTGTCATGGTTAATTTCCCATAAAAGTATGATCTTAAAAATTAATTCAAATTCCTATAATTTGCACTTTACCATGCGGAACTTTTAGTCCATGTCTCCTACTAATAGCATCTCGAAGAACTCGTCCATCAGCAACAGAACCTTCCCAACCAGGAAGAACATAAACAAAATGCATATCAGGTGTACAAACACCTAACATATTTGTTGCTATGTCACCTTTTCGCGTTCGATATCTAGATTTATCAACTTCTGGAACCCTAATCTTGATGTGGGTTCCGTCTAAAGCACCTAAACAATTCTACATCACATGTATAAAACCTCGAGTTAAGATACTATATTTAAATGTAAAAGGATTAAATTATGTACGAGCTATATATAGTATTCACTTCAATACCTTGAACCATTTCCACCTTGGGTCTGTAGAATTAGCTGTAATTGGCTCTGCCTTTTTAAATAACACACCTTGTAAGCGTATGACAGCATTTAAAACATTGTGAAATGATCTGCTAACGGTTTCCCCAGACCTATTAAAGTGATGCTTGATAACTCTATTTTTAAGGTGATGAGAAATGATATGTAAAAACATTGCCACTTGCTCATCAACAAGCATGTTCCTTGACGACTTCAATCCCCCTAAAGTTTGTAACATCTCACATAGTTTAAAAAAGGTAATTCTATTCATTCTAACTTGTTCAATACAAGTCTCGTCACTAGCATATACAAGTCTCGTCACATAATCTCGTTGTGCATAAAAATCTAAAATATAGGATCTAATCCTTGGTCTATAAGTATGTAGGCTATGGATGGCACCTAATGCAAGTAAGAACCAACTCGCAACAGTACACATTTGCAACCATATTGTAATAGCAAGACCAATTCTTTTGCGCCTCACACTTTGTCCTATCAAAGGCAGACGAGCCATAACTGCAATATATTAAAGTTTCAATTTCTTCAAATCATAGTAAAAGGCTCACATTTCTTAAATAATAATTTCAATAACTGTAAAACAAAATCAAAGAATATAATTGCCATATAACTTACAGTGTTTCAGTGAATACAAGATGCTCAACTCTGTAACTCCAAAATTCTTTGGATTCACAAACTCTATAACTCCAAAATTCTTTGCTGCATAGTTAAAGCATAAAGCAAGCATTCAGGAGAAGAAATTAAAAGCCTAATTGTTCCTCCTCTTTTGTATAGTTAAAGCATAAAGCAAGCATTCAGAAGAAGAAATTGGGACACAAATTAAATCTACCTCCATTAGTTTTAGAAATTGGTTTTCCCAGCATTTATCAATGCAGTTTTTTTTATTCAAATTTTCTCAAAAATAGGAGGACACCATACGTATTTCTTTGTCAAAATTATATATCCTTGAAAATATTCATTACGATTCTCATTCAAATTTGATTGAGGTTTTTGTTCTCATTTATAGATTCAATATAATTGATCTTTTACCAAAACCATGATAATGTATTTTTCATATTTAATCATCTCTATAATTAAGCACAACCGATCATATCAATTGATTCAATGATCATTTATAAGAAACAACCAACCAAACAACAACCGAAAAGGTAATTTTAGTTTAAAATAATAATTTAAGAATATATTATTAAATTAAAATTTGATGGTTTAATTGATACTATAAAATTAAAAAAATAAATTGAACTGAACTGATAAAAATTTATTAAATATTTAAATTATTGTTGTATAAATGAAGAAAGGAAAAATATGGGATGAAAATGAAAATGGGAAACGGACCAAAAATAAGTAAGGTAAGGCTTTAAATCATGAATGAAAAAGATATTTGCCTTAAAAACGGACAATTATTATGTCTCCTGTTTATGTTGTTATCATCTGAAAATCTGCAAAATCATGGAACTTATAGAAGCTATTACATGAAATGTTGCACAAGAACCTCTAGCAACTCTTTTATATCAGCTATATCATGAAATGTAAGTGTTAGCATTTTTTTTCCTTCCTTTTATCTGATCTACTATTACTAGGACTGAATTGGGAACTGTGACTACAATAGATGGCCCTTCCTATTTCAAGAAGTCTCTAGCTGATGCTAAAAATCATTAATGGCTTTTGGTGTAAACCATGGGAATTTGTTTTTGTTCCTATAAAAACCTTTGGATATAAACTAGGGTCGCCTGCCCTGCGTTAGACATTTGTGGTTTTCATACTAAAAGAACCCAGATATACAAAACTTTTAATTAATTGAACACCAAAAAGGAACAAAACGACAAGCAGTGAGCATTGAAGTAATTTGTAACTTCGAAAAAAAAGAGGCTAATTCACAAGCATTACTGATATTAAACCTGGGATTTTGCTTTGATCCTCTTTCACTACTGCATTAATACCTTTTTCTTCTTTAAAGAAATATATGACAGTAAATGTTTCCCGAGCTTGAAAAATTGGGTGTAAAAATATATGGCAGTAAACTATTAATAACTTGGCTTAATAAAATATATTTCTACATATATTTCGGTAAACATTTTAAAAAAATAAAATGAATCCAACAGTAGAAGTTTTGGCCATGCGGTAAGAAACTTTATTCTAAAATCTCAACTATCATTTGATTGCTTAAAATTGAATTCCATGACATGAATTGAAAACCAAATCTGGTAGCCTTTTTATGAACTCTTAACTTGAAACCCCTCAACTTTTTTGTGGTAATGCATTGAAATCTCCAAACTCCATAATTGAAAATATGTCTGCAATATTCAACAGCACTATATCTACAAATGCCAAATAGATAATGGTCTCAAAATCTCAGTTCAAGCACGAAGCATAAAGCAAGCATTCAGAAGAAGAAATTAAAAGCCTACTTGTTCCTCACCTTTTGTATAGTTAAAGCTCGGACTATAATGGTTCATTGGAAACAAAATAGACTAAACAGAGAACATAGTATTAGATCAAACATAGTTCATTGGAAACAGTGACAACATACTGCAATTTCAAGAAGGATAAAAAAAAGGTCAATAATAATAAGCATATACCAGAACAAAAGGAAAACGATGAAACCAACATCCAAGGCTGATTTGCAATCTTTAGCAAAAAAAAAAAAACACAAATTTGATTTTCAAAGTTAGATGATCTGTGCAAAATGGATAAAATTACCAAAGCATCAACCTTCTGAATTTCCAAAATGACAACAGTTTTAATTTATCCAAAACAAAAATCAATCAAAAGTTGCCATATATTCAAGCTCCAAATTAAACAATATAAGTAATATAAAACATTCACTTTCTGCAACAAAACTAGCAGGCAAAATCCTTTGATATAAGAACCAAAGCTCACTTTCCAGAACACACAGGCACACACATATATATGAATAAGAATAAAAGCATGAAATTTGCAGGCAGGGGAATTGAACTTTATTTCAAGTTTTGCAGTAACAAAATGACTAATTTCCCATTTCCACTATAACTTCATCCCTGAATGTATTAAATATCATGCATGATGAAACAATAAGAACAAAAAAATTGGTTCATAAAACCTAGAAGTAAAACAGCACATCATGATCATAATATACATAAGCTTTTCTAATAATTACCACATCAGTAAAGTCAAATTCCATAAATCCAAAATAAATAAATAAGTAAGACTAGTGGCTTTAATCCTCATTAAAACAAAAACCCAGGAAAAATAAAGCAGCAAAAACCAGAGTTCACTATATAAAGATACAAAACCTTGATCAAATCCCAGATTATTGAAGCAATCAAACAAGGTACAAACCCAATTCAAAAGTCATCACTTTTACAGTAAAAACTAACAGCAATCGATAGTCAATAACAGCGAACATGAAAAACAAAAGAAATCTAAGTTCAATGAAGACAAATTAATGATCGCCCATTCATACTGTAAATGCAACGACTAAGAATAGAGGATTAAAGAAAGAAGAATCGATAAGAATTAAGAGAATAACAACAATTACAAGACATTATATAAACAGCCAAATATCTAAACAGCCAAATATCTACCAATCACAGAATACCCAGAAATTTGAACAGCCAAATATAAACAGCCAAAACTTGAAGTACCATATTCACTTCCAAACATCTTTATTTCTAACAAAATACCCAGAAATTACTCAATATCCCTGATCCCAAATAGATCCAAAGCACCAAAATAAACCCTAGTTCTAAAAAAACCCACAAATTAATAAAGAGTGAATCACCAAAATAAGTAAGCAATGCAAGAACATTTACCTGGAAGCCACTGAGATCATCCGAATCTGCAGCTTTTACCAGGAAGCAAGGGGGTCGGGACTGAGATGGCTGAGTGGGAGGCAGGAGACGAAGGAAGCAGCTTCTGTTTGCTCTTGTTTTTGGGGCGCTTGAGTTGAGAGGGTAAAAAATGGAAATGAATAGCTAATCGGTGGTCTGGGAAGGGAATAGAAATCCCCCAAAAATCAGCCAATTTTTGGCATAGACGCGTAATGGAATAAGCCCGTAATAGGGCATTCCATTGAACCAAACGGATGATTAGGTGGGCCCACCGGATAGGGGTGTAATGGCATAGCCATTACACCCAACCAAACATGCTGTAAGTGTTAATTGTTGTTAATGGTGTAACGCTAAGCTAACGTGGCACGCTAAATCACTATTCACAAACGAAAATTTTAGGTTAAATTATACAATTGGTCCCTATATTTTTTTCATTTTAAGCAATTTTTTTTCTTTTATGTTAAAAGAGATGGAGAAGGGAGAAAAATAGAAGGAAAAGTAGAAGATAATGGAAAAAAAAAGGTTAAAAAAACATAAAAGAAAAAAAATTAAATTGCTCAAAACGAAAAAATATGGAGACCAATTGTATAATTTAACCTTTTTTTGTTTGAAATGATGCTTTAACATGTCATGTCAGCTTACTGTTACACCGTTAACAACAATTAACGGCCCAGTGACTATAATGTTACAACATGTTAACGTAAGTGACTAAAACGTAACATTTCAAACATAAATAACTAAAATGTAACCTGGAAGAAACAAAAGTGACTATGCTAATAGTTTACCTTTCATTCCGTCAATTTATTCACTTATGATATATTATTAAGATCAAAATAATAGTTGAATTACTTTGGAGTTGTAAATTTCTTAAACAGTTATAAAATTATAATAACAATTAATTATAATTATGAGAAATTAAAATATGTTAGTCAAAAAAAAAATTATGATGCTTGTTATAGTGTTTGCCATTACCCATTCTTGAACCGACCCGCTACCTGGTCAAGTTCAACCCATATCTCCTTACCTCAATAGATATGTAGTTCGCTATCATGCAATTCGCCACTATGGTTCGTCTATCCACTTCGCAACTATGTAGGTGAACTCATATTAGGAGGACACGTGCTAATCCTAGGAGAGGGTACGTGTTAATATACATGGGCCTATCTAATCTTAGTACGTCACATCAGAAGACCATACCTTATAAATACAAAAATGGACCCTCAGGAGAGGAGGAGAGAAAACCACCACTCAACAATGCTAACAAAGCCTTAAGCATCATCAATATTATTGCCAATACATGAGAATGTTGGTTCGAGCATATTAAAATGCATTTATCCTCATAACAATATATAGAAATCTGGCAATGATGAAAGACAATGGGAGAACACAGGTAAAAGACTAATAAATTAAACAAAAGTTTGTGTTAAGTTAATTATTTTAGTTGTAATCTAATTGTAAATTCATTTAAAAAATTAAAAATATTTTAGATTTGAATTTCAAAATATAAATAACCAACCAAATTCAAAATAAATCAATTTTTTTCATACTAATCGCACCGAACAGTGGGTGTTGACCTCTCCAAATAAAGTTATAATCTCAATTACGAAAATATAACTCAAATTAAATCATCCCTTCACCAACCATATATTAGAAAAACACTCAAAAGCTATATAATCATACGCAAAAATTGATTGAAGACCAACCCATATTTTCTAACCAAAAATCATAACCTAGTGTGGGGGAATTCCAACAAATTAGATTTCGTTTGTGTTTCAACTTTTTTGCAATTTGGGTAAAGCATATATGAACCCTAGATTTTCACCAAAATTCACCTTTGCTTTTTCATAGTCTTTTCTTCTTTTTGGGGGGTTAAAAATCAATGGTTGTAATCATTTTTAGGGTTACTTTTTGATTAGTGTTTGGTTTAGGTTAAAGTTTGAGTCCGAAAGAATTGTGTAATTTAAATTATAAAGAAAATTTGAGCTCTTTTAATTGGCTTATTTTTTTTATTTATATTAGTGGTCGAAAGAAGTGATCGTTTATTTTTTGTTTAAACATTTAAATTGAGTTCAAATCTTAACATCAATACTGCTGGAAAATCTTTACTTGAACACTACTATCGATCCTAATATAATTAATACGAGACAAACTAATTTCTGAACTTACTTTTAACAGATTGAATTTATAGTGAAATACACTTTTTAACTTATAAAGTTGTACCAATAGAATTGGTAAATAAAACCATAGTATATTCTTAGCTTTTAGTGTAAGGGAAATGAGATAATGGTTGGGATGCATTTGCTAAAATTGGAAAAGAACAAGTTGAAGACTCAAATTCCCTTCTTTATTTTATGCTTACATCGAGACGTTATTTGACTCTTCCTAATCAATGAATTAAAAGGAATATGTGTGAGGAAAATTTATTTAGATTTGAAAAAATTTAAAAAATATATATTTGAATTTCAAGTTAATCGAATTGAGTTATTCAATTTTTTAAGTCAACTCGAGTAATTAATTCAAGTTCCGAGTTTGAGTTGAGTTGAATTTTACAATTCGAATAACTCGGATAATTCAAATAACAAATTGTTGTAAATTTCCCTTTGATCCCTGTCAATTTTAAAAATGAACAAATTGATTTCTCTCTCAACAAAAATTACAAAAAAAAATTAAAAATTAAAATATTTATAAAAATTCCAAAATTTATATTTTTTAAAAATATTATAAAAAATTTGAAAAAAAATCTAAACAATATATAAAGAAAGTTAAAAATTGTAATTTTTTCTAAAATAATAATTTTGGGACCTAATTAAGTTAATTAATTATTCAAGTTTATCATGTTAAAATATCTTTTTTTTTCTTATTTTGTTTTGAGAAAGTTTTCAAATATATATGATTTCAAATTTATGTGCTTTAACATGAAATTAGTTATACTGTAACAAGATTTTAATTTGATATGTTTAATTTTTAAAAATTTTTAATTTAACTCAAAAAATTTCACTCGATTCGATTCGATCCGACTCGACTTGAATTTCATTTCACTCGAATCAATTTGAAAAAAAAAATCAAATCGAGTTAGGATGATAAAAATGAACTCGTCAACTCGATTAACTCGAAATTTTTTCAGTCGATTCTATTGAACGCTAACCTTTAAAAAGAAAGAAAATAATGATTAAAAAATAAAATTTAATATTAAAATCTGCACATAAATTAGATAAGATCAACTTAAGTTTAAAAAATTAAAATTTAAGAACATAACCAAAATTTTATTGGCGAATAAAATTTAATAATTGGATAATGAATAAAACAGGCGAAACCAAAAGAAATTAAAACAATTATTAATATTCTATGTGAAATTGTAGGCCCAATATATATATTTATATATATATATATATATATATATAGCAAGTCAAAGTCTTTTTTTTTTCTTAAAATCATTTTGCTGTTGCAAAGTCCTTATTAAAGTTTATAATTATTGAAGGAATTGCTATTTTCGCAAGAGAACTAATAAATTTAATTAAATCATAGTTCAGCCTTCATATCAACAACAAAGTAAAGAAATTTTGGTTGGCCAAATTTTAAAAAAAAATACTAAAAGGATTAAATTGTATTACTAAATAATTAGAAGGTTCAACATTGCGATAAATCTATTTTTATTCAAGGGAAGCTAGATCCCCGCTTGCCCTCCTTTATATTAACTATAGTAATTAAGGTATCGAAACTTGTTTATTTTTTATTGCCATCTTTTGATTATTTATTTATTCATTCATTTTTGCATATTTTGATTCTTCTTATGCAACTTTTAAGAGATCTTGTGCAACAAATTTTGTGGTGTGATTGAGAAAAATATTTTGTTAAGCAAGAAAAACTGGAAATAAGCTTATCTTTACAAGTATACAATCAACAAGTTCCATGAATAAATATCCGTATAAGAATTCTTTCACTGTAATTATATGGTTGTAAGTCAATTTAAATTATTTCTTGTATTGTGAAAATTATAGTACATTACTCTGAGATGGTTTCGAAGACATAAATCAATAGATAAATAAAATTTAATTTTTTTTGAATGGTGCTCATTATTCTTTTACAATAATTAAAGGATAGGTATGCTTGTATTTGTCTATATTATTAGGTCACCTGTCTTACAAACTTATCTTATTCTTTTGGAAAAATATAATGCATTATTGGGAATTCTTGATTCTCACAATACCAATAATTAATCAATATTCTTTGTCTTAATTTGTAGTACAATATTTTATTTAAATAATATATTATCTCTTTTCTTCTTTTTTTTTTTTGGTGTATACTGTTGAAACCTAACTTTATTAATTATTATGATTGGAATCTGCTTTTTTCCTTATCATAATTAAAGGGATCATATCCTTTAGTTAGGGGTTATTGGGGCCATCTTATTTTCATATTTGCACTTTAATTTAATAAAAATAGACTTAAATTTTTCTTTAAAAATGATAATATTATGTTAAATTATTAATATTGATTGTTTTTTGTGATGATGACTTGTGTGTTCCTCGTAGATAGACTAGTTGCTGTTGATAGACATCAATATATAAATTAATTTAAAATTAAATTTGATTTATTATTTCTATTATATTATGAAGATATTAAAAGCTAACAATAATTGCAAAAAATAAAGGGGGATGATATTGTAAAATTAAAATACTTTTACACTATTAATATTTTAATAGTTCAATTATTCTATTTATTATGCATATATAGTAAAAATAATCGCAAAACAATAAAAAATAAAAATACACTAATTTCAATTATTTTTGTTAATATTTTTATTATATGATTAGGAACAAACAATTGTGCAGTTAGAATAAATTTAACTGAAAGTTAACAATTAAATATGATTATTCAAAAGATTTGTCAGTATCCATTAGCTCATATTTTGTTAATAGTTGTTGTAATATGAGAATTTAATCACGTGATTAGTTTTAGTTTTTTTTTTATATTTTTTTAATAAGATAATAAATTGACATGATGCTACACATATGATAATATGTTTATTATATAAGATTTTACAAATAGTAGAATTTTAACTTAACAAATTTAATGGTTACTATCTACGATAGAATTGAAATTTCAAAATTCAAAAGACTAAAAATGATTAAATTAGAGTACAATAACTAAACCCGTACGTAACTTATGCATAGTACGGAAACTAATAATAGAATTTGACTTTATCCTTTAATGTCTCTAGAAGCAAAATCCAAACTTAACTTTAATTTAATTAGCTCATATACAGGTAAAAATATCATGTTGCACTAGGAGTTAGATTACAATTTTTTCTCTTTATTAAAAAATAGGTAAATTAGTCCCTCTAATTAAATCAAAGAGCAAATTGATCCTTTTATTAACAATTCCATCCTTTTTCTCTGTTAAAAATTTGTCCCTATACATCAGCATAAGTTACATGTGGCACGTCATATTTAACTGTCTTTGTCAGCCAAGTCAATTTTTAAGAATACAAATGGATAATTTTTTAATAGAAATAATTAATTGCTTTTTGAGGCATACTGAATCATATACATAATAGACTGGTTTAGATCAATCCTAACAAGATGATTTTGAAATACTTCTTTTTCTAATTAATAGACTAATAAAATATTAACCCCTTAAGCTTGAGTTAAGAAGGACATGAAGAAGATGGATTAAATCAATCTTAATTAAATTATGGATTGGTGTTAAATCATTGCTATTGCTATTTGTTATTTAACTTATTTAACCGCTACAAGATCCACACTTCTATGAGCTTGGGCTTCTGTTGTTGACATAAAAACATCTCTTTCCATGTATTTGGATACAAACCAAAGGGTCTTGCCTGTTCTTTGTACATAAACCCTTGTGAGGCTTTCAGTAGTTCTTCCGCTTCCAGGATAAATTCTCCTGTTTGTGCCTCATAAAAAGAACTAGCAGGTTTGTAATAACCATATTTTGCCCGGGCCTTTAACCAAAACCCAAACCCGGGCCCAGATTAAACAATTAAACAAAAAATAAAAAAAAAATAAATAAAGTCCAACAGTCCTTTTAAAATGTCCATTTACAAAAAGGTCCATTAAACCCAATATTAAAACCAGCCCAAAATAAATTTAAACCCATCAAGCCCAACTACACAACCCAAACCCAGAGCCTAATTGTTGAACCAACTTGAACCCACTTACCTACCCAGACCAGAACCCAAATCAGCCCCAACTAGCCCAAGTTTACAGAGGCCCAAAATGACCATAAAACCTAGACAGCCCAATATGGCCCAAAAGCTAAGTAAAATCAGGGAACCCTAGGGTTCCCCCCTCGCCAGCGCCGCCGCGCGTCTCCACACGCGCGCCGCTCCAGCTCCCCCGCTCGTCCGCCACAGGCACACCGCTCCAGTTTCCCACGCACGCGTCTCTCCACTAGCGTCCTTCCCCATGCCTCGGTCAACACTCATCGTTGATCTCCCACGTTTCTGGCCACTGCCTTCAGCCCCCACCAGCACTCGCACGCCACCAGCACATCCTGAGCCTCGGTCGACACCCAGGCACCTCAGCCGTCCCGCATACCCATCACCTGCAAAGAAGCACGCACGACAACACCAAAAACGAGAAAGGAAAATGACAAGGAAACAAATAGAAAAGAAAATGAAAGCAGAAAATCCTAGGTAGATCGATTATAAAATGAAAAACCATTGTAAACAAAGAAATGGGGGACTTCGGGGGGTTCGAGATCGAAAAAAAAAAACTCTGTGTAAAAGGGGAGAGAATTAGCAAAAAAGAGGAATAAAAAGTATTAAGGTTGGCTTCCGTTTACGAATCATCAAGAATCGAAAGAAAAAGAAAGCTTTAGAAATAACAAGAAGAAGAAAGAAGAGAAGACCTCACCGGAATCGTTCCGTGGCCTTATCGCCAGAGGTCCCTCCCTTACCTTCGAAATCGGGGTTTGTAGCGTCTCTTTTTTCCGCTCTCTCAGGGGCTTGCAGCGTTAAGGCTCGGCCTTCGCACCGACTCAAAAGCAGGGCATCAAAGCCCACTTTCATGCACCGTCCGTTACCTGGTGCGGTGGCGGTGCGATGAACACACCAGAGGGATCCCGAACGTCGGGGAAAGAAAGAGACAGAGAGAATCGCAAGTTTTTTTTTAAGGGGGTCGGTAAAATGAACAAAAAATGGAGAAATAGGTTTTTAAAGGACGAAAGGAACGACGCCGTTTAGCCTATGTGATCTGCGCGTCGACCCGACCCGGTCAAGGGATCCGCGCGCTTTCATTAAGTGGTTTAATTACGGATCCAGTCCTTCCGTATTTCTATTAATCTTAATTCCACTCGTTTTAAACTCTTTCTATTCTTAATTTGGCCCCCAAAATTCGTGATTCATTTCAATTCGGTCCTATGGGTCTTCAAAGGTTTAAGCTAAAACGACTACGTTTCGAAATTTAGTATAATTTCCACCTTAATCCCTGTCATTTAACGCGAGTCTTATTTTAACCCTCTCAGCCCTTTTTTTAATTGTTATTTGACCCCCCTATTTTTATTGTTTATTTTATTTTTATCCTTTTTATTTTATTTTATGATTTCCATCATATTTATTTGTTACCTTTATTTAGCTAAAATTGTTTTCATTAGAGATTTATATATATATATATATATTTTCAAATCATATATTATACAATATTATATCATATATTGCTTGTGGCTAAAATTTATTTATGTCATATGATATATTCTATTTATATTGTTTTCATATGTAACTTTACATATTTATTTAAAATCACTATATACCATGTTCATATTGGTTCTATCATATACATGTCTTTTTATCTATATCTAAGCATGCGTTAAATAGGTTCATTTGTCTGTTGTTAATTATATTTATTTATACTTCATCATGTGTTTACAATTATTTTAGTATGTGAGTTATCACGTAACATATTTCATGTTATTATCGCTTTGTTGCCTATTTTAAATGTTAATACATCATGATTGCTTTCAAATAATTTGTTCAATATTTTATAAAATACAAACATCGGCATATAATTGTTGTTTAAAATAAAAATACATCTCCGTAAGGTCGATATCCTTTAAACATTCTTTTAAAAAAATAAGGCAATATTTGTTTGTTCAGAAGTTCGAAAGATCACACCCTAACGTGCTGGGTGTCGATTTTTTTTTGTTCAACTAAATAACCAAATATCCTTTATACGCTTTGAAGATCAAAGATGATCTCGGTGTCGGAGTATAAATGTATTATACCCTAACGTGTTGGGTACGACATTTTTATTCCTTTGAAACGAGCTAATCTTGAGATCCAATCCAATTTAGGTAACCCACTCTCAATATTCTTTTTACCCTAAATATTTTCAAATTTTCAGCATTGGGACATTGATCAATCAATTTGGTACCAATTTCGGGCGTTGCGAGGGTGCTAATCCTTCCTCGCACGTAACCGACTCCCGAACCCATTTTCTCGAACACTCGTAGACCAAAAGCTCTGTTTTAATAAACCAAAACATTTTTATTAAAACAAGGTGATCCGATCACACCTAAATAAAGATCGGTGGCGACTCCCTATTTTAAAAGTCGATTACTGTTTTTTTTTAAAAAATGGTTACGACAAGGTTGATGAAGGGAGCAAAATGCAATTCGACTTCTAATACAAAAGCCTTCCTAGTACTTTTACCCTGAACAAGTTCTGATTATATTTGGATCTTTCTGAGACAATGTGTAAAATTATCCATAGTTCCTCTCCAACTCATAAATAGGAGGATAATGTGCTTTAGCGCACTTGAACCCATGTGCTCTTGCATTGGTAACAATACCAATGCTAATCGAATTAAGACTCAACCGACACCAACGATGACTATAATTAATTAGTAGTAAATATGAGATAGGCTTTATTTTCATAATTTCGTTTCAAGAAGTCAATGAAAAGAAGAAAAAAAAAATCCAGAAAATTTAGGTAAAAATCATGTGAAATTCAACAGTAAAAAGCAGTAGATTGCATTATCAAAACTTCCCTTTTTCATCATCATTTTGTTTATGAATGTAGCAAATTTGACAGCTGAACTTTGGTGTGTTTCTTTTTTCAGATAACCTAACATTGACAATAAAAGAACTTACCAATATTCAATCAAACCCTTTTCGTATAATTGGCATAATAGTAATCACATATGAATGAAATTGCAATTTGATTATTAAGATATTTTAGTGTACTTACTTTTACCTATGAAGCTATGAGTTCAATTAATCTACTAAGTCAACATTGAATGTCTGTAAGCTTAATTTGGTCACTTAGACTTTGAAAATGAAGCAAAAAGAAAATTGACCAACTTAACTATTTGTTGTTTGGACTAAAAAAAATAAAAGAAATTATATTCTTACTGTTTATGTCGAAAATGTGTAATAAAGAGCATGATTTAACAATTCAATAATGAGTCTAAATATAAATCGTAATGTATTTCACAATTAATTTCAATTCAAACTTAATCGATGTACATATATTAAAAAATATAAAATAATTACCATCTCTTCCCCTTGATCAAAAAGAAAAAAAAATCTCAATATTTGCAATTACTTTATAATTTTTAAATAAGAAGGATGTATATACATCGTTGTAAAATTAATATAGTTTTATATCATTTCATAGTTTTTATTATAATTAATATTTTAACAATTTAACCATACTTTATGTGCATGTAAAATTTTGAATTAATCTGATATTTCTATCATTTCTATATATATATATATATATATTAACGGTTGAAAATTTTTTTTATTTACATAAAACAAATAGTTAAAATCTTTTTATTTTCTTCAAAGTGAACATGCATGATCTACATGAATAGAACATGAAATTTAATAGTTGGATTATAAAAGTATTAATCGTATAAAAAATTATGAAAATGTGTAAAACCATGTTAATTTTATACCGATGTAAGCGAATCCCTCCCTCTTTTCAAATTGTGATATATTATATAAAAGTACGAGATTGGAAAAACTTCTAAGAGAATATCTTTTATTTTTATCATATTACTAAATTGAAATTTAAAAATATTTATAAGTTAATTTAAAATTATTAGTTATAACTCTATTTAAAAATAAGTTATGATAATTTTATTAATTTTAAAATAAAATTATAGCTTGTAAAAATGTCTAAGCATACTCACTACCTAAGTCAAAATAATTAATAATTAAGGTTAAAATATTTTTTTAATTCTGATTTTTTTATAAATAAACCTTTTTTATTTTCATATTTATTAACATAATAAAATAAAGTTAAGACTTGAATAGAAGTCTAAGTATATAATAGAGATTGATTTTTTTTAATTATCACTTAATTAGTGTTAAAGTTATTTATCAATTAAAATTTAAGTTTAGATCTATAAATAACATCTATTAGTAGCATCAGTATCTCAAAAAGAAATATTCAAACTACAATGGCACCAAAGAGCACTGAATAAATATGTAAGATCATTTTAATTAAAAAAAATTATAAATTGTTTATTCCGTGCAAAGCAAGTAATCTTTTATACTTATTATTATTATGTATGAGCACGAACTTCATACTCGTTTGTAATTCAATAAGATTAAATCATAAACCATGTTATTAAAAACATGTCAAAATAATTTCATCTACACTGAAACTGTTACTCTATCTACTGTTGGAACATGAGAAGCAATAAAAGCTCCAAACACTTACAAAGAAGACACACAAGCAATAACGTAGGGCAAAACAGAAATGCTAATAAGCCCTTGGACTTAGGGTTGATAAAACCTTAAAACCAGAACATTCTGCAACCATTCAAATCATTGCTGGTTCGAAGTTGGGGAAACCTAAGCTCAACAGGTTCTTGTAACTCCGCATTGATAGGAAAAAGGTTACATTGTGCATATTGTGCCATTAATTGGTCCACAAGCACCAAGGCTACCATGGCTTCAACAACAGGCACCGCTGCATCACCCAAATCAACACCACAGATTAAAATCATAGCTATTTGTGAGATATTGTTTGGAAGTGAAGGATAATATCAAATAGCTTAACATGATTTTCCAGGGAATTTAGTTGCCTTGGAAAAAGGTAGTTGCAAAAGGAAAATGTATAGATACTAATCTAGGAAAGATGGTAAAGGAGAATGGAAAACTATCATCCAAAGAAATACCTCGAGGGGCAACACAAGGATCATGACGACCGTGGACTAGTAGTTCTATCTCTTTTTTCTCACGAGTCACTGTGTGCTGCTTCCTCTGCAGAAAATATCACAAAAAGCCACACCAGTTTTAACTGAACTAGGAAAATATCATGATCCAAAGAATACGAAGGCAAAGAATATCAAACTTACACTAATTGCAGGTGTTGGCTTGAAAGCTACTCTCATGTTTATAATTTCCCCATTGGATATTCCACCCTGTAAGTCAACATTACAATCACATGATTTTTGTGTTGAACTAATGGATAGGAAGTTGGAGAATAAAAGCAAACCAGCTTGTATTTGTTGCATTGGTTATTGGCAAGTATGTCTTCAACATGAATATCTTAAATTTTCTTAATGTTTTTCCATGTACTCGATAGGTCATATCCCCATACCATGTTTGTATGTGTTGGACATTGGTGTTCGACGTGGGCAGTTAATGAAGAGTCAAATCGACATAGATAACGAATAAAACAAACACCTGTATCCCACCGGAGCGATTTGTTCTTGTCCTTATTCTTCCTTGTTCATCAGTATAGAACTCATCATTATGTTCACTACCGGTCAGAAAAGCACCTGCATGGGATTTTATTGGATAGCATTTAGAACAAACTTACAATGCAGCTAAGCTGCAAAATTACCACACAAACCATTGACCAACTCAATTCCAAAAAGATTTAGGGAAATTAAACAGTAGTACCACAAAAGTACAAAAATTTCTTAACCTGAAAATCCACTCCCAAGTTCAAAGCCTTTGGATGCAGGTACTGACATTACAGCCTTAGCAAGCTCTGCTTCAAGCTTATCAAAAACTGGTGAACCAAGCCCCTGACATACAAGAATATAGATTTTCAGTTCTATAGAGAACTTCCAGGAGACTTTGGATGGTACAATTAAAGCATTTCCATCATTTTAAGGCCAAGGGCTACCTAAATTTTCAATCTAAACATGTGCATATGTGAGAGACATAGAATGTACATACACGCGGAGCATTCCTCACTATGCACGTGACAACACCGCCAACGGAATCCCCTCTTATCCGCACAGCATCGATAGCAGCGATCATTTTCTCAGCGTATTCAGGATTTGGGCACCTTACAATATTGCTTTCTATCTGAAAACTTGTAATTGAAAATAGATAGATGATGGCTACAATAAATTGGTCAGAAATACATTCTAGACATTGTGAGCGAAAGTTGACCAAAATGCATAATATATCTCAAGATATATTGAGGAAAAGTCTCTGGTAACTAACTTCTTGTTTTAGATCAAGACTTAAATAACTGAGAGAAGTGTTTAAACCTGGTCAAGAGTTACAGTGTCATGGTCAACTGACCCATCTGGAAGAAGAACCTGCTGAACTTGAGAGACATAGGCAAGAACCTGAAAAGACAGACAATATGAAGAAACTCAAAAAATAAAGACATAAAACTAACAGAAGTAGAATCCACATCCCCATTCATTTGAAGCTTGAAACATAGTTGAAGGCTTAAAACGATATATGTTGTACTGATTCTAAACATCCATTCGAAACAAAACAGATGCTTTCAACGTTATTCAGAGAAAAGAGTAGTGAACTAAAATCATGTACAACAAGATTAAATCATCAAAAGTTCAATCTGACTGGCTTGAGACATACCTCAGTTCCTGAAAACTGCTTGAGAATTTTCTTAGCAATAGCTCCAGAGGCAACTCTTCCAATGGTTTCTCTGGCTGATGATCTGCCACCACCCTTCAATTACAAGTTCAGTTCAGATGATTGGGTCCAAACATCTCTGCTTCTCTTAAAAATTGATGGAAGAAGTTGAAACATTGGGTTGATAATAAAGGGCATTACCTGCACTGCCCTGACACCATATTTCATGTCATAAGTGGCATCAGCATGAGATGGCCTATAAGCTATTGACATTTCCTTGTAATCCTGAAAGTAGAATGGCATCATCAATGAATCCTTCTAGTCCCATAAGAACAAAGAGTGAAGCCGAAATTGAGCAAATGTTTTCCATATTATATGTATGTTTTCCTCGAAATTTCTGACATATTAAAGTCACGATCCTTAGCTCAAAGGGGATTCACTAGATTGACTCCAAAGTAGTACATATTTTCACATTATCTAACCAGTGAACCATTTATATAGCTGCATCATTTGATTCATTGATGAGCTCTCATTATAGACCTGATAACATATAATACCCACTTGTTCTCTGTGATCAGTGTTTGGTACAAGTACATGTATTGGTGTTCCAGTAGTCACTCCTGCAGTTTGTCATGAGAAGTTTATTTAAACACAAAATATAGACAGTGATATGAAACAGAAGATCAAAGAGAAAAGAAGATATAACCTTCAGAAACTCCAGAATATATTCGGCATGTGTCTGTCTCTTTCCTTGGGGTAGTAACTCGGCTCTGACCTGGCCTCCTGCAGAAATATCTTGACTGTTAATCCAAAATAACAAAGAAACTTACAACAAAGAGATGAGATTATATTATCAAAGTTGTATCATTAATAGGCCAATCATGTTCACAATCACTACCACTAGATCAATGTGCAATGAACATGAACCACACAGCGCTACCACGAGGATGCACAAACCTTTTCTAAAGGCAAGCACAAGAAGGAATCAAGTACCTTCGGTCAAGATCACCTTGCAAATCAGCTTCTGAGAGAGGAATCCTAGGAGGACATCCATCAACTATACAACCAACACCACCTCCATTAGATTCTCCAAATGTTGTAACACGGAAATAATTTCCAAATGTGCTCCCAGCTGCTTGTATCTCTGTTAGGTAGCACAGTTTGTCAGACTTATGATCAAACAAAAATAGCATTTCAATGTAATTTACAGACACCCCAAGATGTCTCGGCCTAGTGGCAATATGTTAGCATCAACCTTAATGATAAGACTCAGACTCTAATCAGATCAAGCAGGTAACACTGTAGATTAATACATGAATCTCAGCCTATGGTGTATATTGATCACAAAAGTTCACTCTCAAGTCAAAACAAATGAACATAACGATAGCTGCTATAAACAACTGAATCTAATATCAAACTTTCGCTACGAATAAACAGATTTCAATGCTGACACAAACATTGATAAAGTCAACGCTTGTGACCATTTATAAACTATACATATACACGTAGGATGCTCACCTCCTCCTCTTTTTTTTTTTTTCAATTTAGTAATGGTTAAATTCTAGTTTTAGTCTCTCTATTATGTCTATATTTGAGATTTGATATTTATACTTTAATTTCTAATATAATTTGATCCTTATATTTTTATGTTGTTATTAATTAAATTTTAGTTTTAGTCCCTTTATTATGTCTAAATTTAAAATTTAATTTCTAATATAACTTGGTCTCTATATTTTTTATAATTTTATTAATTAGTTGAAATAGTTAATATCATTTAACTTTTCGATTAAAATATTACATGGTTATATATAATTTGAATGTCTTGGGAGTCTTAAGGACTAACATGTGGCTTCTCATTTCTTTTAGGTTTAATTTTTTTTTTTACATTATAAGACTATTGTTAATTCAATTTTGACCCCTAAGCTATTTTAAAACTTGAGTTTTAACCTAATACTTTAAATTTTCATAGATTTTGGTCCCCTGCTTTTATAATGTTATTAGTAAATATAAATAACTAATATTGTTAACTATTTCAATAAAAATGTTAATAACATTTTTTTCCTGAAGAATTCTATTCCAATAGGGAAAATTGTTTTACCATGATAAGTTCAAATGGGTGTTTTTTTTTAAAATCATAATTAGTATTTTTAATATTATTTTTATCTATATTGGACCTGAATTTTTAATTCAGAAAGTAGATGGGCTAAAATTTTAAATTAAAAGTAAAAAAACCTAAATTTCAAATGTATAAAGTGTTTAGGGAAATAGAGCATATTTCAACCGTCAATTTTTTACTCTATAATTTGACATAGATATATAATCAACCCAACAGGATGCATGAGCCTGGAACCATACTAATTAATTGTAATTAGAAACTCTGTCACACGCGTATGCATGTAAAAATTACTAATTTAGAATACAAATTTGTGTTTAAAAATAATATACTAATGAAATTTATGATTTGAAACTAATTATCAATAATAACACATGAAATATGTATGATATTAATATATATGCAATTGATGGAGGTGATAAAGTATGCATAATAAAATTAAAATGTATAAAAATATTAAAATAAAACTTTGATTAAATGGTAAGTTTAAAATTTTACTAACGGAATTGACTTGGGTTCAAATCTCATATAAATAGTTTTATTGGCTTTTTAAATAAAAAATACCCTCAAATCAACTTAGTAAATAACTTTATAAATAGTAAGTATAGATATACGGGAAGTAATAAAGTGTGTGTAATAAAATTTAGCTAAGTGATAAATTAAAAGTTTTACTAACCCAATTGGTTTGAGTTATATTTTATTCTTTTTATAAAAAGATTAAATTAATATTAAATAATATGAATTATTTTAATTATGAAAAAAATATTTCCGTCATTTCTTTGACTGAGTTGAAAACCCAAATGAGGATAACACAAACTCATTAAAACTCAATTGATTTGGGTTCAAAACTCATATAGATATTTTTATTGGCTTTTTAAATAATTAAAAAGCTAAAATACCCTCAAGTAAATAGCTTTAAAAATATAGGTATTTATAAATAATTTTTAAAAGTTTTAATTAAATGGTAAATCAAAAATTTTACTAACTCAATTGATTTGGGTTATATATATTATTTTTTAAATAAAAAATTAAATTACTTTCAAATAATATAATTTATTTTAATTATAAAAAAAATATTTTCCTAATTTGGTATCGCAAACTCATTAAAACAGTTAATAAATAATATAGGTAAAAGAGTAATATTGCAAATTACAGAAAAAAAAAATACAAATTTGGAGTTAATCACTACTTAAGTCCCAAGAAAGTAGTAATCTTGCAAAGGAACTCGACATAATAATAAAAAGGAAGCTCAAATAACAAATCTTACGAAGCTTTTTGTGGGTTCTTGGTTTGATTGAGATGCGAAGAGAGGGAAAATGAAGTCTTTGAAGGTGAGGAGAAAGAGAAGAATTGGGTTTAGTAGTTCTAAGGAAAGGCTTGCATATAATGGAAGAAGCCATGAAAGCTTAGAAACCAAAAACAGAGTAGAGGTTGAAAGAGATGAAGAAAAGATTGAGCTAATAAAAATGTAAGATTTGGTAGAAGAAGGAGGATTTTGAGAATGGGGGTTTCATATTTTGTGGTTCTATAGTTTATATAATTTGGATCTAACAGTAGAGTGAAACTCATTTTAGGTATTTTACACATCAAAGTTGAAAGTTGAAACTTCATTTTTAGGTAGTTTTTTTTTTTTTTAAATTTAGGCTTAATTTTACCCTTGAATGTCACGTATATTTTTAATAATATTTGCTTATTTAAATATTATTTTATTTTATATGTTATAAATTATTTAAAAATTTCAAAAAAAATTATAAAAAAATAAAAATTCAAATAAATTCCTAATTTCTAGGATTTTAGTTTCTTCCAAGTTCATTTGAATTTCTAAAAAAAAGTTTCCCAGTTCCAAAATCTGAAAATTCTGCAAAAAGAAAAACCATCGATTTCAAGATAAAGTCCTCAATTATCAATGAAAAACACCAAGAAGAATCCTCAATTATCATCGATTTCGGGATTTGCAGGGTTTTTCAGATAAATCTACTCCGATAGAAAAGAATCGGATAAGGAGAGGAAGCTTTTGGGGCCTCATTTTGCCAGAGACGGTGCCAAACGGCAACAGACTACACTTGCAGACCATGACTGCTATTTTTTTTTTTTTTGGCTGTTAATAATGTAACGGATTCCGTCCAAATCTGATCTATTTGAAAACAATTGTATCGGTAAGGGTGCAATTGACCAAAAAAAAGCATTAGAGATTAATTGCAAAAACAGGAAAACATTATGGGCAAAATTTGGAATTAAGCCTATAATTTATTACGTTGCGGATTCCAAGGCTTGAGTTGACAACTCATTTAATGATTCATAGAAGACATAAAAAAGAACAAAGAGGGAAACAATGATGTACGGGGACAACTCTCTCATTTTAATTAGGGTAAATTATACAATATTAGAAAATTTATGATTTAGTCATTCAACTTCAAAAAGTTACAAAGGTAGTCATTAAATTATTCAAAAGTTTTTATTTAAATTATTGGGCTATTAAAATTAATGATGTATGACATTCTCTGTTCACAGTGCCTTTACCAATAAAAAACTCTTCTTTCATTTCTTTTTTATGATTAAATTTTTTTTTATGAAACAATTTTGAACGTCACAAATTTATAAAGCAAAATCTAAACAGTTTTCTTATCTGATCTCCGACACTAACCATCAATTTGACTTGAATATAAGGTATATGTTCTTCTATTCATCGATAGATATTGATTTGCAATATCAATAATTGAATTGTTACTTAGAGCTTGCTAGTTGAATTTAAAAAAAAATGTAACAACTTAGTAATTTAAATAAAAACTTTCGAATAGTTTAATGACTATTCTAATTTTTTTAAAATTAAATGATTAAAATATAAATTTACTAATAGTTTAGTGATCTTAAATATAATTTATCCATATAATAAATGAGGAAATGAGAAAAGGTGGTCCCTAGACTTTCTCATCGTGTTTTTCCTTGAAAAGCTTGAAATTATTTTTCCTCAATAATTTTTATTGAATGTTTAATTTGATATATATGATTAAAAAAAAGTTTAATTAGCAGGAAACCTTCAACTATATATTTTATTTTAGTATTTAAAATATCTTTAATCAAATTAAATACCTAATTTTATTTCGGTAACCAATATTAATCTTTACCATTACTTCCGTTAAAACAAACCTTGCAATCAATTAAGAAACGATACAATGGCGGAGCTAGCAACTTAAAATGGAAAACTTTTTATTTAGATGGTTTATAATTTATAAAATTTTAAATTAATAATAAAAATTATATTTTATCCTTAAAAATAATATAAATTTAATTTAATTTTTTTCAAATTATAAAAATATATACTATTAAAATGATTAAATTACATTATTATTATTATAAATATAAAATTTAATTTCGGTCCCAAAAATTTTCTGACACCGCATATCATTAAAAAATTTAAATTACTAAATTATTATTAATTTTAAATAAAATAAAATATATAAAACAAACCCTCTCCCTCCAACTCCTGATTTCAAAAAAGGAAATATTTTTTTTCCTGACTGCTTTGTTGTCTTTTTGTTCTGTTTTGTTTGAGTGGATCAATCAAGTACTTTGGGATGAATCTGTTGGTTTCTTCACCATATCCATATGTACATGTTATCTTCATTATTATCTCTTTCATTCAAATCTAAGAATATATCTTTTATATATATATATCGGCTAATATACCAATAAATACTCTTTTTTTTTAAATTATGGAAATAGACCTAGTATTTTATTATTTACAAGAATGGGTCATTTTCCCCAAAAGCGCGTCCAAGTCAGCGCGATGTCAGGGTATGTGGCAAAAACGCGTCCTTGACGCTCCCTCAAGAACGCGTTTTGCCCGTGTTAAATACCCAACGGCTAATTTTTTTTGACCGTTGGAGGCCCAACGATCAAAAAAAAAGAAAACTATAAAAGCCCCATTTCATTTTTTTTACACAAAAGTCCTTTTACAATTGCTCTCAACTTTCTCTCAAATTTCTCTTAAATTCCTCTTAAATTTCACAAAAGTCCTTTAATTTTTACAAAAAAGCCATGTTTAAAATTTTTTTAAATTAGTTTTTATTTAAATAAAAAAATATTCGATCATGTTAGCAATGGCAGGAGAATTAATTCGTCTCGATAATAAACACATCTCCTCGATCAAATGACAATGGTAAGTTATAATTTTAATTTTTCAATACTATTTAATATTTTTTTCATTTATGCAATTTTGATTAATTTTTATTTTATATTTTTTTATAACAGTCTGTAGATCGGGTGTTGCAATGCTATATTCGTAATATGCCTAGTCCGCCATCGCCGTTGATAGAGAATTACCTGCGGGAAGCGGGTTTTTGGCACGTAGCCACGATAGGCCGGGGGTGCAAGTTGGACCCGAAACTAATCAGTGCATTGATAGAGAGGTGGAGACCCGAGGCACACACTTTCCATCTTCCATGCGGAGAGTGTACTATCACTCTAGAAGACGTGCAGTTGCAATTAGGATTGCCGGTGGATGGGTACGTAGCCACCGAGTTCACAACTTCTAGTGATTGGGGAGCCGTATGCTACGAGCTTTTGGGTGTTATTCCGGATAATATTAGCGGAGGTTGGATCGAGATGGGCTGGTTACGAGACACATTTCCGGAGCCGGATAATGATTCGACTGAATTAGAAAGAATATAATATTTCGGGCATACATTCTTGAGATGATTGGAGGCTATCTGATGCCGGACTTGTCTTGAAACCTCGTACATCTGAGATAGCTATTGAAACTCGTTGATTTTAAAACAGCCGATGAATTGAGTTGGGGGTCTGCCGTGCTAGCAAAATTGTATCGGGAGATGTGCGGGGCGACGGGACCGAATAAAGCCAAAATTGGAGGTTGCCTATCACTATTGCAATCATGGGCACGATTTCGCTTTCCATTTTTACATCCTCAAGTGGACCACCCATATACATTCCCACTCATAACGAGGTAAATTTAATATTAGATTTTACAATTATTACGTAGATTTAAAATATAATTGTATGCTAAGAATTTATTTAATTAGGTGGAACCATTCGACGAATTATTCATGTTGGAATACCTACCTCACTTGAAGATATACGACTTTTATTAGACCAACGGTCGGAAGCACAAGTAAGTATTAAATAAAATATATATACGTAAAAAAAAGTCTTTTCGTATTTAATATTATGTATATAACTAATATTTTTATCATGTTCATATAGTTTCAATGGACACCATACGAGGATCCGGCAATTCGGGCAGTAATTCCGGATGAATTCTTTCAAAATCCAAACATTTGGCATATGAAGGTCCCATTGGTCAACTATGTCATCGTGGAGATGCTCCACTCAAATAGGGTTCTACGACAATTTGGATTCCGACAACCGATTCCCGTGGCACTTGAGGTGCTCGATGATTAGCACAAAGTCGACTTACGGCAGTTGCATATGGATTGACCGAGATTTTGGTCAGCATATATCGAATTGTGGGAAAACCGGTATGATTATATACCTACTTGGGAACCGGTCATCGTTCTTGAGTTAGCGTGCGTGTCGGAACACATGTCATAGTTTAGGATCCATGGCAAGTCGTATTTATCTTCATTATTATCTCTTCAAATTTAAGAATATATCTTATATATATATATATATATATATATGGGCCAATATACCAATAAATACCCTTTTTTAAAAAAAATTACGGAAATAGACCTAGTATTTTATTATTTACCGAAATGGGTCATTTTCCCCAAAAGAGCGCCCACGTCAGCGTGATGTCAGGGTATGTGGCAAAAACGCTCCCTTAAGGACGCGTTTTGCATGTGTTAAATACCCAACGGCTAATTTTTTTTGACCGTTGGAGGCCCAACGGTCAAAAAAAGAAAACTGTAAAAGCCCCACTTTCATTTTTTTCACACAAAAGTCTTTTTACAATTTCTCTCAACTTTCTTCCAAATTCCTCTCAAATTTCACAAAAGTCCTTTAATTTTTACAAAAAACACCTGTTTAAAAATTTTTTGAATTAGTTTTTATTTAAATAAAAATATTCGATCATGTTAGCAATGGCCGGAGAATTAATTCGTCTCGATAATAAACACATCTCCGTCGATCAAATGACAATGGTAAGTTATAATTTTAATTTTTCAATACTATTTAATATTTTTTTCATTTATGCAATTTTGATTAATTTTTATTTTATAATTTTTTATAACAGTCTGTAGATCGGGTGTTGCAATGCTATATTCGTAATATGCCTAGTCCGCCATCGCCGTTGATAGAGAATTACCTGCGGGAAGTGGGTTTTTGGCACGTAGCCATGATAGGCCGAGGGTGCAAGTTGGACCCGAAACTAATCAGTGCGTTGATAGAGAAGTGGAGACCCGAGACGCACACTTTCCATCTTCCATGCGGAGAGTGTACTATCACTCTAGAAGACGTGCAGTTGCAATTGGGATTGCCGGTGGATGGGTACGTAGTCTCCGAGTCACAACTTCTGGTGATTGGGGAGCCGTATGCTACGAGCTTTTGGGTGCTATTCCGGATAATATTAACAGAGGTCGGATCGAGATGGGCTGGTTACGAAACACATTCCCGGAGCCGGATAATGATTCGACTGAATTAGAAAGAATACAATATGTTCGGGCATACATTCTTGAGATGATTGGAGGCTATCTGATGCCGGACTTGTCATGAAACCTCGTACATCTGAGATGGCTATTGAAACTCGTTGATTTTAAAGCAGCCGATGAATTGAGTTGGGGTCTGTCGTGCTAGCAAAATTGTATCGGAAGATGTGCGGGGCGACGCGACCGAATAAAGCCAAAATCGGAGGTTACCTATCACTACTGCAATCATGTGCATGGTTTCGCTTTCCATTTTTACATCCTCAAGTGGGCCACCCATATACATTCCCACTTATAACGAGGTAAATTTAATATTAAATTTTACAATTATTACATAGATTTAAAATATAATTGTATGCTAAGAATTTATTTAATTAGGTGGAACCATTCGGCGAATTATGTTGGAATACCTACCTCGCTTGAAGATATATGATTTTTATTAGACCAACGGTCGGAAGCACAAGTAAGTATTAAATAAAATATATATACGTAAAAAAATAGTCTTTTCGTATTTAGTATTATGTATATAACTAATATTTTTATCATGTTCATATAGTTTCAATGGACACCATATGAGGATCCGGCAATTCGGGCAGTAATTCCGGATGAATTCTTTTAAAATCCGAACATTTGGCATATGAAGGTCCCATTGGTCAACTATGTCATCGCGGAGATGCACCACTCAAATAGGGTTCTGCGACAATTTGTATTCCGGCAACCGATTCCCGTGGCACCTGAGGTGCTCGATGATGAGCACAAAGTCGACTTACGGCAGTTGCATATGGATTGACCGAGATTTTGTTCAGTATATATCGAATTGTGGGAAAACCGGTATGATTATATACCTATTCGGGAACCGGTCATCGTTCCTAAGTTAGCGTGCGTGCCGGAACACATGTCATAGTTTAGGATCCATGGCAAGTCGTATTTATCTTCATTAGTATCTCTTCAAATTTAAGAATATATATATATATATATATATATATATTTGGGCCAATATACCAATAAATACCCTTTTTTTTAAAAATTACGGAAATAGACCTAGTATTTTATTATTTACCGAAATGGGTCATTTTCCCCAAAAGCGCGTCCATGTCAGCGTGATGTCAGGGTATGTGGCAAAAATACTCCCTTAGGGACGCGTTTTGCATGTGTTAAATACCCAACGACTAATTCTTTTTTTACCGTTGGAGGCCCAACGGTAAAAAAAAAAAAAAAAGAAAACTATAAAAGCCCCACTTTCATTTTTTCACACAAAAGTCTTTTTACAATTTCTCTCAACTTTCTTTCAAATTTCTCTCAAATTTCACAAAAGTCCTTTAATTTTTACAATAAAGCCCTGTTTAAAAATTTTTTGAATTAGTTTTTATTTAAATAAAAATATTCAATCATGTTAGCAATGGCCGGAGAATTAATTCGTTTCTATAATAAACACATCTCCGTCGATCAAATGATAATGGTAAGTTATAATTTTAATTTTTCAATACTATTTAATATTTTTTTCATTTATGCAATTTTAATTAATTTTTATTTTATAATTTTTTATAACAGTCTGTAGATCGGGTGTTGCAATGCTATATTCGTAATATGCCTAGTCCGCCATCGCCGTTGATAGAGAATTACCTGCGGGAAGCGGGTTTTTGGCACGTGATCACGATATGGCGGGGGTGCAAGTTGGACCCAAAACTAATCAATGCATTGATAGAGAGGTGGAGACCCGAGACGCACACTTTCCGTCTTCCATGCGGAGAGTGTACTATCACTCTAGAAGACGTGTAGTTGCAATTGGGATTGCCAGTAGATGGGTACGTAGTCACAGGGTCCGCAACTTCTGGTGATTGGGGAGCCGTATGCTACGAGATTTTGGGTGCTATTCCGGATAATATTAATGGAGGTCAGATCGAGATGGGTTGGTTATGAGACACATTCTCGGAGCCGAATAATGATTCGACTGAATTAGAAATAATACAATATGTTCAGGCATACATTCTTGAGATGATTTACATTCTTGAGATGATTGGAGGCTATCTGATGCCGGACTTGTCATGAAACATTGTACATCTGAGATGGCGTTGATTTCAAAGCAGCTGGTGAATTGAGTTGGGGGCCTGTCGTGCTAGCAAAATTGTATCGGGAGATGTGCGGGGCAACGCGACCGAATAAAGTCAAAATCAGAGGTTGCCTATCACTACTACAATTATTGGCACGGTTTCCTTTCCATTTTTACATCCTCGAGTGGACCACCCATATACATTTCCACTCATTACGAGGTAAATTTAATATTTGATTTTACAATTATTACGTAGATTTAAAATATAATTTTATGCTAAGAATTTATTTAATTAGGTGGAACCATTCGGCGAGTTATGTTGGAATATCTACCTCGCTTGAAGATATACAACTTCTATTAGACCAACGGTCAGAAGCACAAGTAAGTATTAAATAATATATATATACGTAATAAAATAGTTGTTTCGTATTTAGTATAAAGTATTATGTATATAACTAATATTTTTATCATGTTCATATAGTTTCAATGGACACCATACGAGGATCCGACAATTCGGGCAGTAATTCCGAATGAATTCTTTCAAAATCTGAACATTTGGCATGTGAAGGTCCCATTGGTCAACTATGCCAACATGGAGATACACCAGTCAAATAGGGTTCTGCAAGAATTTGAATTCCGACAATCGATTCTCGTGGCACCTGAGGTGCTTGATGATGAGCACAAAGTTGACTTACGGCAGTTGCATATGGATTGGCCGATATTTTGGTTTGCATATATCGAATTGTGAGAAAACCGGTATGATTTTATACCTACTCAGGAACCGATCATCGTTTTTGAGTTAGTGTGCATTCCAGAATACAAGCCATGGTTTAGGATCCATGGCAAGTCGTATTTATTGTCGGAAGAGAAGAAGCGACGGCAACTTCATGTACAAAGGGAACGACGGGGCCCTTTAAATCCAAGGAGAAAGGATGATGGGACGGGTCCATCAACAGCGCCGACACAATCATCGGGCCCATCAACAACGCCCATACAGTCACCTAGCCCAACACTTCAGCCGAAGACACCCACATCACAGCCTTTTCAGATATGCCAGGTGCATATCCTAGCCATTATATGTATCCTAACCTTTATATGTTTCCTTTTCCCAGTCCTATGGCAGGTTAGAATGCATGGCTCGGTCCATCTCAGTTCCCGATTACTCTGACTGGCCAGCCGATCTGTAGGCCATCGTCGCATGATGGATCGCACGAGACACCATTGGGGAGCTCTTCTTTTTACCAATCTCCTTCGCCTTATGGGATGCAAACACCTCCGCCATAGGTGATGTAAACACCTCTACAGTTATTATTTTATCAAGGTGAGTTATCCTCCCAACACCCACAACTAGATCCCCTATCGGAGGAACCACAATCCCCACCGAAGCAACCACAACACCCCCCGGAAGTTGAAACAAGGAGGAATACAGCGCGTAACCGTCGACCTCCCCCATGTGGCACTAATTTCGGCCGGCACCAACATTGATTTTTTTTAATATATTTGTATAAACTTTTTTATATTGTTTCATTTAATAAAATAAAAGTTGTTTTTAATATTTTAATTGTAATTTAATTTTTATATTTTTAATAAAATAAAAGTTATTTTTAATATTTTAATTGTAATTTACTTTGTATATTTTTAATAAAATCAATTTATTTTGAATAAGGAAATATTTTTAATATTTTTATATTTCTAATATATTTCTACAAAATTTTTTATATTGTTACATTTAATAAAATAAAAGTTATTTTTTATATTTTAATTGTAATTTACTTTGTATATTTTTAATAAAAACTATTTTTTTGAATAAGACAATATTTTTAATATATTTCTACAAACTTTTTTATATTGTTACATTTAATAAAATAAAAGTTGTTTTTAATATCCTAATTGTATTGGTTCAAGTAAGGACTAAATCATAAATTTGAGAAAAGTTTTGTGGCTTAAGAGTAAATATTCAAAATTTGAGGGGTTAAAATGTATATATGAAAAACTTGAAGGGCCAATATTGTAAATATTTTAAGGGTGGAATGATCTAGAAACTAATAAAAAATGGCTGAATTAGGACAAAATTGAATAAGTGAAAAAGTATGAGGGGTTAAATTATAATTTTATCAAGATGGGGGTTAAATTGAATAAGTGAAACTTTTTTTTGCAACTTAGTCCTTCTACAAAAGTTCACCATTTTCATCAAGAAATTAAAAGAATTTTCATAGCCACCAAGAGACAAAAATGATAAGAAGACTATCAACTGTTCCGATTTGGACATGAGCGAGATGTATGGCCTGGGTTCCTACACCATCCGCATAACTTCCGTTGGTTGACTGTTTCTGGGATATCCATATTGTTGCGTATTCTAGTCGAGCAAGGTCGACCCTTTGGTTTGCGACGCAGTTCTCTATCCGGTAACAACTTAAATGGAGCAAGCGATACAGACGGTCACTTACGTTCATCTGGGACTGGTGGGAATACTTGTCTCCACACGTTGTACATGTATTCTATTTTGTATACTTCGTCGACATAGCTCATGGGATCCAGACGGAGATTCTGACAAGCTGCAATTACATGAGCGCATGGATAACAAAATGCGTCAAATATCCCACAGTCGTAGGTCCTATTTCTCAAGTGTACACGATATTGCCCGCCAAGAATACCTTGGTTCAGTCTGTCAAACTCCGTCACACAAAACCATAGGTTGTCACGACCGTGACACACTGTGTGCATGGTGTTGGCCCGTGCCTTCGCCTTGTTAATTTCTCGCAATACCTTCGCGCACCATACATGACCTCACTGCATTTGGCCTTTATAACTCGCTACTCGCTTCGGAAATAGTGCCGCTAAATAAAAATATGTCTCTCACACGACCGATGTGATTGGCAAATAACGCGTTCCTTTTATAACAGAATTTATGCATTCAGCCAGGTTTGGGGTCATATGACCATATTGTAGGCCGTCGTCGTATGCTTGTGTCCACTGTTCGAAAGGTATGTTGCATAGGTAGTTTACGCCTTCTTCATTAACTGAGCGCAAAATCTCCAACATCTTGTGAAAAGTCCTTATTGATCTCGCATCCTACCAATATAAGTTGATATCGAATATTACATGCCACTCTTCCATTAAGAATAAATTGAATATTACAAACGAAATTATATTAATAGAGATTACATACTCATGTTGGTCACTTGCCTTCGTTCACTTGTAGATCGATGTTGCCCGTAATAGTTGGACGTAACATGCCTTAGGTAATATCGATGGTGTGTGCGATGTCATAGGCTTCCTTGTTGCTCTATTGCGGCTAGTATTCCAGGGCCCCGATTCGATATAATGCATATATCAGGTTGAAGGCAGACATGCCTCCTTAACCTATATAGAAAGAAATCTCAGTCATCAGTTGACTCCTCCGGTGTTATTGCAAACGCAATTGGAAGGATTCTCCCACTGCCATCTTATGCCACAGCTAGCAATAACCGATGCGTATATCTACCATACATAAAGGTACCGTCAATTTGTACCAATGGCTTGTAGTATAGAAATACGTCTCGGTATTGCTTAAAGGTCCAGAACAGACGCTTGAACACTTGGCATCCACGGAGCAATCGATCACTGTAGTACGCAGGTGCCGTTTCAAGGTCTGTTATGCAGCCTGGGACATATCTCTCCAGCACCTGACACCACTGCCACACTTCATTATATGAAGCGTCCCACCGACCATGCAACTTTTCCAACGCCTTCTGCTTAGCTATCCAAGTCTTGCGGTGAGAGGGCGTGTACCCAAATTGGCTACGAAAATTGGCAATTAAAACCGGTACTGAAGTCTTGGGATCCGCCTTCACCGTCGGTATTATTAAGCTAGCCAATATATCTTGGGATGATTTTGTGAAACACCTGTCAACGAAGTACGTTAAATAATGCAACATTACGTAATATCAGTATTATTCAAAAACCCTAAACACCTAGTGATACTGTACCGGCAACGCATGTATGTGGACCTTTGTACTTTTTAATCTCCCACAAGCATGTCCTTTTCCTCAACAGGGCCATGATTTTCCATGAATATGTACCGTCTTGCATTGCACACTTGGCCTCATACTTATCGGGTTTGGATTTAACCAAGTTGTTGTTAACCCATATCTGTTGCCGGAACAATGTTATAGAGTATTGTCGGACTTTACAGATTAATTACGAACATTTCATAATTTTTAATACAGATATCATAACTCATTCATATAACACTCATATGGTCCCTTATATAGGGCATCGAAGCCCAAAATAGGCATTAGAAGTAAATTGGGACTCGACCGAATACTTCAAGAAATTTTCGTAAAATGTCAAAAATTTTCTTAGAAACAGGGAACACACGCTCGTCTTTTTCTTGGGTGCATCTGTAACCACATTAGCTTTCCTTGGGTGGTAGTCGATAATCAAATTATAATCTTTCAATAACTCTAACCATTATCTTTTTCTTAAATTTAGTTCTTTCTGAGTCATCAAATACTTCAAACTCTTATGATCTGTATACACATAACACTTTTCACCGTATAAGTAGTGTTTCTAAATTTTCAAAGCAAAGACGATTGCAGCCAATTTGAGATCATGTGTAGGATAATTCCTCTCATGCAGTTTTAATTGACGAGAAGCATAGGCCACTACTTTTCCCAACTGCATTAAGACACAACCCAATCCATTTAGAGATGTATCACTATATACA
The DNA here is from genome assembly GCA_005393395.2 of Gossypium australe. Taxonomy (NCBI): domain Eukaryota; kingdom Viridiplantae; phylum Streptophyta; class Magnoliopsida; order Malvales; family Malvaceae; genus Gossypium; species Gossypium australe. The sequence goes on from CM016623.1 coordinate 135,699,575, forward strand.
ACATACATCACACTCGATTCTGGTTGAGTCAAAATCAGAGCTTCTGTTAACATTTTCTTCTGCTGATCAAAGCTTTGCTGACACTAATCAGACCAAATTGAAAAGCATTTAAAAAGTTGAAGGACTAAAACTGAAAATGTCCCCCTTAAAAATCACGAGGATCCTAGGGGTGGTCCGAGTTGGGCAACCGGGTCGAGTCAAAATGATGTTGTTTTGGGCCTTCTGAAGCCAGGCTGAAACGACGTCATACCGAGACCCAATAAAAGCCAAAATTTTCAGAGAAAAATCATTTCATTCGCATTCTAAAAAAATCATTTCCCATAGATGCATCTATGGGTCTGGCCACAGGGCCGCCGCGTATCCGCCGTGGCCACCAGTCTTCTGCGACGTCGACTGCCGCCTCTGGTGGCCAGAAAAAATGAAAAAGGGCAATTTTGATCCCCTTAGCCCAAATATGAGGCTAGATGCTCACGAAAACCCACCAAAAAACGAAGAAAGACCAGAGAACCTTTCAGTTTCTCTGTATTTCGAGGGATACCAAGCACCTGCCTTTCCGACGTAGCTCCGACGAACCAAAGGCGATTCAAAGATCTCACGCTAGAAGAACCGTTGTTCATCGGAGACGACACCCTCTCTCGCTCACGGTGGTGAAAGCGTCTGGTAAGTTTTTCGACTTTTTCCTTTTATTTTATATATATTTTTTAAAAATAGTAGATAAAAAAATCACCTTTGAAGTTTTTTCTTTGTATTCTGTTTTGATTGCTTCTGTGTTAAAAAAATACATCTGTCATGGTTTTTATAGCCGAATATAATACATTAGACTATTGTTTTTACTGTTCCTTTCTACTATTCTTTGTGTGTTGCATTCTTTGTCCTTGTATTTTCTTTTTGCAGGCTTCCATAGTCAATGGCGATGACAGGAAGCGCACCTTTGCCATTTTGGTCCAATGGCGGTAGAGGCGTGTCAGGCCTCGGGCGATGAGCACACCGATACGACATGAGGAGCAGCGCTAAGGGGAACTAGGGTTTCTGTGTATTTTTTGTTCTGGGCTTTTAGGGTTTTTTTTTCATTTGGGCCATTTAGGCTTGTAAATTTGGGCCTAATATTTTTGTAAATGGACTGTTGTTAATGGACTATATTGTTTTGGTTTTTTTTTTTCCATTTGGTTTTTGTTTGAGCCGGACGAAATTGGGGCCTTACAGGCATTTAAACTATTTTTGTAGTTAAATAAGTCCCTAACCTATGACATTTACTCATAAAGGCTCTTGATTTTATTATAAAAGTAAAAGTATTTTGAAGTTCAAGCTCTTGTCTAATTTCTTGTTGAGGCAATAGAAATTATATAGTCTTTAACAACAATATTATCGAAACCATTTTTAACCAAAATTAGGAGGATGATATTGGATAAAAATATGAAAAAGTTTTATTTGGAAAAAACATTGGTTTTTATTTAAATAAAAAGAAAAGACTTGCCATCGATCCTTTGTCTAGGTGTGATCAGATACTTATAACATTTTAAAGATAAGTTTGCAAATTCTTTTAAAAAGATAATTATTTGGTTTGTGTTTTGGAAATCAAAGAAAATTCGAGTTCGGAATTCAGTTATGTTTATGGTAGGTATTAGCACCCTCACAACACCCAAAAATTGGTACCTCATTTAATATTTTTGAATATGATATTTAAGTATGATCCCATAAAAGAAAATTTTTGAGTGTGCATGCATTTCATTAATTGAGTGAATTCGATTTAGAAACTCAAAAGTCTTCAATTTATTTTATCTTATTTCAAAAAATCTTTTCACATATGACAATATTATTGGACGAGCATTTAGTAAATTAGCTTTCGGAATATTATATAATAGGGAAAGTTCAGTTTTGATGCTTTAGTGGAATGACTTCATGACTAAATAATGTTATAATTAATAGACGAAGAGTTGGAACATAATTACAAATTATTTACACCCTAATTATATATGTTTGAGCGGTCCCTTTGCTAGCTAGGTATAATTTTGATAGTTTGCATTAATTGATGAAATGGAAAGTGTGAAACGACGAACTAGAGAAATAGATTGCATATATCACTATTTGTATTAAATGCGTTCTCACCATGAACAAGAAATGACTCGAAAATTAATTTATATCTTCGAGTTATTATTTAATAATGAAATAAAATTAATTAAGTCATCATAGTTTCACGAGAACAAGTTAATTAAAATAGTTTGCTCATAAATTATTGTATGATAAAGTCGTCAGGACATTAACAAAATTAGAATTGGATAGAGAAAATAATTTAATTAATATAATTAATTAAATTATACAAAGAATAAAAAGTATTTTCGGCATATCAAAACCAACTTATCGAGTTGGATAAACAATATAAGTTGGTTTAAAGATCAAATAACACATATAATTAACTAAATACAAGACAAGGTCCGACAAGCCTAATCTAATTGCAAGGGGTGTTAAAGCCTAGTCCTAGAATAGGGTTGCATGCCCTATAGTACTTCAAGTAGGAGTTGTATTTTTTCTATTAAAATATTATTATTCAGTTAACACTTGTTTAATTAAAATTCTTGTTATTTTCTTTATAAACAGAGCGTAAGGGTTAAGTTAAAAAAATATACTTACACTTTTTGCATACATCGATATTGTTTCAAAATATAGAAAGATTATTTTCTCAAATAAATTCTATCTTTTAACAAGAATTTATCTTTCGGTTTCTAGATTTTTAAAGTTTCACATTAAAGGTTTCATTGATTACTGATGGCCCACACTCTAGCAAATCAAGGTTAAGAATAGTAAAAAAGATCGAGTGGTTGAAAGTTGGGAATGATTTTATCCACCTTGTACAAAACACAAATATGATCTAAGTAAATAAGTTTATTGTTATAAACATTACAACTGATCAATTTCGAAAGAAAATTTTTAAAATTCTGCTGTGCACTATTATGTTGTTTTTAAACCGATTTTTCCAACATACTCTCATTTTTCTCCTAATTTCCTCAAAATTTCTGATAACTTTGGCCCGAAAATCATGTCGGGACTTCGTTAACATTTCAATTTTTTGTTATGAGTTCATTGTCCATGATTGTGTTGCCTAATCACCCTTACAACCCTGCTTTGAAAAAGCATTGCTCAAAAACTCAGCTAACCTTGTTCCTAGGTATGCTTAATAAATGTCATGGATGTGCATATTTGGATTGCGGGCAACTAACATGGTACATGAAAAAAAAAAATGAAAGAAACAACAAACCATCCAACTAGTATTTACGATCAAAGCAACCAGTAAACATACAACAACTGAGAATATTCTACCCTAGCAATTTATTAAAATAATTATGTTTCTACTGGAGCTGTTCATGGGTAGGGTCGGACTATGGTAAAATTTTAGGCCCGAACCCGATAAAATGTTAAAATTTAAGTTCGGCTCGGTCTACCCGTATTAAAATTTTTTATATTATTATTTTTGTATAAAAAAATTTAAAAAATATAATACATCAAATACACTAAAAATATTAAAATAAATATTTCTCAACAAATTGAAAGCAAATTAAAAAGTATTTATACTAAGATAAGTGCAATTTAACAAGTAAATGCCTCTAAAATAGCAACAAAATTAACAACAAAACAAGAGTTATACAATACCAAAATAATAACAACAAATAGTAACAATATAATAGCGAAATGACAGTAAAATTGTGATAAAACAGTAGCAAAACAGTGATAAAACAATAACAGTTTTTTTCACAAATTCGGGCCAAAAAAGTTAACTCGAGGCCCGACCTTATTTTTTGTCCAAACCCATTTTTCAAGTCTATAATTTTATTCAAATCCTCTCACTTTTCAAGTGAACCTTCATATCGTTGTACCCCTACTACATGAAATTCACTCATCATTCGAACAACGTGACTAAAAACATATATTATATTAGATACATGTGTAACACTACCCCAAAAGTGTGAAAATATAAAATTTGATTTTGAACCAAATAGATGCATAAAGGTATAGAAGGTGTTGTTGATTGAGACTTGATCCCATTAAAAACAACATTCATTAATTATTAAACTTTGATTACATAAAGTATTGATGTTTATAGGAAACAGTAAACCCTAATGTACAACCTTTTAATTTTATTCAAAAGCCTTGTCACTCTTTCCCACTATTCCCATACTAAAAGCTTTTTATATTGACAACCAGTCGCAAGTCAACACCTTTCAAGGATATAGCATGTAAATTATGCATCCACAAAAGCTAATGAAAAAGAAAAAGTAATAACCAAGTTAGTAGCTAATCACACATAATTAAAAATATAAAAAAAAGTAGACAAGCAAACAACAAAATGTGAGGATGAACACTTAATTTGGTGACCACTAATAAAAAAAAGTTTGACACCGCTGTGATAGAGTGAGCTCAAATGGTTGATGATACGTGATTTGGGTTTTAGAAGAATATTTTAATTGTTTTTATGAAAATTTATTAAAGTTAGAGAAAAATAATTCGAGAGATACGTTTTTTTATGCCGATGTGAAACTTGGATATAAAACTCATGTTATGTAAAATGCGTACAATTAGTGAATAAAAAATCCAATTATTTACTAAAATAGTAGAAAAGAAAAAAAAAACATGAAAAATATTTAAATGATGCATTAATGAAAAAGAAAGAAAACATGTTGATTAAAAAAATGGTGGGATCATAATTAAATATCAACTGACCCTATAAATCGAAATCGTAAACAATGCAAATTGAACTTTACGCTTGACTTGTAGGAAATGTCTTAAATTGTTAAAATCATTTTTAACCAAAATTAGTTCGACGTTATTGAATAAAGATATGGAAAAGTTTGATTCGGAAAATACATTAGTTTTTGTTTAAATAAAAAGAAAAGAGTCGCTACGAATCTTTTATCTAGGTGTGATCGTACACCTATAACCAGTTAAAAGAAAAGTCAAATTCTTTTAAAAAGATAATTATTTAGTCTGTGTTTTGGAAATCATGGAAAATTTGAGTAAAAAAAAAAGTTTGAATAGAAGTATATTTCATTAATTGAGTGAATTCGATTTAGAAACTCAAAAGTAATAAATTTATTTTAATTTTTTAAACATTCAATCAAGTTTAAGGACATTTAAACATTAAAAATAATAAATGAGATCTCATCCAGTAATTTCGATAACTATCTCATCAATTTTCTCTTACCAAACAATAATTTAATGATAAATTAATATTAAATAAAGGTATAATGACTTATTTAATCCTCCAATTTTATAAGAAAAGTCATTTTAGTTTTTTATTTAAATTTTTGTTTCTTTTAACCTTTAGACATATTTCATTAGTGTAGCTTTATTAATAGATTAATTAATTCTTTTTGAAGTTATTGAGTAATTATTTTCTATAGAAACTATGTAATTCGATTATAAAACGTATAAAATGATTTGTACCAATTATCATTGGGCTTTCTGTGGATCATTTTGAGCCTGAGTTTTTCAACGTCGAAGAACAAGAGAGTAATTATAAGATTAGTATAAATATAAATGTTTTGACTATAATTACTTCTTAAAAAAATAAAAAAGGTTGGAAATTATTATCACCAATCACTTCACATAATTCTTAACCTCTTCTAAGAATTATAGCAAATTACATTTAGTTTAACGAAATCACTAATTGTAATGATTACCCTACCATATTATAAATGCGTAATTATAAGCAATTACAAACATGTTGATGTTAATGAACACTCATTCTCTTGGTTTGATGCAAAATAATAGTTGATGTTATTGATTTAAAAAATTCCAAAATTACAAATCATCCTAACGTTACATGATGCTTGTAATAGAAATGTAGGTTTTGTATTTGCAGAATCCATGTTCAAGCCGTTTTTCTTTTTCTTTTTCAGTCCATGATTATAGCACGAACAAACAATTGTATCATGATCTAAAAACACATTTTATTTCTCATTGTTATCATTATGGTTGCTATGTGTTATTTTAATAATGTTATGGTGTCTAGTATTACCATATCTACTAATTACCCTTCATTGTACATTCTCGAAAAACAAAATAAGTAAAAGATAAAGAGTAGAAAATCAATTAAAAGTTCTAAAAATACATTAATTATAATCTTTAAAATATAGTGTCATTTGACACTGCCTAATAGAAAACACCCCCGAGTGAAGATATTTCATGATTCTTCAACAATTATTTATTATTGGTTTACAAGCTAAGTGGAAATAATAAAGCAATCTCCTATATTTATAATAGAATTTTTATTACAAAGAAATGGCAACAAACTCTTCCACTAGGTGTTGACAAAAAACATTAAAACCACAACAGTCTCATGCAAAATGGAGTATTTAAGAAAATTCTAGTTGATGAAAGGAAAGGGCAATGTTACCGGGTTTGCAACCATTCAAGTCTATATATTTGCCGGTTCCAAGTTCAACGGTTCTTGTAACTCCGAATTGATAGGGAAAAGGTTACATTGTGCATATTGTGCCATTAATTGGTCCACAAGCACCAACGCTACCATTGCTTCAACCATCGGCACCGCTGCATCACCCAAATCAACACCACAGATTCATTAAAATCCTATCTGAGATTAAAATCATAGCTATTTGTAGATATTGTTTGGAAATGAATGACAATATCAAATGGTTTAACATGATTTTCCAATCAATGTAAGATGTTCGTCCTAGTTCTCAAGGAATTTAGTTGCCTTCGAAAATGGCAGTTGCAAAAGGAAAATGTATAGATACTAATCTACGAAAGAAGGTAAAGGAGGACGGAAAACTATCATCCAAAGAAATACCTCGAGGGACAACACAAGGATCATGACGACCGCGGGCTAGTAGTTCTATCTCTTGTTTTTCTCGAGTCACTGTGTGCTGTTTCTTCTGCAGAAAATATCACAAAAGCCACACCAATTTTTAACTGAACTAAGAACCAAAAACTGTGAAAATAATGCTGTAAAACAAAAATAGGACAACTGTTACCTAATTTGAACACAAAAATGTGATTAATTTAAACACAGGTAGCAGCTATATTTTTACTCAAGTTTTCTCTTTTTGTTTTCAGATATAAATCAAACATCATTATCAAATACCACTACTTCAAGAAAAATGAAGTCAGAAAACATAACACGGTAACTCTAGGCTATATAAATAAGCCAGCAAATGGACTCCAGACTACTAGTTCTCAAAAACAACAGCCTAGCGCCAAAGGTAAACCCCGTTCACTTAAGAGTTAACACAAAGAGCAGCAGAAACTTCAAGACTATTTTATGACAACCTTGGAAAGTTCATAACGCACTCTTTACAAATCCAAACAGAGTTTAGACAATAAAAACAAATTATATGATATAAAGATTTATAACACAAATCATACTAGTCATACAATGTAGGAAACAAATAAGCAGGCAAAGAAAATTAAACTTACACCAATTGTAGCTGTTGGCTTGAAAGCTACTCTCATATTTATAATTTCCCCATTGGATATTCCACCCTGTAAGTCAACATCACAATCACATAATTTGTGTCAGAACTAATGAATTTAGCCAAGAATTAAGAAGTTGGAGAATAAAAACAAATCAGTTTGTATTTGTTGCATTGGTTATCGGCACACCGATAGAGTACTGCTATCAAGACAGACAAAGATAACAACAAACTAAGTCACCCGGACTATGGTGTGTGTAAGACACGAGTATGTGTCCAACATGAATATCTTAAATTTTCTCAATGCTTTTCCATGTATTCAATAGGTCATATCCCCATACCATGTCCAGATATGTGTTGGACATTGGTGTTGGACATGGGCAACAACTGAGAGTCAAGTCAACAAAGATAACAAATAAAATAAACACCTGTATCCCACCGGAGCGATTTGTTCTTGTCCTTATTCTTCCATGTTCATCAGTATAGAACTCATCATTATGTTCACTACCGGTCAAGAAAGTACCTGCAAGGGGTTTTATTGGACAGCATTTAGAACAAACTTACAATGCAACTAAGCTGAAAAATTACCACACAGACCATTTACCAACTCAATTAAAAAAGGATTTAGATAAATGAACAGTAGTACCACGAAAGTACAAAAATTTCTTAACCTGCAAATCCACTCCCAAATTCAAAGCCTTTGGTTGCAGGTAGTGACATTACAGCCTTAGCAAGCTCTGCTTCAAGCTTATCAAAAACTGGTGAACCAAGCCCCTGACATGCAAGAATATAGATTTTCAGTTCTATAGAAAACTTCCAGGAGAATTTGGATGGTACAACTAAAGCATTTCCATCATTTTAAGATCAAGGGCTACCTAAATTTTCAGTTTAAACATGTGCGTATGAGAGAGACAGAGAATGTACATACACGTGGAGCATTCCTCACTATGCATGTGACAACTCCGCCAATAGAATTTCCTCTTGTCCTCACAGCATCAATAGCAGCGATCATTTTCTCAGCGTAATCAGGATTTGGGCACCTCACAATATTGCTCTCTATCTGACAACATGTAGTTGAAAATAGTTAGATAATGACTACAATAAATTGGTCTGAAATGAAAGGAAGTCAACAATCTAGACAAATTGTGAGAGAAAGTTGACCAAAATGCGTAATATATCTCAAGATAAATACATTTTAGAAATTGAGGAAAAGTCTCTAGTAACCAACAACAACTTGTTTTAGATCAAGACTTAAATAACTGAGAAGAGTTTAAACCTGATCAAGAGTTACAGTGTCATGGTCAACTGAGCCATCTGGAAGAACAACCTGGTGAACTTGAGAGACATAGGCAAGAACCTAAAAGACAAGATAGACATTAAGAAGAAACCCAAAAATTAAAGACATACAATTTAGTAAGAGAACTAGAATCCACACCCCTATCCATTGAAGCTTGAAACATAGTTAAAGACTTAACACTATGTTGTACTGAATGTATTCATCCATTCAACACAAGACAGATGTTTTCAATGAGAAACACATCATGTCAGGATAACACTTATCATTTTTTTGTTTGTTAGTAAAACCGTAGATTAATTGTTTTGAAGCCCAAACAAATTAACCAAATGCCTAATGACTACCAAGTACAAATATTATCATAACTTCAGAGAAAAGAATAGTGACTTACAACCATATAAAACAAGATTAAAGGTTAAAAAGTTCAATCTGACCAGCTTAAGACATACCTCAGTTCCTGAAAACAGCTTGAGAATTTTCTTAGCAATAGCTCCAGAGGCAACCCTTCCAATGGTTTCTCTGGCGGATGATCTGCCACCACCCTTCAATTACAAGTCCAATTCAGATGATTGCATCCAAACAACTCTGCTTCTCTTATAAAACGATGGAAGAAATTGAAATATTGGGTTGATAACAAAGGGCATTACCTGCACTGCCCTGACACCATATTTCATGTCATAAGTGGCATCAGCATGAGATGGCCTATAAGCTATTGACATTTCCTTGTAATCCTGAAAGTAGAATGGCATCATCAATGAATCCTTCTAGTCCCATAAGAACAAAGAATGAAGCCAAAATTGAGCAAATGTTTGTCATATTATATGTATGCTTTCCTCGAAATTTCTGACATATTAAAGTCATGATTCTTAGCTGAAAGGGGATTCACTAGATTGTACTCCAAAGTAGTACATATTTTCACATTATCTAACTACACTATTTATATAGCTGTGCATCATTTGATTCATTGATGAGCACTCATTCCCTGTCTACTAATATCACCTCTAGAATTACAAACTGAACCTTGAAGGGTTTTAAATAGATTAGTTCCAAATGGTGATTCAAAATAGATTGCACCCATTTTGAACCCTATGCCAGAAATCAAAAGACCAACCAAACGATTGTTCAACCTCATATTAGTTTTCCCATTATAGACCCAATAACATATAATACTCACATGTCCTCTCTGATCAGTATTTGGTACAAGTACATGGATTGGTGTTCCAGTAGTCACTCCTGCAGTTTTTCATGAAAAGTTTATTTAAACACAAAATATGAACAGTGATACGAAACAACAACAATGATGGCTGAAGATAACACTAGAAATTTGGAAGATCCAGTGGAAAAGAACATTTTAACCTTCGGAAACTCCAGAATATATTCGGCATGTGTCTGTCTCTTTCCTTGGGGTAGTAATTCGGCTCTGACCTGGCCTCCTGCAGAAATATGTTGACTATTAATCCAAAAGAACAAAGAAACTTGCATCAAAGAGATGAGAAATTGTATGATTAAAAGTAAGTTATAGTACAGTGTTCTATCGTTAATAGGCCAATCCTGTTCACAAGCACTACCACTAGATCAATGTGCAATGAACATGAATCACACAGTACTACCACGAGGATGCACAAACCTTCTCTAAAGGCAAGCAAAAGAATGAATGAGATAACGCTAAGTTCTCAAAATTAACTACCTTCGATCAAGATCACCTTGCAAATCAGCTTCTGAGAGAGGAATCCTAGGAGGACATCCATCAACTATACAACCAACACCACCTCCATGAGATTCTCCAAAAGTTGTAACACGGAAATAATTTCCAAATGTGCTCCCAGCTGCTTGTATCTCTGTTAGGCAGTACGGTTTGTCAGACTTTAGAAGCTCAACTGGGGGAGTGATGGGGTGGGGGTATTATTTTGGAGAAACTATTTCTAAGAATATTACAGGTGCAGCAAAGATACACTAACAGTGTTTATTTTCTAACAAACATACAATTTAAGTTTCATTAGCACATCAAGAAACTAAATCCTCAACATAGTAATTTCATTGGTAGAATTCCTAGTAACTCCAATGATTCACAAAAAGTTGATGCAAGCACAGAAGAATCCCACAGGTAATAGAACATAATTACACAGGTGAAGAGAGTCTTATAGTTGTGATATGGCACCAGGACTCTTTATTTTTCCCTAGAGTACTTATGTCCAATACATAGTCAAACATGGGAATGAAGTGCGTTCCCATGTCGGACAAATACTCCTACCCGACACTCACACCTGAGTCTGGGTAACATACTTATGATCAAACAAAAATAGCATTTCAATGTAATTTCAAGACACCCCAAGATGTCTCAGCCTAGTGGACATATGTTACCATCAATCTTAATGATAAAAACTCTAATCAAATCAAGTAAACTAGCATGTAACACTATAGATTAGTGCATGTCTCTCAGCCTATTGTGTATACTGATCACAAAAGTTCACTCCCTGGTCAAAACATGAACATAACAACACCTATAGCTGCTATAAACATCTGAATCTAACATCGAACTTTCGCCATGCATAAACAGATTTCAATGCTGACACAAATATCGATTAAGTCAACACTTGAGAGTCGTGACTATTAATCATAATAAAAGTACATCACTGCGACACCAAAGACGTCCTCAAATGTGTTTTTAGCATGACGACAATAAGGGTTCTATACAAAAAGCATAAAATAACACCAGACACTGTATTAACCTGATGGCAAAGTTTTATCAGTGATCGCTCAAACCGTAATGTACTACAATTTATGCATAAAATAAATACAAATTACAACAAAACACACAAATTTGAAGTTAATAACTACCTAATCCCCTAGAAAGTAGTAATCCTGCAAAAAAAAAACTAAAATTTGCTTCCAATTCGCATATATCAATAAACAGCTAATTCCAACAGCGACAACTGCAAAACCCAATATCCACATTGAGAATCAAAGTTAAAAACAAAAAAGTTTCTTTAAAGAAAAATGCAGAAACCCCAATTAAAATTTGAAGCTCAAATAACAAAACTTACGAAGCTTTTTGTGGGTTCTTGGTTTGATTGAGATGCGAAGAGAGGAAAAAGAAAGTCTTTGAAGATCAGGAGAAAGAGAAGAATTGGGTTTAGTAGCTCCAAGGAAAGGCTTGGATGTAATGGAAGAAGCCATGAAAGCTTTGAAAACTTAGAAAACAAGAAGTGGGTAGAGCTTGAAAGAGATGAAGAAGAGATTGAGCTAATAAAAATGTAAGATTTGGTAGGAGGAGGATTTTGAGAATGGAGGGTTGGTGAGTTTGGGTTGTTGGATTTTGTGACTCTTGGAGGGTTATTTATTTATTTTGAACACACACGTTCACCTAACCTTTAGGGGTCTTTTTTAGTTTGAATAAAAATATCATTTTAATATGATTAGAGAAAAAATTCATATTTTGATGGATTTAAGGAAATTGAAAGAGTTCACTTTAATTATATTAAAGCGCATTATCTTTTTATGTTTATAGGTGGTGTGGAAAATAGTATCAAAAAATAAAATTTATTTTAACTTGAAATTTTATTTTTAATAAAATTGATAGTCTATAAATATTATAAAGACCGATATCATAAAACAGAAAAACTGAACTTAACCATTATATTTTATTTTTCATGTCAAACATTTGAGTTAAAACAAAAATTGTCTGTTTGATGTGGAAAAAAATCATATTGAACACGAAGTGAAATATATAAAAAATTATAAACTCGTAAATTTCTATTTCCAATCAGTTTATAGTACAGAAGTTCAGAACATCATTGTTTGAACCAAATAGCTTTTTGTTTGATTTTTGGCAGAAATAAATGAGGGATAACATGGTAAGCTAAACTAACATCGTATTGCTGCATTTTCTGCAGATTATGGCGTATTTTCCTGTGACAATAATTCAACACAGCAAAAATTAACGGCAAAGAATGTTCGTATTTGATTCAGCTGACAAATAACCGTGATTAAAATTCCATCACAGCATTGGCCGGAGCACGCGTTTTAAGTACCATTTCCTCGTACTCCTTTTCCGGATCCGATAGGGCAACGATGGCCCCTCCTGCACCTATAGTTGCTTCATTTTCATGTATGACAACCGTTCTTATCACGATATTAAGATCAAATGTCTGATTATAGGAAAAGAATCCAATGGAGCCCGAGTATATACCCCGGGAGCAGCTCTCGATGGAATCTAAAAGTTCCATTGATCTCAACTTCGGGGCTCCCGTCATTGAACCGCCAGGAAATGCTGCCTTAACGCAATCAACAGCGCTAACATTTGACTGCTTTTTCCCCCGGATTGTACTCACCATAGTATGAACAGTTGCGTAAGATTCCACCTCCATGAGATGTGGCACATGAACGGTGCCCGGTTCAGAGACACGACCAAGGTCATTCCTCAGAAGATCGACAATCATTAAATTTTCAGCCTGATCCTTTTCACTGCACAGAGAGAGAGAATTAGTTAAACCTCAAATGAAATTAAGTATAACATGGAAAAAAATTAAGGTTCTAATCCATCATGCTTTCAATTTTAGTTTAACAGGTCAGAATCCGGTGAATATATAACTTCAGATAATTGATTTTAACAGATGTGATTAACCAAATGCATAATAATAAATACGCTACAAGGACTCCAATGTGAATATATAACTTCAAATTGCAATGTTACTCTCCAATCCAAAAGATTTCCTTCAAACATAAATGCATCAATGAAAATTGCATATCGACTAGGGTCAATCCTTTCTACCACCTGCAATTACATAAAGCAATACAGGATGCAAGGTTCTTTCAGGGAATGTTTTCAAGTATTCACCTTTCTATGATACATTTCCACCTTATACTTTTTCTATATGAACAAGGCAACAACCATAACACTGATAAGCACGAGTAGTATGTAATATACGAGGCCATTGTACAATTTTTCACTAAACCAATTTCAGATGATAGGCCACAAGTCCCACATCATCAGAGAATCCATCAGTACCCTTAAGTCAGGGAATGTTTTCAAGTATTCACCTTTCTATGATACATTTCCACCTTATACTTTTTCTATATGAACAAGGCAACAACCATAACACTGATAAGCACGAGTAGTATGTAATATACGAGGCCATTGTACAATTTTTCACTAAACCAATTTCAGATGATAGGCCACAAGTCCCACATCATCAGAGAATCCATCAGTACCCTTAAGTACAACAATATTGAGACTCGTTTCTTCTACAAAAGAAATAATTGCAAGCATACCTCCTCTTGACCATGGATTCCTTTTCCTTTTGACTGTGTAACTAAAATATCATTTTTCAACTAAAAGGTATTGTGCAAAATCAGGAAAAAAAAAAATAAAAACCCAACAATAACTTTGGTGTAGCTAGAATAGATCAAATTACCTATACTGCAATTGTAACTTGAGCCGTTCATCTTCCTCCAGTGTTGTACCACGAGCAATGGTTCCCTTAATTGGCTTGGCTTCAAGTATACCATTTCTATCTAGTCGCAAGAACCTCTCAGGAGAAGAAGAGCATATGCATAAATTTTCCTTTGAAAAATTTAGCCATGAAGCATAGGGAGCTGGATTTTTCTCTCTAAGATGAAGATAAAGTCTCAAAGGATCTACTTCCCCAACGAATTTTCTAAACTGAGTTGTGAGGCAGAGCTCATAGCTTTCTCCATCTTTAATGTACTCCAGACATTTCTCAATATCACTCACGTATTGCTTTTGGGATTTCTCAGAAAGAAAACCTGCTTCATGTGGAGTGTTTGCCACAGGTTTTGAAATCCGCTCATGTAATTGTCTTGTTGCTGAACCTTTCAAGCTGAAAAGCTTCTTTTCGGTATCATCCAGCCATTGGGTCTTAGTTGTATTTCCTTCTTGTAAGGACAATACATAAACATCATTGGTATGATGATCAATAACTACAAGGTTATCGGCAAAGAAAAAGCAAGCATCTGGAGTTGTGGATTTGTGAGCATTAGATGCTGCGCCACATTCTACTTTAAGATTATACCTGCAATAGGAGCAAATTCATGTAAAGCGAGAAAAATTCACATTACAGCTTGATAACACAGTTTCCAATCCACCAAGAGTCAATGAACTGTTGGTTGTGTTGGAACAAGGAAGTGGATACACAAGGGAAATCCAATAAAATTACAGCTAGAGATAAATACGATTCTATCAAGCTCAAAGAACCTATTATTTTCGTTTCAGAAGCAGAAAGAACGAAAGAAATCAACATTTGTACAAACAACATACCCTATATAACCAATAAATCCACCGTAGAAGTCAAATGGCAGGCCTTCATAATCTTTTTCCTCGTGACACAATGATAGAAGCTCCTGTTACATGAATAGAAATGAGTTACCATAAATTCAAACTGTTTAATCATATAAATTAGCATGAAAACCAAACATCATTTTCAGTATGATTGGAAGATACACAATCAACACATTACTATTATAGGCTTGGACAGAGTATTTTTATTTTTCATAAACAAGTTTGTACAGTCACCCGGAGAGATATACACTCGAAGCATCCAAACCTAAAGCTAACATGAAGTCTACTTGATAACCAAAATACTATGGGATGAATTCTGACACAGGTATGTTCAGATCTTTCTAAGTTTATCCATGTATTTGGAGGGTCCTAGGAGAGTCAAATTTCCACAGCTATGTCCAGATAGGTGTTGGACACAATGTATTATATGGGTACCTTAAGAAAATGAAGAGTTGGAGCAACATAGATAGTGTCTTCAAATTTCTATTATATTCTCACAACTTTTATTGAAGTTATCTGATGTGCTGACTAGGAATGACTAATACATCCATCAAGATTCATAAATACCTTGTTCAAATATTCAAAAAAACCTTCTTCCAGAATTTTGCTGCAAGTGAAGCCTTTGGTATCTTCAATCAATAAATGACCTCCACGTTCACCAGCTGTATCACTACAAAAGGAATGAACTGTTTAACTACCATATGATACTCAAAACAACTAATGAATATCAATCGTCAAGCAAGTAATCACATAAATAGGCCAGGGTAAAAGCATAAAGAAAAATCACCTAATTTGGAACCTCAAAAATACTTATGAAGACAAAAAGAAAATTTGACTATATCGATTGAGAGATAACAGGAATAGATTACGTTCAAACCTTTCTTCAGACAGTCTGAAAGTTAATTGCTTCCAAAGATCTCCACCTTTACCCCCCATGAACGAAAACCGTGCTCTTCCCTGAATGTCACAGGGAAAAATTAGGATCACTGAAAGAGGATATCCATCACAATAAATATCCCTATATAAGGACCATGGAACACATTGGCTTCAGGCTAGTTGCTTCTAAACAGACTACTAAGCCTTTTGCTTATGCAAATGATAATTGAAACTTAGATCCAACAATTCATAATGCATTCATACTAAAATTTTTTACTATGATTGAAAAGAATCTATGACATTAATCTTAGAAGACTATGCAGTAGAATAAATTTTATGCATTCTTTTATGTCAGCCAGAAGTTCCATCTTGGTCAAGCGCGACATGAATAGCCAAAACATTAATTTGGTCTAGATTTCAACAGCAAATCATAAATGTCAATGATGAACTCCACAACTTGCTAATTCACACATATGGTTTACTTAGTATAAACACACGTTGCGTTACAACTCTATGTCAAATAAATGCACTAGAAAGAAAATTCCATATAAATAGCAGGATAAAAAAATAACTAAAACATATAAATAAAATGAATAAATGATTGAAAATTGCAATGTTCCATATGCAAGGGATTTCACTAAGCAATAAACCAACCTTCTCTGTTGATGAACTGTCCAACCAAAAAGTGTTTTCAGCCTTATTTTTCCCAAAAAGTTCAGTAAATATGTTTCTTGCTCCACCGACTTCACTTGCCAAGTGACCGAACTTCCTCCATTTCAACCTTAGAAATTTAGCACCTAAGCTCGGAGGCAAAATATTTACCATATCAAGAAATCCTAAATTTCGCTGATTTGCACCTCGCATAAATTGCCCACTGCTACAAGCTTCTCCATTAACTCGGAAATCTGCCTTTTTTACTGATTGCCTCCCTGTATGAACAGCTCCAAAAAGTCCAGTAGCATGGGGTACCTGCATGGACGCTAAAACAAGTTTACTGCTCAGAGAAGCATATGCATCTCCCTAGGCAAAGCAGAAGATAAAAAGCAGCAGCTAAAGCAGAGGTCTCGGTCAAATAACAATATGTAATTTCAAATTGTCTAAAAAGTATTCAGACAAGGTCAAATCATTTTCAGCTATACTAAACCGCCTTTTACCCCATAAGAACACCATGTTTAATATCATACAGATTATAATCCAAGTTATTATTTTAATGAAATGAGCATCTCCAAAGTCTGAACAGCCAAAATAGAATATCTCCCATACCTCTATGGTTGACAAGAGAAAGGGAGTGTGGGATAGAAAGTTTTTTTTTTTTTTTTTCATTAAGGATAGAAAGCAAGTCAACAACACAAGTAGTACAAAAGTTATATTTCTAAAGGAGTTTCATTTTACCAGTATAATGGATATTTCTGTCACTGCTGAATGACGAACTCATTTGTAACCAATAATCCTTGGTTATTTCTCTGAAGTTCTTGAATATCTGTCTCCCGTAAGTTGTAGCAACACTTTCGGGATGAAACTGAAGTAAAATTATAAAAGTCAAGAGAATGGCTAAAGAAATACAGATAAAGGGAAAAATAGAAGCGAAGTTTAAAACGAGATAATCTTGGAGCTTACCTGCACGCCATAATGAGGACAAGTAGCGTGCCTAATGCCCATTACAACTTTTCTACTTTTTGTTCCGTTAACATGACCCCAATAACTTCCATTTTTTGCTGAAAAAGAGTCAAAGTTTGCTTTCTGTCTTTCACTCTCATAAGCATCGGGGATGGCATCAAACTTCTGGGTCTCAAGGAAAGAAAGTGTGTCATCAGAAGCAGTCCAAGCTATTGGTATGAGCTCTTTTGGGAGAGATTCTGCATCTATAACAAGTGAATGATATCGAACAACCTGAAAAAAAGAACAACCAACAGGCTCAAAATGACACAATCACTGCATCATAGTGACTGTTTAATATGACAGCAGTTAACACAACTATAGTCCTCCACATGTTTATCACATAAAAGAGATGCCAAAATAACAAACGATACCACATAACTGTGCAGAAACATACAAAGGAGCTTTTACAGAAATGGGAAGACCATTGTTTTCACATTCAAGCTCAATACAAGAGAAGGCTGACCTTGAACAGTGAATTTCTGCCAGACGGTATATTAGCAAATAGATTGCAGCCGTTGTGCTCAATTTCACTGTACACAACAACGAACAAATAAATGCAAAGGAAAAGAAGAGCAAAATAATTTGAAATCCATTATTTCATACTTGTAAAGATACTGCCATTTGAAATAGTGAGATTGATTTATCATCTGAACATCAAGAAAATAAAAGAAACTTGTAATGATATATCACGATACCTCAAGCGTCCATGGATTGGCTCAGATGCATGGATAATTTGAGCACCATGTGCATAACCTAGGGCCTGCCAGATCGACTTTCAATTAAATATGGACAAACAGTTCCCAATAAAAGAGTGTGAAAGAGTGGAACCAGATCCAGACACCTAGAACTTAATAGTGCAAATAGAATCCTCATAGATGTTTTTCAACATAAAACAGCATGTTGACCAAAAACTTTGAAGTCCAGCAAAGAAAATTGCAAAACACAGATTGTATAATGAAAAATAAAATCATGAGGCAGCTCAATTTTAAGTCCATTAAGATTGAATAACTGAACTGAAATGATGACATAAGATGGAAAATTGAAGCATAACATTGTAATGAAGAAGCTATAACATTTTCTCATTAAAATGGTAATAAAAGCATGGAAAGGAAATACCTGATGCCCAAGGCAAACACCCAAAATAGGGATATCCCAGCACTCTAACAGAAGCTGACGACACACTCCTGTAAATTTCAACGTGGTTTATTAGACATGGTCATAATCTGAGAACCCCAAATAGATTGCATTCGTCAACACCACGCTTTTGGATTGAGGAGGTAATATCAACTATGCTGATTTAAGTCAAAAACTATTTGACTGCATTATATTACTTCAAAAAGCATAGGATTTTGGTGAGAAGGCCCATATAGAAGTATATCACAATTTAAACTACTACTGATCGTAATAACTCAAAGCGCTGATTCTCTATTCCTTCAACCCGCCATGTAAGTTGAATCCTACTTCTAACAGTCTTACCTATATCTGCAGGGCATGTTGGAGAACCAGGTCCAGGCGATATAACAATATTATCAAAAGCACCATCCTCATACAAAAGGCAGCAAATGTCTTTCCATGTCAACTCATCATTTCGCACAACTACAGGTGGCACTGACAAAATTACAGACCATAAGGAAAGATGTCAGACAACTTCCACCAAGTTAATATTTAGTTCTTCTTTAGTAACAAGAATTTATTCCACCATGCAAAGTGCAGAAAACTAATAGAAAAGCTTTCAGGTTATAGGGGGAACTCTTTACCCAAATGAAGAAGTAGCATAAAAGAAATTGAGAATTCAGATGAAGTTGTAACTTAATACATCAATGAACATTCGAAAACCATTTTAGATCATAATGACCAGATCCACCATTTGTTTTGGAGTATGAAATCAATGTTTTGAAATCTCAAAATGGAGACTAAACAATGTATCATATGCCCGAAAACATCTTGATCGCATAACTGTTATGCATACCTCACTAGGGTTCATAAGGAGAACTCCATAGGTTTCTTGCTGTAAAAACAGAAACATATTTCCATAGAATTCAATACTACATATCCTTATGTATTTAAATTTAAAGTTATCATAAATGCAACCAATCTATTTGAAAAGAATTTAAGTAAGAAATATCATAAGTAATTGCTATAAATATATGCACACGCAAAGGCATACACAAGTAGGAAGGAGATGGAGAGAGAGAACTCACCGCCATTAATTACACTTAGCTCCTGATAAATGTTGTATGTGTAACTATCATAGTTATCAATCAACAATGTCCTCATAAATTCCAGCTTCTTTCTCGACTCCACTTGCCGTTTCTTTCCCATGAATGATCCCTCTAAATGGCCAGGAACTAGATGGCTTGATATCACCAATTTTCTAGCATCAGAATATGATGATAGAAAATAATGCTTTTTTATGTAACCACCAGCCCTTGTGAAAGATTTAGATGCCACTGGATTTGCCTTTCCATTCCTCAAACCCTCTAAACTTGGATATGAGAGTTCAGAAGAAGAACATAAAGTGAAGCCCATTTTTTGCCTCAAAAGGGAAGTTTGGTAAAAATGTAGATGAAAACTCCCCTTACCTTCTGCAGAAAAAGTTCCTCTCATTAGATTTTTTTTATAAAATACTTTTCCAAACCACAATGACTATACTATGCAATGTGACAGTACTCTTGCCACCATCTACGGATCCATAAGGAGATTACTTAGGTCATGTTTAAAGTGAACAAATTTACGTTAGAAGCCAATTTTTTCCCCTTCATGCAAAAGGAGAATTTCTACCTACAGATGCCTTTGAGGCTAACCTATTATGCAATATAGCTATAGCCATTGAAAGAGGCAACCTTGTATGCATCAAGTAAACACATATTAAAATATAAATGTATGCACAATGTATAAGTAAACTAATGCTACTTTTTACCAATAGATTTGAATATAAAAGATCATAAGATGTAATTAAACAGATTAAGTAGATCATAAGAGAAAATGATTTTCATTCATTTCAAATGAGAACAATAGACTAATCCTACATAATAAAACCTTCAGCATCTTTGGAAGAAAGTGAATAAAGTGACCATTAATTGAAAAGGCAAATCTGGTTGCTAAGAGTTATGAAATTGCACAAACAATGACCTTTCATTAGGAGACAAATATAAACGCACACAAGTGTAACACAAATCATACTACAAAGGTCCAACGCAAACATAAAAAAGGTACCCTTTTCAAAAGAACTGGAAAAGGAAAAGAGAACCTTTTGTAATAAAGCCAAAAAAAAATCCAATTGAAGTAACAATCTAACATATATGCAATAGCAAGGGGTGTCAAAAACTCAAGTATTCAGAAGAAACAAAAATCCATTCTTTATTGAACTATTAAAACGATATACAAGAAACATTAATCAAAATAAATACAAAATAATAATAATAATAAAAGTTGATAAGCAGATCTTACACATAAAGAAAGAAACAATTAAAAAAGGAATAAAACCCAAAAGACAGGAACATAAGAGAACGTGAAAGAGACCAAAACCTTAAAGATTGTGAGAACATAAAGTTTGATGCTTTTGCAGAGGGTGTATATTGGTGAAAAAATGGTGGAGAAATGAGAGGATAGAAACAAAAAGGATTTGAAGCTGGTGGAGAAGGAGGCGCCTAACACGGGCTGAAAAACACAGAAAAGCAAAAGGCAAATAGAAGTGGATCCAGATTCCAGAATTTAGTTGGCCATTCGACCCCACTTGATTTTGGGAAATTTTTTTTCCTTTATTTGATAAAATTTTGGGACAAATTTATGGACGTCAATAATCAAAAATTTTAGGAGGAAATAGAAAAAAAGAAGAAGAAAATCTTACCACCTTTCAAGTCCCAAGGAGTGGCCCGACATACATATATTTATTACTTTTTAAATACAAAAGCTTTCTAATCCATTAGTAGGTGTTCTTTGTAACAATAATTTAAATAAAAAACTCTAAAATTTTTTATTTTTTTTAGTAGTTTGCTTCTTCTCTTACATTTTTGTTTAGGAACTTGTTAATGTTCGAGTTGGTTATTGCCCCTTATAGTTTTCTTGTTCGTAGACAAAGCTGGTTCGAAATTATCTTTTATTTTAAAGCATAATTTGTATCTATGCATTTCATATTTTTTTGGAGTTCGTTCTCAAAAATATAGTCAATCCCACGAGCCTCTTATCTATCTTTGTTTAACCACGGCGAGGGCAAGACAAAATATAAAAACTCACATTGGGTTTAGGAATAATCAGGCTTGAACTGATGACTTCCACCATGTCAAGATGTGTCTTCTCTATCTCTTTTTTTCCATTCACTCCCACTAACACTCTCTATCTCTTTTCTTCTCATTCACTCTACGTGTCTTCTCTCTTTTTAATTTGTAAATTTATTTTATGAGTATCTTTATTTTCTTCACAAGTTATGATGGAGAGATGATAGTAATTGTCGTTACTAAAGCAACATCAGCCACTAAGAATTTATCTTGGAACCCTAAATTGTATGGTCTCGTTCATAGAATGAATTAAAAAAAATCTATATTATTATTATTTAAATGTACAACTAATTAATTTATAAATTAACTTGACATCAACTCATCAATGAAATTATTAAAATAACATATATTATTACGAGGATAGTTTCTTATTTCTTCTTTTTCATATAAAAAATCAATAAAAAAGTTACAAATATTTTTTTTAAAGAAAAAAAGTTATAAATGTTAAAATTTCAACTTACCACACCATAAATATTTTCTTTATCATGTCAATTAAAACTTTATTTTTAATATTATTATACATTTCAATTTTAATATTATCTATGTGTTATTATTATTTTTATTTTCAAATCTTACATTATTATGATACTACTTATTGCAATGAAAATACTAGTAAATGTTTAAGATTTTTTAAAAAAAATATTAAAAGATATAAGGCTTATATATTTAAAAAAAAAAACCCTCAAACTATAATGGCTTATTTAGATAAACCTTTATACTATTTTTTCTGCACTTAGTAATAGCAAAACTCGAACCACTCAATGTATTCTGAATCGATCCATTTTAAATGGAATAAATTTTTTTTAAAGTAGATGCGGGGCGAGGTATATTTTTTTTTTTTGGATAGTGATTATAGTAATTACTTGCCCTGCCCCGCTCTACTATATGAAATTATCATTTTATCCTTTTACATATAAAGAGTAAACTACCAAAATAGTCACTTTTGTTTGTCTCAAGTTATATTTAGTCACTTATATTTGAAATGTTACGTTTTAGTCACTTACGTTATCATATTGTAACATTTTAGTCACTGAGCGTTAATTGTCGTTAACAATGTAATGGTAAACTGACGTGGCACGTTAAATCATCATTTCAAACGAAAATTTGAGGTTAAATTATACAATTGGTTTCCTATATTTTTTTCATTTTGAGCAATTTAACTTTTTTTCTTTTATGTTATTTAAACTTTCTTTTTTTCCTCCCTTCTTCATTTCTTTTAATGTAGCTTTTCTGTATTTTCTATTTGTTAAAACTAGTCCCTATACTTTTATTTCAAAAACTGTACAAATATAATCTTTATCCACCAAATAAATCAAGTCTTTGTTTCTTTCACATGATTCCTAAATTGAATTTAACTCAAAATTGGATATCAATCATTCTTAATCAAATTGATATTTGAATATAACCTAAATCTGAAACTAAAATTTGATCTAACTAAACAATATAAAAAACTATATCCTTAATCAAATCTAAACATAAATTGAATTCTTTATAATCAATTTTTTTTTCCATTTCCAAACTTTTACAAAATCGTATAGATTATTCCTTTCTCTTTTTTTTTTGACGAATAAATTAAGCAAACGATAAAATTGATCTAAACATTTTTGGATATTCCCAAGCAAGCTTGATTGGAAGCCGAGCATGGATGAACTGAAGAGAAAAAGAGAGCATGGAACCAAACTGGTTTAAGTAAAGTTGATAGTAAGTTTCGTATGGTGATTATTTTAGTCATTGAGAGTGTAGAGCTCGTTTGAAGAATCTGTGAAACAACATAGTTTCAAGAGGGCAAGAATGTTGTAGGTAAGATAGATAAGGTGGTCGTGGGAGTTGGTTAGGAGGTTAATGGAACGGGCTCGAGAAACTTTGTTGAGGGTGAACTGCCATAAGTCACAACTGGCGAAGTCTTTGAGTTAGGCAAGCTTGTGGACTAGTTCATTGAGAGACCCAAATTGGTTCGTTAAAGTGATGATGGATTATAAGAGTTTGTAATTGTGAGGTAAGAATATGCAAAGTAAGTTTTATTTTAGTTTCAGTTTTTGCCTTTTCTTTTTTCATAAACATAAAAAAAGTTTTAACAAATAGAAAACACTGAAAAATCATGTTAAAAGAGATGGAGAAGAGAGGAAAACAAGGAGAGAAGCAAAAGAGAATGGAAAATAAAGGAAAAAAACAAAGTTAAAAGAATATAAAAAAATTAAATTGCTCAAAACGAAAAATTATGGATATCAATTGTATAATTTAACCTAAAATTTTTATTTGAAATAATGAATTACCGTGCCACATCAACTTACCGTTACATCGTTAACGACAATTAACGACTTAGGGACTAATTATAAAATTAGTGTGTATATATATAAATAGTTATAATGAAACATAGATTCCTAAATTTGACATTTACATATTTCATAAACACTTGTTCTCTTAATTACATCAATTTAAAAAAAAATTGATAATTTATAAGAAGAGAGCAAAACCCTAACAATAACGCGACATGATCTCAGATCACACCTAAAACGGTAAATACCTTAATTATCAAGCTAATACACAAAGTTGACATCATATTAAAATTTTAAAGATAAAGTATCAATAATTTTTTAAGTAAAAAGTATCAATCGGTTAAACTACTAATCCATGATAAAAGATTTTCGTTATTATTAAGTTTTAGTTAACATTTAATTTCGAGTATTTGATTAAATTTTGACCAAGTAAGACATGCCATGTGACTATTTGAAGTAAAAAATTATATTATTTTAAATTGATGTTAGATCTAATGTATTAGTTTAATTAGGATTTTTTTTTTAATAGTACGTTAATTAGGATATTTAGTTATAATATTAGGAGTCATTTTGATTTTAAATTAATTCTAAAAGAAATATTTCTGATTTAAAGAAAATTTTTATTTGTCTTATTTCGATCTAGACGAGAAATTATTTTATGGGACTTTCTCACTATATTGTTCGTGTTCCTTTTCCAATTAATTAATGGCATTTAACAATTTTTTTCGTGTCATTGGCATATAATTTTTGTAATTTTTTTATTCTAAACTTATACCTTAAACAACAAACTTGGAACCTAGAACCTAAATTCCAAATCCTAAACTCCAAACTTTAAACCCTAAACTTTAAACTCCAAACATTGAACCCGTTCGAGGTTCGGCGTTTGAAATTGGAGGTTCCTGTTCAAGTTCAAGGTTCTAGGTTTAGAATTCGGGGTTCGAGGTTCAGGGTAAAAAGATTACAAAAGCTATGTGTTAATGACATGGAAAAAAGTTGTTGAAATGTCATTAAATAATAGAAAAATAATTATGAATGATGTGGTAGAAAATATTCATAAAATAATTTCTCGATCCAAACCTTTTTTAGGGTATCAATTGCATAATTTATCATATTAATTTAATTTAATTTTTTTGTACATTCGTATTTTTTTATTTCATGTATTTATATTATTATAAATTTTATTAATTTCTAAATGTTAATAATTATAGTTAAATAGATTTCATCACATTTATGTACTCATTGGTAATTTTTACTTCATGATATTTATTATTAATTAATATGATATAAATATTATATTTAAGATTTTAATTTAATTTTTCAAAACATAGAAAGATATATTTTAATTAAAATAAAATAAAATTCATTTAATCGATGATTGTAAATATAACATCCATTTTCTTTCCAAGTAAATAAACTCATACCCAAACCTAAAATATCAAGAACCCAAGTAGCCCAAATAAAGAAAAAAAAAAAAGCCCAAACAACCCAAGCCCCCAAAAAAATGATGAAAAAAAAGAAGGAAAAAAAAAAAGAACCCCATGTTTAGAACCTCCATCTTGTTTCTTTTTTTCTTCTTTTTTTCCCCTCTTCTTCTTCTTCACCCACCTTCCACCCCAAAAAAAACCCTAACACTATTAGACCATCAAGTTATTGCCGTCGACCCCCTTCGTCGTCCTACATCACCGTTGACAACCAAGTAGCCGACAGTCAAACCCATTCCATCGTACTTCGCACGTCGCTATCACCATCTCCACCACCTCTCCATCAAACGCCGCCGTTCGCAAGCCAAAGCTGCCGTCTTTCCACGGCCGAGCTTTCTTAAGCAACCACCACCACCTCTTGACCAACCAAAACCTCTGCCTTTTTCACTAAAACACCACCACTCATCCCATCTCTGCTGCTCCATCGTATCCTTCGCCGTGCACCTTCACCAATTGAGTTCCTCCGTCGCCAAACCTTCACCTTTAACAACCACCACCTTCCCAAAACCTAACTGCCACCTTTACAACAACAAACCTCACATTTTTTTCCGCATTATCGCCAACCTTCAAAGCTCCATCCCAACCTTAAAAGAACTGATTAAAACACTCTGTGATAGCCCGAAATAGGGCCTAATTGGAACAGTGGTTACGAAACCATGAATCCGAGATATGAAAGTTTATTACGATTAATTATTATGATTTACCGAGTGATTAAATACATGTGTTAGAGTATCGATAAGAAATTTTATTGATTGCATGCTTAAATTGCCTATTAGGACTTATTTGCAAAAGTTGCTAAATAAGGGTTCTAATTCATAGAATATTTGATTGTAATGGGGGTTCGAAGTAGGAGTCCTTAAATGGTAATTAGATCATTATATTTCCATGGACAAAAATGGACATACATATGTAGAAATAACCAAAGTTTTTAATGAAGGGCATTTTAGTCATTTGGTATTAAAAAGAAATTAAAAGGGAAAAAGATGGCAAAATATGTCCATCTTCTTCATTAGGATGAAATTTCAAGGGTTCTCCATAGCTAGGGTTTGTTTCAAGCTTCCAAGCTCCATAATCAAGAAATAAGGAATAGTGAAGGTGATCAGGGAAAAGAGAAGGTTATCGACTAATTTACGAAAATAGTCGTTTTGCATCTGAGGTAAGTTATGTGTAAATAATAGTAATATTTTTATAAACTGTGAATTATATTTGATATGTGAATTAATATTGAATGTGGAAGGAAAATTGTTCATGAATTATTCAAGTGATAAAGTGTTTAAAATAAGTGTTAAGAGAAAATTCCCGGTTGAACTTAGGAATAGAAATGGATACAAGTGATATATCACTAGAGACCAGTATTACAGTGAGTTCCGGGTGCTGGGTGATCTAGCATGTGTTGCAGACACCTGACAACTTGTGTGAGCAGGCCCATGGACATTTTCAGTGTTATTGATCAGTGGTAGCTTCAGCTATATTACAGTGGTAGCTTCGGCTACATATCAGTGTGGCACTTATGTGCTAATTCTCTAATTGTGATAGCCAGAAATAGGGCCTATCTTGGATTCGTGGTTTCGCAACCACTATTCCGATTAGGCCCTATTTCGGGCTATCACACACTCTACACAAACTGTCCCAATGTCATTTCAGTTGTTTGTCGCCGTCGCTACACAATCATTGTCGATTGATTTTTAAGCCCGAAAATGGACCATGGTTCGCACTAGAAACTAGTTGGCCGACAAATTCACGATTTCACTTAACCGAAGTCGAAACTAATTTTTAGCACCACCAGTCGTCGACCTTGATGACGAAGATCCAGAAGCACCACCATCGATACATGTTGCTAGACTGAGTCGACTCCAATGTCAAAGAAGCCCGACACCGGTTGAAATAGAAAGCCCATAAGTTCGTCCTGACACTTCTAACGACAAAATGTATAACGTTCCAAATTTACAACCTATTTTACCATTACTAACATTTCCTACAGGTCGTTTAGACGGAGCTAACACTTCAGGTCACGATGATGCTGAACCGCTGAACCAAAGTGAGCAACCAGCTCCAAGACAAACAAGTTCGGCCACCGCTCGTGCTCAACGTACACAATCACACCAACCCAATGAAGAGTGAGAGTCAACTCGAACAGCAGTACTGAAGCTGTTGATATGCCGATCCGCTGCACAGTTCAGTTGAAAATGAGTACCAACCTCCTAGAAATAATAGGTGTGGTCAACAGGGCCGAACCTATACAATGCCGCCAAAACAGAGACTTTGAAGGTCTCTAAATTTCACGACACTGGAACACCGTGCAAGAGAAAAGAAAATTCAACATCTGCCAATTCCAGTTTGTAAATATATCTTCCTCTTTACCCTTGATACACTGAACATGCGTGAGTCGGTGTTTAATTATTTCAATGCTATTGTTTGGACATCATACGCAAGTATTTACTGTGCTGCATATTATGAACTTGTATTTGAATTTTATGCAACGTTTTGTTTTGATATATCTACTGTCGAAACCATTTTTTTTAGAAAACGGGAATCGACTAAAAAGGGAGTCGCCACCGATCTTTTATTCGAGGTGCGATCGGGTCACCTTGAGATGGGTTATTTTAATAAAGAATTTTTGATTTATTAAAATAGTTTTGGTCTATGGAATTCGAGAAAACGGGTTCGGGAGTCGGTTACGTGCAAGGAAGGGTTAGCACCCTCGCAACGCCCGAAATCGGTACCAAATTGATTGATCAATGTCCCAATGCAGAAAACTTGAAAATATTTGGGGTAAGGAGAATTGAAAGAATGGGTTAATTAAATCGGGATTGAATCTCAAGATTAACTCGTTTCAAAGGAATAAGGTTGTCATACCCAGCACGTTAGGATATGACGCCTCTAAACTCTGACGTCGAGGTCTTCTTTGATTTTCAGATCGTGTGAAAAAGGGTATTTGAATATTTAGTCGAACAGAAAAATCGACACCCAGCACGTTAGGATGTGATCTTTCGAACTTCTAAACATACAAATATTGCTTTACTTTGAAAACTTTTATTTTTGGATGAAATTTATAAAAAATCGGGTTACGTTTTAAAGAAATATTATTTAGCGGGAATAGGGGTTATGCACGTCAAATAACGGTAATGTAACATGAATTTGGCATAGCAATAATAATACACACGATACATAACATTAGTATCTTTCATCTAAAATGTCAACATGCGTGAATAACAACGGTTGTAGTGAAACAATAACATAAACAATAATAATGCTGCTAATAATATTGATGTTATGAAAATACAAACAAGCAAATCATGATTCATGCAGGAATAATCACATAATTTATATTGCTTAAACATCAATATTAACAGTCGGAGAATAATAAGCTAAACACTTTTAGAGATAACAATAAATCAAAAATTAATTAATGAAATCAGTTTTGAGTGAAGAATACATAAAGGGAATAAAGCAAATAACATATGAAAACATTTGAAATGGAATCAAAATTTAAAATCAACAGCATTCATAATGTTTTGTGAAAATAATATATAAAACCTCGAAATAATGGTAATAATATTAATAATATTTTGAATAAAAACAAATAAATAAAATCTTTAAAACATGTTGAACTAGATCGAAGTCAGAATAAAGCATGAGGGCCGAAATTGCAATAAACAAAGAAAAAGCGGGTAGGGATCATGTTGAAATGCGATTGAAATTATGGGGTCAAATTTTAAAACCAGGAAAAGAACACGACAAGGGGTACAATCAATAAGCATCGAACGCGGAGGGACTGAATGCGAAATTATCCCTTTTTAGGGAACATGCACAGATTCCCCTTAGCAAACGGTGTCGTTTTGTCTGATTTAAAAGACTGATAAAACCCTGTAAAATTTAGATGTTCAGCCGCCTCTCCTTTTGAAACCCGAAAGCCCTAACAGCCTCTCCTTTCGTTTCGAAAAAATAGAAGCAGAGAAGGCTTCCTCTCCTCCTCATTTATGCCCGACGGTCAGGCCTTTCACACCGTTCGTCGCACCTTTGCACCGCCACCGCGTCGATGGCCAGCGACTCTCAAGGCCAGATCTTTCGGGTCCTTTTTCGAGTCCCCTAGGTAGCATCGACGTCCGCGCTTGAAGACAGGAGGGGAGAGGGCCTTCGGCGTCCCTCTTTCAGCCGAGCTCCGACGACGGAAGGAGTACTCCGATGACGGGACCGTAAGGGTTCGGTAAGTCCTTTCTCACTCTTTCTTTGATTTTCGTTTTTTAGACTGGAAAAAAAAAAGAAACAATAAATCGACAGAGGATAAAATGAAACTAGAGATCAACCTTTAAAATTGTTTGGTCTCTTATTTCTGATTGCTTGTTAAGGCTCTCTGCGAAAGGGTGCCAAAAAAAAACCCCTCTTACATCGATTTCCATGGCTTTATAGCCAAATACACTGTTTTTCTTTCATTAGTTTTCTATTTTTCCCCCATACTTTACTGTTTTTGTTGTCCGTTGTTTTCGTTTCTGCAAGGTATGGGCGCGAGGCGCATGGATGCGAGCGGTTGCCGAGGCGTGCGAAGACGTTCTGGTGCTGGTGGAGAGACGCGAAGGCAGGGCTTGCTGGTCAGTGGAGCGGGGTAACCGAAACACTTGGTGGTCAGAGGCGCATGGGCGTATTGGGAAACCCCGAACATCAGAAGGCGTGGGGAGTTGGAGCGACGCGCTGGGAAGTTGGAGCGGCGCGCGTGCGAGTGACGCGCGGCGGCGCTCGGGAAGAGGGGAACCCTAGGGTTCCCAGATCCTGTTTAGTTCCTGGGCCAGTGCTTGTTGGGCTCGGGTTTGGGGTTTGGTTGGGATAGGTGTTCAGGTTTGGGCCTGACGATTTGGGCTTGTAAACGAGTGTTGGAGTTGGGTTCTGGTTTAATTAAATTTGGTTCTTGTTTATTCTGTAAGTGGACATTTAAAAGGACTTTATTAATATTTTGGGTTTTTAATTCGGTTTTATTTTGACTAATGGGCCCGGACAGAAATTGGGAATTACAGCTGCCCCTCTTTGCTCGTTGTCGTGAGCAAAGACAATAAAAGGACCAATTTCGCCCGGGCCACGCCTTGACTTCTTGATCCGCGCCTTTTCAAACATCTTCAAATTTCACTGTAACTCCTTGCTCTGATCCATTCTACTGGAGGTTTGGGGTAGTAAGACTTCAGAGAGAAGAGGTCCGCAACTTGGATCTTCTCGCTGAACTTTCTCGAAAACGAACGGTGATAGGAATCCAGAAGAGACCCGTAACTTGGATCTTCTTGCTGAAACTTCTCGAAAACGAACGGTGATTGGAATCCAGAAGAGACCCGTAACTTGGATCTTCTTGCTGAAACTTCTCGAAAACGAACGGTGATAGGAATCCAGAAGAGACCCGTAACTTGGATCTTCTTGCTAAAACTTCTCGAAAACGAACGGTGATAAGTCTGAACTTTCAACTTGCTTCCCTACTACCCTCGGGAAGACTTCAATTTTTAGACTGCTTCGCTGGAGCAAAATTCGAATTTCGATGTGGTGGTGCCCCCTTTTTGAGGGACCTGTCACGTAGAATATGCTTGTGCTTATGCCAATAACGAGGATGTTATGATCGAGATGGCTCAAATGCTCCTAACTATATGTGTTATTTACATGAATGCTGAATGTTATGCGAATGATGATTTTTTTTTATTTTTTTGGATGATCGAATGCTCCTCACTGGATGCATATGAATGCGTGAGAAGGACCCCATTTATGGCTTAGGTCGTCATTGCTCATAGCGAGATTCTATCATTGACGCACTACGATTATGGCAGAGGTAGGGAACTCAAAGACACGAGCTTGCCCCACCGTAATTTTATTGTCCTTTCCATTGTATTCCCTGAGACATAAGGTTCGGACCTCTCACTACTACATTAGGAGAGTAACCTTTGTCTTCTTCTAACCCTCTTGTTGCGACTTCGAGGTGTAGAATCAATAATGGTACTACGCCTTCCTTATGTGTCCAGATTGGCATTGCTCGTTATTTATGAATGGCACGTTGCCGACGAGGCCTCTGGTCTTTGTTCAAATAGACGATTTTTTATTTCCAACGTTTCTAAACCTTAGGTGGAATGAATTTCGAACAATAGTCATGCTTCAAGTCCTTGTATTGTTTAGAGGCTTTCAGAATAATATGTAGGACTCCTTTTATGAGAGTATTATTAGTTCTGTAATTATCATTTCAACGTAAAATGCCTAGGAAGGATTGGGAGTATAACCTGAAGTAAAACAGGTTAAATCAAACTGGCAAATGCAATCAAAGAAGAAGTTCATTGGATAAGATAATCACAAATTACAAACTTAAAATGGGTAGAATAGAGATTAGGTGCCCCAGATATCGCAGCCTAAGCTTCTCTGCCTGAGCATTTGGAAGACCATTTTGAGTTTAATATGTGCTTCAAGAGATCTTGAGTATTTTGTTGATGCATCGAGGCGCAGCATACCCCCTCCTTGTCTATTCCAGCGCAGCGAGATTTTTCTTCACAGTTCAAGCAGCCTTTTTCAGGTTTTCGACTCAAATCCCCTTTTGGTCTCAAAGCGCCCTTCGCGGGTTTTCGCCTTGGCCTCTCTTTTTTTTTTTAGGGAATCAATGTGTCCTTGGTGGTTTTTCGTCTTAACTTGTTCAAGCGAAGTATCTTTTGACTGAATCTAAGTTCACAGGGTTGGGCAAGTTTTTTCCATCCATTTCCGTTAGGATCAGTGCGCCTCCGGAGAAAGCCTTTTTCACCACATACGGTCCCTCCCAATTCGGCATCCATTTTCCTCTGAAATCCTTCTGTATGGGAAGGATCTTTTTTAGTACTAGATCTCCCTCGTGAAACTCTCTCGGGCGGACCTTTTTGTCATAGGCTCGCATCATGCGCTTTTGATACATCTGACCGTGACGAATAGCCTTTAGCCTCTTTTCTTCGATTAGGTTCAATTGATCGTATCGAGCCTGAATCCACTCAGCTTCATCCAGCTTTACTTTTGTTAAAACCCGAAGAGAATGTATTTCCACCTCTATGGGTAGGACTGCCTCCATCCTGTAGACCAATGAGAAGGGTGTTGCCCCAGTGAAGGTTCTGACGGATGTTCGATAAGCATAAAGAGCAAACGGTAATTTCTCATGCCAATCCTTGTAAGTCTCTGTCATCTTTCCCACTATCTTTTTGATGTTCTTATTCGCTGCTTCCACTACCCCATTCATTTTTGGACGGTATGGAGATGAGTTATGATGTTTAATGTTGAATTGACGACAAACATCTGCTATCGTACTGTTGTTCAAATTCGATGCATTATCTGATATGATCCTTTCGGGCATCCCATATCGACAAATGATCTCCTTCTTTAAAAACCGACCAACCGCCGATTTAGTGACGTTAGCGTATGAAGCCGCTTCTACCCATTTTGTGAAGTAGTTAATGACTATGAAGATAAATCTGTGTCCGTTTGAAGCTTTTGGTGAGATTGGTCCGATAACATCCATGCCCCACATGGAAAAGGGCCATTGGGAAGTCATAACGTGTAGGGGGGACGGAGGCACGTGAATCTTATCTCCATAGATCTGGCATTTATGACATTTCTTGGCATAATTGATACAGTCTCCTTCCATGGTGGACCAGTAATATCCAAATCTCATTATTTGCCTAGCCATTGTGAGTCCGTTAGCATGTGTTCCGCAAACGCCCTCATGGACTTCCTCTAGGATCATCTTGGATTCTAAAGCATCGACACATCTCAACAATACTTGATCTTTCCCTTTTCTATCAAGATGTCTCCATCCAAAACATATTCGAGGGCCAATCTCCTGAGCGTCCTTTTTTCATTCTCAGTTGCATGATCTGGGTACTCGCGATTTTTCACATATCGCAATATATCTTGGTACCAGGGGTGATCGTCCCTTTCTTCTTCTTCTACGTTGCAGCAATAAGCTGGGGCCTCGTAAATACTCATCTAAATAGGCTTTATATCTTATTGCTTACTCGCCTTAATCATGGAAGCTAAAGTAGCCAAAGCATCTGCCATCTGGTTTTCTTCTCGCGGGAGATAACTAAAGGTGATATTGTCGAACTCCTCGATTAATCCCACGACTATCCTTCGATAGTTGATTAATTTGGGGTCTCTTGTTTCCCATTCGCCCCTTAGCTGGTAGATCACTAATGCAGAGTCTCCATATACTTCCAGTGTTTTAACTCTACATTCTATAGTAGCGTGGAGTCCCATGATACAGGCCTCGTATTCTGCCATATTGTTTGTACAATCAAAATCCAGCCTGACTGTGAACGGGTAGTGATCTCCTTTTGGGGATACCAAGACTGCCCCAATCCCATTTCCAATGGCGTTCGATGCTCCGTCGAAATGCAATTTCCAAAGGCAATCTTTCACAGTGTCCTCTTCCGCAGCTGCTACATACATTAGATCCTCATTAGGGAAATCAAAGTTCAACGGCTCGTAATCTTCTAAAGCTCTGCTGGCTAGGAAGTCGGCTATCGCGCTCCCTTTTATAGCTTTCTGGCTCACATATACAATATCAAATTCAGACAGTAGGATTTGCCATCTAGCCATCCTCCCATTCAAAGCGGTCGCCTCCATCATGTATTTTAGGGGGTCTAACTTCGAGATTAGCCAGGTCGTGTGATGCAGCATGTATTGTCTCAATCTCCGAGTTGTCCAAATCAGCACACAACACAGTTTTTCAATCGGTGAATATCTCATTTCACACTCAGTGAATTTCTTACTGAGATAGTATATCGCCTTCTCTTTTCTTCCTGTATCATCATGTTGACCTAGCACACATCTCATAGAGTGACCAAGCACTGTCAGATATAGGATTAATGGCTTATCAGAGTATGGAGGTGACAGTACTGGAGGGTTTGACAAGTACTGTTTGACCCTGTCGAAAGCTTCCTGACATTCGTCATTCCATACGCCTGGGTTATGTTTCTTCAAAAGACGGAATATAGGATCACATTTCTCAGTTAACTGTGAAATAAACCGAGCAATATAATTTAGTCTGCCGAGGAAACCTCGAACTTCTTTTTGAGTACGCGGCGGAGGCAATTCTTGTATAGCCCGGACCTTGTCTGAGTCGATTTCGATCCCCTTTTTGCTGACTATGAAGCCCAACAGCTTGCCAGATCTAGCCCCAAAGGTACATTTCGTAGGATTGAGTTTCAATTGGAACTTCCTTAATCTCAGAAATAGTTTCTGCAAAACTTGGATATGTTCTTCCCCCGTTCTAGACTTCGCAATCATGTCATCCACATAAACCTCAATCTCTTTATGCATCATATCGTGGAACAAGGTCACCATGGCCCTTTGATATGTAGCTCCTGCGTTTTTCAACCCGAAAGGCATTACTTTGTAATAGAATGTGCCCCACAGTGTTATGAAGGTGGTCTTTCCCATATCTTCAGGGTGCATTTTTATCTGATTGTATCCGGAGAAGCCATCCATGAAGGAAAATAGTGAAAAGCCTGCTGTATTGTCTACTAGCGTATCAATATGAGGCAAAGGAAAGTTATCCTTTGGGCTAGCCTTGTTTAGGTCTCTATAATCCACACACATTCGCACCTTTCCGTCTTTTTTAGGGACAGGCACGATATTGGCTACCCATTCTGAATATTTGATTTCTTATAGGAATCCGGTGTCGAACTGCTTTTGGACTTCTTCCTTTATTTTCAGCACGATGTCTGGTCTCATCCTTCGGAGCTTCTGCTGAACTGGCTTGCAATCCCTCCTTATGGGTAAGCGATGTACTGCGATATCGGTGCTTAAACCGGGTATATCTTCATAAGACTATGCGAAGATATCCTTGAATTCCTGCAATAATTTGATGAGATTCTGCCTTGTTTCCCCGGCTATACATGTTCCAATGTTTACCGCTTTCCCTTCCTCTAACATCACAGTCTCTACTGCCTCCTTATGGGGCCGAATCTGCCTCTCTTCCTGCTCTACCATTCTTAACCAATCAGGAGACAGGTCACCGTCCGTGTCATCTCCAAAATCCTGTAATTTTCCTAAGCACATGTCTTGCTCAAAAGGATATTTCGAATCCAAGGCAGCGTTGCTCAAGTCATTGACATCCGGGGACCTGTTGCAATTTAAGAAAATACGGGTGGAATGAATGAATTTGTAAATGAACAATTGTATGTGTGGTAATGCTGAAAGAATGATCGGAAAACAAGGCAAGGAAATGTTTGCTTCAAACGATGGTGAAAATGCATTTTATTGATATAATGGTACGTGAACATGCGCCTATTTCACAAAAGAAATCTTGTTGCTTTTAGGCTCAAAGCAACAAGTGTGTCCTGGACATTACTCTGAAGGAGCCCTAAATACTACAGGGATTTCTTCCGCAGTCCAATTGTTCAAGACGCTTCCCGATTCATAAGGCTGGATATTTGGCAAGACTCCTCCATCCACCACCTCCTCTGATAGGGCGCTAATATAGACATTGCCTAACATTGCCGCGATGTCCTCTCCCTTCGGTGTCCCCTGCTCAGAGTGGATTACCCCTCCCGACACAAAGGTCTTGGATATGTGTGGGATCATCATGGGTTCCCACTGGGTTTCCTTCCCACTCAAACGGGTGAGTCTTCTTTCCCGTCTCCTTTCTAACTCCTCCTTCTTTTGCCTTGCATCTGGTCTGAATCCTAGTCCAAAGTGATCCTGTTTCTCTCTCAGTATTGGGGCCGCTATTCTCCCCTGAAAGTGTCTTCCAAGCCCTCTTCCCGGTAAAGCGCCCTTTCTCACGGTCATTTTCAAACCCATCCTCGTGGTCCTTGAGATTTTTGGTTTTAAGATTTTGTTTCCTTCCATAACAAAAGTTGCGTTCACGAACTCGAGAGATCGGAACGAACATTCTGTTGCCCCGTCGTTTGTCTCCAAGTAAGGCATGTCACTGGTCACGGTGGCAATAAGGTCCTCTTCAGCTTTTATCGTTATTAGTCGGCCATCCGCTATTAACTTCACCTTTTGATGTAGTGACGAAGGTACTGCCCCGGATGAATCCATGGTCTCCCCAACAGGCAGTTGTAGGAAGGTTCAATGTCCATAACCAAAAAATCTATTTCGTAAATGGTTGGGCCAATCAGTAAGGGTACCTCAATCCTCCCCATGACCCTTCTTTGGGTGCCGTCAAAGGCCTTTACCACACTCTGGCATTCTTTCATGTGCGAACCATCCACCGGTAGTCTGTTGAGGGTGGATAAGGGCAACACATTTAATGTAGACCCGTTGTCTATCAAGACCTCTGGCAGTGTGTGCCCTTTGCATTTAGCTGTAATGTGCAAAGCCTTGGTGGACCCTCTACCTCCTAGAGGTATTTCATCATCATTAAAATGAATGAAATTGTCTGCACTTATATGGCAAATCAATCGATCCAACTTGTTAACCGAGATGTCACTGGCGACGTAGGTTTCGTTTAAAGTTTTCATCAGTGCGTTCCTGTGTACTTCTGAGCATTGGAGCAAAGCCAATACGGATATGCGCGCTGGCTGTTTGTGCAGCTATTCTACCACACAATACTCACTATGTTTTAGAAATTTCAGGAACTCTTTAGCCTCCCCCTCAGTCACTGGCTCCTTGATCCTCGGCTCGGGTTCAGCTGGCTTTCCCTTCTCCTGTTCCACCATTGGAGCTTTCCCCTTTATCAAGTCGTAGCGTCTCCCGCTTCGAGTATGGAAGCCTTCATTTGTATCCCCCTTTGTCACATTAGTCGAGCTCTTTGTGACCTCTACATTACACTCGTAGTTCCAAGGAACTTCCTTGCTATCTTTGTAAGTGAATGCAGCGGGCTTCCGTATTATCACTTTCGGTGTTACCTGTGCTCCCATCTCATTGCTAGCAGAATTCTCCTTTACGGAGACTACTACCTCACACCAATGATTCTGGGAAGCCTCACTATTATCTTCAATGGCAGCGGGCCTCCGTATAACCACTCTCGGCGCTACCTGTGCCCCTGTTTTATCATTCTTGGGACGTGAAATAATGATCATCGGAAGATTAACTTTCGAACTTTTGACTGTTGATTCTGACGCGCATATGCTCTTATCTTCTGTGCCTTCCTCATAAAATTCGACTTCTTTATTTTTCATTAAGTTTTGCACTAGGGTTCTGAATTCTCCACAAGTCTGGATCTCATGCCCCAACTCTTGATGGTGCTCACAATAGTTTGTCAGTTCCCCTCGACTTTCTTCCGCAATAACTAGTCTATGCTTGGCCATTTCTTTCCAGACCCATCTCAGGAGAGTCTTGACCTCTGCAACATTCGTTTTGATCATTTTTTTTGCACTTTCGCTGATCGCGTTAATTCCGCCCTTAGCGTGATTAGGTAAAGGATTTGTTACGTTTGGCATGTCATCCAACTCGACCACACCTATGTTGATAAATTTCTCTACCAATTTCTTGAAAGCCAGACAGTTCTCTATCGAGTGCCCCGTGATTCCTGCATGGTATTCACACTGGGCGTTCGAGTCATACCACTTGGGGTACGAAGGTTACATTGGTTTGAGATGAAAAGGGGACACGATATGTGCGTCGAACAGGGTTTGATACATTTCCTTATACTTCATCGGAATCGGCGTGAATTGGGGCTTCTCATTATCTTGTCTTAAGGTGCCGGGTTCTTTCTTGGGTAACCCTTGTTGCCCCGTGGTCGTTGCTTTTGGCTGATTTATGGTGATTGACCTCGGGTGTCCTATGCTCGCATTATTCACCTCACTTTCTTTCCTTCTTGGGGGCATTCTTTTGGCACTCTCCCCCGTCTCGATCCCTCCGCTTTTCATAATATTTTCGATCATTTCTCCAGTAGTTACGATATCTGAGAAACTCCGAGTTGCGCTTCCTATCATATGCATGAGGAATGGGGCTTTCAACGTGCGGATAAAGAGCATTGTGGTTTCTTTCTCCATAAGCGGTGGCTGGACCTGGATAGCAACCTCTCTCCATCTCTGTGCATATTGCCTAAAGCTTTCGTTCCCTTTCTTTTCCATGTTCTGCAGAGTGATCCTATCAGGAGTCATGTCCGTTACGTGACTGTATTGCTCCAAGAATGCTTGAGCCAAATCATCCCATGACCCAATTTTGGCACGACTCAACTGATTGTACCATCTGGCTGCTGCTCCTATCAGGCTGTCTTGGAAACAATGGATCAGCAGCGGGTCATTATTAGTGTAGCCCGTCATTCTTCTACAGAACATAGTGATGTGGGCCTCTGGGCAGCTTGTCTCATTGTACCTTTCGAACTCCGGCGTCTTAAAATTGTAAGGGAGCACCAAGTCGGGGACTAAGCTTAAGTCATTGGCTTTTATTCCCCGACGTTTACCAGCATTTTCCAGAGCTTTGAATCTCTCCTCGACCCATTTTGGCAGTTCTTGTTTTGCTTTTTTTGCCATCTCATCCAGATCTGGGACGCTGGGATTGACCAGATTTTCTCCTGGGTTAGTGCCCGAACCAGTCGGGAGGTGTGTCGGTGTTGTGGTATCAGTCTGATATTGTGGCCTGATACTGACAGATGCCCTTTGGGGATACGTATCTTGTGGTGTTTGGGCATCTAGTGGGGGAAGGGAGGGGTTATCACTGTCGTTCCCTGAGCTAGTGGCAATGCCTCGTTCTTTAGACAGCAATTGTATTAGTTGGTTCACCATATTGTCCTGGGATTTTTGCATCTGCTCCATCATGTCCTTCTGGGTTTTGGCCAATTGCTCTTATAGTTGCGCTTGTTCTTTTATTTGATCCTGGATTTCTTTTTGCATTTGTTCTAGTCTTTCCATCTTTTGATCCATTATTCTCGTTTTTCCTCTCGTACCGTAGTGATGTTCCTGGGTAACTGCCATAATTTTAGGGTCCTTTTGTGAGATTCGATGTGTATGATGCAACGTAATGCAAATGTATGAGATGAATGCGAAAGGTGTCAACTATGATTCAATTCCACACAGGAAACTTCCTTAGAAAACCTTTTGTGAGATTCGATGTGTATGATGCAGTGTAATGCGAATGTATGAGATGAATGCAAAAAGGTGTCAACTCTGATTCAATTCCACATAGGAAACTTCCTTAGAAAATAAAGCTCTTTACATAAAACAGATTACAAGAACAGCTTTGCTCTAACGCCTAGGGCTTTAATTTTAGTCAGTAGGGAAGCCAATTCTCGCCCACGATCCGACCGCGTCTCGAACTGTACGCTCAATGTGTCAGCTTGTATAGCTAGAGTCTGTAAATAATCGGCTATCTCTCGTATCTTGGTTATAGCCTCCCCCATGAGGTAATCTCTATTTTTGACTTGATTCCGAGAGTGGTACAGCTCCACTTCTCTCCGTTCTTCGTTCTCTTTTAAATATCCAATGTGATTCTGACAATTCCGCAACTCCATTTCCAACTCTTCGGTCTTCTTCTTCATTTCTTCGATTCTACTCAAACTTGCCTTTAATTCTCTTACCGAGTTGCGGTTTCGGTGATAG
Source organism: Gossypium australe (assembly GCA_005393395.2). Classification (NCBI taxonomy): domain Eukaryota; kingdom Viridiplantae; phylum Streptophyta; class Magnoliopsida; order Malvales; family Malvaceae; genus Gossypium; species Gossypium australe. The sequence continues at coordinate 135,739,628 of CM016623.1, forward strand.
TCGAGGGACCTTTCCAACTCTGCCACCCTTGTCTTCAATTCATTTCTTCCGTTCTGACCTTCTGACACTTGCTTTTCTAAGATTTCTTTCTGAGCTTTCATTTCTTGAAACTTCTTTTCCCATTGCTCGGATTTAGCTCTTTCTTCTTGTAGCTCTTGCCGCCATTGGCTTGAAGTCTTTCCTAGTCCGGCAGTTCTCATTGAGAGACGCAGCTTCTTGTAGTCCCCCTTTAGGCTATCCAGCTCCTCTTCGGCTTTGCTCTTCCCTTTCCTTATCTTTTCCGCTTCCGATTTTTGTATCTCCACATCCAACTTCAAAAACATCTTGTCCTCCTCCAACTGCTCGATTCTCTTTTCCAGTTCCGAACTCCGCTGCACGAAATCTCGCTTTACAATTTCCAGCTCTCTTGGTATCACTCGCAATCTTTCCTCCATAGACTGAGCATTATCCGAACTTGGTCCCGGGATATTATCGTTGATTCTCTTGTTTAGCCATGCTTTGTACTCAGAAGTCGCCGTTTCGCCCGCAGCTAACCTCTTCATTCGATGAGTTTGTTTCCAAGCATTCGCGATTTCCTTAATCTTCTTCTTATAACCCTCTCCTGTATAAGAGGATTCGCTTCGATCCAACGCATGTGTTGCTGGCACAAACTGTCTAGACTGGTATTGCCTCGCTGCTAACAATGGGGCATACCCGATGACTCTCCAAATTCCGGGTAGAGGTACCCAATTGAAGTCTCTGCATCTATAAAGGATCTCTCCAAGCGCCATCCACGGGGCTCTCCACTCAATGTCTTTTTCTTGAAGATTCTGAAAAATTGCCATCCATCCTTCTTCTGTTATGTCTTCTCGTCTTGGCATGGCCACCTCCTCTCTTATCGGTGAATAGTCCTTATAAAAGGGGCGACAAGAAACTTTATCCATCTTCCAAAAATGCCCATGAAACCATACCATCAATAGCTGTGCACATCCGATAAACCTTCCTTCTCCCGATCTTCTGCATGCATTCAACGATCTGAAAGTCTCCGCAAGAATTGCCGGGATTGGTGTGACTTGTTTATCCAAACGGTCGAATAGATCCACTACCGCTTCATCTATGTGTCTTAGGGCCTTTGGGAAGATGACTAATCCGTAGAGGCTCAAGGCGAAGATATCAACTTTCCTTTTCTCATCAGGATGCGTCAAAATCAGGTCCCTTAAATTTACCCAAGGAATACACCTCCCCTCGCCCTTCTGTTGGATCTTGGTCGAGATCCACTGTTCACTCATTCCCGTGATTCTCACCAATTTCTTCACCAAAGGAGGAACATAGGCAGGCCTAATATAAACCTTGTCGACTTGCAACTCGGGAATATGGAGCAAAGTGGTGTATTCTTCTACTGTTGGCACTAAATCCACCTTCCCAAAAGTGAAGCAACTGTATGTAGAATTCCAAAACTGGACCATAGCCCGAAACAGGTGTTTGTCTATTTTAACATCCAATAAGGAAGAGACATTACCGTAACGGTGGCAGAACATCTGTTTAACTTCATCCCCCCAATTGGTCCAGATATCCCTCAACTCTTGGAGCTCATTTTGTGTCACGCTAACACGGGAGAAGTCCCTCAGCTCCGACACATGACCTTCGACCAAGCTATCCCCTTTTTCCAATTGCAACTTTTCTGACCACGTGCGCACGGCCGCATTGTCCTCTACTTTATCAAGAAAGTTTTTTTCCATAGCAAACTTCCTATTTCAGCAACCGAGCAGAAATTGACACATTCTATATGAAATGTCATGCAAGTCAAACAAATAAACACAAGTTAACATCGCATAATCAAAATAGGTAAGATATCATCAAACACTTATCTAGGTAACTATTTCAACATTCTACCTAGGGTAGGCTCTAGGGTTCCTATATGGGTTTCAGTTCTAGAGAGAGGTACCTGAACCAGCAGATTCCTTGATCCTCACCCATTATAGGCTTATACGGACTGAGTTCGGTTCAGGGGGATACATTTCCTTACGGCCATGCGGAGGTGAAAACCTCACGAAGCACGTGGGTACGGATGTATCCCGGAAGCAATCCACTAGCCCATGCGGAGGTGAAGACCTCACGAAGGCTTAGTTTCTTACTCCCACTTAAAGGTGTGACCAACGGTCATGCAATGCAATGCCGGAGTACTTCACGAGACTCGACACCATAGCACAAGTGAATGCATCAAAGAGAAACATGATTTTTCAAAACGAACTTCCAAATTTTCCACCGAAAGGACAAAAATCAATTAATTTACGGCCTGACTCTCGAAGTCCCCAGTGGAGTCACCAAGCTGTCGAAACCATTTTTTTTTTAGAAAACGGGAATCGACTAAAAAGGGAGTCGCCACCGATCTTTTATTCGAGGTGCGATCGGGTCACCTTGAGATGGGTTATTTTAATAAAGAATTTTTGATTTATTAAAATAGTTTTGGTCTATGGAATTCGAGAAAACGGGTTCGGGAGTCGGTTACGTGCAAGGAAGGGTTAGCACCCTCGCAACGCCCGAAATTGGTACCAAATTGATTGATCAATGTCCCAATGCTGAAAACTTGAAAATATTTGGGGTAAGGAGAATTGAAAGAATGGGTTAATTAAATCGGGATTGAATCTCAAGATTAACTCGTTTCAAAGGAATAAGGTTGTCATACCCAGCACGTTAGGATATAACGCCTCTAAACTCTGACGTCGAGGTCTTCTTTGATTTTCAGATCGTGTGAAAAAGGGTATTTGAATATTTAGTCAAACAGAAAAATCGACACCCAGCACGTTAGGATGTGATCTTTCGAACTTCTAAACACACAAATATTGCTTTACTTTGAAAACTTTTATTTTTGGATGAAATTTATAAAAATTGGGTTACGTTTTAAAGAAATATTATTTAGCAGGAATAGGGGTTATGCTCGTCAAATAACGGTAATGTAACATGAATTTGGCATAGCAATAATAATACACACGATACATAACATTAGTATCTTTCATCTAAAATGTCAACATGCGTGAATAACAACGGTTGTAGTGGAACAATAACATAAACAATAATAATGCTGCTAATAATATTGATGTTATGAAAATACAAACAAGCAAATCATGATTCATGCAGGAATAATCACATAATTTATATTGCTTAAACATCAATATTAACAGTCGGAGAATAATAAGCTAAACACTTTTAGAGATAACGATAAATCAAAAATTAATTAATGAAATCGGTTTTGAGTGAAGAATACATAAAGGGAATAAAGCAAATAACATATGAAAACATTTGAAATGGAATCAAAATTTAAAATCAACATCATTCATAATGTTTTGTGAAAATAATATATAAAACCTCGAAATAATGGTAATAATATTAATAATATTTTGAATAAAAACAAATAAATAAAATCTTTAAAACATGTTGAACTAGATCGAAGTCAGAATAAAGCATGAGGGCCGAAATTGCAATAAACAAAGAAAAAGCGGGTAGGGATTATGTTGAAATGCGATTGAAATTATGGGGTCAAATTTTAAAACCAGGAAAAGAACACGACAAGGGGTACAATCAATAAGCATCGAACGCGGAGGGACTGAATGCGAAATTATCCCTTTTTAGGGAACATGCACAGATTCCCCTTAGCAAACGGTGTCGTTTTGTCTGATTTAAAAGACTGATAAAACCCTGCAAATTTTAGATGTTCAGCCGCCTCCCCTTTTGAAACTCGAATGCCCTAACAGCCTCTCCTTTCGTTTCGAAAAAATAGAAGCAGAGAAGGCCTCCTCTCCTCCTCATTTATGCCCGACGGTCGGGCCTTTCACACCGTTCGTCGCACCTTTACACCGCCACCGCGTCGATGGCCAGCGACTCTCAAGGCTAGATCTTTCGGGTCCTTTTCTGAGTCCCCTAGGTAGCCTCGACGTCCGCGCTTGAAGACAGGAGGGGAGAGGGCCTTCGGCGTCCCTCTTTCGGCCGAGCTCCGACGACGGAAGGAGCACTCCGATGGCGGGACCGCAAGGGTTCAGTAAGTTCCCACTCTTTCTTTGATTTTCATTTTTTAGACTGGAAAAAATAAAAATAAAAAAGAAACAATAAATCGACAGAGGATAAAATGAAACTAGAGATCAACCTTTAAAATTGTTTGGTCTCGTATTTTTGGTTGCTTGTTAAGGCTCTCTGCGAAAGGGTGCCAAAAAAAAACCCCTCTTACATCGATTTCCATGGCTTTATAGCCAAATACACTGTTTTTCTTTCATTGGTTTTCTATTTTTCCCCCATACTTTGCTGTTTTTGTTGTCCGTTGTTTTCGTTTCTGCAAGGTATGGGCGCGAGGCGCATGGATGCGAGCGGTTGCCGAGGCGTGCGAAGACATGCTGGTGCTGGTGGGGAGACGCGAAGGCAGGGCTTGCTAGTCAGTGGAGCGGGGTAGACGAAACACTTGGTGGTCAGAGGCGCATGGGCGTATTGGGAAACCCCGAACATCAGAAGGCGTGGGGAGTTGGAGCGACGCGCTGGGAAGTTGGAGCGGCGCACGTGCGAGTGACGCGCGGCGGCGCTCGGGAAGAGGGGAACCCTAAGGTTCCCAGATCCTGTTTAGTTCCTGGGCCAGTGCTTGTTGGGCTCGGGTTTGGGGTTTGGTTGGGATAGGTGTTCAGGTTTGGGCCTGACGATTTGGGCTTGTAAATGAGTGTTGGAGTTGGGTTCTGGTTTAATTAAATTTGGTTCTTGTTTATTCTGTAAGTGGACATTTAAAAGGACTTTATTAATATTTTGGATTTTTAATTCGGTTTTATTTTGACTAATGGGCCCGGACAGAAATTGGGAATTACATCTACAGTCAGGATTGTTGAAATCCCGAACGTAATTAAATTCAGGTTGCTTGCTCATTCATTTACTATGTCTATTTATAAATTTAACATAGCCATGAGTTTTGTTGACCCTGACGATGTTCACTCTGACTAATACCATACTACTCTACTCGAGATACCTAGTGATTTCAATGCCGATTTAGCTTACTCGGTTTTGACTAACTCAGTATCCTGGTCTTACATTTATAAGACCTTTAAAGCTTTGCTAGTGCATGAACCAGCCCTAAGGTACATTCATAGGTTTCTCACTTTTAATTATTCAGGCTACAATGATTATACGCCTGTCTTAACTAAGACAGAACTATTTTTTTATGGTGCATGCACTCCAGTTTTAGGGTCAATTTAGAATATTGGTTTGCATGTAGTTTTCATGCTGTAATTCAGACTCGTCGACTTCTCATACACGGCTCTTACGTCAGACATTTAGCTACAAAAATTCTTCCATCCATGGTTGATTTTTCCTCACTAACGTATGCTTATAATATGGATCATTTGGATGAATATTATTTGGGTTCTATAGGTTTGCTTGCCGGTACCCCTACTGCATTTTATTTTGTTCCCCCAGGTACACAAACTGCTCGAAGCAATAAAGCCATTCAATGAAGACGCGATCCAGCTACTAGAGAACAAGAAGAGTAGTCCCCTTCCACTATGGACGAACGACTTCATCGCATTGAGGCTCGCCTAGAAACAATAGAAGTTAACATCTCAAGCATCCTCACTATACTGCAAAGCGATACTTCCACCGCCCTCCGACCCATTAAATATACATAGGCAGTACACTTGACCTCAACTTTTGTTATTCTTTTTGCACATTGTGGGCACTGTGGGCTAAGTATGTAACGACCCCAATTTCTCGAGTCAACGTTCGAGTGTTAACTTAGGTTGACGATGGATAAATTTTTTTTAGGATTGAGTTTTGTTGGAATTAATTTGGGTGGATTTTGGACCTTTTTATAAGAAATTAAGGATGTTGGGAAGCTTGTGTGAAATAGAGGGAAGATGGATAGCTAATATTGTGATTTTACCATTTTTGAATAAAAGTCTTCTCCCAATTAATGGGAAAAAATGGTTTGGCGGATCGAGGTATGAGATAAAGTGGATTTGTCCCTATTTTTCCCTATATTATAATCACCTCTTTTTTTTTACATCTATTAATTTTTTTCTTTTTTCCATCTATTTCCCTTAGCAAACCGTGTAGAGGGAGAGAGATTTGAGTGAGTTCTTACCATTTTTCATCCTCCAAATCTCAAAGAAGGTAAGGGTCTTGATCTAGCTTTTTTTAAAAGTTTCATGAAAAAAAAAAGAATATCTATGTTCATCAAGGATGGAGGTAGAGGTTTTTGGGTGTTGGGGAGGGTTTGAGTTTAAGGAAGTCTCTACCCATCTTCTCATATATTATTTACTTATTTATTTAAAGCATGTATTTTTGCATCCTATCAACTCTTATTTTTTGTGAGAAATCTTGTGTGTTACATGGTTATTAGTTAAAGAGGGTGGTGAATCTTCTAAAGCTAAGGGTAAAGGCAAAGTGGTGGAGAGTTAGGCAAGAAATTTTGTTGGTTTTCTTCCATCAAGGTGGTACCCTCTAACTCTCCTATGCTTCTTGATAAGTCATAAATATGATGCTTGTGTGATAATGCATGCATGTTATATGTCTTTGGGTGGAAATCATGTTTGGATGATTCAAAATGAAGTTAAAAACTTAGTTGTAAAATCTGCCAGAAACAAATTATTACATGAACAATAAGTTTAAAAATTAGCCATAAATTTTGTAAAAATAATTAAGAAGTGATCTATACATCATTGTAACTGTGAGTCAGTCTAGTTTTGTTTAGAACAAACAGAGATTGATTTCTATTTGTATTTTAAAATATATGAATTTTTAAGTGTTATGAATTTTTTAGTGTTGAAAGGTCATAAAAATCTGGCGGCAGAATTTTTATAAAACAGATTTAGCAGTGACTTTGAAAAATCACCAAAAATTTCATAAGATAAAATAGGAAGTGAGCCTTATATCTCTATAACCGTACAGAAGTCTAGTTTCATTTAAAACAAACAGTGCTCAATTTAAAATTATATATTAAGAGTTATTAATTTCTAAATGAGGAAAGGTTAGAATGTCAAGGTAGCAGACTGTCACATCTCATTAGTTAATATTTTAGCTGGAACAGTAAGAAAGTTAAAACGAGTATGAGACTTAAATGTCATGGTTGTATTTTTGTGATTATATGTTTGATGCTTTGTTTGCGCTCAACTTTCGGGCTCTGACCTAACTAGCGGCCATGAGTGGTGTTCGGGATAACCCTACAGACACCAGAGATTATTTGACTAGCGGCCATGAGTGGCAGGGGGCTATTCGAATAGCCGATTATTTGAGTAAAATGTGCAATCTAACAAGTTTGACAAGGTTGATATGCAAATGATTTGGTTATGTAGATTTAATGACTTATGATTTAATTATTCGATACTCATGTCATGTTTCTATGTATACATTTGATTTGCATGCTTATATTTATGAATTGCTTGAAGTATGGTAGATTTGTTGTGTACCATTGAGCCTATAAAGCTCAACCTTCAAATTGTCTTAATGTTTATATTTGTAGACTTTTGTTCGTGTCCGAGAAACATCATCGACGAGAGACTCCTAGCATCACGTATTCAGAGTACAGTACCTTATCTATTAGTGGGCATTGTATTCTTAAGGTCTTACTTGTATTTTTTTTGTAGGTCTGTAACTCATTTATCATTTTTGTTATTTTGACTATTTTGATATACGATGATATTGGAGCTCCACATATTTTGTATAACTACTTTTATTACTATTTTCGATATAACTATGTATGGTATTTTCTCCTATATAAAATGTATTTCAATGTTTTAAATTATTTGAAATTTTGCTGGGTTGTTCCGGTGACCTGATGTAGCGCCTTAGTATTCGAGTACTCTGTATTCGGGATTATGTTGTTACAAACTAGGGGGGACATGCCATGTTATTTCTTCTTTGCATGTGTTTCTCTAAATAATTCCTTAATTCGTTTTCCTTAATAAACCTCTAATTCTTATGCTTAGTTTATTTATATAATCGGCTGACTCATGATTAACTATTGCTTACTTGATTGATAAATATTTTGTAGAATTGAAAATGTTATGGTTTAGTTAGTATTTCGTATAAATTGTTGGCTCTTTTGAACTTGCCTAATGAAAGTACTCATTTTATTAAATAAATAAATAAGTAATCTATTAATGACTTGTTAACAGTGAAGGATCGAAAATGTGACCAAGTTAAGTAGCCGGGGTGAGGTGCTTGGGATGTCATCTCATTTTGCATCAAAAGATTTGATGACGAACCAAAACTTGTAACACTCCGCTAACCGAGCTGCCTTAAGAAAAAGAGAAATAAATTCATTAGGGACATGCCAAGTTGAGTAACCAGGGTGAGGTGCTTAGGTTGTCATCTCATTTCGCATCAAAATATTTGGCTATGTCTTGAATTCGTAAAAAAGAAAAAAAAAAAGAAAAAGAAGAAGAAAATGTCGAGTTAAGTAACCGGGGTAAGATATTTGGGTTGTCATCTCATTTCGTGTCAAAATACTTGACTATGTCACGAATAAGTTTAAAAATATATAATAAAATGAAAAAATATATTGAGAACGATTGTCTTGTAAGTTTGATTAAGCCTAAATTTGTTGAAGTAGTTGAGTTTGATATACTGTTCGAGATTTAATAAAATGCTTATTGATTGAGTCTAGCAATTATTTATTTTTTTATTCACCTAACTGTTTGCATTATACTTAACTGAAAAAGGGTGTTTGATTTCGAAAATTGTCGAATGATTTTTAGTGAACATCATACTTGAGGACAAGTAGGGGGAATTTGATAGCAAGATAAATTCGTATTTTTAATACATTTATTTTTGGCTAATTATCGAATAAGATACTACTAAACTTAGGTTTTTCTTATCAGGAATGAAATTGGTTTACCAAAATTCAAATTCATACCAAAAAGGGGGCTAAATTGGAACAAAAAAGCAAAGCAGAGGGCTAGATTAAAGATTTAAAGTTGGTTGGATAAAAAATTGAAGGGTTGAAGATTAAAAAAAGTGACTGGATAAGGATCAAATTCTGTAACCATAGGGAGACTTGGCCTTGAAAATAAAAAAAAATTCCTTTCTTTCTTTTCAATTTCGGCGTCAGTAAGTATTTGGCATTCTGTAATTTTCTTTTTTCCAATTTTGACAATTTGGTTAATTTGCCTTCTAAGCCCTTCCCCCTTTCTACTTTCCACAATTTCCATTAAAAGTCACTTCCATACTCCATCTATCATGATTTATTTCATGATTAACTAAGTCCCTTTTAGCCTTAGTCTGGTTATCACTCCGATGAAGTAATCATGAGATATAAACCCACAATGAATACCTTGCAATTCGGTATTCGCTATCTTTCCGGTATATGGGATAGTACAAATTTGTCCCTTAAAATTGATTTGATTTCAATTCAAAAAGCGCATGTTGAGTTGAAATTGTTTGGCATACAGTTGGGAAGTTGAGTCAGACGTGTTGTATTCAAAATCCCGCAAACAAATTGGCATGTTCAAGTGGGAAAAGCTAGTTGGATTCCGTTGTGATCGGATTTAAACAACCCACACGGTTGAAGCCTGTTGATTCGTGTTGGGATTTTCAGATCGTAAGGCTGTTGAAGTCTTAAATTACGGGCACGTGTCATGTGGTTAGAAATTCGACAAGGGTCGATTTGCAAGTCGTACCGGAACCGACTACAAGAGGAAAAGCTGGTGGTTTGATGCGTCCTCGATCGTTATAACCAACTTATAGGTTGGAAGGAAAAACCTTCTTTTAAGGATCGGTTCAAGTTCAAGGTGTATCGAGACTAAGGCTAAGCTTTAAAATATTTTATTTGCTTAAATTTATTTTTGCAATTTTGAATTTGTTTTCATTTTATTATATTACATATTTATTTATTTTATTTTCTCTATCAACTTAAATCCCTTTTTATTTTTCAGCTTGCAACAGGTCGTTGGCACGACTGTACCGCGACAATAATTCTAGTCACGAGAAAAAGGCGAAAGTAGATAATCGGTCTCTATAAATTTGACCCTACTACTCTATACTAATACTACTATTTAGTGTTATTTATAATATAAATTTATATTTATTAATTAGTTAAGAATTATTTTAATTACTATGTATTTAATATATTTCTTCTATTGTAAAGATATTTTTTTGCCAAATAAATGTTTTTTTAATATCATTATAATTAATGTCAAGGCACGAAGTAATATTTCCCATAAAAATATTTTTAATTAATAAATCATAATATCAAATCAAATCAAGATCATCAATGTCAATGGGCACAAATAATATTTCCCAGAAAAATATTTTTTTATAATAATAAATAATAATTAAATAAAAAAATCCTCAAGATTATAACATATTATTTTAGGTATATTAAAATGAAAGGAATGAATAACAATTTTGGGAAATTGTTTAAAAGAAAAATTACAACTAAAGAGGTTGGAAAAGCCTAGCATGTTAAATTAAATTAAATTATATTAATAATCATTCAACTATTAATAAATTTTATTTTAATAATTTAATTATAACAAATATAAAATAATCACTTAACTATTTAATTTAATTTAATTTATCACTCAAACTAGATGTGTTGGTGAGTTTTTTCTTTTTTATTTGTTTAATGAAAATGGGTGGTGAGTTTTTTCCTTTTAATTGTTTAATGAAAATGGGTTGGTGAGAGGTGACAATCCAAAATTTTGCTTCTATTTTAGATTTAATACAATCATTTCATATGCTGTGGGACAATGAGGTTGGTGCAACATCAGCACCTCTAATATGAACCTCGTTATTGGAATCTAATTAAAAAATAGGGTTCACATTTCTTTGACTAAAAATAATTGGAGCATTTTCAACTTTAATTTATTTATAATATTAATTATTTATATTTAATATATTATTTTATATTAATGTTATTGTTTTTAGATAAAGTAAAATGTAGGGATAAATCCTAAAATTATAAATGAACTATGGTTTAACATGCAATTTTATATATGAAATTTTAATTTGATTCAATTCTTATAAATTATTGACATAATTATTGATATAACATCATTTTATGTTTATGTATTGCATACATAAATAAATCCAATATAAAAATAAATTGATGTATTTATTTCTTTAAATTATGATGTGTATGATTAAATCAAAACTAAAGTTTCAAGTATATATTTAAACCACAATTAGAGTTTTACGTATATAATTACACTAAATTAAAATTCATGTATAATTTTAAAATTTATCCCTAAAATGTATATTTATGAGTATATTTGTTCAGGGACAAGTCTACTTCTTAAAGCCAAAAGGCCTTGCAACACCCCGAAATTTAGGGTTAGAAGTTTGAGGTATTTGTTTAGGGTCAGGAAGTAGGTTGAGCAATTGGATTTGTAGTTACGTTTTAATACCAAAATGAGCTTGTTAGTTCATTGGTAGAAGGTGTGTTAGTTTATTTTTGTGTCTCGGGTTCAAGTTCTCATGTGTATTTTGAGGAAATAATTTTTACTCTAGTTTTTGTTTCATGTTTAAATTATTTATTTATTTATTTTTTAATTTGAAGAGAGGAAAATATCCCAATTTCTTTCCACGTTCTCCCCCTCTCACGTCTGTCTCTTCCCTTTCTTCTCTCACCATTGTATTTTTTCTTCTTTTCTGGGAAAATTTTGTTTTTGTTTGTTGTGTCGGGAAATTTTTGTTCCCTTGTCGTCAAGTCGGTGTTTGTACGCTACCCAATTTATGTTTGTTTCTGTTCGCTAGTTTGTTTATACTTTTCGTCGACAGAAGTTCCAGGTTCGAATTGTGATTATTGTCGTGCGTCGATTGATTTCTTACAGCGAATCAGGTGTATTTCTGAATTGTTAAATGTTGATATTGGATTGTTGATGAATTCTATGAAATTCAACGATTTTTGTATGTTTCTGAAAATAAATTGTATATTTCTGAAATTAGAGTGGGTATGGGTCGTTTGACATTGGTTTACATGATTTCCAATCGATTTCAGTATGGGTTTTTAGAACTAATGATATTAGCAATTTGTTTCATTGAGGAAATTCATGTTTTCGGCCTGTTTCGGTGTGGTTTCATGACCACAGGGGCGTGTACCGCACATGGGTGGCTCACACGACTGTGTTAGTTTGGGAATTAGAGTTTTTAGGCAGATTTTGGTGCCACACGACCGTGTGGCTGCAATTTGGGGATTTTTATCGATTTCCACACGGACGTGTGCCTTAGACACATGGTTGTGTCCCTTAGCCACACGGGCGTGTGAGATTTCCACACGGCCGTGTTTGCTCTGCTTCCTATTTAGTCAATTTTGGACAGAGAGTTACACGGGCTACTCACACGGCCATGTAACTGGGTCACACGAGCGTGTTGACCTCTATACGGCCTAGGCACTTCTACACGGCGGGGGCACACAGTCGTGTGGCCCTGTTTTGCAAATTTTTGTACTAAGTCATAAACTAACACGTTAATATGGTTGTGTATCCGACTCTCGGTTAGGCCTCTGTGTGTTAGGACTCTGTTTTCAGCTTAGGTTTGTGTGTATATTTACAATTATCAGGTGTATGTCAATTGTTTGCAAAGTATTAATATGATTTGATAAATGAGTTTGAGATGCTACTTGTTATCGTTTTTGCGAGAAGTGTACCAACACTATTGGTTCTGAAATTGTTCGTTTGAATATGTGTAATCTGCTTCTGTATGATTATTTGTAAGTTATGTGCATTATGCATTTGCATGAAAATTCTGAGATTTGGTTGTGAAGAGAAGGAAGCCTGATTCGGCAGTTTTAACTGCAATACTTTTGTACAACGGTTTATCGCACTATACTATACATATGCAAGCTCAGCTGTATATTGTTATTTCAGTGGCATAGTTCCACATTATGTGATGTGTAGGGTGGATGAGCCTATTATGGTTCTATGTGGTGTGCAGGGTGGACGGGCCTTCTGTAGCTCTTATGTGGTGTGCAGGATGGTTGAAGTGGTGTTCGGATGGTTGGGTGGGTTTTGACTTGTTGGATACAGTTTGCATTGAGCATATGTGTCTGATTATGATTCTTTTACTTGCTGCATACATTCTGCATCAGAATACATGTTGTTTGTCTGAATTTTGGAATACTTGTTAAATGAATTGTATCCGATAATAAGCCTAATCTTGCATGATTAAGTAACGTGTGTATTTGAAATATTGTAATTGTGATTTGTATAACAAATGGAATGTTTCTTATATTTGACTATTTGATCGAGATTTTCATAGTTTGTCCTTATACTAGTTTGATTCCTCGTCACTTACTAATTACTTTTGGTTTTAGATTCACAATGAGCTCGTATAGCTCATCCCCTAGTTTTTCCCCTTTCAGGTACACTCGTATTTTGTAGATGGACTCGGCATTTTGGAGGTCTCAGGCGGATAAGTTTCGAATTGGTTAAATCAAGTATTTCGCTTCAATTCTTAGATTTTCAAACAATTTTAGACTGTAAGCAATAATAGGGACTGTGGTATAAGTTGTGTTTTGGATGTTCATAAATTGCTATTCGGACTGAAATTTAGAAACCGTAGATTTATATTTTAGAATGTTTTAACATAGCTTATTTACTATTTTGAATCCTAAATTGTTAAACGGTTTATTCGATTTTAGCAAACTGGTTTGTAAATGAGTTTTAAACAATTCTTTACTGTGAATTGCTTTTAAATCACTTCAGTGGTCAATGTAACCTCCGAGATCCGGTTGAAACTTCTAGGCCGGGTTTTGGGGTGTCACAGACCTATTTGAAATTTGATAAGTTTTGGATGAAAGTATTAGATCCAAAAATGGGTTTGGATAAAAAAAAAACACCCATTTAAAATATGGATTGGACTTGGTTCTATTATCTAAAGCTTGAGCCCCACTCGGTCCATCCTTAAGTTTATTAAATGTTATTTATGTAATTTATAACATATGAAATTTAAATAATTATTAAAATATATTAAGTTATTTATATTTAAAAATGAAATAAAAAATACAGTGGAATTAAATATATATATTTACTTAATTTTACATAAAAGTAATTATTTTTTTAAAAAAAAAAAGAATAATATGGTTGGGCTTAAATAGGTTCTGGTTAATCATTTACAAATATGGACAAACTTGAGCAAAATTTGATATCCATATTTCGGGTCGGATCGAGCTTAGATAACTATGTATAGAATTGATACCATGTATTGGTCAAATTCAAACTCGACCTAACCTAACCCATAAACACCTCTATTTCTGATCAACAACTCAATCTGAAATTGGCCATCTGATAAGCAACTTTGTTGATAAATACTAAATGTTAGTTTAGTTGCTAAACAGTTTTTGGGCAAATTACCTTGTTTGTCACCCTAAAATTAGGTCGTTTCTATTTTGGCCGCCCTAAAAAAATGTTAATTTGGCTACTGTCATTAAAGAAATTGACTAAATTGATCACCCCATCGTTAAATGTAGAGGAATGCTCTCATTTCCTTTTTTCTTTAAATTTTCTTTCTTTTTTCTTTTCCATATTCTCCTTTCTAACCTAGAAACCCTAGTCCCCATTTCCCTTAAAGATGTCATCATTTCCTCTATCAAACCACCATCAGTGAGCAATATCTTGTCAATGAACGACATCGACGGACGCTTATTTTTGCTCCTTGTTTTTCGTATTTTCCTTCTCCTTACCCATGGCTGTCACTTCTCACCGTCGTTGCTATGATCATCCGATGTCTTCTCTAACGTCGAACTTTCAATCCAAAACCAACAAAGCGACCAAAGCCTCCTCTTCAAATATATAGGAGTAAGTCGATTGAGTTTTAGCTTGGTTCTCATCAACATTGTTGTCAATGAAGAAAGATGAGGGTTCGAGTGCGCTCAAGCGTGTTTTATCCTCTTATTTAAGGATTTGTGAGGGGTTATAGGTAGCTCTAGGCATTGTATCAATATATATAGGATTATATTTCTCAAAAAAAAATTATGAGGTCACTTCCAAAGCTTTAGAATTTTTGTGCTCTGATCTCCTAATCTCACCGTCAATATAGCTTGATTTTGAGATGTCTTTCTACTTTTGAGCTTGCTAACAGTGGTTCGATAGATATAGTGACAACATCTTTAAAGGAGGCAATGACTACGGTTTCTAGGTTAGAAGGGAGAAGATTAAGAAAAGGTGAGGAGATAGAAAAAACAAGGAAAGAAAATGAAAAAAGAAAAAGAAAAAGTGGAATTCATGGTGGAAGAGATGGATCTAATAATTGAGTGACCAATTTGATTAATTTCTTTAATGAAAGCGACTAAATTAACACAAAACTTTAGAAAAACTAAAATAAGAACAACCTAATTTTAGATTGACTATTAGGATAGTTTACCCAATTTTTTTCAAAAAACAAATTTATTTTACATGACTTAATTGAAGTATTAAGTAATCAATAACTTTAAAAATGATATATGAAATTCAATATACTAAACAAATCTCTTAAGATATTTTATGTTATAAAGTACCTGTGATTTACTTACAAAAAAACAACCACAAAAAAATTAAGTTTTATTCAATTTTTTTCAAATATTTCATGTCATACCTGTACATAACAAATCTCTTCAGACATAATTTGATGTAAAGCATTGTAGCAAAGCAATCCACTACAATAAATCTGATGGTGTCGAAAAATTCAGTTTCAAAATTTTATTTTCGTAAATCGAGATCATAAATATTTTTTATTAAATATTTATGGAGTTATAGTAGAAATGAATTGAACTTTGGATATGTAATTTTACCGAATTAATAATTAATTAAGGTATAAGAACTAAATTGTAAAAGTGATAAAAGTTCAATTAATATAAAAATTTTAAATTAGAATATAGGCTAAGGATTAAGATGGTGATTATACCATCTAGAAATTAAATGGACGGTAGCTTGGTTGTTATAAAGGAAAATATTATAAAAGTTGGTTTAATAAAAAAAATGATAATTAAGCATGGTGGAAGGAAAGAGAAAATATTTCTCTTCTTCCATCCATGCACCGAACTTCCATCGTAGAAAAAGGGAGAAGCTTCAGCCTAGGGTTCTCCATATTCATGTTATAAATTGGTTACTTCAATTTTTCTTTTTGTAATTTTTATGTTATTGAAATCTCAAGAGCTTAATTTAGTCAATCCGTGTGTTAATTGGAATGATGCCATTGATGGATTCTTGAAGTTTTAGGTGTTAAATTGATAGATTTTAAGCTTATGAGTGAAACAAGACTAAATTGTGAAGTTAGTTTATAGTTTTGTAGTATAAGGACTAAAATGTAAAAATTTTGAAATTTGTGGTAGAAATGAAAAATAAGAGGTCCAAATCGGACTATAGTGAAATCATATTGAAAATATGGGTTTTAGATTGAAAGTTATGTTAGTCCCGATTTTAAGGGCTAAATTGAATAAATTATAAAAATTGTATAAATTTGTAATTAAGTGTAAAATTGATTGTATATTGATGAATTATTATGTTTGTATTAATCCGTAGCTAATGTTGACCCAGATTCCTCAAAAAAGAAAGTAAAAGACAAAGTCGTTGACGAATAACTTAGAGTTTACGGTTTGTGTTTCTATGATCTGAACTACTTTGAT
Source organism: Gossypium australe (assembly GCA_005393395.2). Lineage (NCBI taxonomy): Eukaryota > Viridiplantae > Streptophyta > Magnoliopsida > Malvales > Malvaceae > Gossypium > Gossypium australe. The sequence goes on from CM016623.1 coordinate 135,756,174, forward strand.
CTGTTGCATTATGAATTGTTGCATGGTAAAATCATAAGGTGAGTCGTTATTGATACATTTGAGCTGAATTGGTTTGATTGGGATCGATTGATAGTGATAAGGATTGAATCGAATATATGTGAAAATATTATATATATTGTTGTTATAAGTGTGAAAATTGAATTAGTAATGTTATGAACTATGCCATTATATTGAGAATCGATAATTGAGATTTGGATGATATGATAAAGATTAAATTGAATTGAATTGCTTTGAAAAATGTTGCATATTAATACAAATGAGAAATTAAGTTCATATTGTGATGAATTATGTTGTCATATGCATGAATCAATGATTTAATGATGAGATTACGATATGAATGGAGATATTGGTTATAATGAAGTCGAGAAATTGTTACCCTATTAACTGTTCGGGCAGAGTTGGATATAGTTGGCATGCTATATAGAATAGAAATAGTTCAAGGTTATTACGACTACGTGTCAAGGAGTGTTGGACACACCTATTTTTCGGTTATACCGATCTGTAACGCTCCAAGATTTTTATTTTTGTTATTGTGAAAATGTGACACAAATCTGTATCTGCTTTAGTGGTTAAGTGTTCTGGGTATGTGTAAGAGGTCCTAAGTTCAAGCCATGTCTTTGGCAAAATTTTGGTATTTCTTCTAAATCAAGCCTTATCTCTGGTCAGTAGGCTTAAGTTTAATTATTTGAAAATTATGTTAGAATGGGCCTGCTGGTTTGGTGGTTAAGTGGAGTCTTGGGTGATAGAGGTCCTGTGCTTGATTCTCAACGTTAGCGAGGGAGTAGAAGTTTTGCTCTTAATTTCGGCTAGAGTTGTGTTGATGTTGGACTTCGAGTAGTGGGATGTTAGTAGGATTTGAGGGAGAAAAATAAGGGTTTTGATGTAGTAGGGATTTGGTAAAACTCTCCTGTTCTCCAAAATTCTCTTTTCAGGAAACTGACGTTCCTTCTACTCTCTGCCATTTCTTATTTTTCTCCTTTTTTTATTTTTCTTGTTTGCCGCCGTCTTTTCTGTCTCTTCTTGCTGCCAAAATTTTTCTGTAATTCCTCGTCTCTCTGCCTTGTTATCTCCCTAATCCAACTTCTTTTTCTTTTGTTTTTTTTATTGTTTCTCTTTCATTGTTGGCTTTTGTTTGCGGTAGCTTGGTAAGTTTTGGTATTTGTTGAATTCTAACATTATTCTGAATACTGGTTAATGAAGGGTTTTTGTTGTTGTTTAGGAGTTAATCGAGGGGCTGGAGATCAGCCATTAACATTTTAAGGGTGTGAAGTTCTTGTTATTCGAGCTAAGGTGAGGATTTTGATGGGTGGAAGTCGTCTGTCTCGTTATAACTTCGTTTAATTTTCATGAGTATCACTGAAATTGGACTCTGGAGTGCTCAGGGATCGTCTTAGCTTCAAACGAAACAAGGTGTGTACCCAAAACGTAGAAAATAAGGTTTCAGCGAAAGCCAAAAACCCCACTGCCGACGCCACACGGGTGTGTGGTTGCCCGTATGGTAACCCGTATGTCATAACACAGGTGTGTAATTGATGAGGCCAGGTTGTGGGCACAAGACACGTTCGTGTGATGGCCAAGTAGGCCGTGTGCGACACACGGGTAGTCCACACGGGTGTGTGGGATTTTAGGCCAGGCCGTGTAATCCACACGGCCAAAGCCAATTTGGGTCGTGTGGGTCACATGGGGCATGTGGGCCCACAAGGGCAAGCCACATGGGCGTGTGAGCCCATTTATCTGAAATGATTCTTAGGGTTCACGAGTCGCCCAAGTCGACTGTGAACCTACTGTAGGGTCGGTAGGCTTTACCTAGACCCCTAAATGTATGATCTGAGTGTATGTGATGCATAATAAATTATGCATGATTGCTGATATATATATATATATATATATATATGTATGTATATATATGACCGATGGTTGCATAAAAGCATGACATATTGTATATTTGCATTGCATTAAGTTGGGACGATGATATTGGAGGAAGTGTATTGAAAGGCTTTAAGCCTATTATCTGGCAGCTCAGCTGCAATATATTGAATATGTGCCGCATTCGGTACTACTTGGTGTGTAGGGATAAGTGGGTGTTTTAAATCCCACATGGAGTGTAGGGGTGGACAGAGATGGTGTGTAGAGGTTGGTGAGTAGGACTCTGTTCACTGATTACTGTTTACATTACTGTTACTGTGATGGGCTAAAACCCTAATACATATTTGATGCTGAACTGAAATGGGCTAAGGCCCAAACTACTACTGAAACTGTAATGGGCTTAGGCCCGAGACTGCATTTGACTATTTACTGTAAATTGACTGTATGCATGTTTCTGTGAGGATTACACACTGAGTTTACGTAAACTCACCCCTTCTTGTTAATCTGTACATGTAATCCCTAGACTTGACGGTTCGATGCAGCGGAGAACTCGACGGTGGCAACACATATTTTAAATTACTTACTTTCGTTTAATGTTTTATTTGTTTATGGGGCATTTTTATGTAGTTGGACTTTTATGGACTGTTTTGCTTTAACTTTTGAAATTTTCACTGCTTTTACGGACTTACAACTACAACCTTAACAAAATACAGATTTTCTTAAAACTAAGGTTTTCCATAAAATGAACGATTTTACTTAAAAATGAATGATTTCTAAAGCTTCCGCTAAAAAGATAAGTTTGAGACAAATCAATGAACATGCATTTTTTTATTTGAGTTAATCAAATGTTAACAAACGGAAATAGTTTATCGTCAATTTAGTTTTTAATCACCCTATCACGTGTCATCGCCAGATCCGTCCGTAACGTCCAGGCCGGGTTTGTGGGTGTTACATTTAGTGGTATCAGAGCCAGATTATAAAACTCGACTGTGGGTTTTGGGTTTCAAAAATTGGTTTTAAAAGAATTAATCTCGAAATTATTTGAAATGATTTGACTCAGTATGTGGTACACCGAGTCTCCAGCGCCGATCCTGTAAGTATTCTAAAACTGTGATTAGTTTAAACTGAAAATACGGTAGATGGTATATTCTAGAAGTACTGTAGGAAGTATACTGTGAAAACACTTTAGGCAGTGTATATTGAAACTGTAGTAAAACTGAGATTGTAGCAAAACTGATAGAAACTGCGATTTGCGAAAATCACTCTGAATTACTGAAACTGTTTACATAAAATATCTGCTAATAAATATTGAAACTGTAACTGATTCATAAAACTATTAATGTAGATACAACCCCGAATCTACAATGAGCGTACGGGGTATCCGCGGACAAGGTATTAGAGGTCGAGGTAAAGGCCGTAGAGGGGCTCGAGCTGAGTCCTATTCATTGGGCATTATGCCAAATCTGGACATGAGTGAGACACCAGTGTCGCCTGCTACTGAGACTGGGTCTCAAGATTGCATAGCTGGGGACGATGCATTGTCCTAAGCTATTCTAAGGATATTGGAGAGGGTAGTTGGGCTTAATACTGGATCTGGGGGTCGTGGGTTGATTACGGGTCGACTCCGGTCTAATGGAGCTGAACTTTTTAGGGGTGTCACTGGAGTCGCCCTTAATGTGGCCGAGTACTAGATAGAGGCTACGGAGCGGATTATGGATAACCTGGATTGCACCCCTGAGCAGAAACTAAAGAGTACAGTCTCTCTGTTGCGTGATGAGGCTTATTAGTGGTGGTTGACTGTTAAGGAATGCACTCAGCCTGAACGTCTGACATGGGAATTCTTTAAGACTACCTTCTAGGGGAAGTATGTCGGAGCTAGTTACATTGATGCTCGTAGGAGGAAGTTTTTGAACCTTACCTAGGGAGACCGATCTGTGGCTGAGTATGAGACTAAGTTCCTAAGATTGAGCCGCTATGCGCGATGTATGGTGGCATTGGAGTATGAGAGGTGTGTCCGCTTTGAGGATGGCCTCCGAGATAATTTGAGAGTTCTGATAGCTCCGTAGAGGGAGCGAGATTTTTCTATTCTGGTCGAGAAGGCAAAGATCACCGAGGATGTTAAGCGCGCTGAGCGCCAAAACAGAGATAGAGAGGGGTAAAAACAAGAGAGATTTGGAGCCCGCGAGTTCTATACAGATGCCTAAGAAAAAGGCCAGACCTGATGGACCAGTTAGAGCTGATCCCTCTGTTTCTGCCACTGGACTGCAGCCGTGTGTAAATTGTAGCAGACGCCACTAGGGCGAGTGTTGGAGAGTGACTGGGGTGTGTTTGAGGTGTAGGTCACTAGAGCACCGCATTCAAGAGTGTCCGCTGAGGGCTAATTAGATGCAAGGTCCAGGTACTGACATTACACAACCACAGAGGGTAGTTCAACAGCCACCTAAAGGCCATGGTCAGGTTAGAGGTGGTAATGGTATGGATCGTGGTCAGAGAGCATCGGGCAAAGGTGTTGGACAGACTGAGGCGAGGCATCCTGCTCTTGTTTACGCTGCACCTCGCCGAGAGGATAGAAATGGCCCGGACGTCATCACGGGTACATTTCTTATTTATGACGTGCCTTACAATGCATTGATGGATATAGAATCTACGCATTCCTATGTTGCCTGTTCTGTTTCCAAAAATCTGGGGACTCAAGTTGAGAGTACTTCTAGTGAGGTGATTGTGCTGAGCCCGTTGGGGCAATCTGTTAGAGTTAGCAAACTGTAAAGGAATGTTCCTTTAGAGGTTCAAGGGACGATATTTTTGGATGACTTGATGGAGCTTCCGTTTGGGGAGTTCGATATGATATTGGGGATGGACTGGTTGGTCAAGCATTATGTAAGTTTGGATTGTGCGACTAAGAGGGTCGTATTAAGAATTGAGAATGATGATGAGGTAGTCGCGATTGAAGAACGTCGTAACTACTTGGCTAACGTGATCTCTGCACTAGTAGCTGAGAAACTAGTTCGTAAGGGATTTGAGGCGTGCTTGGCCTATGTAAGTGTTTCTACTTCTGAAAAACTCTACTGTAAATGATATCCACACTGTAAAGAATTTTTCGGACGTTTTCCCTGATGAGCTACTAGGTTTACCTCTGATTCGAGAAGTGGAGTTTGGGATTAAACTTTTTCCTAGAATAGCTCTAAGTTCTATCGCTTCTTATCAAATGGCACCGAAGAAGCTTACGGAGCTTAAAGCTCAGATCAGGAATTGTTGGATCGTGGGTTCATCAGCCATATTGTGCCTCCGAGAGGAGCACCAGTATTATTTGTAAAGAAGAAGGATGGATCCATGAAGATGTGTATTGATTACCGGTAACTAAATAAGTTGACTATTAAGAACAATTATCCACTTCTAAGGATTGATGATTTGTTTGACCAGTTCCGAGGGGTGTTTGTGTTCTACAAGATTGATTTGCGTTCTGAGTATCATCAGTTGAAGGTCAAGGAAGCTGATGTGCATAAGACGACATTTAGGACTCGAAAGTTTGAGACTGTAGTGGGTTAAAAGCAGCCTAAGAATGTGTCTGAGATCCGTAGTTTTCTAGGGTTGGCGAGTTATTATCGACGGTTTGTGGAGGGTTTCTCATTGGTTGTAGCACCCTTAACTAAGCTGCTATGTAAGGGTGTACAGTTTGTTTGGTCTGGAGCACAGAAGAGAATTTCGAGAAGCTCAAGACTATATTGACTGAGGCTCCTATTCTGATACAGCTTGAACCTGGAAAGGAGCTCACGGTTTATAGTGATGCATCACATGTTGGTTTGGGATGTGTGTTGATGCAGGATGGTAAGGTGGTAGCATATGCGTCTCGTCAGCTAAAGACACATGAGGCGAACTACCCGATGCACGATTTGGAATTAGCTGCAGTAGTTTTTGCTCTGAAAATCTAGAGGCACTATCTGTATGGTGAGAAGTGTATCATCTACACTGATCACAAGAGCCTCAAATACCTCATTACTCAGAAAGAGCTAAATCTTAGGTAGTGTAGATGGGTTGAGCTACTCAAGAATTACGATTGTACCATTAAGAACCATCCGGGCAAGGCTAATATGGTGGCCGATGCATTGAGCCATACAGCTATAACTGATTTGAGAGCGATGTTCGCTCGACTTAGTCTGTTGGACGATGGGAGTTTGTTGGCTAAACTACGAGTCAAACTGACCTGGATTTTGTAGATTAAGGTTAAGCAGTTGGAGATGAATCTTTGGGTCTTCGGTTCCAATGGGTGGAGAGTGGCAGCATTACGGATTTTGGGCTGAATAATGATTAGGTGCTCTATTTTCGTGGACGGATCTGTGTTCCGAATGACACTAATTTAAGGTAGTGTATTTTGAGAGAGACGCATAGTAACCCTTATTTATGCATCCTGAAGAAATAAGATGTACCGAGATCTTCGAGAGTTGTATTGGTAGCCGGGATTGAAGCAAGAAGTTATCGATTTTGTGGCTAGATGTCTACATGTCAGCAGGTTAAGGCTGAGCATCAATTGCCTTCGAGTTTGCTGCAACCTATTAAGATTATGTTATGAAAATGGGAGTGAGTAACGATGAATTTCATTAGTGGGTTGCCTTTAACACCCGCCAAGAAGGATTCAATGTTGGTCGTCGTGGATCGTTTAACCAATTCTGCACACTTTATCCCAGTTAGGACAGATTATTCTTTGCAGAAGCTGGTGAAGCTTTATATTTCTGAGATAGTGAGACTGCACAGGGTATCGGTTTTGATCATCTCTGATAGGGATCCTTGCTTCATGTCTTGATTTTGGAATAAGCTACATGAGGCTCTAGGTTCAAGGTTGGACTTCAGTACTACTTTCCATCCTCAGACCGATGGTCATTCGGAGATGGTGATTCAAATACTGGAGGATATGTTGAGGAATTGTGCTATCGATTTTAGAGGCAGTTGGGAGAAGTATCTGCTGCTAGCAGAGTTTGCTTATAATAATAGTTTCCAGTCTAGCATTTGGATGACACCTTACGAGGCTCTGTATGGTCGTAAGTGTTGCACTCCCTTGTGTTGGACTTAGTTGGGTGAACGACGTGTTTTGGGTTCTGTGTTGGTTTCTGAGACTGAGGATAAGGTCAGATTAATTCAGAATCGACTGAAAGTGGCATCAGATAGACAGAAATCTTATGCGGATCTGAAGAGACGCGAGATTGAGTATTTTATGGGAGACTTCGTATTTCTCAAGACATCGCCATGAAAAAAGATTCTGAGGTTCGGTCGTAAGGGCAAGCTGAGCCCTAGGTTTATTGGGTCGTATCGGATTCTGAAACGAGTGGGACTGGTCGTTTATCAGTTGGAGTTACCTCCAGAGTTAAACCGTATTCACGATGTGTTTCACGTCTCGATGTTGAGGCACTACCACTCTGATCCCACACATATTGTCCCTGTTGAGGAGATTGAGTTTAGGTTTGACTTGACCTTTGAGGATCGTGACGTTAAGATTCTGAGGAAGAAGTCTATTCTATTAGTGAAGGTTCTGTGGCGTAATCATAGCACTGAAGAAGCTACGTGGGAACCTGAGGATGTGATGCATCAGCAGTATCCTCACATTTTCTGACCAGGTAAATTTTGAGGACGAAATTTTCTTTTAGGGGGTAGAGTTGTAACACCCCAAAATTCTTATCCTTGTTATTGTAAAAATGTGACACAAATCTGTATCTGCTTCAGTGGTTAAGTGTTATGGGTATGTGTGAGAGGTCCCAAGTTCAAGCCATGTCTTTGGCAAAATTTTGGTATTTCTTCTAAATAAAGCCCTATCTCTGGTCAGTAGGCTTAAGTTTAATTATTTGCAAAATTATGTCAGAATGGGCCTCCTAGACTAGTGGTTAAGTGGAGTTTTGAGTGATGCAGGTCTTGTGTTTGATTCTCAACGTTGGCGAGAGGGTAGAATTTTTGCTCTTAATTTCGACTAGAGTTGTGTTGATGTTGCACTCTGAGTAGTGGGATGTTAGTAGGATTTGAGGGAGAAAAATAAGAGTTTTGATGTAGTAAAGATTTGGTAAAACTCTCATGTTCTCCAAAATTTTCTGTTCAGGAAACTGACATTTCTTCTGCTCTCTGCCATTTCTTATTTTTTCTCTTTTTTTATTTTTGTTATTTGCTGTCGCTTCTTCTGTCCCTTCTTACTGCCAAAATTTTGTTGTAATTCCTTGTCTCTCTGCCTTGTTATCTCCCTAATCCAACTTCTTCTTCATTTGTTCTTTTTGTTGTTTCTCTTTCGTTGTTGGCTTTTGTCTGCGATAGCTCGGTAAGTTTTGGTATTTGTTGAATTCTAATATTATTCTGAATATTAGTTGAGGAAGGGTTTTGTTACTGTTTAGGAGTTAATCGAGGGGCTAGAGATCAGCCATTAACGTTTTAAGGGTGCGGAGTTCTTGTTATTCAAGTTAAGGTAAGGATTTTGATGGGTGGAAGTCGTCTGTCTCGTTATAACTTCGTTTAATTTTTGTATCACTGAAATTGGACTCTGGATTATCGATTATAGGTTCTGGAGTGCTTAGGGATCATTTTAGCTTCAAACGAAACCAGGTGTATATCTGAAAATGCAAAAAAATAGGGTTTCGACGAAAGCCAAAAACCTCACTGACAATGCCACACGGGCGTGTGGTTGCCCGTGTGGTAGTCCATGTGCTATAACACGGGCATGTGATCAATGAGGCTAGGCTGTGCGCACAAGACATGGCCGTGTGATGGCCAGGTAAGCCGTGTGCGACACACGGGTAGTCCACACGGGTGTGTGGGATTTTGGGCCAGGCTTTGTGATACACACGGCCAAGGCCAATTAGGGCCGTGTGGGCTACATGGGCATGTGGGGCCACACGAGCAAGTCACATGGGCGTGTGAGCCCATTTATCTGAAATGTTTCCTAGGGTTACACGTGTAACACCCCAAACCCGGCCTAGAAGTTAGGCCCGAATCCGGCGTGTCACATTGAAGTGTTTTTGCGAAAACTTTGTTTTCATTGAAAACCCTTTTAGAAAAAAGTTAAGTAAAATCCAGTTTGCTTTCAAAACGAGGTGTAGCCAAAAACCATTTCCTTGTTACTGTGTAAAAATTTCCTTTGACAGCAGAAGCTCGTTCTTAAAACGCAAAAAAAAACTTGAAATATGCTTGAAAGAAACAAATTCAGGCTCCGTTTTCAAAATTACAATGCATAGTGGAAATAATGGAATAATAACTAGAGGGAAAACCTTATTACAATCCGAAAAATAAATAACTTAAAGTAACTAACTTAAAATCTAGAATTTAGACATTTAGAAAAACCGGTCTAATCGTCTTGCTAGTTGGCCACCTCTGAGTCCCTCCATCCGTCGAACCACCTACTGAGGATTACCTGAGAAAAACAAAAGAGGGAGTGAGTTTTCGAAAACTCAGATTGTACGAGCCTCATCAAACAAATAGCATACATATCATATTATTAACATAATAACATCATGCATGCAATGCAATGCAAACCCTCTCCAAATAATCCATCCAGTACACATCATCTCCGTCCCGCCGAAACACATCTGTGGAGATTTCTAAATCAACCCACCCATCTAATAACCATCAAGGGTAGCCCGGTTGCGGTACTACCTAATGTTGCAGCAAAGCTGCTGATCATATAATGGGCTTGAAAAAAGCCATCGGCGAATCCACAGTTGTCAAGCAACCATGCGATCATCATATACTTCCTCCATTCCATAATTCTCACCCATATGCAACCTAAACAGAATATCATATAAATGCAGCAAATGTACATGTAACATCCATAAATCTTACATTCAACACATAGGGGTATTTTAGTCATTTCACAAATCAAGGGTATTTTATTAATTCTTAACAATATGGGTCTTAATTATGAACCTTGGCCCGTCAACAAGTCCTCGCGGCTAAAGTGAACAGACACTACGCACCAGGTAGGATTCCAGAGAGGAGGAGGTGGGTCATTAAGATCGCTTAAGTACCAAGCTCTCCCTAGATCCAATTTTAGACATGCATATGCCCGTTGCCACACTTAAACCTTATGACTTGTTCACAGTAGCACTTAATAAATTATTAAAGTTTTATGTAAGGTTAAGCAATTTACCAAATACTAAGCCCAAGACCCCTTTCAAAGCCCAACACAAATTCACATACGTTCATATGGCCTACCAAGCCCAATCTCATGCGTATGGCCCATTAGGTCCATATCACATTCATATGGCCCATCTGGCCCAAATCAATTCCAAGCCATGTAACCAGCATGACTAGTTCATCACTTATTACTAAACCATCAAATTCATCAATTTTGAGCCTACAGCCCATCAGGCCCATTTTGCCCATTCTGGACCGATTGGCCAAAACACGGCCCAAGTCCATGAGATCACTCATGGGGCCTCTGATAACGTATCGATTTTCCCTTACGAGTGTTCGCGCACTCGCAAGACTACCGTAGCCAAAATTTTCGGCTTTTCGGCATTTCAGAATTTGCCGATCTAATGTATGTAGTATATGTACACACCTGGTAAATGAGACGTGTTACACTATGCTCAGCCTTGAACCTACAACCAATACCAACCTCCAATCAATCACACACTTAACCACAATATTTACCAAAAACCGAAGCCTTACCATAACCTTACCGTGTGCCACCAGTCCTAATAGCCCTTCCTTAGCTACTACTCACGAATATCCCCTAGATCTGCATCAATCTTAATCATTAAAGACAAAATAATAGGTGACTTGTATCCACTTAAGTCACCCTTTCCTTTACTATAGACTATTCGGCCAACCTATCCCAAAACAAGAACACTTACCCAAAAGCCGAAACGTATGGATAGCTTTTCGACAGAGACTTGTAGATCCAAGCTTGATTCTGATTTTTTCCAAGATCTGATCCACCAAAAATCAAAGGAATGATGACAGCACGATAGAAATTTGGTCACTAGAGTATTCGGCACAAGGTTTGGGGCAATGAAGAAATCGGCTCCATGAGCAAAGGTTTTCGGCTTTTGCAGTCACGAATATTCGGTCCTCAACAATTGAGATGAGGGTGGGACGGCACAAGCAATGGAGAAAGAAGTGAATGATATTCAATTTAAGGCTTTAGGAGAGAAGAAAAGAAAACAGATAAGAAAGAGGCGAGGTTTAGAACAGAAAAAGTGAAGAAGAATTCGGCAGAGCACTATAGTTGCCGAAATAGCACAAAGGGAATTCCAATTGCCGAAATAGCACAGAGGGAATTTGTCACCCCCTATTTATACACAAAACCGAAACTCTGCCTACCCCTCCAAAGTCCCAATCGGCACCAACTCTTCCCCATCTCATCTCCTCGTTTTTCTCCTTGATAACTCCCCAATCATTTTCCTAAATTTTCTCTTCTGACCACTCTCCTTAGAGTCCATCATCACACCACTTCCAACCTTCTAGAAGGCCAAAATTAAACTCCTAAAAAAAATACTAAGCTAGGATTCAAACCTAGGATCTCCTTGCTAGCCCATAACGCCACCTTCCTATACCCTAAGTGGCGTCATTTAGCCACTCCACCACAAGGCTCTTTGATGCCATTTTTTCTTATTTTTATTTAAAAGCCCAACTACTCACCGCCCTGGTTCCTTTAATAATTAATTAAAAATTCCTTCTCCTCAAAGTTCGAACCCAGCACTTCTCCAACACCCCTAGACACTCCAAGTTTATTAAACCCTTAAAGCCAACATGTCATTTGTCATTTTCTTGATTTAAAAAAAATTATGAGACCCAAAGCCCAAAGCCCAATTCATCTAGGCCCAAAATTCGGGGCGTTACAGCACGGGTCGCCCAAGTCGACTGTGAACCTACTGTAGGGTCGATAAGCGTTACCTAGACCCCTAAATGTATGATCTGAGTGTATGTGATGCATGATAAATTATGCATGATTACTGATATATATATGTATATGTATATGTATGACTGGTGGTTGCATAAAAGCATGACATATTGTATATTTGCATTGCATTGGGTTGGGATGATGATATTTGGAGGAAGTGTACTGAAAGGCTTTAAGCCTATTATCTGGCAGCTCAGCTGCAATATAATGAATATGTGCTGCATTCGGTACTACTTGGAGTGTAGGGATGAGTGGGTGTTTTAAACCCCACATAGAGTGTAGGGATGGACAGAGATGATGTGTAGAGACTGGTGGGTAGGACTCTGTTCACTGATTACTACTTGCATTACTATTATTATAATGGGCGAAAGCCCTAATGCATATTTGATACTGAACTGAAATGTGCTAAGGCCCAAACTACTATTGAAATTGTAAAGGGCTTAGGCCCCAAACTGCATTTGACTGTTTACTGCTAATTGACTGTATGCATGTTTCTGTGAGGATTGCACACTGAGTTTACGTAAACTCACCCCTTCCTGTTAATCTGTATAGGTAATCCCCAGGCTTGATGGTTTGGTGCAACGGAGGACTCGACGGTGGCCACACATATTTTAAATTGCTTACTTTCGTTTATGATTTTATTTGTTTATGGGGTATTTTTATGTAGTTAGACTTTATGGACTATTTTGCTTTAACTTTGGAAATTTTAACTGCTTTTACGGGCTTACAACTACAACCTTAACAAAATATGGATTTTCTAAAATCTAATGTTTTCCATAAAATGAATGATTTACAAAGCTTCCGCGATTTTACTTAAAAAAGAATGATTTCCAAAGCTTCTGCTAAAAAGATAAGTTTGAGGCAAATCAATGAACATGCGTTTTTTTTTATTTGAGTTAATCAAATGTTAACAAACGGAAATGGTTTATTGTCAATTTAGTTTTCAATCACCCTATCATGTAACATCGACAGATCCGTCCATAACGTCCAAGCCAGGTTTGGGGGTGTTACACGATCGGTGCTAGGCGCAACTTTTTATTTTGGTACGATCCGTTGTCATAAAGCGTACGATCCGTCCATAACTGAATAATAATTTAAATATCAATTATAGACAAAAAAAAATTAAATATCAAAATAAGAAAAACATAGTAGGAGGTCGAAATTTAACATAAAGCGAATATATAATCCAATTTCAATCTTTTCAGCTGTAACAGCCAATTGCAAATCTGTTCAAATACTGGTTACAGTTTTCGAATTTAAACATGTTCACTACTATATTAAGGTTAAAGTACTAAATAAAATTTTGAAAATAATTCAAAAAATTAATTAAACTTCTTAATTGAAAAGTGTAATGAATTAAATATTTAATCTGAAAATAACAATTAATTGGTCCTTACGAATTGTCATTTCTATTAAAGCTTTTAATAGACCGTTGAGTACTGATGTAATAAATGATGTGATACATAATGATAAAACTTTTTTTTTTAACTGTGCTTTTGGTTTTATGCATTTAGGATTACATACAAGATATCTTCATTACGAATAACAAAATCTAGAAAGATAGAAGAAGAAGATAGAATTAATTACATAAATTCGTACGCTAATAAATATTTTAAATTGTGAACGAAATTGATTAAGGCCAAAAAGAGAGAGTAGAATAGCAATGGAGCAAGTCATGAAAAGAAAATCAAAATCAAAATTGTAGGACTGTGTTGGACTTCTAGACCTTGACTACATATTCCTTGTTTGTTTCTTTTGAATATTGGACCATATCATTATTTCCTTTGAGTTGAATTTTTGGTTTCGTTGAAGCTAAATAATTTATATCTGTTTTATTTTATGTCTCAAATGGAACCGACCAAGCATTATGTTTTTCCCCAATTTCCTCCTGCTGGTTATATTTCTTGAATGGGATTAATTTACTGGGAATAATTTAATATATTTTGTCAACTTTTTTTCTTCTTCTGCTGGATCTATGCCAGTGTTTAAAGAGCAACAACGTATGGGGAGCAAATATCTTATCGCGGCTTAAATATTTATAACATATATGTTAATTTTGTTGTTATTTGGGTATTCACAACAAATTTTTTCGATGAATAGCTGATCATGAAATGTGTTCTATTCTTATAAGCGAGAGCATTGAACTCCCAATCACATAATTAAGGGATTAAGTGAATAATCACCACACTACACTTCATGGTTTTATATATATTACCTATGTTCGGATAGATAATGAATAATAATTCAAGTCATGCAGAATGGATACTAATATATCTACATTACGGTAACGTTTGGTATAATAGAAACTAGTCAGTTTTTGAGAATTTAATCAATTGGAAAGTTATTCCAATTTTTGGTATTTTAAATTTTATTGACTGAATGGCAATGCAACTCCCACAATAAAATTGGGGAAAGTTACCGTGTAGATTGAAATTTAAAAAAAGAATATTAAGAGAAAATTAACTCTATTTTATATTGGTTTAAGGTATTAGTCTATTAATCAACAAAAGAAGAAGAAGAAGCTATTGCCTCCTTCCTCCTATTTGATTTTTTTTTATTTTAATGAATTCTTTACGAGTAAATTTTTTTCCCTATAATTTATTTTTTTATATGCATATTTAATATCTATATAACATATGGTTTAGATATTATATTTATGTTCTATTGTTTCTTTTTCTGAAAATTTAATTTTGTTATAGTATTTATAAATTTATTTTAAGTCTTTTTAGCTCTTTAATTAAATGAAAATTTACATTCTAACTCTCTTAAAAATTAAAAATTTAATAATATTTCTTTTTGTCATGAAAGAGATTACAGAATGAGGATAGATGACAGAGGTGTAAATTATAAAAATTAAATAAAATATCTATTTTTTACATATATAAATAAATGAGATTGAATTTAAATATTTATGGTTTCCTCAATATATATATTTGTAAGTTGATCAATGAATTTTAATGTTGATAAAAAAAATTAGGAAAAAATAAGGTAAAGTACAAGAATAGTCACTTAATTATTTAATTTGTTCTATTTTGAATACTCAACTATTTATTTTTTTTGTTTTAGTCACTCAACTTTTCAAAATTAAAAAATTTTAGTCACTTTTCCATTAGTTGCCTAACCAAAGTCTAACATGTGCTTTATTTTATTGGCATAATAATAAAGTTAGCACTCCAATATTTACACATTCTATCAATTTGATCCTAAATCTAAAAAATTTAAAAAATAGCCCTCAATGTCTACAAGATTTTTCATTTTAATCCTAATTATAAAATTATAAAAAATATAAAATATTTAGAAAAGTTTGCAAATTATAAAAATTATAAAAATAATTATTTAGATTTTTGTACTCAAAATGACTTTTAATAATATCTTTCACTTTGTTCTTCCTTTCATTCAATTTATGAAGTTTGAGATATCAAATTCCATGACTTTGACTGCAATCTCTCTCCAATTCTTGACCTGGAAATGATAAAGACACGAGAATACTAGAGCTTGAAATTAGTACTAGAGCTTTGAATTACTTGTTTTAATTACAGAACGACATTTTCACAACTTTCTAACCGAGTTGATGATCCAGTTGGAGGTGACACCAATTTAATAAAAACTTAAATAATAGTATAAATATAAATATAAATTTCTTTACATCCTAGAAGATCAAATAAATTTGATTCTATTTTAATTACAAAAATAGTCTATTTGATAAATTTTAAAAAAAATTAAATGTCGAAAAAATAATTGTTAAAGAAATGAATACCTAAAAATTAAGAGTATAAACATCAAAATTATAGATGACTTTTGGTTTTATGTGTAGTTTTATACGTGAATTTTGATTTTGATTCAATTTTTATAAATTATTAACACAAATGTTGATATTGCATCATTTTATGTTTGTATACTGCACATAGAAATAATTATATTTATCCATATAAAAATAAACTGATGTATTTATTTATTTAAATGTGTTTGATTAAATCAAAATTAAAGTTTCATATATATGTTTGAACTACAATCAAAGTTTCATGTGTATAAATACACCAAATTAGAGTTCATATATCAAATTGCACATTAAATCAAAATTCATGTATAATTTTGATATTTATCCCGTTGAAAAAATAAGTTTTGAATTTTATTTTGTCAAAAATGTTTTTTCCCCCAATTTATTGGGTATAATTTAATATATATTTTGTCAACAATTTTGTTCTTGTGTTGGATATGCCCGTGTTTAAAGAGCAACAACATATGAGAGCAAATATTTATCTTTGTCGCTGCTCATATGGATAATAACAATAAATCGGGTCATGTGGCATTAAGACTTGAAGTTAGAAGACAAATATGGGCGTTGCTTCATTTCATTAAATGCAAAAATTACTCTCTTAAATATTGATAATTTATTTTAAGTTTTTAACTATTTAGTTAAATGAAAATTTAGATTTATACGTAACGGTGATTAAAGTTATTGTTAAATATTGGTTTGGCATAGACTTATATTATGTGACCCAATCCCAATAGATAGGGTCTAACCCTCTAAAAATAGCTAAATTAGAATATGATTACATTAATATGAAACAAATTTTTATATACTTTCTGATAACCATATAGATTTTCAAATCAATTTTTTTAACACAATATTTAGAATTACTCATAGTCTTTCTCTAACTCTTAAATAAGAGGATGATGCGCTTTAGGGCACTCGAATCCACGTCCTCCTACATTAGCAATAATACCAGTCGAATTAAAATTCAAACTATATTTACAAATAGTATAATTGTCCAACCAAATTTCCATAGACTTTTCGAAGCTTGGACTTTCTTATATTAACTACTAAATAATTGGTTATAGATACTCTTGGTTTCCATGAATTAAGTCAAAATTATAGAAAAGATTAAAACTAAAACTAAAACTAAAACCCACAAAAGAAAAAATCAAAATCAAATTGGATGATCAAATATTTCAACATAGACAGCGGCCGCCACCCCACGTGCCCATCACGTTGATTAAATCCAATCCAAGGGTGTTAAAAATGAAAGTAAACAGATCTCAACCGTCCAATTTCATTAGGGGTATTTCTAGTTGTGCTTTCCATTTATTGCTATTGTCTTCCATGGGTTTCTATAGATGACTAAATTACACGTATTATTAAATGAGCCAATTAGAAAATAAAAATTATTATATTTTCCCTCCAATAATTGCTATATATGTATGTACATATATAAATACAAGAGTTTTGAGGCTTCTTCACATTCAAATGAAATTTCTCTTTGTGGAAAACATGAATTGAGAAGAACCATATAGTAAAGATATCATCTATAATCATGAATTTTTGTTTTCCAAGTTTCAACTGCTTCTCCTCTTCGGAAAACGCTTCACATCAACAAGGTACGACTAAATCGGCCGCTTATTTTATAAACAAGTCTACACTCTTCCTCTTAATCCTCCTCCTACTCTTTTCTTTTCTTAAATTCTTTTTATACATACATATATAAATTGGGGTTTTCTCTTAATTCTTTTTTGTACTTTTACATGTTTTTCTTCTTATTTAGTTATGGTATTAAATATAAACATTGCAAAAAGATCTTTTTATAAAATGTCTGCTTTTATTTTTACTATTCTAAATCCTTAAATTAGAGAAGAAATATGTTTAAACGTGTTCAAATTCATATATTTATATTAATGCAAAAACAAAAATATTAACTGAATTAAGACTTAAGCAAATGATTATAAATGTTTTTTTTTCATTGTTTATCGATTCCCAAGAATGTAAATATTGTTTTCATCCAAAATATATATGTGTATGAGAAAGGATTGCATGAAACTGCGATTCCACGTCATCATTATCCCTTTTCAATAGGACAATGACATATCAGTTTTTTCCTCTTGATTTTTAACATTTTTAGTTTGATTTGAATTTTTTCAGAAAAAAAAGAGCTGACAATTAGAAGGAAAAATTTGATATGTCATTCTCCTATTGGAAATGGACAGGAACGATGTGAAATCACAATTTTATAAAATTCCTTCTCTATGTATATATATTCATATCTATAATGCAATGTATGTTGATTTATTTCATCAAGTTTGTTCAAAAGTTCAAATCCTTAAGATTAAGACAAAAGAGTGATGAAGCCTAAATGTTTTTGGTAATGAATATAAAGAAAATTATCTTTAAAAAAATACAAAGAAAACTAAATGGAATTTATTTTTTTTTAAAAATATGTTTTCCTTTTTATTTATATAATATTTGAATTTTAAAGTATCGTCATCTTTAAGTTGACTCTCCTATAAATTATTCATGCATATCATGGGTCACCATCATCATTTATATAAATTTTCTTTTTTTTTATATATTCTTTAAAAAAATGTTTATTTATTTTTGGTTAGTTGGAAGTTTAATTTTTTTAAAAAAAACCAAATTAGTTTAATTATTATTTTATGATGATGGAATTTCATGTCCCCACAGATTCACAAGCTCTTTGGAACCTTCAAGCTTTCTCATATGATGAATTGAAAATTGCAACTGATGGATTTCGATCTTCCAATAAAATTGGCGAAGGTGGATTTGGTTTTGTTTATAAGGTAGTTTTCCTTTTTTTCTAAAAAAAATCCTCATAATTTTCCCTTTTAAAATTCATCTTTGATAATTAAAATATATATTTTAAACCATGAGGTCTATCGTGAAGGTAGCTCAGCTCTTAATTGTGTGGCGGTGTTCGATCATCACTCATGGAAATAAAACACATTTAGTGACTGATCATTTATCTCTTCGAAAAATTTCTAAGACGTGAGAATTAATCATTATTACTGGCCTTTGGATATTTTAGAATGGGAAAATATTTAATACAATATAAGTGGAGTTTTAAAAATAGAAGTTGATAAATGTATATTTTTAAAAAATAGATATTTAAAAAAGAAGAAGAAAATATATCAATTTTTTAAAATTACTTGTGAAATAAAAAAAATATATTCCCAAAATATCAAATACTCACTCTTCTAAAAAAACCCTTATCTTATTAATTATTTTTTATGAAAATTAAAAAAAAAAGTTAGGTTCATGCATTGTGTTCTTTATTATGATTAGGTGTTAGCTATAAATTATATAAAAAGTATTAATGGCTGCTTTAAAAAGCATCCATTATAAAAGGGGTAAACTATTAAAATAGTTATTTTTTATTATCTAATGTTATATTTTAGTTATTTATTTATGTTATCACGTTATTACATTTTAGTCACTGAGTTATTAATTGTTATTATTGGTGTAACGGTAAGCTGATGTGGCACGTTAAATCATCATTTCAAACAAAATTTTTAGGTTAATTTATATAACCGGTTCCTCTTTTTTTTGAGCAATTTATTTTTTTCTTTTATGTTCTTTTAACTTCTTTTTTCATTCTCTTCTGCTTCTCTTTTTGTTTTCCTCCCTTCTCCATTTCTTTTAATGTAGTCTTTCTATGTTTCTCATTTGTTAAAACTAGTCCCTATACTTTTATTTTTTTGAATGTGAACTAGTTTTAACCAATGGTAAATATAGAAAAAACTCGTTTACAAAAATGAAGAAAAGAGAAAAACAGAGGGAGAAACAGAAGAGAATGAAAAAAAAAAAAAGTAGTCAGCTTACCGTTTTATAGAATTTAACTTAAAATTTTCTTTTGAAATGATAATTTAACGTGTCACGTCAGCTTATCGTTACACCGTTAACGATAATTAACAGCTCAGTGACTAAAATGTAATCTAAGATAAACAAAGTGATTATTTTAATAGTTTAACCTTATAAAAGAATTGAAGTTGCTTCAGTAGGGGGTTTTTCCTTATGAATATTTTAATGAATAAATCCAATTAAAAGTAGTTGAATTTCATACTAGATAATCTTTTGTCTTATAATATTATTTTAATCTAATTTAGAATTTTATTTCATTCGTTCAATTTAGCTGATATCATTTCATCTACTAACATTAAATTTGGTCACCCAACCACTTTATTAATAATACAGTTGTTATTATACATTGAAATGTTTTCCTTCAATATATTAAAAATGACAAAAGATTCTTAATTATTATAATTATAGATTTTCCTAACTAATGCTTTCATTTGTTAAAATTAAATTAAATTAAATAATGTAAATATTTAATACATTTCAGTGCATTCAAACTCATAAATAAAGAAGATAATACGCTTTATTGTATTTAAATTCACGTCCTTCTGCATTGACAACAATACTCATACCAATCGAGTTAAGACTCAATCGACAATAATTGATTACCAATACAACTAAGTCATCGATGACATCAAATACAACCGTTATCACTCTCTAGTGTATCAAAATTATAAATAATAAAGTCTGCTTGAATGATGCTGGTCGAGTACTATTTAGTTATTAATTTGTTAAAATATTTAAATTTAATATGTTTTTGCCTATGAATGTTATCATAATCATTGCCACAAACCTCTGGTTAACATTCTCCTAAATAATACAAAATAAATTCATTTTAAATAATATATTTAAAGCATTTAAGTGTCAAATTTTCATATGGTGATTATCATGATAGCGAAAGACGGAGTTGCACTCAATTATTTGAGCCGCCATGGTGGCCGGAACCCACTTTAAACTCAAACTTCTCCATGGGCTGGGCGTTTGTTCAAAAAACGGAATAGTTTGAACAAAAATATAAGTTCAAAAAATAGATTTAGACAAAATAATAAGGTCTATTTTTTTAAATGAGTCGGGCCTTGGGTAAACTTTTTTGACCCTGCCCGAATTTATAAAAAAATTTTACTATTATTTCACTATTATATTGCTACTATTTTATTGTTATTGTTTGATTATCGTATAACTATTGTTTTATTATTAATTTCGTTACTATTTTAGAGATATTTGCTAGCTAAGTTGCACTTATCCTAAAGTTATTTAAGTATATCTATATTTTTTAACTTTTTCTCATTTGTTGGGAAACATTTATTTTAATATTTTTGTGTACTTGAGGTATTATATTTTTATAATTTATTTTTATAAAAAAATAATATAAAAACTTTTAATACGGTCAGGTTGGACTGGACTTAGTTCGATTTTAGCATTTTTATTCGGGTCGGACTTAAGCAAAATTTTGAATTTATTTTTCGGACCAAACTGAGCCCAAGTCTAAAAATGGACATAAATTTTTTACTTGACTCAACAAGGAATTTTTTATTTTTAATTAAAAAAAAGAATTTTTATTTTTTATTTTTTGAGGGCTAACATTGTTTTGGATTGGGAACTTAAAGGGAATACTGGAAGATGGAAGAAGAGTAGCAGTGAAAGTGTTATCAGCTGAATCAAAGCAAGGGGACAGGGAATTCATGTCTGAAATAGCTTCCATCTCAAATATTAGACATGAAAATCTTGTAAAGCTCCATGGTGGGTGTATTGATGGATCCTCTAAGCTTCTGGTTTATGAGTACATGGAAAACAACAGTCTAGCTCATATCTTACTTGGTATATTTCTTTCTATTTTTAGAATTTCGTGTTCATATAATTACTTTTACTGGTACCTTAAATGTATGTGTATATGAGACTTCAGTATAATCATAAATTTGGCATGTATTGACGTGTGGTAGGAGGGGAGGAAAATAGAGCAAGGCTAAGTTGGAAAGCAAGGAGAGAAATAGCAGTAGGGATAGGTCGAGCACTTGCCTACATTCATGAAGAGGTGAAGCCACATATTGTGCATAGAGATATAAAGCTTAGCAATATTCTTTTGGACCAAAATTTCGCCCCCAAAGTTTCTGATTTTGGTCTCTCTCGTCTCTTTTTCGATAATGTCACTCACCTTACTACTGGAGTTGCTGGTACATTGTAAGTATATATAAATATATATTCTCTTCCTCCCATGTCCTCTCTCTTTTTTCTAATTTGTTTTTTTATTAAAGAGGTTATCTTGCTCCGGAATACGCTGTAAGTGGACGCTTAACTCGAAAATCAGATGTTTATAGCTTTGGAGTACTACTTTTAGAAATTGTGAGTGGTCGAACTGCAATTGACTTTGATCTCAATGTTGGCGAGTTCTTTCTTGTACAAAAGGTATATATTTATTCTTCTTCTTTTTTCCCTTCTTTTATGAAACATTAAAAATTAATTTAAACTTTCATTTCATTAATATTTGATGTATTGACGATGATTTATGATTTTATAATCATGAATCAATTAAATGATGTCACATTATTACAAATAAAATAAAATTATTTATCATACATTTAGTGATCAAGGGCATAGTCGGGAGGGCTGGTAGGGGCTTCGACCCCCTTAAATGGAAAAAATTGACATTAAAGATTTATTGAGTCTGATCATATTTTTTTTTGACGCAATATTTAGAATTACTCATAGACTCTCCTCAACTCATAAATAGAAGGAAACTGCGCTTTAGCGCACTCGAAGTCACGTCCTTCTGTATCAACAACAATACACATGCCAATCAAGTTAAGACTCAACTGACTACTTGTAGAGTTTTTTAATTTTACTGTATGTATATGAAAAACCAAGAAATTAAGGGGAAAAAAATTGTTTTTGTAATTTAAGTGAGAGAATCGGTATCACTTAGCTGAAGTAATTTAGAATACAAAATTAATGAAGAATAAAGTAAAAAGAGTAAATGCAAGGTCGGACACCCAATTTCCATTAACATCAATGAATTCATAATAATTTTATGGTTTGAATATTTGTGATGAAAGGCATGGGAGATGTACAGATCAAACAAGTTGGTGCAGATGGTGGATCCAGTGTTGAACGAGATGAGGTTCTCGGAAGAAGACGTGGATCATTTCCTCAAGGTAGGGTTAATGTGTGTGCAACAAAAAGCTCGGCTTCGACCCAACATGTCCACCGTTGTTAAGATGATGTGCAACGAAATCGACATTCGGAACATGCAGATATCCGACCCGGGGCTCATCACCAATATCATGGATGTTAAAATTGGAAATCCACGTTCATCTTCTTCAAGCTTTTCCAAAATGTTAAGCCCTCAGTTTCAAACTTCATAAAAAGGAATATTATATATTTTTATGAGGAGATATTAAATTGACTTTTCTTACTTTTTTTTTAATGATAAATTGTAAATAGCTTCTTTTTACCATGTATTTAGGAAAAAAAAAGGTAAAATTTAAACTTTATTTATGAAGTTAAAAATTTTTCACGGATTTACTAAATAATTACCCCATAATTTCTTACAAAAATATAAAAGATCAAATTTAATAGTAAAAATTTTGGTAGACAAAATGCGAGATTAAATTGATTGTTCTAAGCATTATGTTATAACTGTGAACCTGAATAAATTTTAGCTTCAACCAAAAAATATTAACTCAATTAGGAATAGCACTAGCAATTTCTTTTTTATGATATATTAATCAGGTGTTTAGTTTTTTTTTTTAAATAGTTTGAAATCGAATTTTTGTTATAAAAATTGATATAATAAAAAATTGAAAGCTTGTGTGGTCCAATGTATGTTACATATTTTATTGGCAAAAAAAAATATTTTATTTTTTAATTAGCCTCTTACTATGATTAAGTTACGGATTTAGTCCCTATTTTCATATTTAATTATTTTTAATCTTTATATTTAAAAAGAAAATCAATTTTGACTTGAACAATAATTGTTAAATTCATTAATTAAAATGATATAACTAACTCAACATGACACCTACTGTAATAGGTCTATTTCGCCCAGGTCCAATTAACCATATCAACCAAACCAATAAATAAAAATAATTAAAAGTCCATTACAACATCAGTCCATTAATACTAAACCCAATAATAGGCCCAAATTTAAACCTAAATCCTAAGGCCCAAACTAGCCCAAAAACGTTAACATTTCCAGAAACCCTAAGCTTCAGCCGCCGCTCCCTCCTGCACGCCTCGCTTCTCCGCATCGTGCGCCCCTCCACCGTCTGCCACGCTCATGTGAAGTCCCCTTCTCCATCACATACCTAGAAAATAGGGAAAGCCGTTTGTAAAAGGCTATAAAAGCCACATATAACAATGTAAAAGGGGAGGGTTTTTTTTTACAACTTTTTTTACGCGATACGAATACAAATCAATACAAAAGGAAAAAATCAGCAAAGGTTTATTTGTTTTCATCATTTTTCTTTTTTTCTTTCTTTCTCTTCGAAACAGCATACATACATATACAAATTTTATTTTTCTTTTATATATATAATATATATAATAACATAATATAAAAAAAGGGAAAAAAACTCACCTTTTTTTCTCTCCGGCTGCCGTATACGGCGGCGACGGCGCCGGAGTCTCGCTGGAGTGAGGTCGGAAATCGCTAGAAGGGGAAAATTTCAGAGCTTGTTTTCATTTTTTTTTTAAAAGCTAGAGGCCAAATGATTTTTTTTCTGAAATTATAGGCTTATATAGCTGACTAATACGACAACGTTTAGGAGCCCATCTTTAAAGCCTAAAACGAAGTCGTTTTAAGGCCTCTGATTCGCGTGTTGACCCGATCCAGGGGAGGATCCGCGCGTTTTTTTTGTGGGTCTTATTGCTGAATCGGCCCTTCCTCTTTTTATTGATTCTGCAATTAAGTTTCCTTATTTGTTAATTTTGCCCTGAATTCTTTATTTGATGTCATTTTAGTCCTGAGCCAAGTACTGCGTTTTGGGGGACAGGGATATTATCCCATTTGGTCCCCTATATCATTCGTGCATCGCAATTTAGGCCCTATGTTTTATTTTTACTTCGATTTAGTTCCTTTACTGTTTTATTTATGTTTTTGGATTCCCAATTTTTTTTAATTTCATTTTAATACAGTATTTATTTATTATCATTTCATTTATATATTCATATGTATTATTTTCACTTATTCAATTATTTACATACACATATATTTTTATCATTATTATACATATTTTTTCTTGCCTATTCATTTTTTAATTTGCCTTATTTCTGGTTTTATTATTACTAATATTATTATTATTACTAATTTAGTATTACTATTATTTTACTATTATAATTATTATTTTAATATTACTACTACTATTATTTTTTATTTTAATTAACTTTATTATTATATTCATTAGTATTATTATTATTATTATTATTAACACTATTATTTTTTTATATATGCTATTATTACTATACTTATATTTATTATTATTATTTTTATTATCAACATTATTATTGCTATTCTTATTATTTCTATTATTTTTTATTTTTTTATTTTTATTTGTTTATTAATATATTTTATTATTATTATTATTGCCTTTTTGTTACTATTCCCTTTTATTTCATTTCATTTGTTTATTTTGCTTTTATTTTATTGTATTTTATTTCTACCTTTATTATTGTTATTTATATTTTATCATCATTATGTTATTATACTAACTAGCATTGTAACTCGTTTTACATTTTATTTTAAATCATATCATATTTTATTCGATACATTACAATTTTCGTTTTGAAATAAACAAACATTCCACGTTCTAAGATCCGAAAGGAATCGTACCCTAACTTACTGGGTTTCGATTTTTCTCATCGAATCTAAAAGAACCAATTATTCTCTTAAATCAAAGCACATGAGTTAGATAAAAACTTATTCTTGAAAATTCGAAACGTTGCGTCCTAACTCACTGGATGTGACATTTCGTTATTTTGGGATAAGGATTTCTAAAAAATAAAGGCAATGTTCTGAAATTGATATTTTGAGAAATTGTGCCCTAACTCACTGGGTTCCGATTTTTCATTTGACCCAAATAACCGAATATCCTTCTTAAATTCAAATGTGCGAGTTTTAAATGGCAAAAGACAAGCTTAGTTTCGAGGATTCGAAATGTCATATCCTAACTCACTGGGTATGATATTTTATTCCTTCGAAATAAGTGGGTCTCGGCATCCAGTTTAAGTTATTTGAGTTTTTTAAAGTGAAGAGTATCGTATTTAAAAATCTTTTCAAATTTTTGATATTAAGACATTAATTAATCAAATCGGTACCAATTTTGGGCGTTTCGAGGGTGCTAATCCTTCCTCGTACGTAACCGACTCCCGAACCCGTTTTTCTCGAATTTTGTGGACCAAAGTCATCGTTTTAATAAATCAAAATATTTTAACGATAAATCTCGAGGTGACCCGATCACACCTCAAAAAGGATTGGTGGTGACTCCATTTTCATTTCTAAAGTCGACCCCGTTTTCTAAACAAAAAATGGTTTTGACAGCTTGGCGACTCCACTGGGGACGAATAAGAGAGTCAAGCCGTAGGATTGATTATTTTTTTCCTTTTATCAAAAATTAAAATTTGATTTTGATGCTTTCACCGCATGATTTTGTGTTGTGTCATATGTTTGTTGTGGCTTGAGTCTTGTATGATATTCTCGCATCATATTGCATGACAGTTGTGGTCACACCTTATAAGTGGGAGTGAGAAACTATGCTTTCGTGAGGTTTTCACCTCAGCATGGGCTAGTGGACTGCTTCCGGGATACATCCGTACCTATGTCTTCATGAGGTTTTCACCTCCGCATGGCCATAGGGAAATGTATTCCCCTGAACTGAACTCGATTCCGATGAGCATATAATGGGTGAGGATTGAGGAATCTATTGGTTCGGGTACCCTTCCTTTAGAACTAAGCCACATATAGTGATCCTTAAGAGCCCACCTTAGATAGAGATATGCTGAACCTTAGCGGTTACCCAGATAGATGTTTGACATTTTCTCTATTTGCTTTGGTTGCTATTATTCGATACTAACTTGTTGTGTTTTGGCTATGATTGCATGTCATTTCATATTAAAAAGGTGTCGATTCCTGTTTGGTTACTAAATTAGAAAGCTTGTCATGAAGAACGAACTTGGCTATGATTGCATGTCATTTCATATTAAAAAGGTGTCGATTCCTGTTTGGTTACTAAATTAGAAAGCTTGTCATGGAGAACGAACTTCTTGATAAAATAGAAGACAATGCGGCTGTCCGTATATGGTCGGAGAAGATGCAACTTGAGAAAGAGGATAGTCTAGCTGAGGGATATACGTCGGAGCTGTGGGACTTCACTCGTATCAATGTGACACAGATGAACTCCAGGAATTAAGAGAAATATGGGCCCGTTGGGATGATGAGATTAAGCAGATATTCTATTGTAATTATGGCGATCTACCCTACCTGTTTGACATCAAAGTGGACAAACATTTATTTCGGGCTATGTCTCAGTTTTGGAACCCCACATATAGCTGTTTCACGTTTGGAAAAGTGGACTTGGTGCCTACTGTGGAAGTGTACACAGCCTTGCTTCGTTGTCCAAAGGTTCAGGTCGACAAAGCTTATTTCAGGGCCGCTAATGAACCAACTTTTGTAAAGAAGCTGATGAGTATCACCAGGATGAGTGAATAGCGGGTCACGGCCCGAATTTAGCAAAAAGGTGAAGGAAAATGCATTCCTTGGGTGAGCTTGAGGGACTTGATTATAGCACATCCAGATATAAAGAGGAAAGTTGACATCTTCGCCTTGAGTATCTACGGTTTGGTAATTTTCCCCAAAGCTTTGAGGCATATAGATGAAGCAGTCGCTGACCTATTTGATCGGCTTGACAAGGGGGTTACGTCGATACCAGCAATTCTTACCGAAACATTCAGATCTTTGAGTGTATATCGGTGGGCAAGTGAAGGTAGATTTATCGAATGCGCGCAATTATTGTTAACTTGGTTCCATAACCATTTTTGGAAGGTGGATAAAGTTTATTATCGAGTTTTTTTTAGAATTACTCCCCGTTAAAAGAGTTAGCAGCCATGCCTAGGAGAGATGACATATCAGAAGAAATTTGGATTGCGCTCCTTCGAAATCTCCAGGAAGAGGACATTGAGTGGAGAGCTCCTTGGTTGGTTCCCGACGAAATTCTTTACCGATATGGGAGTTTTGATTGGGTCCCTCTGCTGGGAATTTGGGGAGCCGTTGGGCATGCTTCTTTGTTTATGCTGAGGCAATACAGATCAAGACAGATTATACAGGCAACGCATGGGCTAGCTCAGTGTGAATTTACGTATGGAGGAGACAACTACAAGAAAAGGGTTAAAGGGATTTCTAATGCTTGAGATCAGACTCGCCGGATGAAAAGAGTGGTTGTAGGTCCGATGACGACCCTCGAATATGATGTATGGTGGAGTAGAAGAATTAATGGTAATATCCCCAGACCAAGACAAGATGACGCTCGACCGATGGAGGAATACCTGCAAATAGTCTCTTCTGAGTTGGAAATCATAAAACATGACTTCGAAAATAGAAATTCGGAGTTAGAAAAAAAAGATAGAACAACTGGAGAAATAAAAAGTGCATTTGAGGTTAGATACTGATTTCCAGAAATCAGAGGCTGAGAAACTGAGAAAAAGGAAGAGGAAGGCCAAAGAAGATTTAGACAGTTTGAAGACGGAGTACAAAAAGTTGCATTCATCGATGAGAACTGCTGGGTTGGTAAAACCTCAGAACAATGGCGTTAAGAAATTCAAGAAGAGAAGGCTAAGGTCGATCAGTGGAAGAAGAGGTTTCATGATGCTCAAGCACGAGAGGATACTCTGAAAAAGACTGTGTTTGAGAGCCAAAGCGAAAAGGAGATGTTAAGAGCTCGAGTAGCAGAACTAGAGAAGTCAATGTGTCGAAGCTATAACTCTGCGGTGAAGCTGGAAACAAGCCTAAACAAGATTGAAGATTTGAAAAGAAAGGCGGGAGAGCTCAAAATGGCGCTGCAAAATAGTGAACTCTGGGTGTGACTATTGGAGGTAGATAACGAGCGATGGGAAGAACAGTTTCAACGATCTCAAGACCAGGTCAGAGAAAGAGATTACGTCATGGGCAAAGCTGTGGCTCAGACACGAGAAGTAGCTGATCATTTACAAGCTTTAGCGGTTCAGGTTGATGTTTTAAGTATGAAATATGAGCTAGAGTCGGACAGGGGTCGAGAGTTAGCTTGGCTTCTTAAGAGAGTTAAAGCTTTGAGCATAAGGGCTAGGCGGTATATGTGATTTTATTTTATGTAAAGGATTTTGTTCTCTTATAACGTTATTCTAAAGGAAATTGAACCAGAATTGACACATCTTATTTTTGCATTCATATCATGCATTTGTATTACATCACATCATATGCATTAAATGTCATAAAAGAACCTTATTAACTAGAGATCGTATTATAGTTACCCTAGAACATCACTACTACACTCGAAGAAAAACAAAAGCCATGGATCAAAGGTTAGAAAAGTTAGAACAGATGCAGAAGGAGATGCAGGACCAATTGCAAACTCAGATGCAAGAACAGTTGGCTAAGATCCAACAGGATATGAGGGATCAAATGATGGAATCCCAGAGAAGCATGATGAGCTAGTTAACACAGTTGTTGGCTGGAGGGCCTGATAAAGGAAAGAGCCCTATGGTCGATACCGGAGACGATAATGAAGACTCTGTTTATTCTCCAGGCTTTACCCCGGTAAATTCCCAAGTACAACCACCAAGAGTGTCCATTAATATCAAACCCCAGTATCAATCTAGTACTTCAGCACTGGTAAACTTTCCAACAGGCTCGAGCTCCAACCCCGGAGATAATTTGGCAAAACCAATGGTCCCTGACTTCGATGATGCAGCAGAAGGGGAAAAAGCAAGGGCGGAGCTCCCAAAATAGTTTGAAGATCGATGCAAATGGTTGGAGGAGAAGTTCAAAATATTAGAAAGTGTTGATTACCAATGCGAAGTGGATGCTAAGAAGTTAAGTCTGGTCCCAGATCTGGTACTCCCTCCAAAGTTCAGATGCCAGAGTTCGAAAAATACAACGGGACCAGCTGCCCTGAGGCCCATATTACAATGTTCTGTCAGAGAATGAAGGGACATGTCAGCAACGACCAGTTGTTGATTCGCTGTTTCCAGGATAATTTGACTGGGGCTGCGGCCAAATGGTACAATCAGTTGAGTCGTACTCAAGTCAAATCATGGAAGGATTTAGCACAGGCATTTATGAAGCATTATGGCCATGTGACAGATATAACGCCTGACAGGATCACGTTACAGAACATGGAAAAAAAGTCGGGCAAAAGTTTAAGAAATATGCCTAGAGGTGGAGGGAAGTCACTACACAAGTCCAACCACCACTGCTGGAAAAAAAAACAACCATGCTCTTCATTAATACCTTGAAAGCACCTTTTATCAATCATATGTTAGGGAGTGTAACTAAGAGTTTCACAGACATAGTGATATCTGGTGAAATGATAGAGAATACTATAAGGTGTGGAAAAATAGAGGCTGGAGAAGGCACGAGAAGATCAGTTCTGAAGAAAAGAGAAAATGAAATAAGTAATGTGAGCTCGGGTTATTCAAAACCCATTACTGTCAACCAACCGAGAGCGGTAGCCATGGACCAGCAGGCCTCATCAAGGCAGGAGCTCAACATGAAGCAGAATACAGAGAAGTTCCAGTTTACTCCCATACCAATGATGTATAGGGAGTTGTATAAAAGTCTATTCGATGCACATGTTGTAGCCCCTTTCTACTTGAAACCGTTGCAACCCCCATATCCTAAGTGGTATGACACAAAGGCTCAGTGTGAATACCATGCGAGAATCGTAGGACACTCAATAGAAAACTATACCTAATTCAAAAGGTTAGTCGAAAGGCTTATTAGAGCGGGTGTTGTAAAATTCGACGACGCACCTGGTGTGGGAAATCCGTTACCCAGTCATACCGATAAAGGGGTAAACGCAATAGTAGAGAATATGGGGAGGAGAATCAAACTGAATGTTACTGAAGTAAGAACCCCGTTGAAGGAGGTCTGGAAGGAAATGCAGGAAAGAGGGTTAGTCCCGCAAGGGTTGGGGAGCAAATCCCAAGATGCGAGGAACTACTGTGAGTTCCACAATAAGGAGGACCATGAGATCCATCGATGTATCGAATTCATGGCCCTAGTGCAAGGGTAATGGATAACAAAGAGCTGGAGTTCTTTGACTCTACTGAAGGAGAATACGTGTGCATCGTAGAATGAGGGTCAGTAGAGAAGGTCTTTGAGGTCAATCACCCAGTGGTGATCATCACACGACCGAAAATCGATAAAGCAGGAGCGAGAGTGGCACCTAGAGTTGTAATTCAAAAACCCGTGGCTTTTCCTTATAAGGATAGCAAGAGGGTGCCTTGGGATTATAACTGCAGTATGACAGTTTCGAAAAAGGAGAGTTCGGCCAACATGCCAAACACAGAAGCCGAACCCATAAAGAGGAAATCTTTTATAACCAAACAAGGAGAAGAGAGGTCAGAACCACTGGTTAATGAACCAGTAATGGAAAATGAAGCTAAAGAGTTTTTGAAGTTCCTAAAACACAGTAGGTATAGTGTTGTGGAACAATTACACAAGCAGCCAGCACGCATACCGGTATTGACTTTACTCTTAAACTCGGAGATGCACCGTAGCGTGCTAATGAAGGTGTTGAAAGAAACCTATGTCACTGATGACATTTCGATAAACAAGCTAGACCGCCTTGTTAGCAACATAAGCACCGACAACTTCATCTCTTTCAGTGACGGTGAAATATCGCCAGGGGGCATGGGATCCACCAAAGCTTTGCACATCACCACCCGCTGTAAAGGGTATACATTACCGGGGGTACTAATCGACAATGGTTCGGCATTGAACATCTTACCTCTGTCCACGTTGAATAGATTGCCTATAGACAGCTCTCATATGAAAACATGTCAAAACGTAGTGAGAGCATTTGATGGTACCGAAAGGAAAGTAATGGGAAGGATAAATATACCTCTTCTGATTGGGCCAAATACATACGAGGTAGTGTAACACCCCTAACCCTTATCCATCGCTGGAATAAGGTTACGAGGCATTACCGAACACACCACAGCTTCCGAACAATACACATTTCACATAGGTCATATTAAAATATATAAAGACAGAGTAAATGGGTGATCAAATTCACATATACATTATTAATAATAAAAAATAATAATGCATATACAAATCATATCTCAAAAATCATACAATATATATATATATATATATATATATATATATATATAACAACTTATAAATATTCAACTAACATGTTAAAACCAAATGTTAGGTACACATAGTCTTTTTCATCAATTCAATTCTCCCATATAAATATAATACCCAACTTAATTAAATTACTATGATAGCCAAATCAAATGTCATTCATATCATTAATTGGTCTATAAATGAACATTGAATACTCATCATGCATATGTTCTGATTCTTACCTAACTAACACATGATCTACTTAAGCGTAATTAACAAATATCATATATCATAATGCTAAAACACATAGCAACTATACATACTTCATAAATTCCGATACGTTCTTGACATATGCCCAAACCAAAACCACATATATATATATACAACCATAAATCTCATGAACATGTGTTTAAATGTCGAACCATTGAACAACCATATTCTTTATCTCATTTTAACATATAACCAAAAACACCAACCAACTTATACATACAAAATAAACATCACAAATATCATTCATTCACATCACATATCACCATAACTAAAGTAGACTTATGCTATGATCAAACCAAAACCAAATTTGAACTTTTAAAATAAGCCATTTTCGCATGGCTTTTATACAAAACCATGATTCATCATATTAAAACACAATTCAACCTATACATGCCATAGTTCCAAAATGTAACTTATAAAAAACAGAAGATGGTTGATAGTGTGATAGACTTTGCTGATGATCTCTGAGCTTGTAACTTGAATCCAAAATCTATAAAACAGGATGAACATGGAAACACAGAGTAAGCTATAATAGCTTAGTAAGTCATAAGCAAATAAACATCCCAATGATATAATCAACTCATTTTAAGCCAATCCAAATTTCATTATCATTATCAATCTTAACCTCAAATCTACAAATGAGATAAATAACACATTTTTACTCACAAAATTTACCTTGGCCGAATGCTCATTTAATCAATATGACCTAATATTAATCAACTTTCAAAACTAAAATATCTTTATATGATCAAACATACACATACGCATTTATATAAACTCAAGAACTATAATACCATATCATGTACATATACCACTTAAATGGTCGAATATACATGAACACATATATGCCCATATTCAAAAATAAATTCCACAATATTCATACTATTATAACAACCCAATTTCAATAGTGTTGGGACAAGTGATTTGAGATCACTAAATCTGACGAAAAAGTTAGGAAACTTTGTTAATCGATAATTATAAGTTAAGTGTGATTTTAGAAATATTTTAAAATTAGTGAATTTTGTGAACTAAAAGAATTAATTAGAAAAATTGGGCCAAAAACGAGGTATTGAGATCTCGAATTCATAAAATGAGCCATTAATATTTTTAGAAATATTTATGGAGTGTCATTAAGTTATTATTAAAGTTTAGTTGAGAAATTTTAACGTTTGGATATGTAATTAAATGAAAAAGACTAAATTGAAAAATGTGTAAAAGTTTCATTATAGATTAAAGAAAGTATAAAGGACCAAAATGGCAATTAAGCCATTTTGTTTAATTGAGGCGGTTATTGTGAAGAAAATCTGAGATTTTTTTTATGTTTAATATTATATTATTATATTATTATATTATTATATATAAAAAAACAAACAAAAAGAGAATAGAGAACAGAAAAACCCAAACGAAGAAGCAGAGAGCAGGAAAGAAAGAATAAGAGAAGAGAAAGAAGAAAAAAAGGGGGGAAAATTGGAAAATTTTCAAAATTAGCTAAATAAAAAGGGGTGTTACATTTAGTGGTATCAGAGCTTAGGTTTAGTCGGTTCTTGGACCAAACGTAGTATATGTGAAGTCTAGAAATATATGCCATTATTAATATATAACTTGAGATAATGTGATATCTTCTAATTTTGATGATATTTGTATCACTATAATTCAAACTTTATCATTATTATGTGTAATTTATTAATTATGTGTGGTAAGTATTTTAAGGTAAGTTTTAGTGAAATGATAAATTTAAGATTGGGTACTGAAAATTGAAACTGATACTGAATTGAATTATGGAATACTGAATATTATTTTGAGTACTGAACTAAATTGTGAAGTTACTAAATATTGTTTTGTGCATTGCATTAAGCTATGAAATTACTGATGTAATGAATTATTACAATACTGTGAAACTGATCGAAATAAGAAGTGAAAATAGAATGAACTGGAAATTAGAAAGTTATTTAAATTACGTAACTAAATTATGAATTATGTGAATATTTGAAGATATATTAATAGGAAACTAAAAGTGATTTGGATTGAATCAAATTGAATTAAATAAAGAAAATATGCGAGTAATTGAAATGTATATTGATTGAAAAGTAATTAGTGATTTTAAATTTGATTGGACAATAAATTAAAAATACGAATTGAATAAAAATGCATTAAATTATGAATATGTGTAAATATATGAATCGTGTATTGATTGAAAAGTGGTTGGAACTGAATTGAAGTATGATTATATGTGAATATGTGAAATATGTATTGGTATTGAATTGTATACTGATTAGAAAATGAAAAAGTGAATTTGAAATAAAAAAAAATGATTTGAATACCCTATTAACTTATCAGACTAGATTGGATACAAATGGCATGCCATAGGATTTGTGATATGATGAGGAGATATTTCTGTATTATATTCTTCGGTTTATCCGAAGAGGCATTTAATGCCTTATTGGTGTGTTTGGGAGGATATGATATACTGGTGTGTAATGGAGGATTTCATTATTTTGGTGTGATTGGTTGGAATCCGCGTATCCGTCAAAGTCCGAGTCTTGTTAATAGGGGTAGATATGAATATTAAGTGAAATTAAAATAAGAATTGATTTCCCTATTAACTTGTCGGACTAGTCGGATATAATTGGCATGCCATAGGATTTGGAAGAGTACGGGATTTATCGGCTTTGCTGATCAGGCACTTTATGTGTCGTAAATCAGGCACTCTATGTGTCGTATTTCAGGCACCTCGTGTGTCGTATCAGGCACTTTATGTGTCATATCAGGCACCTCGTGTGTCGTATCAGGCACTTTATGTGTCGTATCTCAGGCACCTCGTGTGTCGTATTCTGATCAGGTACTATGTACCGTTTTAGGCACAATGTGCCGTACTGGTGTGTTTGGGCTGGAATCCGTGTATCCGTCAAAGTCTGGATTGTTAATAGGGTGAATAACTAAAATGAGAAAAACTAAATAAATTTGATCGATTGAACTATTGAAAATATGAGTAAGAAATTATGAGTTGAATTGTGAATCGAATTGAAATGTGAGAATTGAAGTATGTACTTAAGGTTCATAAATTTGCTAAAATATCGAATTATTGATATTGAAATCAGTTGAATAAATGAAATGAGAAAATTGAATGAATTTGATCGACAGAATTATTGACAGTACGAAAAAGTGGAATTATGAATTAAAATTGATATATAAAATTGAAAACTTGAACCAAAGGTTCATAAGTTGATTAGATAATATAGATGATATATGATGCTATTTGATGAAAGACTATTGTTGAGGTATGAAATTAAAATATAAATTAACACATATGATTTATATTGTTACATGTTTGATTTCTATTATTTAATATTAAATGTTAAATTTAAATTATGCGTATAATAAGTGAAGTATGAGGTAAGTGTTATTGTTGAATTAAATGGAAATTGAATGAAGTGATGGATAAATATTAGTATTGAATTGTATATTAATGAGAAAGTGAAATTAAATTTAGTTGTGAATAAATTGAAGTGAAATTGGAATTGAAAAAAAAAATGATATGTGAAGCACATAATAAGAATTATTAGTAAATTAAGAATGACTAGTAAATTTTGAAATATGTTACATATATTAAAGAAAGAAAAGATATAAACATACACGTTTTTAGTACAATGGTTAAATTGTAAAGTATGTAAAAGCATTATGTTAAAATTATAAAAGTGACATGCGTGTATAATGTAATTTTCCCAAGTAAATAAGATTAGATCTACTAAGATATTAGTGGTATACCATTAATGAACTCTAGCGCATTCTCTGATAATAACACTTTGGTACTCATCAAGTGCTATCTGATTAATAGTACATAATAATACACTTCTATATTTGTTTCATATATCTTAAGTGTTCTGTTTAATCTATTGGGCCTCTTATTAAAAAAAAAATAAGTAATTTTCGTTATAAGGTATGTTCGCAATACTGAATTAAAAATAAATTGCAAACTGAAAGGATATGGAATGGATATAAATGATAAACTAGATAAATATGTGCACAAAGGAGCTATAGAATTATAGAAATAATGAAGTTCATGATCAAAATAACAAGGAAATTTCGAGGACGAAATTTTTTTTTTTAGGGGGGAAGAGTTGTAACAGCCCAATTTCAATAGTGTTGGGACAAGTGATTTGAGATCACTAAATCTGACGAAAAAGTTAAGAAACTTTGTTAATCGATAATTATAAGTTAAGTGTGATTTTAGAAATATTTTAAAATTAGTGAATTTTGTGAACTAAAAGAATTAATTAGAAAAATTGGGCCAAAAACGA
Organism: Gossypium australe; assembly: GCA_005393395.2. Classification (NCBI taxonomy): domain Eukaryota; kingdom Viridiplantae; phylum Streptophyta; class Magnoliopsida; order Malvales; family Malvaceae; genus Gossypium; species Gossypium australe. The sequence continues at coordinate 135,792,464 of CM016623.1, forward strand.
GGTATTGAGATCTCGAATTCATAAAATGAGCCATAAATATTTTTAGAAATATTTATGGAGTGTCATTAAGTTATTATTAAAGTTTAGTTGAGAAATTTTAACGTTTGGATATGTAATTAAATGAAAAAGACTAAATTGAAAAATGTGTAAAAGTTTCATTATAGATTAAAGAAAGTATAAAGGACCAAAATGGCAATTAAGCCATTTTGTTTAATTGAGGCGGTTATTGTGAAGAAAATCTGAGATTTTTTTTATGTTTAATATTATATTATATTATTATATTATTATATATAAAAAAACAAACAAAAAGAGAATAGAGAACAGAAAAACCCAAACGAAGAAGCAGAGAGCAGGAAAGAAAGAAGAAGTGAAGAGAAAGAAGAAAAAAAGGGGGGAAAATTGGAAAATTTTCAAAATTAGCTAAATAAAAAGGGGTGTTACAACTATTTATTTACAAGGCCGAATACACTTACTAAAATTCACATGAAATCTTCATTTATATCACACATAATTAGTAACTAATATCAAGATACTAATTTACCTTATCTCAAGTAAACAATAAGTTAACTCATACCTGATCATTGAGCTCATTTAACGTATTTAATTACCACCTCAGCATAAATATTTTAGGCATAAACTTATAATAATAATTCACCGGCATAAAGCCTGCTAGGCGTAAAGCCTGATATCTTTCACCTGCACAAAGCCTGCTAGACCCAAAGTCTGATTATATACACCGGCAATAAGCCTGCTAGGCATAAAGCCCGATTTAATTCACTAGCGCAAAGCTTGCTAGCCCCAAACCCCGAATAATAATACTATAAAGCTGTCTCATTCACATTTCAAATATCAAATATTTCAAATATTCCACGTAATTCATACGAACTTTCAAATGTTATATCTCAATCAATATAAACTTAAACACATTTTTTTATGCTCATTTACATTCGGCTAGCTTCATAATAATTCCATAAGTTCAATTCAACATATTACTAAGTTACATTCAAAATTAACAATGTTTAATTGCTTAAAAACTTATCTCGGATATCGACGAACGATGTAATCATCTATTCAACTATTTTTATTTTTTCCCGATCCAAATATGATTTCCTTGGTTCATGATCTAAACATATTCAAATTAAGCTCATTCAAACATATTTTCATTCAATTTATTCCAACAACACATAAATGGGTAAATTACATTTTTACCCCTAATATTTCATATTTTCATAATTTAGTCCCTATTGCACAAAACACAAAATATTCAAAATTTGACTACAGTATGCTTAGGCCGAATGTTCCTTACACTCATACAAGTCCATACATTTCATTTATTTCACATTTTAGTCCTTCAATTTATTATTTTTGCAATTTAGTCCTAATTACTCAAAATCATTAAAAACTCCAATATAAAATATGTTAATCTAAAATATATCTTTAATATTTCATCATTAAACATCACAAAACACATATATTCATCAATGGCATATCACAAAATATTCATAAATTTCTAAAATTAAGACATGGGCTTTGTAGTACTCGAAGCAACGATCTCAAAAACGTAAAAATTTTCAAAAACCGAAAATAAACTAACATTGATTCAAGCTTAATTATGGCCGAACCTTAGGGAGAATTTTTCTTCCTTTTCTTTTGTGTAGTTTCGGTTAAAAGAACAAAGATGAACAAAGTGGACATTATTTTATGTTTTATGAAATAATAATGTTTTATACATTTACAAAATTAACCTTTATTAAATAATATAAAAATTTTACTAACTAAGGTCATTTAAGACCATTGTCGTCCACTACATTTCAAAATGGGCTTATTACAACTTTGGTACTTCCTTTGTAAAAGACAACATCAATTTAGCCCATTTTCCAAACAACCACGTAATTTTCACATTACGCTATTAAGCCCTTTTTATTTAATCAGATATCCAAACGATAAAATTTTAAAACGAAAAATTTAATGCACACAAATTTACACATTATAAATACCAAAAATAATTTTAAAATATTTTTCTGACTCAGATTCGTGGTCTCGAAACCACCGTTTCGATTAGAGTCTAAATCGGACTGTCACAGGTAGACTTCCTAGTGATGGACATTAAGACTTCCTATAATTGTCTGTTGGGGGGCCGTGGATTCATTCGGCAGAGGCAGTACTATCATCATTGCATCAGATGTTAAAGTTGGTGACAGATGGCCGACTAATAACGATAAATGCGGAGGAGGACATTATCGCATCCGTTACCAGTGATGCGCCATACGTAAAGAGTGATAGTGAAGCAATTGAATGTTCTTTTCAGTCATTAGAGCTTGTGAATGCCACTTTCATCACCGAAGGAAGCAAGATCCCGGTGCCCAAAATCTCCGAAACAATAAAGATGGGCCTACAGCTGACAGTGGGAAAAGGAGCGTTGCCTAGAAGAGGACTTGGGAAATACCTCCATGGACGGGTTAGAGTACGGGTCTTGACTAGCAAATGGGACCATTTTGGCTTAGGGTATAAGCTAGATGCCAAACAGAGGAGGAAAGAGCTGAAGAAGAGACAAGAGAGACGAAAGGCACGATTGGATGGGTCAGAGGTCAAGTGGGAGCTAATGACCTTTCCCCATATATCCCATACATTCGTGTCAGGAGGAGTTATCCATCCGGGATCGGAGAACACGAATGAAGAAACGGCTGAAGATATGATGAAAACTTTGAGCATCAACGCCGTATTTAAAGAGGGGCCGAAGGAAGGAAACTTAGCGAACATTCGCCCTATGAGCCTGGAAGTGTTCTGAACAACTGACTATAGAAGAACTTCCTGTGATTTTTAGAGCAAATACAGAGTAATGTTCAAAACACACTTATTGTTTTCTAGCCCAGAAACAATAAGAATCTGCTGTGAAATAGGCTCATGTTCAAAACGACTTTATTTCAATAAAATACATCAAGCAATTATTCTTTTATTCCTTTTCATTCCATTCATAATCATACCATACAAATAAGTTATTCTTAGATTCATTGGTTTCTTTGGGTATTCTTTCGTACTTACAATAAGTCCCTAGATATCGATGTCATGAGCAACGCTGCTATGGACCCAGAACTCCCTTGTGAACGAGACATGTGCTTAGAGGGATCTCAGGATTTTAACGATGGCGGAGATTATAGTTTATCCCTGAATTTGTTAAGGATGGTAGAGCGAGAGGAGATGTTGATTTTACCTTACAAAGAGACAATTGAGTATGTGATTTTGGAAGAGGGGAAAAAGGTGAAAATTGGCACTTGCATAAATGAGGAAACAAGGCAGGATCTCTTTAAACTTCTGCAGGAGTTTAAAGATGTCTTCGCATGGTCATATCAAGACATGCCTGGGTTGAGCGTAGATATTGCGGTACATTGTATCCCTATAAAAGAAGAATGCAAGCTGGTTCAACAGAAGCTCCGAAGGATGAGACCTGATGTTGCAATAAAAATAAGAGAAGAGGTCAAGAAGCAATTTGATGCTGGGTTCTTACAAGTGGTGAATTACTCAGAATGGGTAGCCAATGTCGTCCCCGTTCCTAAGAAAGATGGAAAAGTATGGACGTGTGTATATTATAGAGACTTAAACAAGGCCAGCCCAAAAGACAACTTCCCACTGCCTCACATCGACACTTTGGTGGATAACACCCAGGTTATTCATTGTTCTCATTCATAGATGGTTTCTTTGGATACAATCAGATCAAAATGCATCCCAAAAACATGGAAAAGACCACGTTCATAACCTTATGGGGAACATTTTGTTACAAGGTGATCTCATTCGGGTTAAAGAATGCGGGAGCAACATACCAAAGAGCCATGGTAACCTTGTTTCACGACATGATGCATAAGGAGATCGAGGTCTACGTCGACGACATGATCGCGAAATCCCGAATGGAAAAGGAGCATGTACAGGTTTTGAGGAAACTGTTCTTGAGGTTGAGGAAATTTCAGCTAAAGCTCAATCAAACTAAGTGTACTTTCGGGGCTACGTTAGGAAAACTGCTTGGTTTCGTAGTCAGTGAAAAGGGAATCGAGGTCGACCCGGATAAAGTCAAGGCTGTACAAGAATTGCCTTCACCGTGCACTCAAAAGGAAATTCGAGGTTTTCTAGGAAGACTAAATTATATTGCCCGGTCCATTTCGCAATTGACTGAGAAATGTGACCCCATATTTCTCCTTCTTAAGAAACACAATCCAAGCATTTGAGACGATGAATGCCAGGAGGCTTTTGACAGAATTAAACAATACTTGTCTAATACTCCAGTAGTAGTGCCACCCAGTCCTGATAAACCATTGATTCTGTATTTGACGGTATTCGATAATTCAATGGGATGTGTGCTCGGCCAACACGATGAGACAGGAAAGAGAGAAAATGCGATATATTACCTCAGTAAGAAATTCACTGAGTATGAAATGAGATACTTGCCAATTGAGAAATTATGTTGCGCCTTGGTCTAGACAACTTGGAGGTTGAGGCAGTACATGTTGTACCATACGACTTGGTTAATCTTGAAATTAGACCCTCTTAAGTAGATGATGGAGTCAACCGCTCTGAATGGAAGAATGGCCAGATGGCAAATTTTGCTCTTCAATTTTGACATAGACTATGTGAACCAGAAAGCTGTGAAGAGGAGTGCAATAGTAGATTTTCTAGCTAACAGAGCTCTAGACTATTATGAGCCCTTGAACATTGATTTTCCTAATGAAGATTTGATGTTTATAGCGGCTACTGAGGAAGATACCCTAGAAGATTATCCTTGGAAATTAAACTTCGACGAAGCGTCAAATACCGTGGTAATGGGGTTGGGGCAATCCTGATATCCCCAAGCGGAGATCATTATCCATTCACTTGCAACTTGGATTTTGACTGCACAAACAATATGGCAGAATATGAAGCATGTATCATGGGAATTCGAGCAACCATAGACCGCAAAGTCAAGGTGCTAGAGGTATATGGAGATTCTGCGTTGGTGATCTATTAGCTTAAAGGAGAATGAGAAACGAGAGATCCCAAATTGATCAGTTATCGAAAGTTAGTTTTGGAGTTAATTGAGGAGTTTGATAATATCATCTTCTTTTACCTCTCGCGTGATAAAAACCAGATGGCTGACACCTTAGCCATATTAGCTTCTATGATCAAAGCAAATGAGTAGGAAGGTATGAAGCCTATCCAAATGAGTATCTGTGAGGCTCCGGCTCACTGCTGCAATATCGACGAGGAGGAGGAGAGAGATGATCATCTTTGGTATCATAATATTCTGCGATATGTGAAGAGCCGTGAATACTCTGATCAAGCAACTGAAAATGATAGGAGAACATTGAGAAGACTGGCCAGTGAATATGTCCTAGATGGAGAGATCCTGTATAAAAAGAGCAAGGACCAGGTGCTGTTAAGATGCGTTGATGCTATTGAGGCTAAGAAAATCCTGGAAGAAGTCCATGAAGGTGTCTGCAGGACGCATGCCAATGGGTTTACAATGGCCAGGTAAATCATGAGATTCGGGTATTTCTGGTCCACGATGGAAGGAGATTGTATCCGTTATGCCAAGAAATGCCACAAGTGCCAAATTTATGGAGACAAGATCCATGTGCCTCCTTCACCTCTTCATGTTATGACTTATTCATGGCCTTTTTCAATGTGGGGCACGGACGTCATTGGGCCAATTTCGTCGAATGCTTCTAATGGATATCGATTCATTTTCGTGATCATCGATTACTTCACCAAATGGGTAGAGGCAGCTTCATATGCCAATGTCACGAAGACGACAGTTAGCAAGTTTTTGAAGAGGGAGATCATATGTTGCTATGGTATGCCGGAAAGGATCGTATCTCACAACGCGTTGAACTTGAACAATAGCGCGATAGCAAAAGTCTGCAGTCAGTTCAAAATTAAGCACCACAACTCGTCGCCATATTGCCCGGAAATGAATGGTGCAGTTGAGGTTGCTAAAAAAAATATCAAGAAAATTGTAGGGAAAATGATTGAGACCTTTCTCATTGGTTTATGAGATGGAGGCAGTTTTGCCCATTGAGGTTGAAATTCCTTCTCTCCCGGCTTTATTAGAGTTGAAGTTGGATGAAGTGGAATGGATCCAATCTCGGTATTATCAACTGAATCTAATTGAGGAAAAAAGGTTAAAAGTCATCTTTTGTGGTCAAATGTACCAGAAGCGAATGATGCAAGCTTACAACAAAAAGGTCCACCCTAGAGTATTCCATGAGAGACTCTTGGTATTGAAAAAGATCTTCCCTATGTAAAAGGACTTCAAAGGGAAGTGGATGCCTAATTGGGAGGGACCTTATGTTGTAAGAAAGGCCTTTTCTGGAGGAGCATTGGTGTTAGCCAAGATGGACGGCAAGAGTCAGCCAAACCCAGTTAATGCCGACTCAGTCAAGAAGTACTTCGCTTAAGAAGGGAAATGGGCCAAGGCGAAAACCCGCAAAGGGCGTCTTGAGTTCGAAAAAAATGGAGAGGCCAAGGTGAAAACCTGCAAAGGGCACTTTGAGACCAAATGAGCTTTGAATTGAAAACCCGTAAAGGGCAATTCAAATTTTTGATGAGGAATAGGGCATGCACTAGCCATCCTATACCTGAGTTAACAATGAGGAGATATGCTACATCTTAGGGGCATTAACAAAGTACCACAGATCTCCTAAACACGTTGAACTGGGAATGGTCTTTAAGAAGTTCGTACAGAGAATCTCAGGCTGTGATATCTGGGGCACCAATTCCACCATTACTCATTTTTTGTACCTTAGCAAAATTTGCTTCTTTTGTCCCGAATAAATTTCAGTTTTATCCATCTCTATAATCTTTTTTCAAGCATTTCATATTGAAATAATGATTAACGAACTAATAATGCTTTCACGAAAGAAGTTTTGCACATTACACTAAAAGTCTCTAAATAATGCAAGAATCTAAAACAGGACAATTATTTAGAGCTCACCAAGCTTAAAGGGCTGGGCACACTTGAGAGATAAGAGTCTAAGCAATGACTACATCCTCAGATTCTCTATTGAAAATATCAGCTGAACAAGAAGACATACGTCAGGGATATCACATTAACAAACGGCGAGCAATAACAGCCCAAATGTTAAAAATGGATCATTCTCATGACATTTTGCATTCATTCATATAACATTCATAATATATCTGGTTAGGAGCATTTTCCGATCATGACATCCTAATCATTTGGCATAAGCATAGACCCCATGAAATCAATTCTACAGGTAGATTCCCCAGAGGACGATGTGGCAAAATTGATTGAAATTACAAATTTTAGGGGATCTTATCTCCATGTATTGGCAATGGAGTTGATTTAAGCCACTAGCCTTATCCTCCTGAGATAGCAAGGGAGCAGGCTGAAATTACAAGTCTTATCTCCATGTATCGGCAATGGAGCAGACTGAAGATTGTAGATTTTGTCTCTTCGAGATAGCAGTGGGGCAGATCAAAGTTGGCAAATCTTATCTACATGTATCGTCAATGGAGCAGATTTAAGCCACTAGCATTATCTTCCTGATATAGTAAGGGAGCAGGCTGAAATTACAAGTCTTATCTCCATGTATCGGCAATGGAGCAGACTGAAGATTGTAGATCTTGTCTCCCTAAGCAGTAATGGAGCAGATCAAAGATGGCGAATCTTACGTCCAGATAACAATGGAGCAGATTTAAGCCACCAGCCTTATCCCCCTAAGCAGTAGTGGAACAGATTGAAGATTGCAGATCTTATCTCCCTAAGCAGTAGTGGAGCAGATCGAAGACGGTGAGCCTTATTTCCCTGAGCAGCAGTGGAGCAGGCTGAAGATTACAAATCATATCTCCCTAAGCAGTAGTGGAGCAAATTGAAACAAAAATTCCTATACCCCTGAAGATGTAATGGGTTAAAACGAAGCTACAAGCCTAATATCCTTGAATTGGATCAAAGCGCTAGTTTTTATGCCTTTGAAGATGCAGTGGGATGGAATGAAGCTATTCGAAGACGAAAAGCACCGAAAGAAGTCCAGATTAGGCGAAACCGGGCAAAATTGGCCCTTTTAAAGTCTTTGCTCTATTCTCATTACACGACAATGAGTAAAGAGGGGCAATTGTAATGGGCCTACTTCACCAAGGCCCAATTAACCATATCAACCCAAAAAAATCAATAAATAAAAATAATTAAAAGTCCATTACAGCATCAGTCCATTAATACTAAACCCAATAATAGGCCCAAATTTAAACCTAAATCCTAAGGCCCAAACTAGCCTAAAAACGTTAACATTTCCAGAAACCAAGCTTCAGCCGTCACTCCCTCCCTCACGCCGCACGCCTCTCTTCTCCGCATTATGCGCCCCTCCACCGTCCGCCACTCTCATGTGAAGTCCCCTTCTCCATCACATACCTAGAAAATAAGGAAAACCGTTTGTAAAAGGCTATAAAAGCGCATATAACAATGTAAAAGGGGAGGGTTTTTTTTACAATTTTTTTTACGCGATACGAATACAAATCAATACAGAAGGAAAAAATCAGCAAAGGTTTATTTTTTTTCATCATTTTCTTTTTTTTCTTTCTTTTTCTTCGAAACAGCATACATACATATACAAATTTTGTTTTTCTTATATATATATATTATATATATAATAACATCATATAAAAAAGGGAAAAAAAACTCACCTTTTTTTATCTCCGGCCGCCTTAACGGCGGCGAACGGCAGTGACGGCGCTGGAGTCTCGTCGGAGTGAGGTCGGAAATTGCTGGAAGAGGAAAATTTCAGAGCTTGTTTTCATTTTTTTTTAAAGCTAGAGGCCAAATGATTTTTTTCTGAAACTATGGGCTTATATAGTCGACTAATACGACACCGTTTAGGAGCCCATCTTTAAAGCCTGAAGCGACGTCGTTTTAAGGCCTCTGACCCGCGTGTTGACCCGATCCAGGGGAGGATCCGCGCGTTTTTCTTTGTGAGTCTTATTGCCAAATTTGCCCTTTCGCTTTTTATTGATTCTACAATTAAGTTTTCTTATTTGTTAATTTTGCCCTGAATTCTTTATTTGATGTCATTTTAGTCCTGAGTCAAATGTTGCGTTTTGGGGGTCAAGGATATTATCCCATTTGGTCCCCCATATCATTCGCGCATCGCGATTTAGGCCCTATGTTTTATATTTACTTCAATTTAGTTCCTTTACTGTTTTTATTTATGTTTTGGGTTTCCCAATTCTTTTTTTAATTTCATTTTAATACAATATTTATTTATTATCATTTCATTTATATATTCATATGTATTATTTTCACTTATTCAATTATTTACTTACACATATATTTTTATCATTATTATACATATTTTTTCTTGCTTATTCATTTTTTTAATTTGCCTTATTTTTTGTTTTATTATTACTAATGTTATTATTACTAATTTAGTATTACTATTATTTTACTATTATAATTATTATTTTAATATTACTACTACTACTATTTTTTATTTTTAATTAACTTTATTATTATTATTATTATTATATCATTAGTATTATTATTATTTTTATTATTACCACTATTATTTTTTATATATACTATTATTACTATACTTATATTATTATTATTATTATTATTATTATTATTATTATTATTATTATTATTATTATTATCAACATTATTATTGCTATTCTTATTATTTCTATTATTTTTTTATTTTTTATTATTATTTGTTTATTAATATAATTTATTATTATTGCATTTTTGTTACTATTCCCTTTTATTTCATTTCATTTGTTTATTTTGCTTTTATTTTATTATATTTTATTTCTACCTTTATTATTGTTATTTATATTTTATCATCATTATGTTGTTATACAAACTAGCATTGTAACTCGTTTTACATTTTATTTTAAATCATATCATATTTTATTCGATACATTACAATTTTCGTTTTGAAATAAACAAACATTCCACGTTCTAAGATCCGAAAGGAATCGTACCCTAACTTACTGGGTTTCGATTTTTCTCATCGAATCTAAAAGAACCAATTAGTCTCTTAAATCAAAGCACATGAGTTAGATAAAAACTTATTCTTGAAAATTCGAAACGTTGCGTCCTAACTCACTGGATGTGACATTTCTTTATTTCGGGATAAGGATTTCTAAAAAATAAAGACAATGTTCTGAAATTGGTATTTTGAGAAATTGTGCCCTAACTCACTGGGTTCCGATTTTTCATTTGACCCAAATAACCGAATATCATTCTTAAATTCAAATGTGCGAGTTTTAAATGGCAAAAGACAAGCTTAGTTTTGAGGATTCGAAACGTCATATCCTAATTCACTGGGTATGATATTTTATTCCTTCGAAATAAGTAGGTCTCGGCATCCAGTTTAAGTTGTTTGAGTTTTTTTTAAAGTGAAGAGTATCGTATTTAAAAATCTTTTCAAATTTTCGACATTAAGATATTAATTAATCAAACCGGTACCAATTTTGGGCGTTTCGAGGGTGCTAATCCTTCCTCGTACATAACCGACTCCCGAACCCGTTTTTCTCGAATTTTGTGGACCAAAGTCATCGTTTTAATAAATCAAAATATTTTAACGATAAATCTCGAGGTGACCCAATTACACCTCAAAAAGGATTGGTGGCGACTCTATTTTCATTTCTAAAGTCGACCTCATTTTTTAAACAAAAAATGGTTTCGACCCCTACGATAATATATTTGCCACATAATATTTTAAAAATAACACTCTTATAACTTAATGAATGAATTTAAAAACTACCATTTAAGTTAATATTAAAAATTCAAAAGGTAAAAAAAAAAAAAAAACTAAATCCTTAACTTACGTAGGTAGAAATTGATTAAAGTATTTATTTTTTTTTGTTATTATAATTTAATTTAAATTTCAAATAAATACAGAACGGATTAATAGGGTATATACAAATTCTACAATTATTTGGGAGATAATACAAATTATTAATGTTTTAAAATTTTTATAATAAAAAATAAGAAAACATTAAAAGAAATATGGGAACGAACTAAGAGTACCTTTGAAACAAGGTCCTTTTGTCATGCCTGACTCAATTGTCCCTTTTGACCTGCTTTGACTGTAATTGCAGTATTCCTGCTGCCCAATCACAAAACAAGGACTTTGAGGAAGGATTAAACGAAAACAAAATTATAATAATAGCAAAACAAAGGGTGGTCCAATATTTTTCCTTTCTGTGTTTTTTTTTTATTCTCAGATTCCCCCCATAATCATAGTCCTTTGCACTTTCTCCTAACAAATACCCTTTCAGCTTTTTTTGAACCCTAGAAAACATTAAATAATTGTTAATATAATGGATGCAATGGGCAAATCAAATACATTGAAACTTGTTATCTGTATATCCGTTTGTGCATCCCTTAAAACACTTTTAAGTCAATGAAATGAATGGGTAAGTAAGATGCATGGTGTTTCATGTGTTGTGCGGAGTCTTGCAATCCTCCACCTGACATATCCAGAATCGTATACCTGGCTACCTGCACAACCTTAGGCATTGGAATATCGTGTGATTAAATGAATGGAACCCATTTCTTGATATATTGTTGTTGAAAGAGAAACAATAACCTCATAATCAAATCCATCCATCCAATCAATTCAATAAAAAAAAAAAAAACACTTTGTTTAACGCTTAACATGGTGACTAAATGTCGAGACTCTTTGCCCTCGTTCGCCGCTTGCATTTTCGCTTTCTCTCTCTTTTCCTTTGCTCTTTAAGGTATAGCAAGCACTATCTCCTTTGCATCTTAGACATGCCTCATATATACTCTCTTGAGTAGGGGTTGGAGAGACAAGATTTTGTGGCCGTCCCGAAATGGAATGGTGGCAACGTTTCAGGTCGAATGCATGTGGTGATGTTGGCTTTAATTCCAAATACAAGGTGTTAGATTTTTCTTTAACGGAGTTTTGGTTTGATCAAATCTTATAATTGCTTTTTCTTTATGGTTATTTGAAACAGTTTTAAGAACTTCATGCCTTGCTAATTAAACTGAAAAATGGTTGTTTACTTGTTCTTGGGTATCTTACAAGTACTAATCTCTTAGTGTCAAGCTTGAGGCATATCTTACAGATGAATATGAGTTAATGATTATCAAGTTTAAGCATATATAGAGATAAAATCTTAGCTCATGTGATAATGTCTCTAAGGGGTGGTGACAACCCCTTAATTTGAGTTCAGCTGTATAAACTATTAAGCATTTAAAAGATATATAAAATTGGATCAAATTGTTAAAAGCCATAATATGGAAGATTGATATACTCTTATCAAATTCATTTTCTTATTTCCATTATTCACAGTTTTTAAACAAAAAAGTTACAGATAGAGCATCATATTAATTACTGTAAATTTCATTCAAACTACAGTGGAGGTTGAACCATTTTTTTTAAAACTCATAAGAACTTCCATTATCCCTTTTGCTTTTGATGCTTGTATACAAGAGTTTAATTTAAATGAATGGTTAAAAAACTGAGATTATTTATTTGAAAACACAGTGATAAGATAAAGTTAGCAGAGATCACATGAAAAATCCATCAGACAAGACTTGAGTACTAAATAACAATAATTTTTACAAGCAACATAGGTACACATATGTACAACCTACAACATTGTCAGTGAACAGTTAAAAGAGTTTCACTGCAATTTTTAAAGCTTTGGATTTTCACTATACATCCTCTTGGAAATTAATAAAAACATAAAAAGAAATCAAAATCAAAATATCTGCAGACTGCAAGAAGCTTAAGAAATTAGTGTCTCTCTGCAAAAAGAAAAACCAGGTCATATCAAAGAAGAAGAAAAAAACCCTAATAACAGATATTAAGATTAAAGAAGAAGATGAAGATGAGGATGAGGAAAATGAAGTACCTTGAAGCCCTTCAGTTTAATTGGAAAGCAAGAAGATTAAAACAGTAAAGCCTGCAAAAGAAGTATACTGATGGAGATATATATGTAGAAATATATGCTTGACTCCTCATACGCCATTCACAGATGCCATCGTTGTTCGATAGGTTCTGCGGATGGCATACAGGGAGCCAGGCACATACATGATATACACATGGATGCCAAAACATATGCATGGTTGCATGTCATGCTTGATGACAATGCATGGAACAGTGAATATGCTATGGGATGATGCTGATGCTGATGTTAATGATCTTCAACAAGAAGCTCATATTTCTCTATACATATATATATCTGGCATGGGGGAAAGATTGAAGTATTGAGTGAAGGGGATGGAGAGAAGGGGAGAAGGAAGATATTTATGGAGATCTGAAGCCATAAAACAAAGCTTGAAGGTCATAATCAAATAACAAGAGCCAAAGGGTTGTAGGTGTTTTTTTTTTTCCTCAAATGAACTTTTTGAGTTGGCATAAAACAAGCAAAGCAGTAGTTTTTATAGGCAAACTTAGGGCAAAAGGCTTTATTTTTTTTGTAAGAGGGAAAAATGGAAGATGTGGGGTTGAAATTAATCCCTTCTTCCTCCATCTTTTGACCATTAAAGGTTAGTGTTAGAAACATAAAATTATACCCACAAAATTAGGGTCGGAAAAAACATGTTTAAAAAAACGTGTTTTAAATTATATTTTTATGTGTTGAGTATTGTTTGGTAAATTGTCCAAAAATTTGTTTAAAATAATAAAATGAGTTATATGGATAATAATATAATTTAGTGGGAAATTAGGAAAGAAAAGGGAAATACTGAATTAGCAATATTGAGAATGAGGTGAAACAGCTTTTTACTTTAAAAAACAGGGTTAATAATAATGGTGAAAATATCCAAAAATAGGAAAAATGAAGAAGATGGTAGGGTTAGTAACCACGCAATTTCCTAAGCTAAAGCATGTGGTGTTTGAAAACTCCTTTTCTGGGTCTTAAAAGCAAAGGTTGCTTTTCTATTTCTGATCCTCTTTTTTTGTCTTCATCTGCTTGGAAATTACTTGGATTCCTCCATCTCTCTTTTCTACCTTCTCCTCTCTTTTAATTTTAATTAATATTACTTGGAAAATGAAAATTCAAAGTAGTTAATTTTGTACAAATAATTAATTATACGAAAAAAAAGGATCAAAAGTTTTGTAATATTGTACAATATGAAAGTAGTGTACCCTTTTTGCTTTGAGTGGTACATTGTTTTGATTTTAAAGGTGTTTTTCCGATCATTATTTACACCTAATTAGCTTAATTTTAAGTGTCTTAATAAAATATATATGGAAAAAAGTTATACTAAAAGTCAGATTGTATTTTGCCCTCTCTACTAAAAAAATAGACAAATCAGTCTCTGTATATTAGATCAAAAAATAAATTAGTCATTATGTTAAAAATTGGTCCACATACGTCAATATGAAGTATACATGGCACACCACGTGTCACTATTTGGTTATTCTATTAGCTATGTCAGGTTTTAACAGCGGAAATAAATGGAAATTTTACCAAAAAGGACCAGTTTGCTATTTGATCTAATGTACAATGACAATTTTGCTCATTTTTTAGTAGAGGTGACAAAATGCAATTTGGCACCTAATATAAGGGCCTCCATGATATTTTTACCAATATGTATGTGTAACACCCCAAAATTTATATTTTTGTTTCTGTTAAAATGACACAATTGTGTATCTGCTTCAGTGGTTAAGTGTTCTGGGTATCTGTGTGAGGTCCCAAGTTCAAGCCTTATCTTTTAGAATTTTTTTTCTAATTTAAGCCTTACCCTTGCTCAGTGAGTTCAAGTCTTATGTTTGAATCCTTAAGCGAGCGTGGGAGTTTATTTTTGCTCGTTTGATTGAGAGAGAGTTTCGGTCAAATAGGAATTCTGAGGAGGTTGTGTAGTGGGGGCTAGTAGGAGAAATCAAGGGATTTTTGGTCACATCTTGGTTTTCTTTCTTTCTTTACGAATTTTTTCTCTCAATTTTCTTTTTGACTGTTGTTCTATTCTCCCCCTTCTGCTGAAATTCTGCCTTTCTTTTTCCCATTTGTTTTGATTGCTTTCGTTTTGATTTTCGTTTCAATTGTCTCCTTTTAGCGCATCCTCTGATTAGTTGTTCAGTAAGTGGAGGTAAAGGTTTTGTTTGTAATTTTGATTTCCAATTGTCGTTTGGAGACTCGTTATCTATCTTGGTAACAGTGAATCAAGAAGATAGTGGCTCTCCTCGTTCAGAATCGTGACAGAATTGTTCGGGGTTGTTGAGTAAGTGTTAAACGTTCGATTTGAAATATTTTTGGTTTCGTGATTTCAGTTTAATCGAGAATTATGACTGATTTTGGGAGTTTTGTGGTATCTATTATAGGTGTTGATTTGCTTGGAAGTGATTCTACATCAAAATAGTATCAGGTGTGTACCCGAAAACACAGAAAATGGGGTTTCGATGAAAGCCGAAAACCCCATTGTCGACGCCACACGAGCGTGTGGTCGCCCGTGTGCTATAACACGGGCATGTGATCAACAAGGCCAGGCTGTGCTGTAAGACACGGCCGTTTGATGGCCAAGTAGGCCATGTACGACACACAGGCTAGACTAATTTGGGCTGTATGGGCCACACGGGCCAAGTCCAATGTGGGCGTGAGGGCCCACACGGGCAGGCACATGGACGTGTGAGCCCATTTAACTGAAATGTGTTCTAAGGTTGCATAGGTTGCCCAAGTCGACTATGAACCTATTGTAGGGTCGGTAAGCACTACTTAGACCCCTAAATGCGTGAATTGTATGTATTACGTATGTACTGATCATGATGATTATATAAATGAATATTGAACTGTATGTGTAATAGCATGTCAAATACTGTATGTTGCATTGCATTGGATTGGGATGTTGATATTTGGAGGAAATGTACTAAAAGGTTTTTAAGCCTAATATCTGGCAGCTCAGTTGCAATTTACTGATTATGTGCTGCATTTGGTACACTTTGAGTGTAGGGATAGGTTGGTGTTTTAAACCCCATATGGAGTGTACGGATGGACGGAGATGGTGTGTAGAGGCTGGTTGGGTAGGATTCTGTTATTGATAAATGTATATCTGATATTGTTACTGTGACGGGTTTAGGCTCTAATGCATATCTGTTACTGAAACTGAAATGGGCTAAGGCCCGAACTGCTACTAAAACTGAAATGGGCTTAGGCCCAGACTGCATTTGACTGTTTGTTGTGGCTAACTGTATGCATGTGATTTGTGGGGATTACACACTGAGTTTACGTAAACTCGCCCCTTTTTTGTTTTATCTGTACAGGTAATCTCCAAAATTAGACAGATCGGTGTAGCGGAGGACTCTACGGTGACCACACAGTTATTGGATTGATTTAATTTTATTATTCTGGGAGTATTTTATTATAAATTGGACTTTTTGGGACTGTTTTCCTTTACTTTGGTCTTTAACTGTTTTCATGAACTTTTGAACTGCAACGAAAACTCGGTTTCCTTTAAAATAATGTTTTTCTAAACGCGAACGATTTTCTTTAAATCTTACGGTTTTAAAAGCTTCTGCTATAGAATATGTGTTTAAATGAGTCAATTTAACAATAAAAGGATTTTGAAACCAACGAGACATTAATAGAAAATAATAAACGGAAACAGTTTTAACTTGACACTTTCACTTTCAAATTCCATTCCATGTGACATCATCAAATTCGGCCATAACGTCTAGGCCGAATTTGGGGTGTTACATTTAGTGGTATCAGAGCTGAGTTGTAAAACTCGACTGTGGATTTTGGGTTTTTAAAACTTGGTTTTTAAGAACTGATTTTTAAATTATTTGAAATGACTTGACTGAGATTGTGTACACCGAGTCTCCGACGCCGATCCTGTAAGTATTCTGATAAACTGGTATAGATAGTCTGTACTGAAACACTCTAGTAGTGTATACTAAAACTGTAGTGAACTGA
This sequence comes from Gossypium australe, assembly GCA_005393395.2. NCBI lineage: Eukaryota > Viridiplantae > Streptophyta > Magnoliopsida > Malvales > Malvaceae > Gossypium > Gossypium australe. The sequence goes on from CM016623.1 coordinate 135,809,333, forward strand.
AACTGATAAAGACTGTACTGCGAAAACAAACTCTGAATTTATAAAACATCTGTTAGTAACTACTGAAACTGTAACTGATTCATAAAATTCGTAATACAGACAAATCTGATTAGACATGAGCACAAAAGGTATCTGTGGACGTGGTACTTGAGGCCGTGGTAGGGGCTGTAGAGGGGCTCGAACTGAGTCCTCATCCCTGGGCAGCATGCCGAATCTGGATATGAGTGAGACACTCATGTCACCTGCTACTAAGACGGGGTGTCAGAGTCGATCGGCTAGGGACGATGCATTGTCCCAGGCTATGTTAAGGATACTGGAGAGGGTCGCTGGGCCCAACACTGGATATGGGGGCCGAGGGTCGGTTACTGAATGACTCTGGTCCAATGGAGCTAAGTTATTTAGGGGTGTCACATGGGTCACTCCTAATGTGGCTAAATACTGGTTGGAGGCTACAATGGATGATTTCAACTGTACCCCTGAGCAGAAATTGAAGGGTGCAGTCTCGTTGCTTCGCGATGAGGCCTATTAGTGGTGGCTGACCGTTAAGGAGGGCACTCAGCCCAACCGTCTATCTTGAGAGTTCTTTAAGTCTGCCTTCTAAGGGAAGTATATAGGAGCAAGTTACATCGATGCTCGTAGATGTGAGTTTTTGAACCTCACTTAGGAGGACCGATCAAAGGCCGAGTATGATGTTGAATTTTTTAGACTGAGCCGCTACGCGTGAGGTATGGTGGTGACTGGATATGAGAGATGTATTCTGCTTGAGGATGGCCTTAGGGATAATCTGAGGGTACTGATAGCTCCGCAGATGGAGTGAGTGTTTGTTGTACTAGTAGAGAAGGTGAAGACCGCCGAGGATGTTAAGTGCGCTGAGCGCCAGAACAGAAACCGTGATAGGGGTAAGAACAAGAGGGATTCAGAGCCCTCGAGTTCGGTACAGATGCATAAGAAAAAGGCCAGGACTGATGGGTCGATTAGAACTAGGCCCCATGTTGATCTGACTGGTTTACAACTGTGTGGAGATTGTGGTAGACGCCATCAAAATGAGTGTTGGAGAATGACTGGGGCATGTTTGAGGTGTGGGTCATTAGAACAATGTATTCGAGAGTGTTCGCTGAAGGCCGATCAAATACAAGCTCTGGGTTCTCAAACTGCGCAGGCACAGAAGGTAGTTCAACAGCCACCGAGGAGCCGTGGTTAGGCTAGGGGTGGTAAAGGTATTGGCCGTGGACAGAGAGAAATGGTCATAGGTGCTGGGCAGATTGAGGCGAGACAGCCTGCTTTTGTTTATGCTGCTCATTGCCAAGAGGACCAAGATACTCTAGATGTCATTACCGGTACGTTCTTTATTTTTGATGTACCATATCTTGCTCTGATAGACATAGGATCTACTCATTCCTACATAACCCATTCTGTTTCTAAAAATCTGGGGTTATCGGTTAAGAGCACTACGAATGAGGTCACTGTACTGAGTCCGTTGGGGCAATCTATTCTGGTTAGCAAACTGTATAGAGATGTGCCGCTAGAGGTGCAAGGATCAATATTTCTGGCTAATCTGATGGAGCTTCTGTTTGAGGAGATCAACCTGATTATGGGTAAGGACTGGTTGGTCAAGCATCGTGTTAGTCTGGACTGTGCGGCTAAGAGGGTTGACTTGATAACTGAAGAGGATAATAAGGTAGTCATGATTGGAGAACATCGGAATTATCTGGCTAATGTGATCTCTGTACTGGTGGCGGAGAAACTGGTTCGTAAGAGATGTAAGGCGTTCTTGGCCTATATTAGTGTTTCTGTTTCTAGGGACTCTACTATAAAGGACATCCGAACTGTAAGGGATTTTTCGGACGTTTTTCCTGAAGAGCTACCGGGTTTACCTCTGAAACGGGAAGTGGAATTTGGGATTGAGCTTCTTCCTAGTACAGCTCCAGTGTCTATCACACCCTATCGAATGGCACCGAAAGAGCTTATGGAGTTTAAGACTCAACTTCAAGAATTGTTGGACCGTGGTTTCATCCGTTCGAGTGTGTCTCTGTAGGGAGCACCGGTTCTATTTGTTAAGAAGAATGATGAGACCATGAGAATGTAAATTGATTATCGGCAGCTGAACAAGTTGACTATTAAGAACCAGTATCCACTTCAGAGGATCGACAACTTATTTGATCAGTTCTGAGAGGCTTTAGTGTTTTCTAAAATAGATCTTTGTTCTGGGTACCATCAGCTCGAAGTTAAGGATGTAGATGTGCATAAGACTACTTTTAGGACTCGTTATGGGCATTACGAGTTCATAGTTATGCCTTTCGGGTTGACGAATGCACCGACCGCATTTATGGATCTGATGAACCGTGTGTTTCAACCCTATCTGGATCAGTTCGTCGTAGCATTCATCGACAATATTTTGGCATATCCTAAGACTGAGGATGAGCATGACGAGCACCTTAGAGTGGTTCTCTAGATTCTGAGGGAAAGGCAGCTCCTTGCTAAATTCAGCAAGTGCGAGTTTTGGTTACGTGAAGTAACTTTTCTGGGTCATGTGGTTTCTACTGAGGGGATTCGAGTGGATCTTCGAAAGATTGAGGCTATATTGGATTGGAAGAAGCCTAAGAACGTGTCTGAAATCTGCAGCTTTCTGGGGCTGGCAGGTTATTACCGACAGTTGTGGAATGTTTCTCACTGATTGCAGCACCCTTAACTAAGCTGCTTCGTAAAGGTGTACTGTTTGTCTGGACTGATGCGCAGCAAGAGAGCTTCAAGAAGCTCAAGATTGTACTGACTGAGGCTCCTTTTCTGGTACAGCCTGAACCTGGAAAGGAGTTCATGGTTTATAGGGATGCATCACATGTCGGTTTGATATGTGTGTTGATGCAAGATGGTAAAGTGGTAGCAAATGCGTTACATCAGCTTAAGACGCATGAGGCGAACTACCCGACGTACGATTTGGAAGTTCTGAAAATCTGAAGGCATTATCTATATGGTGAGAAGTGTGTCATCTACACTGATTACAAGAGCCTCAAGTACCTCCTTACTCAGAAGTAGTTGAATCTTAGGCAGCGTAGATGGGTTGAGCTGCTTAAGGATTACGACTGTACCATTGAGTACCATCCTGACAAGGCCAATGTGGTGGCCGATGCATTGAGCCGTAGGGATATGATAGATCTGAGAGCGATGTTCGCTTGACTTAACTTGTTCGACGATAAAAGTTTGTTGGCTGAGTTGCAAGTCAAACCAACTTGGATCGAGTAGATTAAGGGTAAACAGCTGAAGGATGAGTCTTTGGGTCTTCGGTTCTGACAGATTGAGAGTGGTAGCACTATAGACTTTAGGTTGAACTTTGAGGGTGTGTTGTGTTTTCGAGGCCAGATATGTGTACCGAATGATTCTGATTTGAGACAGTCTATACTATGAGAGGTGCATAGTAGCCCTTACGCTATGCACCCTGGTGGGAATAAGATGTACCGAGATCTTCGAGTGTTGTATTGGTGGCCAGGATTGAAACGAGAGGTTACTGATTTGTGGCTAGATGTCTGACATGCCAGCAGGTTAAGCCTGAGCATCAGTTGCCTTCAAGTTTGTTGCAGCCGGTTAAAATTCCCTTATAGAAATGAGAACAAGTGACTATAGACTTCGTTAGTGGGTTGCCCTTGACACCCACTAAGAAGGATTCTATCTAGGTCATCGTGGATCGACTGACCAAGTCTACACACTTCATTCCGGTTATGACCGACTATTCTCTTCAGAAGTTGGCGAAGCTCTACATTTCTGATATAGTGAGACTACATGGGGTATCGGTCTCAATCATTTCTAAGAGGGATCCTCGTTTCACGTCCCGATTTTGGAATAAGTTACATGAGGCTCTGGGTTCGAGATTGGATTTCAGTAATGCGGTCCATCCTCAGACCGATGGTCTATTTGAAAAGGTGATTCAGATACTGGAAGATATGTTGAGGAGTTGATTTATTGATTTTCGAGGCAGTTGGGAGGATTATCTGTCGTTGGCCGAGTTCGCCTACAACAACAGCTTCCAGTCGAGTATTCAGATGGCTCTTTATGAGGCTCTGTATGGTCGTAAGTGTCGTACTCCTTTGTGTTGGACTGAGTTGGGCAAACGTCGACTTTTGGGTCCTGAGTTTGTTTCTGAGACTAAAGATAAGGTTCGACTGATTCAGGATCATCTGGAAGCGGCTTCTGACAGACAGAAGTCTTATACTGATATGAAGAGACGTGAGATTGAGTATTCTGTGGGGGACTTCGTGTTTCTTAAGGTCTTACTATGGAAGAAAGTTCTGAGGTTCGGTCGCAAAGGCAAGTTGAGCCCTAGGTTTATTGAGCCTTACTGAATTCTAAAGCGAATGGGACCGGTCGCTTATCAGTTAGAGTTACCTCCAAAGCTAGACCGTATTCATGACGTATTCCACGTCTCAATGTTGAGGCATTACTACTCTGATCTGTTTTATATTGTCCCTGTTGAGGAGATTGAGTTCGATCAGATCTGACCATTGAGGAGAAGAGGTTCAGATTCTGGATCGCGATGTTAAGGTTTTGAGGAGGAAATCCATTCCTTTAGTGAAGGTCTTGTGGCGGAATCATAGCACTGAGGAGGCCACATGGGAGCCTGAGGATGCGATGTGTCAAAAATATCCTCATCTGTTCTGATCAGGTAAATTTCGAGGCTGAAATTTTCTTTCAGGAGGTAGAGTTGTAACGCCCCAAAATTTATATTTCTGTTTTTGTTAAATGACACAAATGTGTTCTGCTTTAGTGGTTAAGTGTTTTGGGTGTATGTGAGAGGTTCCAAGTGGGTTTAAGGCTAATTGTGGATGAAATCATAACAGAATGGGCCTGCTGGTCTGGTGGTTAAGGGGAGTGTCAGATTGCTGAAGGTCTTGTGTTCGAATCCCTGTGCGAGCATGGGAGTTTATTTTTGCTCGTTTGACCGAGGAAGAGTTTCAGTCAAACAAGAATTCAGAGGAGGTTGAGTAGTGGGAGCTAGTGGGAGAAAATCAAAGGATTTTCGGTCACATCTTGGTTTTCTTTCTTTCTTTTTGAATTTTTTCTCTCAATTTTCTTTTTGACAACCGTTCTATTCTACCCCTTCTGCCGAAATTCTGCCTTTCTTTTTCCCATTCGTTTTGATTGCTTTCGTTTTGATTTTCGTTTCAATTGTCTCCTTTTAGCGCACCCTCTGATTAGTTGTTCGATAAGTGGAGGTAAGGGTTTTGTTTGTAATTTTTTTTTCATTTGTCGTTTGGAGACTCATTATCTGTCTTGGCAACAGCGAATCAAGAAGATAGGGACTCTCCTCATTCAGAATCGTTCAGAGTTGTTGGGTAAGTGTTAAACATTTAATTTGAAATATTGTCGGTTTCATGATTTCAATTTAATCGAGAATTATGAATGATCTTGGTAGGTTTGTGGTATCGATTTTAGGTGCTGGTTTGCTTGGGAGTGATTCTACATCAAAATAGTACCAGGTGTGTACTCGAAAATGCATAAAACGGGGTTTCGGTGAAAGCCAAAAACCCCACTATCGACGCCACATCGGCATGTGGTCGCCCGTGTGGTAGGCCGTGTGCTATAACACGGGTATTTGATCGATGGGCAGGCCACATGGGCATGTGAGCCCATTTAACTAAAATGTGTTCTAAGGTTACACAGGTCGCCTAAGTCGACTGTGAACCTATTGTAGGGTCGGTAAGCACTACTTAGACCCATAAATGCGTGAATTGTATGTATTATGGATGTACTAAGCATGATGATTATATGAATGAATATTGAACTGTATGTGTATTAGCATGTCATATATTGTATGTTGCATTGTATTGGGTTGGGATGTTGATATTTGGAGGAAGTGTACTGAAAGGCCTTAAGCCTAATATCTGGAAGCTCAGCTACAATTTACTAATTATTTGCCGCATTCGGTACTACTTGGAGTGTAAGGAAGGTGGGTGTTTTAAACCCCACATAGAGTGTAGGGATGGACGGAGATGGTGTGTAGAGGTTGGTTGGGTAGGATTCTGTTACTGATAAATGTATATCTGATACTGTTACTATGACGAGCTTAGGCCCTAATGCATATTTGTTACTGAAACTGAAATGGGCTTAGTCCCAAACTGCATTTGACTGTTTGTTGTGACTGACTGTATGCATGTGATTTGTGGGGATTACACACTGAGTTTACGTAAACTCACCCCTTTTTGGACTCTACGGTAGAGGACTCTACGATGACCACACGGTTATTGGACTAATTTAATTTTTATTATTTTGCGAGTATTTTGTTGTAAATTGGACTTTTTGGGACTGTTTACCTTTACTTTGGTCTTTAACTATTTTCATGAACTTTTGAACTGCAATGAAAACTCGGTTTCCTTTAAATCAATGTTTTTTTTAAACGCGGACGGTTTTCTTTAAATCTCACGGTTTTAAAAGCTTCCGCCATAGAATATGTGTTTAAATGGGTCAAATTAACGATAAAAGGATTTTGAAACCAATGAGAGATTAATAGAACATAATAAACGGAAACAATTTTAACTTGACACTTTCACTTTCAAATCCCATTCCATGTGACATTGTCAAATTCGGCCATAACGTCTAGGCTGGGTTTGGGGTGTTACAGTATGCCAACGAGGTTTTGGTAGTGCTGGCAAAAACATTACAAGTTCTCTCTAGATCTATTCTGACTTAAACCTCACAATGCATGGGTCCTCTCTAAAGATGTCTTGGTTTGGCTTCAGATATATAGCGTTTATTAGTTGGATTGCTCTGTAATGCTTGATCCTAGTTATAATTGATTCGAATATGTATAGTTTGTAATGCTTGATTTTGATTATAATTGATTTAGGTATATATTATTTATAATTATAATTATAATTATATTTGTAACTTTAAATATATATTTTTTAGGAATATATATACTTCAATTATATAAATATGAATATTTTGGTATGCAAATATTCAAAATCTTAAACATCAAATAAATAATATTAAATATATATAATAAATTAATAATAATTATTCCATATTTTATTTTTGAATGTAATTATCAAAAAAATTATGAAAGTTATATTGTTAAAAGCCATTACACATTAATATTTATATCTATATTAATACAAAATTATTTTACTAAATTAGTGTCATAAATCAAACAGCACTAACTCAACTGAAAAAAGTTTAAAACATATTTTTTCATAAAATAATAAATATTATTACAAAAATATTTAAAAAAAATCACACAAATACGATACAAATGTCTTAAAATATATATTATAAGAATGATTAAGTGTAAGAGAAATATAAAATGCTTGAAACACGAGCATACACTAGTAATAAAATGATTGAATAATATAAACATAAAATGTCAAATTTAATCATAACATATAAAAAAGAGTTGAAATTGGGTAGACAAGCTCGACATTATGATTCCAAATTATACGGTCCATGTTGTACTACATGGACCATTCGAATGTCGTAGTGAATTTGTAATCCTCTATTAATTTTTTATTAAAGAAATATTATATAAATGGATTTTTTTATGTCGAATTATGGAGTATTTTAAACGGTTTAGTTCTTCATCATGGTCGAGGATATCAAAAGACGATGATCCAAAATAATTGTTTGGAGGTGATCAAGATTTTCTAAGACACTCCATCGATAGCGTTGAGTTCTACTTTGATTAAGCGTATCCAGCAATTTTTAATGCACGATTAGTACTGATACGTCTCAAGGGAGAATATCCAAGCTATTGACTAGCTAAAATGACCTTGGACAGGAAAGAAGGTCTACATGTATTCGGTAATCCTCTTAAAGAGATGCTAATAATCTTTTACTTTAATAAAGCAAGTGGTGTTTATACTCGGCTTAATACAATGTAACATATTTATATTAATCAAAAGATTAATTAGGACAATGTTAATATAAAAATAAATCGACAAATATTTCGTTTGAGTGGATTAAAAATTGACAAAAGATTTAAAAAAAAAAAATAAAAGCATAGTGGAGTGGTTAAAATCTTGCGTTTAAGTTGATATCGTTGGTCAAAATTAGTTTTTGATTTCACCATTATACAATTCCTACCCATTAATGAGAAATCATCACTTATAAATTTATATTAATTGATTGGTAGGAGGTTTAGTTGATTTGGCCTCCATCCATTTAAAAACAAAAGTGTTCGTAGATTTTTATTTTTTTATTCTTTAAAGGAAAAACAAAAAGTAAAATTTCATACATTAAAAATCACATTATATTTTGTTAAATTAACTCCTATACGTTAGATCAAAGAGAAAATTAGTCTTTTTTGTTAAAAATTTCACCTATTCTTATTGTTAAAAATCAGTGTGATTAATAGAATAACCAAACAATTACACCTGTATACCATGAGTATCTCATGTTAACGTATATAAACTAATTTTTAACAGTAGAAATAGGTTAGATTTAGAATAGAAGAACCAATTTATTTTTTATCCATATTTTGAGTAGAAAGTACAAAATATAATTTAGTTTTTAATGTAGGAACTTCTACCATAGTTTTAAGGAGGAAAAAACAATAGTTTAGAGGTAAGTAGGAATCCGAAATTATTGAATAAGGATAAATGAGGTTGGTTAAATTATAGATATGTTGGTTGGATTTTGGTTGTTCCTTCACGGTAGCATTTAACCCCAAATAGTGATATAGCTTCTTATTTTACCCAGCACTGTTAATATCCTCATTTGTATATCCACGACCTACTAACCAAAGACTTTCATTAATAATTGTAGCCTCAAGTGATCATCCTTCTACGAACTGTCAATATCTTTATGAGAATCTTTTGCTGTCACAGTAAGCCCACCAATACAAATTTTTGCTTCACATAAATACCCACAATTAATTTCTTTTTTCTACTTTCTATATTTGAACTTAGATTGATTTCGATTTTGGTATTAGTAAACTTTTTGTTTTCTTTTTTAAAATCAATTTTAGAGTTGATATATACTAAAAAAGTAATTTCTTCAATTGCAAGAGACTATCTAAAAAAGTGAATGTTTTGAATGGGAATTTATTTGTATAATTAATCTTAAGAGGAAGCATTTAACATCTTCAAGTTCGAGTTTCCAATTTTAACATTGATAATCTCTTCTCTTTTTTTTCTTTCTATTTTGTAGATTATAACTTCGATTGTGATAAGAATAGGGTAATCTCTTGAGTTTTGTTGATAGACCTCAAAGGTATATATATTTATATAGTAGTAGTTATGTAGGAATCAAATAACTAATAGATTTCTAAGAAATACATCCCATAATAATATCCTATAATATCCCAATAGGAATCAAATTGCTAAAAGATAATATCCTAACACTCCCCTCAAGTTGGACTATGCAAATCATAAATGCCCAACTTGCTAAAAAGATATTCAAATTGCGATCTACCAAGCGTCTTTGTAAAAATGTCAACCAACTTAATGGAGGTCGAAACATAAGAAGGTGCAATCAACCCATCCTAGATCATTAACAAAGTGACAATCCACTTCAATATGTTTAGTACGCTCATGAAATACGAGATTCTGTGCAATATGCAACGCAGATTGACTATTCCAAAATAAAGGAATTGTTTTAGGATGATGAACACCTAAGCTCAATAGCAAGGCCTTCAGCCACTTGAGCTCACAAGAGATGGAAGCCATACACTTATACTCAGCCTCAGCAGAAGAACGCAAAACATTATGTTGTTTCTTAGTTTTCCAGGAAATAGGAGATTGTATCAGAAAGACAAGCCAGCCAGTAAGCGTACATCGAGTTAGCGGACTAGCAGCTTAATCTGAATCACACCACCCTTTCAAGGACAAATCACTATCAGATCTCAAAAGAATCTCTTGGCCATGAGAGCCTTTCAAGTACCGGACAACACATAGAGGTGTGTCCCAATGCTCTTACTTGTGCTTATGCATAAACTAGGATAAGACATGAACCAAGTATGCCAAATCAGGTCTGGTCACTGCCAAATAAATCAAATGACCCATTAACCGTCTATACGACTCAGGATAAAAAAAACTGTCCCGGTAGCATGCACTAGTTTATGATTTTGCTCTATTGGTGATCCTGCGTGCTTTGCTCCCAAAAGACTCGCCTCCGAAAGAATATTAAGTGCATACTTCCTTTGACAAAGAAATAACCCCAAAGTGCTATGAGCTACCTTTATCCCCCAAAAATATTTCAAAACACCAAGATCCTTCATATAGAAGCAAGAACTCAAACACCCCATAAAATTTTTCAAAGCAACGAAATCATCCCAAAAATAAGCAAATCATTAACATAAATTAGTACATTAATGCATACAAATCCATTAGTGTATGTAAAGAGAGAATAATCAGAATATGATTGAAGAAATCCATACCCTTTCAGTGCAGTAACAAGCTTCGCAAACCAACACCGAGGAGTTTGTTTCAACCCATACAAAGACTTGCACAAACGACAAATCATTCTAAGCTTATTAGGAGCAAAACCTGGAGGAAGCTTCATGTAAACCTCTTCATTAAGACCACCATGCAGGAAGGCATTATGGACATCCATTGATGTAACTCCTAATTTTCGAAATTGCAATAGTTAAGACAGCTTGAACAGTCACCATTTCCACCACAAGTGCAAAAGTTTCATTATAGTCAATTCTTTCTTCCTAGTGATTACTAAAAACAACAATACGAGTTTTAAGTCTCTCCATACTTCCATCGGAGTTATATTTAATCTTGTACATCCACTTACTACCTAGTGCTATCTTTCCAGTAGGAAGTATTTCTATAGACCAAGTGTTATTATAGTCAATTCCTTCTACCTAATGATTACTAAAAACAACAATATGAGCTTTAAGTCTCTCAATACTTCCATCGGAGTTATATCTAATCTTGTACACCCACTTACTACCCAGTGTTTTCTTTCCATGATGAGGTGTTTCCATAGGCCAAGTGTAATTATCCTCTAGAGCACAGATCTCCTTTTGCATAGCATCATGCCATCCTGCATCCTTCATAGCCTCTTTAAAAGACTATGGCTCGACCCTTGAAGTAATAACTGCAAGAAAATTTTGGTGTTTCAAAGTAAATTTGTCACAATTAACACTATGCGCTATAGGAAACAAAGTGCCTGAGGAAGGCTCTAAAGCAGATGAGGTGGGAGATCGAGTTTTCTTTATGACGGTATGAGTGACAAAATCTCGAAGCTTCACAGAGAGAATTTTCTCCCTATGCCCTTGTCCCAATTCAAGCGTATCATTACCCAAAGCCCCCTGTATCACCGTGTCATTAGAGGGAGAAAAAGATACCAAAGGTGTCAAAGAACTCGCAGGTGGCGAACTTACAGGCCACAGAGTAGCAAATGAAGGAACTGTCGTAGGTTGTAACACCTCTAATTCACCAAAATATGTAATAAAAATTGCGTCTGCACTCTTATATAGCTTAGAAACATTGTTAGGCTCAATGGTTGCAGAACTCACGTCCAAATACGAAAAAATATCCTCAAAAAATTTCACATTACGGGACACAAAGAACTTCTTAGAATCTAGATCATATAAATACCAACCTTTTTTGTCAAAAGGGTAGCCTACAAAAACACACTTTCGACTTCGACTAGCAAAATTATCACTTTTAAAACGTTGATTATGAGCAAAACATAAGCAACCAAACACACAAAGATCATCAAATAAAGGAGGGCTACCAAACAACATTTCATAGGGCATTTTATTGTGAAGAAGAGGTGAAGGAGTTCAATTAATGATGTGAGAAACAGCTAACACACACTCCCCCTAAAAAGATATAGGCAGATTTCCCTGGAAATGTAAAGCACGAACTACATTTAAAATATGATGATGTTTCCTTCTCAGTCTTCCATTTTGTTGAGGAGTACCAATACGAGATGTTCGAAAAATAATGTTATTTGTAAGAAAATAATCTTGGAGACAATTAAATTTCATCCATTATCACTTCTAACACACTTTTTTTGTTGAGAAAATTAACAATCAACCATAACAATGAATGGCATGAAAACTTTGAAAACCTTATTTTTATTAACCAATAGATATACCCAAACAACACAAGAGAAATCATCAACCAATGTAAAAATAATAATGAGATCCACAAGATGGAGTGTCATAAAATGCACATAAATCACAATGAACTAACTCAAAAATACGTGTGGCTTTCTGTTCACTAATTGGAATTTTATTTCTAGTCTACTTAGCACAATGATAAATTTCACATGCTTTATTCAGATGATCTCTAGAGTTACCAACATAAGCAAATAATTTTACTACTTTCTCGGAAGGGTGACCCAATCTTCTATGCCAAAGTTCTAAAGAGGATGAAGCTTCATCCGAAATCGCATTGACCATCGAAAATTGCCGAAAGTAGTAAAGTCCATCCCATCTCTCACCCGCTCCAATCATCTCCCTCGAATGAAGTTCCTGAATAGCACATATATTAGTAGAAAATTGGATAAAACAGTTCATATCATCATATAATTGGGAAACTAAAATTAAATTGCGGTTTAATTTAGGAACATAAAGAACATGTTTTAAATGAATTTTGTTCGTCAATTTAACCATTCCTTTTTGGGTAGCCACCACTGTTTGGCCATCAGGGAGTCCTATGAAACATGCTAGAACATCTCTCACATTCGTTAAACACATAAGATCACCCGTAACATGATTTGAACACCTTGTATAAAAAATTCAATTATTCTTGAACTTACCATTCAACCGAGTGGAAGTTATTTGTTTAATACCAAACACCGCCAGAAGCGACTGTCATTGCTCAACGGTAAAATCAGGTAGTGTCGCTCCCTGGTGGTGGTGGAGGAGGAGAAGACTTGCCACCAAGCATTTAGAAAGATGAAAAAAAAATGGTGTCAAAAACCTTGCTCAAATGTCATGACAAGAATAAGGTAATCTCTTGAATTTTATTGATAGACCTCAAAGGTATATATATTTATACAGTAGTAGTTACGTAGGAACCAGATCTCTAAAAGATAATATCTCATAATAATATCCTATAATATCTCATTAAGAATCAATTTGCTAAGAAATAATATCCTATAATATCCCATTAGGAATCAAATTGCTAAAAAATAAGATCCATAATAATATCCTAACATATCATATTACATTTTTTTTCTTAATTTTTTTTCTATTTAAGGGCATATATTGATTAGCAATTTATTTTTGTTAAGATTATAGACTGGTTTATGTACGTCAGCATGAGGTGCATATGACATATCACGTGTAATTATCTGATTATTTCATCAGCCACGTAAATTTTTAACTGTAGAAATAAATAAATTTTTTTACAGAAATAATCAGTTTATTTTTAGATCTAAGTAAATAAGGATATAACATTTATATTTATGCATGAATTTTGTATAAATTTATAACTCTGTTAATATTTAGTGTCATAATAACTTCTTAATAAGATGTTATTATTTGGTTGAGTTGCAAATAAAATGACTGGTATGATCGGTTAAGAGATTGTAGGATCTAGATTGAGAATCTCGACGTGTCTGCAAGGTCTTTTGGACCGTATCGTTAATGTCTGTGCCTCAAGGTGAGTGAGTTTCTGACAACACGACACCGACCTTTCCCTCTAATCTTGCCATATTTTGTTTCATCAAGGTGGATTTGCCTTTTCAACATGACACTGCTTGTAGTGCTCCTCCTCTGCGATGGTGTTGCCCACTTCGGTTCTGTTTTCGGGTCTTTTATCTTTTCTACTTTCGGGCCTTTTCTGTAAGGGCGAGCTTATAAATTCACTGTTTCGAGGTGTGGATCTTGTACTAATCTGTTGTAATTTTCTACTTTGAATGAATCTTTATTTTCTTCTCATGATGAAATAATTTGGTTAACTAACAAATATAGGAAAAGAAAGTAATCATTCAATCCAGTACATTCATTGTTATGTTCAGTGATTATGAAACTATATCTAGAAAACTGTTTTCTTCCATCGCAGTTCCAAGGAGAAAGATGGGAGCAATGGGTGGTCCTATGATTTTAATTGATAATATAATTTTAAGATAAGAATATAAACCAAAAAATAATTAAAAATATAACTTGAAATATAATATGATATAAAATATGAGTACCAACATAAAATAAGCCTGAGCTCAAAAGTCCGTCCGTACCAATTTGAACTCATTACGATCTGAGCCCGTAATAAATTTGAGCTCGAGAAAGCTCAAACCTATAACAGATTCAAGCTCAAGATCAATCTGGCCTAACTTCAAGATAAATTCAATCCAAAGCCCAAAAATCTCGAATTTATAATTGAACAATCATAATAAGTATTAATAATTAATATAATTTTATGATATTACTTAAAATAAAAACAAAATGTAAATAAATGACTATATTTTTTGAAAATGTTTTATAAGCATTGCATATTTATATTAAAAATTTATTAATAGGAAAAATAATTTTTTTATGTTAAATTATAAAGTGAAATAATTTTTAAAAACATTAATTTAATACAAATAGTTTGAATACTATAATTATATATGTATAAAAATATATAAAAATAATAATTATTAAAATATATAAAATTAAGCTTTAATAATAATATAGTAATATATTATATAACTATTACCAAAAATTAAAACCGATTACCTAACCCGACCTTAAACCAATACTAAATTGATATATTACTAATACATTATAATACATTAATAATGTATTATAATGTATTAGTATTACTAACACAAAATATAACATATAATTATTTCTAAAAATATTAATACATATATAACTATTATTATACTATAGATTATAATAAAATATATAGTATTAAGTGATATTATAATGTTTAATTATCGATGCATATATATAAATTATTAATTTATTATATGATATGATATGATATAACACTATATAATATAGGAGGGATAATTTTCAAATATACGAAAAGTATAGAGACTTATAGCATATTTCGACCAATATAATAGTAAACAATAATATTTAATAATTAATAGATAATGTACTACTGTTATATATAACTATTATTATATTATAAATTATAATAAAAGATATAATATTACGTGATATTATGATGTTTAATCATTTATGCATATATATATATATATATAAACTATTAATATATAATAATTAATATATGATAATAATTAATATTTTGGGTAGCCACCACTGTTTGGCCATCAGGGAGTCCTATGAAACATGCTAGAACATCTCTCACATTCGTTAAACACATAAGATCACCTGTAACATGATTTGAACACCGTGTATAAAAAATTCAATTATTCTTGAACTTACCATTCAACCGAGTGGAAGTTACTTGTTTAATACCAAACACCGCCAGAAGCGACTGTCATTGCTCAACGGTAAAATCAGGTAGTGTCGCTCCCTGGTGGTGGTGGAGGAGGAGAAGACTTGCCACCAAGCATTTAGAAAGATGAAAAAAAATGGTGTCAAAAACCTTGCTCAAATGTCATGACAAGAATAAGGTAATCTCTTGAATTTTATTGATAGACCTCAAATGTATATATATTTATACAGTAGTAATTACGTAGTAACCAGATCGCTAAAAGATAATATCTCATAATAATATCCTATAATATCTCATTAAGAATCAATTTTCTAAGAAATAATATCCTATAATATCCCATTAGGAATCAAATTGCTAAAAAATAATATCCCATAATAATATCCTAACTATCATATTACATTTTTTTTCTTAATTTTATTTTTATTTAAGGGCATATATTGATTAGCAATTTATTTTTGTTAAGATTATAGACTGGTTTATGTACGTCAGCATGAGGTGCATATGACATATTACGTGTAATTATCTGGTTATTTCATCAGCCACCTAAATTTTTAACAGTAGAAATAAATAAATTTTTTTACAGAAATAATCAATTTACTTTTCGATCTAAGTAAATAAGGATATAACATTTATATTTATGCATGAATTTTATATAAATTTATAACTCTATTAATATTTAGTGTCATAATAACTTCTTAATAAGATGTTATTATTTGGTTGAGTTGTCATAATAATTTCTTAAAATATGAGTACCAACATAAAATAAGCCCGAGCTCGAAAGTCCGTTCGTACCAATTTGAACTCATTACGATTTGAGCCCGTAATAAATTTGAGCTCGAGAAAGCTCAAACCTATAATAGATTCAAGCTCAAGATCAATCATAAAAGATATAATATTACGTGATATTATGATGTTTAATCATTTATGCATATATATATATATATAAACTATTAATATATATATATACTATATCGTATGATATAGAATAATATAATATAGTAAAAGGGTTAACTTTCAAATGTATAAAAAGTATAGGGACTTAGAGCATATTTCAACCAATATAATAATAAGCAATAATATATGATAATAATTAATATATTATGTACTATTTTACTGTTAGCATGTGATATAGTATTACATAATGAAATAATATATTTTATAAGTATTAATATATATAAATATTATTATATTATATATTATAATAAAAGATATAGTATCAATAGTTATGTGTAATTTAGTATATTAAAATACATGTTTATAATTATAGGTAGCAATACATATAATATTATTAAAATTTTAACATAATAAAATATTATTTTTATTAAATTAGATTTTGAATTATGCTTTTAACTTTTACAAATTGTATTTGGGTATCGGTTTTTTTTTTTTTGGACTTGAGATTTTAACTATAATTAGTTTAATTTAAGTTTGGATAATAGCGTGTATATTATTTGGGTTTCGGCTTGCTTTAATATAAATTTAATAAAAATAAATACATAAAAATTCAATTATCAATATAAAATAATAATGAATATTAAGATCTATAAACAACACAAATTGAGTAATCAACACAAATTACAAAATCTATAATCTCACACTTAAACAAGCTTGTCTGAAAGGTTGTTGGAAAGTCTCCACAAATCTTCTCCATATATATATATTTATGTGAGTACATAAGGTAGCTCTTGTCACGTAGTAACGTAAAAAAAACAGATGAAAGTATGCAATAGCAATAATATGTCTCCATGCTTCTTCTGTAATAAAACAATAACAAAAGTTAAACAACTCCATGGACAAAGCATTGGAAGCAATAAACAAAAATAATAATATAAAAAAAAAACCCAAGGAAGCAAAGCCTTGATCAATAGAAATGGAAAGAGCCTTGGGGAAGAGAGAGAGTATAAGAAGAAAAGGCTGCAAAGGAAAATGGAATTTGGTTTCCTTGTTTGTAGAAAATGGCAACTGATGAAATAAAGGTAGGAAACCCTAATGTTAATTATGGAATAAAAAAGAGGGATACTGTTTATCGTGTAGAGTGTTGGAAGCAATCAAGTGTGAGAATCTTGGTGTCAGTATAATGGGGTTTTCTCTGCTGCTTCTTTTTTTCCACAGATTTTCTTTTATAATAAACATTTTTGTTTTTTCTTTCGAAAATACAAGGAATTTTCTACCATTTTTATATAAAGACTTTGTGAATCAATTTTGTTTTTCTTTTTACAATGTTGTTGCCTCGAAAACACTGTTTTGGAGAATTTTGAGAATGACGATGATGAGGTATCTGTCTCTCTCTATTTCTCTTTGCAGAGAGTCATGTGCTCTGCATTTTTTCACTTTGGTTTGCCTTTTGGAGTTATGTAATTCGTTGGGTTTTTTTTTACTATTATATACTAACATGTACATATTTATTAAGGTTTTCATTATTAGTTCGGTGGTTAAATCGAATCCATCATTAATTTATATAGTTCGATTATAAAAGAATAAAATTAATATTTACAAATAAATTTGAGTAGTGTTAAAAATCACTGCCAAGTCCAACTAGCTTTTAGATAATTTATGAGAGGCTTGGTTGATATCTACCAGGTAGAAGTTAAAAGGAGATGCTTAAAGTGTTGCGGGGATTTTGATAGGTAGAAGTGGAAATCCACAATACTCTCTTATTAGAAATTTTGCGTTCTGGTTTTGCTTGTGTAAATAATATAGCGGAAGTCAAACTGCTCCACATTTGGATTGCTAAGGATTGGCATTAGACTTTTATCGAGAGATGACAACAAAGCCACTGACTGCTTGACTAAGGAAATCTCGAGAAGCTTGAACCAATTGATCATCCTTGATGAATATCCAACCTATGTGCAACATCTATTGGAAATTGATGCTTATCATACAATGTCTGATGTAATCGACGGAAATTAGACTAGTTTTATTGTAGTCTAATTTTTTTCTTCTACCAAAAAAAAAAAATCAAGGCCAACTACTCTAGGCATAAAGTATGAACAAAGTAGAAAAACAAAAACACACACAATATGTTATACAGTTTAATTTTTTTATTGATCTTGTCCAAAGACATAATTCATTATCTTAGCAACTCGCACAACAAAGTGATTATAATTTTTAATACTCACTTTTGTATCTAAAATCTAAATATTTCCTCCTCTAAGCTTTCCCCCTGGAAGCTTAGAACATTAACCAAGTGGCTTATTTGATTTTACACTTAATGCATGCATAAGAAGTCTTCCTCAATGAACATGAATAAGTGCTCTCAGATCAGTATATTAATTATACAAGTCGCTTATAAGGAATCGAGACTTATTAATATACTATATAAATTACAATTAATTTTCCCATAAAACTAGTAAGATAATAAATATAAAAAATATATCTAATGAGCTTAGAATAATTATTAAAAATAATTAATATATCATTTTATAATATTAAAAAGTATAATATGTACAAACAGCAGATTTACACTTTTTATTCTTCAATCTTAATTTATTTTAATCTCTACTAATCGATGTAACTCATATTTTATTTTAATCTCTACTAATCGATGTAACTCATATTTTGTGTATACCTCCTCTTTTTTATGTTTCTTTTTTTCAATCAAATAAATTTATTATAAATTAAAAACAAAAGCTCACAAATAAAAGCACAAATCAACGAGCAAGAAATGTGGGTTTTTTTCTTAAAAATAATACTAAAAAATAATTAAATATAAAAATAGCATGGAAAATAGATTAAATAGAAAAATGGAGTGTTTTTTTAGTGTTTTTCTATGCAATTTGACTGGTTGACAGTATTATAGGTGTCGCTTGAAATAATGATAAGTTGATAACACTGAAATAAAGTGTAATAAATTAAAACATATTTAGAAACTTGATATGAAATGTTCCCTTTTAAATTGGTTGGTGTAAAAAAAAATTAAGAGTGGCGCATGATAACGTGACCATATCGACACGGGTGATAATTGCTTCGTGAATCCTTCTATTTAAAATTTTTTTAAAAAATTAAAAAATAATCTGAAAAATAATTACAAAAAACTAAAAATTATGGAAAACTTTAAACTATAGAAAACATCACATCTGTTTTTCATACCATTTTTGTATTTAATTATTTTTTAATATTATTTAAAAAAACCCAAGAAATGTAAATACAGTAGATGACGCCACAAGGCCACAAATGCTGAAGCAAACGGTACAAAGAGAGGCAGTGATCTAGAAAAGAGCCAAAAACGAAGATTAAAGCCAAGCAAACAACTAATAAAATCCACGTGGAAATCATGAATTTAAAACACAAATGTATATTTAAAAATAAAATACAATAAATAATGTATCATATAATTTGAAATTAATTAATTATAATAATACATGAAATACGTACGATATTAAAATAAATAAAAATTAGATTAGATAGAAAGTAAAACGAAATTTAAACACATAAATACATCAGATTAACAATACTAAATGCTCTACAATTGTTTACCACTGTATTGTTTTCAATTGTAAACCTATGACACCAACTTAGTTAGGAGTTTTATTAATAGTATACAGATATACAAATTTGGTGAGAGAAAACATATTATGTTAAAAGTTAATTTTTTAAAAAAGTTTAATCATGAATTATTAATGGTGTGGTGGTAAAGAATTTGTTTATAAATTCATTAAACATGGGTTCAATCTTTAGATAAATTAATTTTAGTTATTTTATTTAAAAAATTATATTTTATAAGTAAGTATAAAAAGACAAAAAGGCTATCCAAAACTTATTTTTATACTACATGTCACAATTCGTATACTACGTGTGTCATTGTCGGGGAGCTAATTGCTAATTTAGTTTACATCGATTTAATTACTTTTTGCCTAGCTCAAAAAAAAAAAAGTGCATCCTTTTGGCTTTTTGTATACGCAGAAGTCAAAATTCATATTTGTTAGTAATTGATTTAGAGATTAAGAGAATTTTACGAAGACTTAATAGATGAAATATAAATATCGAGGTTGAATCCGAAGAGTCAACAATGGCTAATCCAAATGAAAATAATAATGTCAATTATTCCACGAATTCCTCTTGTTGTCCCTGTTACTCATATGTATATTAGAGAGTATGCCATACTGCATGTCGAAGGGTATCATACTAGTATTCGCTTTCCAACCATGGAAGCGAACAATTTTTAGATTAAATAGGTAGTTAATCAGATGGTTGAAGCTAATCAATCAATTCTCTGGAATGAAAATCGCAATTAACATCTGCGGAAGTTCATCAAACTATGCAATACATTTAACTTTAATGGTGTTTCAGTAGAAACTATAAAATTAAGGTTGTTTTAATTTTCTTTATCTGGACGAGCTATAGATTGGTTAGATGGATTACCAAATGAGTTGATTACAACTTGGGATGAAGTTGTGGAAATTTTATTTGGCTAAGTTCTTCCATCCAACAAAGACAACAAAATTGTGGAATGATATTACTAGTTTCTAGCAGTAAGAAGAGAAAACTTTATACGAGGCATGGGAATGATTTATGGATATGCAAGAGAAGTGTCCTCACCACCAAGTGCTAGATTGGTTGTTGGTCTAGACTTTTTACATTGGTTTGCGAGAATCCATTAAAGGTAATCTGGATGCAGCAACTAATTGGGAATTATTAAGTCGCTTGGAGAAGCTGCCAAGATAATTGAAGACATGGTAGAAAATAATCTACAATGGATTTCGAGCAGAACTGGTGCAAGCTAACAAAAATCGATTGGAGTAGTAGAAGTTGATGCGATGACTGCCCTTGTCGCTAAAATGATTGCTTTAAGATGAGATGTGAATGAGAAAATCGGGGTTAGCAGGAAGCAACCAGTTTATGTTACTTTTGATTAGTGCGGGGATAATAATCATTCTTGGTGGTGCACAACTGAATCAAAACTGGTTGGATATGTTGGAAATTCAAAAATACTGCAAAATAACCTATTTGCCAACACGTATAATCTGGGGATACCCTCTTGTTTCATGACTCTTCTCTCAATTGAGCATTAAATTAGTCTCCTTGCACCACTTAAGAACCTGTTTCAAATTAAATAAACATTCATCAAAAAAATTCCCAAAAACAGAAAAATCATCCATAAATACCTCAACACCACTTTCCACAATGTCTGAGAAAATTGCCATCATGCATCTCTGAAAGGTGATTAGCATATTGCACAACCTAAAAGGCATCCATTTAAATACGAAAGTGCCAAATAGACAAGTGGATATCTTTTTCTCCTGATTTACAAGTTCAATGGCAATCTGATTATAACTTGAATAGCCATCCAGAAAACAATAGAATTCTTTTCCTACCAAACAATCTAAATTTTGGTCAATAAACAGTAATAGAAAAAAACCTTCTTTGTAGCCTTATTTAATTTTCGATAGTCCATACAAACTCTCTAACCCATCACTGTTTAAGTAGGTACAAGCTCCTTATTCTCATTAGCTACTACAATCATACCACTCTTCTTAGGAACAAATTGAATAGGATTGACCTATAAACTATCAGAAATTGGGTAAATAATACCTACATCAAGCCACTTGTTTATCTCCTTCTTGACCACTTACTTTATTATCGGATTAAGTTGACTTTCGTGTTTAGTAGTAGGTTTGTGATTCTCCTCTAATCTATTTTTGTGCATGCAAAAAGCTGAACTGATTCCTCAAATGTCTAAAATCAACCATCCAATTTCCCTCTTAAATTCTCCAAGAACCCGTAGTAGTTCTTCTTCTTGCTCATCAGTAAGTAAGGTGGATTTATGACTGATAACTTTTGATTGTCACCCATAAACACATACTTCAAATGAGAGGTTAATTGCTTGAGCTTAAGCTCCAAAACAAGTTGTTCTTCAATAGACGACTTCATGTCCTTCATTAGTCCTAATGGTAATCCCAACGATTAGAACTGGGCTACAGACTCTACATGCTTTGGAATTGAGTCAAAAGCTTTCATAAGGTCCTCAAAACTCTTCATCATCTCTATTAATTTTAAACAAAAAAACATGTTTCAAAAAGTTAATAGGAAAAATATACTCAAAAAACTCACCTAAATTTGATCTAGCACATTAACTGAAAAGCATTCTTCTTGACCATTTGGATATTTCAAAGAAGAAAAAAAATGTTATAGGCTACGTGTTGGTCAATAACCCTCATTGTAAGTTTACCTTCTAAACATTGACCAATGTTCTTCCAGTCGCTAGGAATGGTTTGCCAAGAATAAGTGGAACCTCTCTATCTTCCTCTATATTTAAAACAATGAAATCTGCTGGAAAAAGAAACATGTCCACTTTCACTAGTACACATCTTCAACTACCCCTTTAGGTGAACAAAGAGTTCGGTTTGCCATTTTACTATAATTGAGGTAGGCATGATATTCTAAGCTATGGAGAATGGCATCAAATTAATGCTTGCTCCCTAATCACAACGCGCCTTTACCAAAAGTCTGAGAACCAATGGCACAGAGAATCATGAGACTCCCAAGATCCTTCAACTTTGGAGGGAGCTTCTTTTGAATTACGACGCTTAACCCCTCAGTAAGTGTTATATTCTCATAATCACCTAGCCATATTTTCTTTGCCAAAATGTCTTTCATAAATTTCACATAGCTAGGCATTTGTTCAAGAGCTTTAACAAAAGGAATATAAATGGAAAGCTTTTTAAATACCTCAAGAAATTTCTAAAATTGCTTGTCCAACTTATTCATTTGCAACCTTCATGAAAAAGGTGGAGGAGGGTATTCTGTCTTTATTACCTCCTTTGATGGTGTCCTTACTTCTGTTTCATAATGACTATGTTCTTTAAAGCTTTCTTCAAACTCGTCGGAGCTCGTGCCAATGGGTGGAATAGACAATTTATTCTTTAAATTCACCTCAACTAAAGGAGAGGCACTTGGTATCTTGTTAGCACTTATAAGAGTGACCACCTTACAATGCTCATTTGGATTATTAGCATTAGGAGGGGATTTAGTGTTTACTGGTAGTGCTATTTGAGGCCTACTATGAATGACCTAATGTATCTCACCCACCTAAGTTTTCAATGCCTTCACCCTAACATCAGTTTCCTATATTAATTGTTGAAACAACTCTTCAATATCTCACTTCTTCTCCACTACCTATGGTTGTTGCAAGTGCGACCTTTTATATTGATATTCTGAGAGAAACTCTGAAGGTCCAACTGGTTTAGCTTGTGAAGATCTACTTTGATTATTACCCCAATCAAAGTTAGGATGATTTCTCCATCTCGTATCATAGGTGTTGGCAAATGGGTTATTCTACTACCTTCCCAATTTCCTAACATATCCAACCAGTTCTAGTTCAGCTAGCACTACGTAGAATGATGATTATCCCTACGCTGATCACAAATATCATAAATCGTTTTCCTCCTGCTAACCCCGATTTTCTCCTTCATATCTCATCTCAAAGTAGTCATTTTAGCGACAAGGGCAGGCATCGCATCAACTTCTACTACTCCAATCGGTTTCTTTTAGTTTGCACCAGTTCTACTCAAAATCCATTGTGGATCATTTTCTGTTATGTCTTCAATTATTTTGGCAGCTTCTTCAAATGACTTACTCAATGATGCCCCATGTAGACACCTAATTTTGTTTGGGCTTACAATTATGGGTTTATTGAACCTTGGAATTGTTGGAAGAGAGCTACAAAATATCTATGAGCCAAAGTTAATTTTTATTCTAAAGTTGAGTAAAATTGGGTGTTAAAAAAAGTTAAACTTGGATTTTGAGACTAAGACCAAATGGAATTGAACTTACAAGTTTTGGGGCTTGAATTGAATTTTGTAAATATTTTAGATTAAGTTAAGATTAAATTTAAGTTAACTTTAAATTGATTTGAGGTTGTTTCTAAAATTAATTCTAATTTAATTCAAGATATTTGGATATCAAAGATATGGGTTTTCGGTGAAGATATGAAAATTCGTTTTAAAATAAAATCATGATTATTTTTATAAATTATGGTTTTATTTTTAAACATTTCATTTTGCACATAAAATTGGGTTATGTTTTAAAATCAATTAAGTGGTAAGCCTAATATTTGGTTAAAAGCCCATTTTTTATTTTCATTAAGAGTCCAAATCAAAATTGAGTCCTAGTTCATTTCTAAGCTCAATTCCAAGCAATGGTCAACTTAATTTTGGTAAAAGCTCAAAAGTTTATTAGTCCAAATCAGGTCCAATTGATTCTGGGGCCCAAAAGTCCAACTTTTGATACCAAAGTTGTCGCCCATGGGAACAAAAAAGGCCAAGGGAGTTAAAAGTGGTATTAACACTATTCATTATATTTATTATATATTACTACAAATCTTATCACACTTGTGATCATGCCATTTCCTAACCCTTTACAATCACATCAATTTACTACGAAAGATGTAATTTTTTGGGTTGTTAAAGTACTCATCGAAGCGAGTCCAGTAATTAATCATTTGTATTTTGTAAGTTTATTAAAGGATATATATTGATCATGAGTTTTTAAAGCTATTTCATATTCAACGCAAGGATCGAATCATTGACTGCTAATTTAAGGTAAGAGAGACTCTTACCATCTTACCTAGGGGTGTTCAAATGGTTAATCAAATCGAACTAATATTAACCAAACTTTCTAATCTTTTAACCGTTAATTGAATCAAATTTTTTTCAAAAAAAATTAACGAACCAAAATATTTCAGTTAACTCGGTCAGTTAACCAGATAAACCAAATTTTTTTTTTTGTTAAAACATATTAAAAAAAATTATAATGCTCATTTGACCAAATTAACCGAATTAACCAACTAGTAATAACCTAATACATATAATATATAATTATTTATTAAGTTCGGTTAATTCGGTTAATTATCCAATTTCGAACAGAATTAACCGTTAACTGAAATTTCAAAAACCTTTAACCTTCCTCCAACTGAATTATATCGGTTAATCAACCGATAAGCCGAATTAGATCAATTTAATCAATTATTTTGACTTTAATCAAATTTTGAACACCCCTAATTTTACCTAACTCTCCTGATTACCACAAAAACATGTATTTAAACATTTCATATTTATCACATTTGGACATTTTATATATAAGTATTTAATTAATGACTTTGCTTCATGTTGAAGTTGAGACTCTTATTATCTTATCCTTTACTCACTATGCATAGGAGGACGATACATAGGCCTAACTTGTTCCGATAATAAGTTTTCTTTCTATTTCTGTGTTGACAATAGATTGCTTTGTTTATTTGATGATAAAAAATCTTGTATTATCTTATGTAATCCCGCTACAGGAGAATTTAAGATTATTCCTGAATAGAAGCAGAATATTCCATGGTCACATACTTTTTTGCAATGTCTTGAATTTGGATTGGATCCTTTGTCCAATGATTATAAGGTCATCTATATTCGAGAGATTTCAAATGAGAAAAGTCATTCGCATGGACCATATCATTATGCCATTTATAAGATGAAAACTAATTCTTGGAAGGTTTTGAATCATGAAGAATTATAGTTTCCTAAATACCTAAGCCCATTCCCCGATGAAATCAATGCATGTGTAAATGATGTTTGATACTAACATGCCAACTCTAAGATCTTTACATTTTATTTGAGCAATGACGTTTTCAATTGATAGATCGTCCTTGTCATGAAGTATATGAAAGATTGTTTCTTTTACATGATTATATCACAACTTTAAGAGCCTTGCATTTTATTTTAACCTTTAGCATAACATACAGAATGTTGAATATGTCTAATACCTTCAATAACATTAAATACATGTAAACACACAATAATACGCGCGCACAAGCAAAGTAGTATAATAAGTTCCGTGAGAACTTACTTTCTAAACAACAAAATGAGGGAGTGGCACTTCCAATGGTCTTAACTCCAAGAGATTCTCTTTTCCTTTGCTAGAGCCTTCTCTAGCCACCTTATTGTTTTAAATAAACATATAAATATTATAAATACACGTATTCAACATCATGACAATAAAATTTTAATGGCTCAATAACTTATTCAATATGCGCAAGTATGAAATGATATGATATAATGCACAGATAAAAAACACCCTTACCAAAATCGCAACTCTCTCAATAACTTGATACTCTCGTATTAGAACACAAACCCTAAATCATTGGGAAAATGGTTTAAATATAGCTTTTAGGATGAGTTTTGCAAAAAAGGAATGAAAAAAATTGGTGAAGATTTGTAGAAAGATGAGTAGAAAAGAAGAGAAATGAGAAAATGGAAGTTTCTTATCTATTTTAGATATATGAAAGATGATGGCTTCCTATATTCTTCTTTTATCAATTTTAATAAATATCTAATGGTTAACAAGTCAAAATTTAAAAAGTTTGGCCAAAATTGATTTTTTTAGTACAAATGTTTTATGTAGTGTTTCAAAAATCCTCTTATCACCATAATGTCTTATAAATATTAGGATTTATCATCAATATGTCCCAATTATTTAAAATATCCTCGGTAAAATTATTATTTTGCTTAGAGGTGATCATGGGTTGGGTACTCGGCCCACCTGAAAAATTGGAGGGTTCGGGTAAAAATATAGGCCCGAAATATAGGTTTGGACAAAAAAATAAGGCTCATTTGGGTAAAACTTTTTCAGCCTGGGCTCGGGCCAGCCCGAATTATATATTAAATATATTTTATATTTAATCAAATATACTTTTTAAATTTACATATTTTTTATTTTTTTGTTTTAAAATTTTTTATTTAATGAAAAAAGTTAAAAAAATATAATATGAGTCGAGCCGGGCCGGGCTAGGGTTTATCAATTTTCTTTCGGGTAGGGCTTGGACAAATTTTTAGGTCCATATTTTGGGCCGAGCCGGGCTCAGACCTAGAAAACGAGCTTAAAATTTTGTCTGGGCCCGGCCCGACCCATGATCACCTCTAATTTGGCTCTTCAACTCATATTTTTATTTGATTAAATTCGAAACTTTAAAAATATCTTAATGTGCTTTCTGATAACTTCTCAACAATCTAAAATTAATTAGTTCCATAAAAATTAAAAATTTTCACCCACTAAGACCGTTTGTAGAGTCTAAAAAAAATTTACGAATTTCAAATAATTATTCATAGTCATAATACAATAAGCGAAAATATTTGGGATTGTACTTTTTAAGTTTTAAGCCTACAGTAAAATTAAGAGATTGATAAATATAATATAAAGATATAATAAAATATTAAAAAAATTATATAAACTAATTTTTTAAAAAATCAAAAAACGAGAATACCAAATACCCAACCATAAATTAATATTTTTATAACGGTCCAACTGCCAAAATTTTCACTGCGGTGAAACCCACCGACCTTTGTAGTCTCATCTGAAATCTGTAAAAAATAATCGCTATGTGTCTATTTTCAATTGGTGTGCAATATTATCTGATAAATTTGTTTGACGAATCATCTTCTTTCAAGGAGTTAAGTTTTGCTGAATTGACCGCAGCAGATCCCCCACTCTTTCACTGCCTTCTTCCCTCTCTATTTCTTCTTTCTAGAGCCACAAACTCCCTTCGTTTTCCAATAAATAAACAACAACAACAAAAAAAAAAAACCCCCCCCCCCCCCCTTCTCAAAAAATAAAAAATAAAAAAAATCAGAGGATGGCTTTAACAACATCGCTGACAGCGTCGATGTCGGTGACGCCGCTGCGGGAGAGCAGAGTATTGAAAACGACGACGTATAGGAGAAAGCAGCGAGTAAAGCAGCAGCAGCAGCAGCAACCACAACGACGCGTGCAGGCTTTTTTTGGTAACTTTAGTCATTTCGGTGATGTTGTACGTAGAGACATGGATTTCTTGAAGAAAGGAGTTCAAAGAGGAGTGGAGTGGGCGAACGAAACGTTTCGGATTCCTCAGGCTAAGAAAGCCGTTGACGACG
This sequence comes from Gossypium australe, assembly GCA_005393395.2. Lineage (NCBI taxonomy): Eukaryota > Viridiplantae > Streptophyta > Magnoliopsida > Malvales > Malvaceae > Gossypium > Gossypium australe. The sequence continues at coordinate 135,837,504 of CM016623.1, forward strand.
TCGTTTGGCTTCGGAATCTCGAGGATCCTAACTTCTCTCCGCCTGCGAAACCACCGTTGTGGCCTCAACCTTATTATCCAGGTTTTCTTTTCGTTTTTGGCCAAATTAGTAATCAATTAATTAATGAAACCGTTAGTTAAGGAGAAGGGAAAATGAAGTGGGAAGTGAAGAAAGATAGGAGAAATTTTTATTTTATTTTAATTTTTGGCGAGCTAAGAAATTAATTGAACAGTTGAAAATGTTATTTAAGTTTCCATGCTGCTATTCCTTAGATTGAGATAAATGCAGAGAGAGAAGGAAAATGAAGAGAAACTTTTGTTATGCTTTCTCTTGTTTGTTTTTGAAAATGGAGAGAGAAATGAGCGAAGAGAAGATAAAATTTTATTTTGATTTTGATTTTTTATATTTGGTATAATTAGAAACCATACGGAGATAAAATTCAGTTAAAGTTTTTAGTTTTCATTTATCCTAATTTTAGTTATTGATAGTGGAATACGATTATTTTGATAGCACTGTCTGGTATGGATTTGATGATGGCTGATCTTAAAGCATTGGAAGCTTATGTCAGTTATTTCTACTACCAGTCAAAAAAATGGTCAAAGCCACTTCCAGAAGCTTATGATGCGGAAGAAGTAGCTGATTATTTCAGTCACCGGCCCCATGTAGTGGCTCTTCGACTTCTCGAGGTAGTTAAAATGATTGATCAATCGTTTTATGAGCTTCTATTAGGTTTCTACTTCTTCTATTTGTCCTTTACAGAAGTTGTTAAAAAGTAAAGGGTAAAGGAAAAAAGTTAGTTTTGGTTAATCATGAACAAATGATTAAAATGTCTCCTTGATGTTTCAGATGATAAAAATAAAAGATTACAAAACGAGACTTTTATTCTTATATATATCATTCTTTACAATATTTAAAATCACGAATTGTATTTGCCACAGAAATCACAATTTTATTTATAGTTCTTTGAAAATATATTTATCTGTCTGTATCTTAAGATGTGCTTTACATTTTTGCTCCTGGAAGTAAAAACAAGTAGAGCATTTGGAATCAGAATATATTTTATTCTTTTATCTAGAATAATAATGTGTAAATATGTATTACATTGTAACAATTTTCTTTTTTTAATTACGTTTGTAATTCTTTTTTGGATATTGCTTTTACCCCTTATCTAAAAAACAAGGCAACAATAACCAAATGAATTTATAACCAGAGGTGCCTATTAGTTGAAATGCACATGGAGCAGACAAGGCATGATCAGCAAACTTGTTGATAAGATAACATGTATAACTTTATAATTCCTAAATTCTGTTTTGAAGTTGAATCTACTTTCCAAGATTTTCCTTTCTGAGATGAGCTACGTTTATTATATTTTCTGTTCACTTTTATGAGCATCCCTTTGAACATTTAGTTACACCAAGTCTTTTGGGGCTCACGATTTTGTGTTCTGCAAGGTTTTCTCATCCTTTGCCTCTGCTGCAATTAGAATTCGAATGGCTGGGCTCAAAAAGTCCTTAAGACCTGGTTCATCTAAAGATATTGATGAGAACTTATCACAGTACAACTTTGGGATGGTGTTAAAGGAAACAATGCTAAGCCTTGGTCCCACTTTTATCAAAGGTCAGAATGTGGTCTAGTTGAAGCTTGAGCACTTAATTTGCTATTTGCATCCTCTCATAGTTGTTTTTCTTTGAGTTATATGCGGGGCATTTTATTTTTCTCCTGCAGTCACAAGCTTACCAATATGCTAGTTACATGCATTTGCTTGCTGATGCAGTTGGGCAGTCCCTTTCTACAAGACCAGATATTATTGGTCCTGAAATTTCCAAGGTCAGATTGCAGAGAATTTTTTTATCATATATTTCTTGTATCTTATGTGGGAACCTTTAAGCGACTCATTTTGTTTATGTGGTTGCTTCTAACTGTTAGATAATTCACTTTAGCAGGCATCAGTCTATTCATACGTATGTACCATTAATTTCAACATTTTCTTGCTACATTGTCTACTAAATTTAATAAAAAAATTGATTAGCTTTGCATTGTTTTTGTTTTTTAAATTGTTCATAATGAGATTCAAATGCTTTGCATCCTTTTCTTTATTTATTAGATCATTAATGATTATGTTTCAGCCTTCCGAGTTGTGGCTCTTAATTTATGCTTGAATGCGTATTATTAATCTATTACTGGGAGACATGATCTAAATATGAGGTTTCTCATATTCTCCTTGATTTTCTGCATTTTTAGTGAGCATGCCTTGATAATTTGGATTGAATTTATGATGGCAGGCTTTGTCTGAGCTACACGATCAAATACCTCCCTTTCCAAGACCTCTGGCTATGAAAATTATTGAGGAGGAATTAGGTTCTCCTATTGGGTCATTCTTCAGCTACATCTCTGAGCAACCAGTAGCTGCAGCGTCATTTGGTCAGGTGGGCTGTAAATATCACATATCTCATGATATCACTATCTTTTTTATTTCTTTTTCCTTGTACAGGTCACTTCAGTGTTTTTATTGTGGTCTTTTTTTAATTACCTTTTAGGTCTACCGTGGGTGTACACTGGATGGTTCTGATGTTGCTGTGAAAGTGCAACGTCCTAATTTGCGCCATGTGGTAGTGCGAGATGTTTATATTTTACGTCTTGGGGTATATATTGACATCTCTATCAACATCTCTCTATGTGGTTGAGAATTCAATTTCTATTTGAACTTGGTAATTGATAGTTTTTTTTCAGCTCGGGCTTTTGCAAAAGATTGCAAAGAGAAAAAGTGATCCTCGTCTATATGCTGATGAGCTTGGCAAAGGTTTAGTTGGGGAACTTGATTACACTTTGGAGGCTGCTAATGCTTCTCAGTTTCTGGTAATGATAATATTGGAACTTCCGCAAGCATATTGTCACCATAATGAGCTTAGTTATTATAGTTGGCCAAAATTGTCTTCTGTCTGATATTATTAGCCTACTGAGACCTTTTATTGAAAATTGAGTTTAGAGTGAGGATGAATTCTCAGCCATAGGTTAAATTTGGTTGTGGCAGTCATGGATTTTGATTTCTATTATTTTTCCTTAATTCAAATATTTTATGTTTCTATGTACTTGTCTTTGAAAGATGCCCTTTCTTCAATTAACTTGATGTGCCTTTCACAGGATGCTCATTCTCACTTTTCGTTTATGCAAATTCCAAAAGTATTTCAACATTTAACCAGGAAGAGAGTTTTGACAATGGAGTGGATGGTTGGTGAGAGTTCAACTGATTTACTCTCTATTACTACGAGCAGCTCCATCAAGCACGGGTCCAAATATTTAGAGAGGCAGAAAGTTGATGCAAAAAGGCGTCTTCTTGACCTAGTGAGTAGTGATTTACCATTAAACCCTGCATTTAGCATCTGATAGCTTGTATGAAATAGAGTTCTGCTCCTGACCAATCACTTTGTATTTGACCGTGGCCTGTGGCACATGTATAGTCACAATAAGTTTACATTTAGGTGGGTGATTTACTAGAGATCAACTGTGAGTGATATCAATTGTCATATGTCTCTTGTATACAAGTATAATATATATAAAGATTTTAGAGTGATCAACAAGGTGTTGGAATATTCATAAATTTGCAAATAATCTTGCTATATATAGGTGCAAACTGTAATATATATTTGGTTTGTTTACCAAGAAGTTCACACGATAAGAACATTATTTGGATTGGCAGTTGAGAATGTGAGTAAGTAGTGGAGGTCAAAGGTTTGGTTTATGTTTTAAAATTTGAATTTCTTTAATCTGCTGTTTTGAATACATCAGCCACATTTTGGTGTTAAGTCAGTCCTCCTAAATACCTATTAGGCTAATTAGATTGGGATTGCATATTTTACCCTCAAAGTTGGTAACTCTTAAACTGGTTTTCTCTTTTAGCAAAAAAAAATGAAAAAAGGAAGCTCATTGTCTATAATACTTGTATATAGAATGCTATGCCAATATGACCTAGCCTAATTTTATTTGCAATTGGTTGAAATCTTTTGTGCTATAACTATTTTAGGTTAACAAAGGAGTGGAGGCATCACTTACTCAACTCCTTGAAACAGGCATGTTGCATGCTGATCCACATCCTGGAAACTTGTGTTACACGGCATCAGGACGGATAGGGTAAACTTGTGTTGCCTTCTTTGTGTTAGAACTTCTGGTTTTGCTCTACTAATTTTTTGTTTTTAATGATGATTTCTGCGTCAGGTTTGTGGACTTTGGTTTGATTTGTCGAATGGAAAAGAAACATCAATTTGCAATGCTAGCATCCATAGTGCACATAGTAAATGGTGATTGGTCATCCCTTCTTCAAGCTCTGACTGAAATGGATGTTGTAAGGCCAGGAACTAATATCCGACGTGTTACAATGGTATGACATACTTCTTTAATGGCTCTATATACAGACTAAAAATTTGGTCTTGAGCTTAGAGTTTTCTAAGAGACCTACAGTATTTTCTGCTTATTGTTAATGCAGCAAAGCCTAGTTTTTCTTGTTGCTTTTATCATGTGGTAAATGTTGAATTCCTGCCAATAATACTGACCCTGAATCTTGAAAATGGTTCAGGATCTGGAGGATGCCCTTGGGGAGGTAGAATTAAAAGACGGGATTCCTGATATCAAGTTCAGTAGGGTGAGAATCAATATTTCATAATTTCATAATTATGAAATACGACAAATACCTATCATAATTTCATAGCATTAATTCCTTTGCAAATGCTTATTATCAGGCTTTCCTTTTTGACTCCATGCTAGTGCTTTTACATGATTCCCCTCAATGGCCCAGCTAAATTAAAACAGTATTTCTTCTTACTGCTTTATATTTTTAAGTGGTTGATTGTCATATTGGCATTGTTGAAGGTTTTGGGCAAAATATGGTCTGTAGCTCTCAAATATCATTTCCGCATGCCTCCATACTACACGCTAGTCCTACGTTCTCTTGCGTCCTTGGAAGGTAAGTCATTGTGTTTCAGATGTCTTTGTTTTGAGTTGATTCTTTTGATTTATTTATTTATTTAGTGGTAAATTCATTGTTGGTTATTCTTTTTTATTCACCTGGGTTGTAAATTGTAATCTCATGTCTCAACATCATGTTTTGCATGAAGACCACCAAAAGTGGTTAAAGAATGGATAGTTAAAAGTTTGGAAAGAAGCAATGTTTTATAAAGGATTCAGAAGTGCAGTGCATAATTTTGATAATGCTTCAACTTCTATGTGACAAGAAGAATACTGTTATCGTAGTACTTAATCTTTTACTAATTGAACCTCTGGCAGAGGAACCAAGCCTAAGTGTTTGCAATGATTTAAATAACTGATACGGCTTGACTCAAATTTAGTTGGCCGAAGTTTTTGGTGTTCTCTTGTTCAAGATATTTGTGAGAAAAGAGTTCATAGAATATGCTCGGGAAAAGAACTAAAATACCAATCATGGGGGTGATGCCAACAGATTTTCAGTTGTCAAGTGGAGTAGGTGTATATGTATGTAGGTTTTCTGTCACACATATGATACGACTATGCATTTTCTTTCATGTATCATTTCTGACAGTATATCCTATGCATTTTTTTTTCATTGTATATGTTTCTTTAATTGTTTTTCATATCTGATAATCTGTAGTTCATTATTTCTGGTTCTTCTATACCAAGTTTACACGTAAGCATCTCAACTGGTTTTAATTCACCAAGCATTTTCCTGATATTCCTTCAGGTTTGGCAGTAGCTGCAGATCCAAGTTTTAAGACATTTGAGGCAGCTTATCCTTTTGTTGTCCGCAAACTTCTAACTGAAAATTCAGCTGAAACAAGGAAAATTTTACATTCGGTGGTGGTTTAACCCTGTAGTTTATCTATGAATATCATGCATCATTATGAAAGTCTCTATCAGTGGACCTTTTTTCTTTGTAGCTCTGTCAATAGGCCTGAACTGTTAATAATAGTTTTGGTCCCAAGTATTTTTCTGCTACTAATATAAATAAATTTTAGATTTTGCAATGTTCGTTTTCTAAATTAGGTAATAATGTTGAGGAAAAGTAGCTTAAGCTTTCTTGAGTTTATTGCTGTTATGTGTTTGAACTGTAGTCGGATGTGCTTCTGCTTGCACTGTTATCATCCAAAATTTATATTTCCAGAAGGTGAAACTAGTGAAACTATAGTTCGCTCCTAATTTCCAGCACTGTAAAATGCTTCATTTGGTTCTTAGGACCTCTCTGTAGTGGTCACTGCTATATGGGGTACTGAACTATGTTTTCTGTTAGTAACACTAGGCATCATTGGGAGATTCCTGAGTTGATTTTGGGTTCCTTGTCTAATCTATTTGATGTTTTCCCTATACAGGTGGTTTTGAACAGAAAGAAGGAATTTCGGTGGGAGAGGCTGGCACTTTTCATGAGAGTGTGTGCAACTAGGTACGTTCAACTCTCATGGTTTACCTTCTCTTCACATTGTCAATGATCATGTACCCATATTTCTGTTACTGCATCGATCAGATTTAATTACATAGAAGGGGAAGGAAAAACCGTTCATCAAGAATTTAAATGCTTTTACGTCAAAGTCCTGCATGTTCACAGATACTTTCCATGGCATTTCTGTTTGTACTTATAATTATACCAATAGGGGGAAAAAGAGAGGAAGAGTTGTAGATTCCAGAATCTTCTATCTGAATAGACAGCCATGGTGAAATGAACTCAATCCATTTAATGAACATAAAATGTGTACTGTAGAGTTTCAAGACATGTAAGTAGTTCTCAAGGAATTTTGTGTCTAGCAGTAAAATGTAGAAGAGGCTCATCCTTCTATGATTTAAGGAAATGTATGCATTTGGAGCAAGCATTGCTATAGAGATATATATAAGATGGTCATTTACTCTTTATCATGTGCTCTCAGGACAGGCACTCTAATGGTTTCTTTTTTTGGGTGTGTGTGTGATAGCATTTATCTGTTTCAAATTTAGGCTCTAAATATGAAAATTTTCTGCAGAAAGAGTTTGCAGTTGGTGGAAGCTTCAAGTGGTGAAACTTCCCTAGATAATTTACCTAGTAGGACTGATGGTGTGTTTGACGTTGCATATTTGTTGCTAAGGCTTTTACCATCTAAAGACGGTGTGGTACTAAGAAGACTTATAATGACTGCGGTGAGTGCCGTTCAGCTTGATTCCTTTTCTATTTCCACCTTTCCTCCGGAACATAAAAATGGCGTGATATTAGACGACATATAATGACTTACAGGATGGTTGATGGCAACCAAGAATACCAGGGGAGTTTATGACATTGTTAATATGTTGTCTTACCATGTAATTTTGACGTGGAAGCTAGAAATTTTTTTGTTCATTTTGTATTTTAAACTTGTATGTTGGATAAGCAGGATGGAGCTTCATTAGTACGAGCTGCAGTTTCCAAAGAAGCAAAGGCCTTCCGATTCCAACTGTGCAAAATCATTGCTGATATCCTATACCAACGGATGGTAAAAGCTCTTGGGCAACTCGTGCCAGCTAGCCAGTTTAGTTACAAGTTAAGGCTGGCCGGTGGGCATCAGAATACAGAGCTACATCCATCTGCTAGATTATCTACAAGTTCAACCGTCTCTGACTTCCAGTCCCTTTTAAGTGACCGACGACTGAAGCTGATCTTATCCAAGATCCTCAATTCCGCAAGAAAGGAACCAGCATTGATGTTACGGTTTTACTGGGTTTCATTTGTCACATTCATCGCTGCTTCAGCCCTGGCTTTTCATCGGCTTTTAATCTCTTTGTCAGCAGCGTACATTGGCCCAGCATCATTCATTCCCAAAAGATTTGCAATCAGTGCATGAAACTTTAGTAGAACCCTGCAGTTAGCCTATTCTTTTTCCATAAAAAAATTTCAAGCAGCCATAGGTATATGTTTGGGAGACGCTATATGGTATTTCTGGGTTGAGTTTGTCTTCTTTAGTGATATATGTATATAAAATATCACTGTTTAAAAGCTTTGAAAGACATCAAATGGGGAGAATTTAACGCCTTGAGGCCAGCGCTCCTGCAGCGATGTAAACCATATCATGCAATATGAAGGCAGCAGGCAGTCTACGCGACTGTGGATACCTCAAAGCTGACAGGGAACATTTTTGTCTATAGAACTTGTACGTCTAATACCTAAATGTAAGTAGTCAATAACTTTAAGTCTCACCATTCAATTGAATTCATATATATTATTTTACTGTAATTGATAATCTTACCATAGCTCCATTGTACTCGTGAAATTATATATTTTTAAAAACACCAATGTTCGCCATCTCTATATATAGTTTATATCCTGTTCAGTTATCTAGTATATTAACACAAGAAAAAGTTATTTATTATTTATGTAATAAATAACATAAAAAGTAATTGGCAATTTATAACTTATATTAGAAAGACGAGTAAAATTTTAGTAACAAGTAGGACTTTTTCAAAAAAGTAAAAAAAAAAAAAAAAAAACATGAGCAGCCAAAAGAAAGTTAATTTATTGTAACTTATATCATATGTTAAAAACTTGTTAAAAATTTGTTCCTACCGATCATAACATTAGTTGCAAGTTTTACTGAATATGCTTTATTATAATTATCCAAATTCTTAACACAAATTAAAAGATTTAAAAAATAAAAATTTAAGCATGGTGATATACTCCCTTAATTGCATGCAGTTCTTTAATGGCATCTTCGATTATCATGTATCCCGTATGAAGCTTCAATTTAGGTTTTTAGATAGGATACGTACCAAGAGAGAATAAGTTGGTATATTCTTGCTAAAGAGAGAGAGTTTAAATAAAAATATTAGAAAATGTTTACGGAGGTTTTGCCCTTTTCCTTCACCTGAGTTCTTAATTGATTAACAATTTACAATATTTTATCTTTTTTGTAGGTTAAGATAGAACCTCTAATTCAAAGAAAAAAAATTGTGCAAACAAATAAAAATCCTCTAATAAGTAAGTTTTTGAAGAAATAAGTTGTCACAAAAATTCATTTATTTAAAGGTAAACTATTAAAATAGTCACTTTTATTTACTTCATATTATATTTTAGCCACTTACGTTACCGTATTATAATAGTTTAGTCATTAAACCATTAATTGCCGTTAACTGTGTAAATGTAAGTTTACGTGGTACGTTAAATCATCATTTCAAATAAAGATTTTAGGTTAAATTATACAATTGATCCATGTATTTTTTTCATTTTGAGCAATTTAATTTTTTTCTTTCATGTTCTTTTAATTTTTTTTATTTTCCATTCTCTTCTGTTTCTCTATTTGTTTTCTTCATTTCTCCATCTCTTTTAACATAGTTTTTTTATGTTTTCCATTTGTTAAAATTAGTCCCTATACTTTATTTTTTTTGAACCATTTAATTTTTTCTTTTTATTTCTTTATATTCTTTTTCTTCTTCCCCTTTAGTTTTAACAAATGGAAAATATAAAAAAAAAACCCTACATTAAAAGAGATGGAGAAACGATGAAAATAGAGGAAGAAGCAAAAGAGAATGGAAAAAAAAGAAAAAAAAGCATAAAAAAATTAAATCGCTCAAAACAAAAATAATATGGGATCAATTGTATAATTTAACCTAAAATTTTTGTTTGAAATAATGATTTAACGTGCCACATCAGCTTCCTGTTACACCGTTAATGGCAATTAATGGTTCAGTGACTAAAATGTTACAACACGTTAATGTAAGTGACTAAAACATAATATTTCAAACATAAATAACTAAAATGTAACCTGAGTTAAACAAAATTGACTATTTTAATAGTTTACCCTTTGTTTAAAAAATTGTTGTATTGGTCAATTAAATCTTAGCTTAATTGACATCGACATTATTGCCGATGCATAAAGACGACAATTCAAATATGATAAATCGTATCATCCTTCTATTAAAAGGTTGAACGAGACTATAAAAAGTTGTAGCATTATATATATAAAAAAAAACAGATATAATAATAATAATAAATGTGTTTTGATATAAATTTATATTAAAATTTAAGCTGTTTTCCGTAAGCATAACGGCGTTATCTCGCTCCGACCAACAACATTAAGAAAGCCCAAAAATCAAATCAAAGGAAAATAAAATAAACATCTCCTCCTTTTATAGATCACTCCGTTCTTCACTGGAAAAAGATAATCAAACTGCTACAAAAAAATTCTCCACCATGAGCTCTCCGGTAATTTGATCTTTGTTTCTCCAAATTTCTATTCTACATTAACGAAATGAAACATATCCAAAATGAATTAATTTGCTTTTTTCTTTACATTTTTTTTTTAAATTTGAATTTATAGGGAAGTGGAATGTTTAGTGGATTTACAAAGTTATGTAAGGGATTGGCTGTGATATTAATCGGTGGCCACGTTGTGGTTCAGCTTCTTCCTACTTCTGTTACTTACCTTGCTCTTATTCCCGCCAGGTTCTCTTTTTTCATTTTCTTTTATATATATATATATATATATATATATATATATATATTCTCATCAGTTTTATGTCAATTTCATTCTATTTGGCGTCAGAATTTTTGGGTCATGATTTAATATTTGTACCGGTTGCTCTTTACGGCTCGGTTCTAGTTTTAATCAAAAAGTTGATGTTTTGACGAGCTCGTTGGACTGCTTCAAGATTTTGTTATTTGGATGTTTAGATCTGCGTTTGTGAATAGTGTTATCTTTTTCTTGAAATTGGCATGTTATCTTTTGATGGGTTTTTTTCCTTCCTAGTTAAGTGAAATGCATATGCTTTGTACAAATGTTCAAAGGAGGTGTCTTGCTACTTTATTCATTTGAATGCTTAGATCTGGATTTAGGAACTTGAAATAAACTAGTAGTAATCCTTATGTAATGATTTTAGCTTTCTTTTTGAACTTGCTTACTCTTTTCCGGTGAGCAGTTGCTAGTTAAGCAGAATATTTATTGCCTTTTTGGATATTTGAAAAGAATTACATAAGATTTTGATGCCCTGAAGCATAGATCTGGATTTTGGTGCTTTACACAACCTTTAGACACCATTTCTTTTAGCATCCCCATCTGCATAGCTGCTTACTGTGTAATCGGCTTATTTATTTATTTAATGTTTTATATACCCTTGGCTGAAGGGATCGGTTATCAGGATTTGTTATTAGATTTTAGATAAACCAGCACCCTACCTGTTATTTGTTTTGGGATTAAAGCTAGCAATGGTTTTGGCTGAACTGGAAAGATTAATATCAGATCCTGTCAAAAGAATGAGTTTTGCACTTTGAGGTGGGAGATCCGGTTGTAGTGCATCCCATTTGATGTTAGTAAATATTGAAACAAGAGCAACATATTATAAATGGCCTGCTCAGACATTACAATGAATTGCATGCTAGTTGCCATTATGATATGATTTCTTAGCCACTAGATAAGCATGTTCCATGCCAACAATCTCTTGGCCTATTGGCAAGATTATCATGTTGTTTGGTATGAGAGATTGGATTCAATCCCTAGCAACCCCACCACCTACCCCCAATTATAAAAAAAGAAAAAGAAAGAAGATAAAGCATGCTCCTGTATATTGTTGATTAATATATGTTGGAATATTCGTTTTCCTTGAGATGCAATAGAGTAATGCTTTGGATTGCAAGTTTTATTCCAAGGACTTAAACATTTTTTGTCCCGCCTGAAACTTTTTTTGCAGGACTATTCCTTTTGGTTGGAACCTCATAACTGCTGGTTACATTGAACAATCAGTGCATGGGGTATTAACATTTATTTACTCTTTGTTTTACCTAATATTCTTTTTTTTCTTATTAGTCGTTGTAATGGTTACTGATTTCTGCAGGTGGTTGTTAGCACCCTTGGTCTTCTTTTCATGGGGAAGTTGCTTGAGCCTATATGGGGTTCTAAGGAGTTCATGAAGTTCATCTTCATAGTTAACTTTCTGACGTCTGTTTGTGTTTTCATTACTGCTATTGCTTTATACTACCTAACAATGCAGGAAAAGTACCTGTGAGTACTTTGATCTTCCTATGTCTTTAAGAGAATTTAATTCTGTTTATTTCTTCTTCTTCTGCCCCTCCCTCTTCTGCTTGTTCTTTTTTTCCACTAGTCTTTTCAGTCAAATGTTTGAGAAACAAAAGAGAGTGAATTTATAAAATTGAAGTACCCTTTCTCATGTTCTTCTCTGACTGAATAGTAGAAATGTTGACTTATTATGCAAAATTTGATCTAATATATTATGTTGATAATTCTTAGTTACATGCCTCTTTCTGGCTTCCATGGGGTGCTGGCAGGCTTCTTGGTTGGCATCAAGCAAATGGTACCTGACCAAGAGCTATATCTCCTAAAAATCAAAGTAAAGGTAAAGATTTATGTTGCGAGGTCATTTAAGTCTATTTGGCATAAAACTCTTTCTAGCTGGGAATTCCCCCTTCACACCTTTTATGATGCTTCCTATGCCATGCAGTGGTTGCCATCACTTATGCTATTGCTTTCAATTGCCATAAGTTTCTTCACCCCAGAGTCTGCAACATATCTTCCAACTTTGATATTTGGGACATATATTGGCTGGATTTACCTCAGGTACCTGCAGAGAAAACCAGAATCAAAGCTTAGGGGAGATCCAAGTGAAGATTTTGCATTCTCCACATTCTTCCCTGAATTTCTCAGGTATTGTTCAGTTTCCTTTTAGCCTATGAAATGACCAGTTCATTTCTCTCTCCCCCCCCCCCTTTTTTTTTTCTCTCTCAAGTATTTCTCCAAGATTTACAGGCCAATCATTGATCCCATTGCATCAATATTTCACCGGATGCTTTGTGGGAAATCTGAAGCTGCATCAAATCCTCAGGGTTATACATTGGGAGGTGCACCATTACTTGGTTCTGACCCCATTGAGGCATCTAGGAGACGGTACCTTTTTCACTCTTTTAATATGTAGAGAAAATGGTTTTCATAAATGTATTCATCATAGGATGGGGAAGGCTATCAATGCAAAATTTGTAGAATAAACTTGGCCAGTTGGCCTTGTCCTTGAAGTTGGATAATTTAGGAATAAGAATTATAAGGAAGAAAATTGCTGGTTACATGCTAAACTTGCCTTAGCTTTGCAACAAATCTAAAGACCGAATACTTGAACCTCACCCAGGTTGCATAATTTGATGTATTCTCTATCACTATTGGGAAAAAAGGAAGTGTTTTGTATTTTCTAGAGAGCTTACCCGGCACACATTGCATAAGATGTCTATAGTTGCTAATAATTTGCTTTTATTGTGAACTAAACAATATGTCACCTTGCAGAGAAAGAGGGGCTAGAGCGCTGGAGGAGAGATTGGCAGCTGAGAAATTGGCTGCCGGACGTGATTCAGAAGAGCCACACATAGATGGAAATGATCGTGTTTGATTGCTAAGAAAGTCCATCGTCATCGATACCCATCAAGGCTTATGCACAATCATCCATATGTGCTGTTGCAGCATATATATAGATTAGAAATGAAAAGATTCCAGAGCATGTTGTTACCCTTACAGTATAACATAGGCGAAATTCATTCTTTTTTTTTTCTTTTTCTTTTTTTTCACTTTCTTATGTTCCTATTTGTTGATTGCTTGTACAACTGCACTTTGTCCTCATTGTGAACCTCCTTTTTCAATGTAGAATTTCTCTTTTTTTCTTCTTATTATGGTCGGAATAATACATACCCTAAATAAAACATGTGACAGTCATTTATGAAGTATCTTAAGTATTATTCAAACAGATTCGAAACTGTAAAAGAAAAGCAAATACAAAATGCTATAAAGAATAAAATGAACTTAGTATATTGAACTAACAAATTTTGAAAAAACTTCTTCGTCTACATACATGAACAAAGGAAGAGTTCAATCTCTCTGTTCTTTTGTTTCCTTGTTTCCCAAGTTTTTAAGTTTCCCTGTATGCTGGCTTCAGTTCAAATGCATGTAACATGTACAGAAAAAAATGGCAGAAGTTAGGAGCATTGTCCCTTTCATCCGAGCTGATCTTCATTGGGTCGATTAATTTTTTGTGAACGAGAAATCAGATGGAATGATGTCAATCTCGAGTTGTGTTCGAATTGTTTGAGGTGTCTCAGCATCCATTTGTGAAGAGCCAGACTCTTGAACTGTCCTATCTACATCCCTCATTTCTATCTGTGTTCTATCATGAATAGGGTCATTGATTTCGTGACTGTGTAGTGGAGAATGGAACAACCCTAGATCCCAGTGATCAACCGAATGTCCTGAAGATATACCATAGGTTTCGGATCTTTGAAGATGTTTATGCAGAATATGAACCGGTGACATCCCATGAGTCGGAGTTGCCGGCCTGCTCGAAAATGGTGTCGTATTCTCGGAATGTAGTAGCCTGCTTTGTTTAGTGTGTTTCTTTGCTGTATGATGCCAGTTTTTGAGTGCAGCTGCCACTCTATCATTAAAGATAGTTGGTCTCATATTAGTTCCCATCTGTAAACAAAACAAAACAAAGCAGACAAATTTAGTATCATTTTTCACTGTTATAAACTCGACTTCGAGCTAGATTTTGATTCTTTTTGGATCAAATATTGGTTTTGCATCATGGTCTTAACTTGTTCCAGGCTTATCATAGATCAGAATGTGAGAACTGCAGAAGATTTTAAAAGTTTCTATTATTTATATCTTACCTGAGTCACCAAAGCATAGAGTGGAAGAGTCACATAACTGCAAAGGAACTGTATGATAACCCTGAAAAAGTTGCAAATTTTGCATTTTATGAGAAAAGTTTTCACTTTGTTAAATCAAAATGTTGGCCTAAGAAGTTGCATGAACTCACCCCATTGAGACTCTAATGATGACATCTTCAATATGTTCATGGTAGCAAGATCTTATCGTAAATTCATACTGAAATTTGATGAAAAAAGGACTTATTAGATAAGGTGATCAAACAATTGCATATGAAACACGCAACAGAAAGGAAAGAACTACAAGGAATAGGATTGTTTACCGTGCTCCACACGAAAAAGGCCAGTTGAAATGCATTCTGGATATGAAATCAAGGATCAATGTACAAGCATTAGCACAAGTGATGACAATGATGATTGGTTTAATGTTGGTAGATTAAAGGAAAATTACCGTAAAAAGAACGACGTGAATGAGAAAAAGAAGGAAGCGTGGGCGTCCAAACCAGAAGAGGTCATCGCCTGGTTGAACCACGGGTGCACCCTTGACTACATCTCCTCTATCTTGAATCCTCAACCCCATTTTGGTTATGATCACTTGTAGCTTGGCTCCAACCATTAGGATTATCTGCAAAGACCCAATTGAGGATCTAAGATTAATTTGCTCATAATCCCAAACCAGAAATACATGTACAAATGAATCAAACATGCTATTGTACTTACAATTAAGGGGATAAAAGGTAGCCATAAATATGAATACCATCCTGTTGATGAAGAGCAAATTGATCATTAATCATTAGTAAGCTCAAAAAAATCCATCACTATGTTCATATGATGACACTATTGAACTCAATTCTTTATGAATATGATGAGATACTTACCATGTGTATAGGCAAGCAGGAACAAGACAGCAATGAACCAGATGATTGGACTGCAAACACAATCATTAACTTAGTATCGTAAAATTTTAACTAATAAAATTGAAGAACTCTTGGTTAGCTTGAGACTACCAACCTGATCCCTACAACAACTTTAAAATCATCCTCTAATGATCTCTTGATGTATTTCTGGAAATCGAATTTCGTTTCGTTTCCAGGTGCCAAATGTGCCTGAAAGCATTGCAGATTGAAGTTTCAATTAGAAACAAGAAAATAAGAACAATAAAATAGCATAAAACTCCATAGAAATCCATGGCTTAGCTTACCATTATAAATCCATGCCTCAATGTCAGGTAATCAACCTTTGTGACTGACCCAAGGAATTGTCTAAAGAAACAGACCTATAAATAAAGAATCAAATCAGAATTCATAACCATAAAATGTCTCCTAAAGAAAAAGAATCCCGTGCTATAAATTCAATGGTTGTTGGACTTCTTTTACAGAAGGGACTAAGATTTTTCATTTTTCTTGAAATACTCGAGTTTTTTCGTAGAAGTCAGGCCCTCCAAATATATGAAAAAAAAGTTCAAATGTTCATCTGATTGTACTTACAATCCAAAGAGTTAAGGTAGAACGGCTCCAAAAGCTCAGATGCCTGCGCCCAAATGAAGTGTCCCTTGCAAATCTGAACCTCTCTGGGTCTGCATTAAATAAAGTAAATGAATAAACATATGGTCAACGCGTATCTAGCTAAACATAAGCACGAAGATACGATCTTCCACATACAAACATACATACCATTGTAGAATTGGTATTCAATTGTCTTTGTCTCATTTTCCCAGGCCTTCCATTTCCTCATCTGCAGTTCAAAGCCATTATTAAAGAAGGGGAAAACAGGCAGAATAAAGAGACAGAAAATCAGTGAAAGTAATTTTTTTTTTCTTCATTTAGTTACCTTAGTTCTTCCCAAAGCATAGATTATGATACAGTAAAGAATGTGACAAACTGCCAACACAAAGATTAATATATGGAGCTGATGGATACCATAAGCTGAAACAAATGCAACTTTACCCTGAAAAAATATATATACTTCTCAGTCTAAATGAACAGTTTATATGAATAAACTATGAAATATGCATAGATTAAAGCTAAACAATCTTGCCTGTTCTGCACATTTGTCAGATTTGGTTGCAAGACTGCGTCTAGGAATATAAAAACTATCATCGTCAGAGAATTCAACAAGCTTTCTACCAGAGGATTTTTCAGAATATTTTTCAGCCTCAGTTTTCTTATTGCATGGATGCCAAGTGTTTGCTACATGTGCTGGAATGCAAATTTCAGATATGGGACCTTGAAGGACTGTCAGAAGCAATGATATGAATCCCATGAGCATAAGCTCTACACAAAAAGAAAAAGAAACACTGTTAGTTTTTTTAATTAAGATTAAAGAAACGGAAATAGTGTTAAATTACCTGCTTTAACCTTCTCAAGTGCTTCATAAAGAGATGTCTTGTGCCTTTTCTTGAACCACTGTGTGAAGGGTGAAACAATGTAATGTTATATAATCAAACATACAACCATGTCAAGGGAGTAATGTCTGAAAATCAAAATGTATAGAAGAAAAAAGAAGAAAGAAAGAACAAACCTTGCCTACAATGTGAATGGCATGTTCAATGAAGATTGAAATAACAACCAAAACAAAACACACCACAGCAACAGCCCATGTTGGTGTCTCCTCTAATGAACGTGCTTTATAGTCATTCGCCATTGATATTATAAAAGCTTGCAATGCTTTTGCAACTATATATATACACGTACTTATCAACAACAAAAGGAGAAAAAGGGAAAAGCTCTTCTTCTGGAATTGCTTTTGTTGTTATTTGTTTAAAGCTTTGATCCAAAAAGAAAGTGATGTAAGTAATAAAGAAGGCAAAAGAAGGTGTACTGAGAGAAAGTTGTAAGAAGAAGTGATGTAAAGGTGCTGTTTATATAATAGCTTTGAGTTTCAGAGAATAATTACAAAGAGAGATGACTTTTTCAAAGAGAGGGCCTCGTTGACTCATGAGAGTCCCACCGTTTAGCCATGGCTTGTTGACCGATAACTAACTGCAATGGAGACGAAACCAGATAAATTAATTGAAGAATTGAAATACAATTTTATTATTATACTAATATATAATTTTATAAAAATTTAAAAAAATTAAATAATAAAATTTCCATTTTTAAAAGAAGAAAAATTACAAATGAGGCTTCAATTAATTAAATAGGAGGATAAACACGCTTCAGTACGCTCAAACTCATATCCTTTTGCACTGACAACAATGTTAATACCAACCGAGAGTTAGGACTCAACCGACTATAATTTTCTAAAACAATGGGAAGATTTGGCTAAGGTTAATACTTATTTATTTATTTTGATGAAATATTAATTCAAACCATAATACATTTTTTTGAAAAAAATAATCTCATTATAAGATTTAATTATATCAGCTCTTTTTCACAAAATATTTAGAACTAACTATAGTCCATACTCAACCCATAAATAGGAAGATAATACACTTCAACGCATTTGAACCCATGTTTTCCTATATTAGCAATAATACCCATGCTAATCGAGTTAACACTAAATTGACCAAACCATGATATAGTTACTTTTAAACAATTTTTTTTTTAAAAAAAATTTGGCTTAATAATATTTACAAATACTAGTTAATTTTTTTAGTTATCATTTTAAAAAGACATAATGTCAAATTTAGCTGTTGATATTTACATCTTTTATTAATTTGGCTCTTATTCTTTTTTTAGCTAAATTTGGCCCTTGACTTTTAGAAAATCAATTTGGTTATCAACCTTTTAAAAAGAGTTAAATTATTTTTTTAATAGAAGTATTAATTAAAACATTGAATTTTTAAACATGATAGCTCGAATGGCAATTCACATTTACTCCATGTTAATTTTTTGGAACTTTTATGAACTTTTTATAATTTTTGAATTTTAAATAATTTTATTTTTATATTTTTCAAAATTATTTATTGATATAGCATATAAGACAAATAGTGTCATGTCAATATTAAAGTACATGTAGATTATCATGCAGATTGCCACACAAACATCGTCAAAAAATTATTGATTTAATCAACATTTTCATTAAAAAAATTATTAGACTCTTTTTTGAAAAATTAAAGATACTCAAAAAAATTAAGAGATAAATTAATAAAAGATGTGCTAAAATTCAAAATAAAAGTAAGGTTTGACATTTTAAGTCAAAAGACATTAGCGCGTGAGGTGTGGCAAAAACGACAAACCTCCCACTGGTTTTTTTTTTTTTCATGATAAAATAAATAAAAATAAAAATGCATTATATACTAAGGTCTTCCATTTTTGGCTTTAACCACAACCAATGAATTTTCTAGCAATTTATTGGTGAAGTGTTATATATATATTGCTAGGTCAACAAAAAAATTCAAAGAAATTTTAATAAGATATATTAATTTTAGTGAATGAGTTTATCTTTCATTGTTTTGGATACTAAGAGTAGATTTAATTAAAGGTAAGCGTTGGATTGAATTAAGTCGAATTGAGTGAAAAGGTCTTTAATTAATCGAGTTGATGAGTCCTATTTTATCATCCTAACTCGATTCGAAATTTTATCGAATCGAGTCCAGTGAAATTGTTCGAGTTAAATTAAAAAATTAAACATGTTAAATTAAAATCTTTTTACAGTATAATTAATTCCATTAGCACATAAATTTGAAACCATATATATTTGAAAACTTTTTCAAAGAAAAATAAAAAAAATACTTTAGTACGATAAAATTTAATCTTTAATTAACTTATTTAAGTTTTCAAAATTATTATTCTAGACTTTTTTTTTTAATTTTAACTTTATATTTTTTAGATTTTTTGAATTTTTTATAATTTTAAAAAAATATAAATTTTTAGATTTTTTATAAATATTTTGAATTTTAAAAAATCATTTTGAATTTTTGAAAATTATTTTGAATTATTTTGTAATTTTTGTTGAGAGGGAGACCAATTTGCTCATTTTCAAATTTGACAGGGACCAAAAGGGTATTTACACCAATCTGCTATTTGAATTATTTGAATTATTCGAATTATAAAATTAACTCGATTTGAACTCAAAACTCGAATTACTTATTCGAGTTGACTCGATTTACAAATTTTATTTTTATTTTTTTAATCAAATCGAATTTTGTTCACTACTAATTCTAATAAGTTTACTATTGTATTAATATAAAAATAATTGATCCAAAAATGAAGATCCTAAAACTGTGGATAGATGTAGTCACTAGGTTAAGTATTTATGCTTTTATATATTAGTGATGAACATGTAGCACCTGTCCGATTGCTCCAAAGACTACTTCAAAGAGTATAAAATAATAATAATAATAATAATTATTAAATTTATATGGAATTAGAAAGGGAAATTCAATTGGTTCACTTCGATTTGGCAGGTGACAACCTTAATGACTTCATACTTCATAATTATTATTTTTTAATGATTCTATTGAAATTAATCTCACATTCTTGCATCAAGTGTTGTTATTTTAAGAATTTTAGTAAATATGTAGTTTTGTTTTTTATTTATTTTGGGTGGTTAATTATTGAATTAATTATTCAATTATTGATTTAATTACTTAATTTAGTGCTTTATTTTTTTTTTTTTTTGAAATTTTAGTCATGATCAAACCGTAACAATTAAATTCGTTGGATAAAATTCTACTATTAGTCTTATGTTGGGTTTAAATGGTGAATTGAGTCATTATCATTCAATTTGTTCATCTTTAGCCTTATACTTTTTTAATTTTGAAATTTCAATAATGGCTTAAGGCTAACTAAATCTATTAGCTAAAATAATATTTATTTTTTATTATAATGTGGAAATAAAAAACTAACATGACATTATATATGTAATAATATATTTGCTATATAAAATTTTGGAAGTAGCAAAATTTAATTTAAAGAAATTAATGGTTACTGCTTCACACATGATTGAAAATTTAAAATTCAAAGAAATGTATAAGCTGGAATGATAAAAAATAGAATATAATACTAAATCTACAATTTGTGTATACTATAAAACTATATAAGTAACTATTTAATAAAATAATTAAATGATAATTAAATAATCCTTAACACATAATTACAAGCATCAACTGTTAAATGCATTAAAACCCAACTTCAAAAATAAATATTCGATATGGAATAAGATTATTATTTTATACCCAAATTTTTTAATTCTACAAGGGAGAGTTAGAAGTTGTCACAATTTATGTGTTATGTTAGAGTTGTGTGATTCAAATCCCGGCCTTAAAAGTTTGAGGTGCAGCTTACTTGTTAAAAAACTAAAATAGAGAGGCAAAATTAAGGATTTATGGGTATGAACCTTGCCGCACATGTTGAATCAACCTAGGGCTATACTTCTTTTATTAGACATTGATTATAAAAGGGTTGTTTAACCCTTAAAACGTGTGTAGAATAAAACCTTTTGTATTATGTTTTTCAGAATTAGTGAATTTCTCCTCCTCAACCCGTGGTTTTTCTAGATAAGGGTTTTCCACGTAAAATCTACATGTTCTTATTTTTCTTTCTTATTGCTTTGCGATCATTCCTACTGCTATTACCCATGTATAATATAACAAACTACTATCAGAGCTTTTGAGTTGCTTGTCTCGATTACAGTAATGGCAACATTGAAGTATGATATTTCGTTGTTGGATCACAATACTAGATTTTCATTGTGGCAGGTAAAAATGCAGGCAATTCTCATGCAGATTAATTTGGATGATGCCCTACTAGGGTTAGATAAGATGCCTTCGACATTGACGCTTGCAGAAAAGCAGCGTAAGGATCGAAAAGCCCTATTGCAATTACATATGCATCTGTCGAATGAAATTTTACAGGACGTGTTGAAGGAGAAGACCGTCGTTGTGTTTTGGTTGAAGCTGGAGCAACTATGCATGTCAAAAACCCTAACTAGAAAGTTACATCTGAAGTAGTGTATTTATTCTCATTATTTGGAAGAAGGTACGTATTTGGTAGAATACTTAACTGTCTTTAAAGAAATTGTCTCGAACCTAGAGGCTATGAAGGTTCAGTATGATAAAAAGGATTTAGGGTTAATTTTGCTTTGTTCGTTGCCCCTTATTATTCAACCTTTAGAGATACAATTTTATATAGTGACGGATCTTTCACAGTTGATAAAGTTCATGATTTCTTAGCCTTGTATGACAAAATGAAACTTCTTGTAGCTGGATCCAACTCATAGGGAGAGGATCCCATTGTTTGTGAGAGACAAGAACGAAATACTGGTGATAATTGTAGGAGGACGCAGGAAAGAAACCTTGGCAGTAAAGTTAAGGGTAGATCGAAATCTTCAAATAGAGGTAAAACTTGTAATTTTTGCAAAAAAGAAAGGGCACATTAAGTTTGAGTGCTATAAATTGCAGAATAAGATCAAAAGGAAGACTGTGAATCAAAAAGGAAAACAACCAAAAAAATCCGATGAAGCTAATGTAGTACAAGACTACAGTGATGGTGAACTCCTAGTTGCTTCTGTTGACAACTCCAAAGTAAGTGATGAGTGGATCCTCGATTGTAGTTGCACTTTTCATATGAGTCCCAACCGGGATTAGTTTACAACATATGAAACTGTGTCTAAAGGTGTTGTTTTAATGGGAAATAATGTTTCATGTAGAATTATAGGTATTGACACAATCAAAATTAAGATATTCAATGGAGTCATCAGAACACTTGGTGACATATGACATGTACCAGAATTGGCGAGAAATTTGATTTCGTTTAGTAATCTTGATTCAAAAGGGTACAAGTACAAAGCTGAAAGTGGATTCTAAAGATTAGCAAGGGTTCTCTTGTCGTGATGAAAGGGCAAAGAAAAACTGCCAAGTTATATGTTTTGCAGGGTTTAACAGTTATAGGTGATGCAGTTGTTGCTTCCTCTTTCTAGTTAGATGATGATGTTACTAGACTTTGGCATATGCGTCTAGGGCATATAAGTGAGAATGGCATGACAGAATTAAGAAAAAGAGGACTTATTGATGGACAAGGCACATGCAAACTGAAGTTTTGTGAGCGTTGCATTTTTGGGAAGCAAAAGAGAGTTTGATTCACCAGAGGAGTTCATAACACGAAGGGAACGCTAGATTATATTCATTTTGATCTCTAGAGGCCATCTAGAATGTCTTTTAGGGGTGGCGTTAATTACATACTGATAATCATTGATGATTTTTTCCAAAAAAGTTTAGGCATTATTCCTGAAATAGAAAAGTGATATGTTACCCATATTTAAGGATTAGAAGACTATGATCGAAAAGTAAATAGGAAAATATATAAAACACCTCCGCACAAATAATGGCTTGAAATTTTGTTCTAATGAGTTTAATGAATTGTGCAAATTAGAAGAGATTGTGAGACACTTGATAGTTCGTCGTACTCCACAGTAAAACAGCATTGCAGAACGGATGAATAGAACAATAATGGAAAAGGTTCGATGCATGTTGTCGAATAATCGTCTACCAAAGTTGTTTTGGGCTGAAGTGGGCTTTACAACATGTTTACTGATTAATCGGTCTTCGTCCATTGCTATTGAGAAAAAGACTCCACAAGAGGTATGTCTAGTACTCCTACTAATTATTCTAATTTGAAGATTTTTGGGTGTCTCGCGTATGCTCGTGTTGGTAAAGGTAAATTGGAGCCTAGATCTATTAAGTGAATTTTTCTTAGATATAAGGTTGGTGAGGGTATAAGTTATGGTGTCCTGAAACTAGAAAAGTTATAATTAGTAGAGATGTTATTTTTATTGAGACTGCTAGGCTGCATAACTTACCTCTTAAAGAATCTTTTGAAAAAGACCAGCAGAGATCAAACACACATGTGGAGCAGGTGGAGCTTCAAATATATTCAAGATCTACAACATAGTCTACTCCTCAGGTTAGTACAAAAACTCAGAGTAGAGTTGTTCCTTTACCACAATCAACTCCATAATATTCTATTGCCAAAAACAAAGCTAGAAGAGAAATTAAACATCCAAAGAGATTTGCTGAGGTTGATTTAGTTGTTTATGCTTTAAATGTGGCTGAAGATATAGATGCAAATCAAGAGTCATCTACTTATTCTGAGGTAGATAGTTGTGAAGATTCAAGCAAGTGGATGATTGTTATGAAATAAGAGATGGAATCACTTAATAATAGTACATAGAACCTGGTAAAGCTTTCTAAGGGTAAAAATGTTGTTCGTTGTAAATGAGTGTTCAAGAAGAAAGAAGGGACTCTAGGAGTTGAGGAACCTAGGTATAAAGTAAGATTGGTTGCAAATGGTTACAGTCATATTCCAAGTGTATACTTCACAGGTGTGTTTTCTCCAGTTGTTAAGCATAGTTCGATTTGAACATTGCTTGGTATTGTTGCCATGTATGATTTGGAGCTTGAGCAGTTAGGTGTGTGATACGGTCCCGGTCTCAAGATGAAATCGAGATGTATGTCTAGTTGCCCAGTCGTAAACAAGAGATATGAAAATTGGAAAATAAGTTTTGATTTAAGGCTTAAGAAACAAGTAAGAACCAATACCGAAGGGTATCGACCCAAATTACTTATTCTGTTCTTAAGGCTGGATTTTTTGGATGGATATCAGACCTCGACCCACTATCGGAGATACGATAGGAACCTCGGTATTTAGAAGGTGATCAAAAGAATAGGTTGACGCCACTAGCTCACTAGATAAGCCAACAAATCCTTAAAACGAAATTGGAGAAAGTCTCTTACAATTTAGACAGAGTTTCGATGTCATTTTTTTTTCAAAAAAAAAAGTCCTTACAACAGACAAATTTCGGATATTTATAAGGCTCCCAAATTAACATACAAGCCATGATATTTAGCCTAAGTTTCTAAGTAATTTTCCTCCTTGGAATCGTGCAAGCTCTGCCAAGTCCCATCCTTGGCCACTAAAACATTCCCCCCCATGGGTAACAAACCAGCATGGGCTTAAGCCGTTTCACTTCCTAAAGATGGTCAACGTTGGAGGGAACAAACACCATCACTTAATGTTGAGGGAATTTCCAACATGCTCCAACAAGGTGGTGAAATTCGGAACAAAAGGGGGTGCACGCATGGGCAAGAGAGAGCAAGCCTTGTCTCCCTTGGCATTCCCCAAACAAGACCCCAACAAGGCATCCTTTTCGGTCAAAAAGTGTAACACTTTTAAGGCCACTTTTGCTGAACACAAGATGGAAACAAACGGCTCAAAAAGTGTGCCAATTAAGCTTTCAATGTTGTCCAAAAACGTGCTCCAACATTTGCCTAGAATACAACATTTTCAAGCCCCCATGCCATCCTTGAAGTTCTTACCACGTGTGAAAACATTGAGCCATGCAAAAATCTTTTAATATTCATCCTAGAAACATGGAATAAAGAAATTTCAAGCCCCCATGCTGTCCTTGAAGTCCTCTCCACGCATGAGTCATTGAGCCATGCAAAAACCCTTTTAAAATTCGGCCTAGGGAGTGTAAAACGGGGCTTTTTCAAGTCCCAATACCAGCCCCTTGAAAACCGAATGTCCTTGCTTCTCCTAGGTGCCTAGAAAACGTGGAAAGCATGCCCCTTGCATGGAGACACAATGGGGGACAAACCAGCAACATTTGGCACATTTAATCATGTTTTGTTGTTCACGAAAAAGGGACATTGGAAGCCGAAACGTCCAACCATAACCTTGTTGCCGTCCCATGCTTGCTTGGACCTTTGTGCCACCCCATGCTAGCTTGGATAGACTCCAAAGCATCTTGGAAATAGGAAGCAACTAATTGATTCCCTTTTGGGAATTTGAAACGTCACTTAAAAGGGTGAGAATGTCTCCCACGCATGTGACAACATGACTTGGGAATTGATTGCTGCTGGTTGTCTTTTATTAATGCTCTTGGGGAATTAAAAATTCAGCCCCCTTTGTCTCTAAAAGAGGTGGCCGGCCATAGCTAAACCATTGTCCAAGAAAGTTGCCTACAAATAGAAAATTCGGCCATTAGTGTCTAGGAATCAAAACAAGTTAAAACATGTGTCTTAATTGGGCAAATTTAAAAGGAGGGTTGACCAATATTCATATTAAATTTGTCCAATTAATGGGGTAGTCGTCCAACCACTAATTTAGGGCCTATTTTAATTATATTAGCTACTACTTAATAACTAAGTAATTATCTAAATTAAAGTTACTACTTGCAAGGATCATGACTTAATTAAACTCATTTAAATCGACAAAATTTATTTAATTAGTTTCATCTAATTAATTACTAGGACCGAATGGCCATATGATTTTCTTCCGGAACGTGAGCTCGTAGAAGCATGTAACTCGGAGTTAAAATATCGAGTGAGCTAGTTTTCGCATCGTTCCACGCTTGTTGGATTAAAACTCCGATTGCCCTTTTAAATTGTTCCGCACGAGCCCTCGTAATCGGTCCTTGGGGTAACACCATCGGGTCTCGGCTCGAGCTCGGCTCATGATGGGGCGTGCCCGTATCATCCTCCCCCTCTTGAAAATGACTTGTCCTCAAGTCAGGGTCTGCATCAAACGGAGTTAAATCAGCAACATTAAAACTAGCACTGATATTATATTCACCAGGCAAATCGAGTTTGTATGAGTTCTCATTAATTCGCTCGAGGACTTAGAAAGGTCCATCTCCCCTCGGTGATAATTTATTTAGTCGTCGAGCTGGAAATCGCTCTTTTCGCATATGCACCCAGACCCAGTCTCCCGGTTCAAACACAATTTGTTTTCGTCCTTTGTTGGCTTTTTGGGTATATTGCTCAGTTCTTGCCTCGATGTTCTCGCGCACCTTTTTATGCAGTTCTTTGACATAGTCCGCTTTCTTCCTAGCATCAGGATGGATAAACTTATCAGAAGGTAATGGTAATAGATCAAGAGGGGTGAGAGGATTAAACCCGTAAACTGTCTCGAAGGGAGAAAATTTAGTCGCAGAATGAACAGCTCGATTGTAAGCAAACTTGACATGGGGCAGGCATTCCTCCCACGTTTTAAGATTCTTTCGCACCAATGCTCGAAGTAAGGTCGATAGGACTCGGTTCACCACTTCGGTTTGTCCATCCGTCTGAGGATGACAAGTGGTCGAGAACATTAACTTCGTTTCTAGCTTCCCCCACAAAGTCCGCCAGAAATGACTTAAAAATTTTACGTCTCGATCAGATACGATTGTTCTCGAGATCCCATGTAGATGCACAACTTCCCTAAAAAATAAATTTGCAATGTGCACAGCATCATCAGTCTTAGTACAAGGAATAAAATGAGACATTTTAGAAAATCGATCAACGACGACAAAGATCGAGTCCTTCCCTGTTTTGGATCTTGGTAAGCCGAGGATGAAGTCCATAGAAACATCGGTCCATGGAGTGTTCGGAATTGGAAGTGGCGTGTATAGACCATGAGGCTGGACTCGTGACTTCGCTCGTTTACAAGCTATACAACGCTCGCATAGATGTTCAACATTCTTTCGCATTCCCGGCCAAAAAAAATGTTCTTGTAGAGTTGACATTGTTTTGTCTCGTCCAAAGTGACCCATAAGGCCACCACTATGGGCCTCTAACACGAGCAGCTCTCGAATAGAGCCGTGCGGTATGCATAGCTTATTTTTCTTGAAGAGAAATCTTTCACCTATAAAACTTATCAAAGGCTCCATTTTCGCAGGCATTATAGATAGTCCCAAAGTCAACATCACCAATATACAAATCTTTTATATGATGGAAACCAAGTAATTTGGAATCAAGAGAATTCAATAGAGTATACCTTCGTGATAACGCATCCGCTACAACATTTTCCTTACCCTTCTTATACTTGATTACGTATGGAAATGATTCTAAATACTCTATCCATTTCGCATGTCGTTTGTTGAGCTTATGTTGACCTTTGATGTACTTGAGTGCTTCGTGATCTGAATGGATTACAAACTCTTTCGGCCTCAAGTAGTGTTGCCATGTTTCAAGTGACCTTATGAGGGCGTACATTTCCTTGTCGTACACGGGATAATTAAGCATAGCTCCATTTAATTTTTCACTAAAGTACGCCACCGGTCTTCCATTCTGAGTTAGTACGGCTCCGATCCCTACACCTGAAGCATCACATTCAATTTCAAAGGTTTTAGAAAAATCAGGAAGGGATAACAATGGGGCTTTAACAAGACACTCTTTAATTGCATTAAAAGACCGTTCTTGTTCTTCAGCCCAATGGAAAGCTGAATTTTTCTTAATCACACTCGTTAAAGGAGCAGCTATTGTGCTGAAATTGGGTACAAATCGGCGATAGAAGCTAGCCAACCCATGAAAGCTTCGTACTTGGGTGATCGTCGTAGGACGTGGCCATTCCCGAATGGCTCGAACCTTTTCTTGGTCTACCTCTAGGCCATTTGCACTCACGACATATCCTAAGAAAACAACCTTGTCAGTACAAAAAGAACATTTCTTGAGATTAGCGTACAATATCTCTTTTCGTAATGTTTCTAGGATCGCGCGTAGATGTTGGACATGTTCCTCCAACGATTTACTGTACACTAAGATATCATCAAAATAAACAACACATGATTTTCCAATAAAAGCTCGTAAAACATGATTCATAAGACGCGTAAAAGTACTTGGAGCGTTTGTAAGGCCGAATGGCATTACCAACCATTCGTACAAACCTAGCTTCGTTTTGAAAGCTGTTTTCCACTCATCGCCCTCGCGCATTCGTATTTGATGATATCCACTTTTGAGGTCAATTTTTGTGAAAATTTTTGCTCCACTTAACTCATCAAGCATGTCATCAAGGCGGGGTATCGGGTGTCGATACTTAACGGTAATTTTGTTTATGGCGCGACAGTCAACACACATGCGCCATGAGCCATCCTTCTTTGGCACAAGCAACACCGGTACCGCGCATGGACTAAGGCTTTCTCGAATGTAACCTTTTCCAAGTAATTCAGTGATTTGCTTTTGGAGCTCTTTTGTTTCCTCGGGATTACTTCGATATGCGGGACGGTTAGGTAAAGTCGCTCCAGGGACCAAGTCAATTTGGTGTTCTATGCCTCGGATGGGAGGCAAACCACTCGGTATCTCCTCCGGAAAGATATCTTCAAATTCCTGTATCAAGGACAACACAGAAGAAGGAAGATTATCGGGTAAATCGTTAGTGTTCAAAAACACTTCTTTATACAGTAGCAAATACATAGGATGTCTCAGACTCAAAGCTTTCCGAATATCACTCGCTTTTGCAAGAACACTTATTTTTCCGCTCTCTTTTTCATCTTCATCTTTTTCTTTCTTTTGTTTCCTCTCATTTGTTTTTGCACTCGTATTTTTCTCTTTCTCGTTTTTCTTTTCTTTTTCTTTTGACTGGTCAATGGAAGTCCTAAGCTTTTGCTGGTCATCAAAGACTTGCTTAGGTGTTAAGGGGGCAAGCGTCACATTCCTTCCAAGATGCTTGAAGGAATACCGATTAGTGTAGCCATCGTGCGTCACTCGGCGGTCATATTGCCATGGACGTCCCAAGAGTAAGTGACTCGCGTGCATGGGCACTACGTCGCATAGCACTTCATCGGAGTATTTCCCGATGCTGAAGGATACTAAGACTTGTTTAGTAACTTTGAGCTCTCCGCTGTCGTTAAGCCACTGAAGCTTATACGGAGTCGGATGCTTTGACATTGTCAATCCTAGCTTTTCCACCATGATGGTACTTGCTACGTTCGTGCAACTCCCTCCGTCAATGATAAGGCTACAGACCTTGCCTTGCACCTGGCATCTCGAATGAAAAATATTTTCTCGTTGCTCCTCGTTTCCCGCGCTTTGAAGACTGAGGCTTCGCTTCACGACGAGCAATTCACCTTCAACAGGTTGTTCTACGTCCTCATCCACTTCTGAATTGGATTTAGACCCACATTCTTCTTCGTCTTCAGTTTCAATCTCACCGTTAGGCCGCATCAGCATAGTTCGTCTATTCGGGCATTGACTTGCGATGTGTCCGCGACCAAGACACTTGAAGCATTTAATATCCCTCGATCTAGCATTCGAACTTTCTGGAACTTGGCCTTTACTTGTTTCAGCCATGGGCTTGCTCGTCTTAGGGATGAAAGTGGAATCTTTCGATTTGTTTAAGGGGAACCCTTGCTCGTACCTTGGCCCCACCTTGAGGGTTTCGGATTGGGATAGCCTCGGGATGCTCCTTTTTGCTTCAATTGTTTTTCTACTTTGATGGCCATGTGGACCATATCTTCCATCTCGACATAATATTGGAGTTCCACAACATTTGCTATCTCCCGATTGAGTCCGGCTAAGAATCGAGCCATGGTAGCTTCCCTTTCTTCTTGGATGTCAGCTCGGATCATGGCGACCTCCATTTCTTTATAGTAATCTTCAACACTTCTCGTCCCCTGTGAAAGGTGTTGGAGTTTCTGATGTAACTCCCGGTGATAGTAAGAAGGGATAAATCGACGCCTCATGACCACTTTCATTTCGGCCCATGTAGTGATTGGCCGTTCGCCATTGCACCTTCGACTTGTCGTCAACTGATCCCACCAGATCATGGCGTAGTCAGAAAATTCTATAGCGGCTAACTTGACTTTCTTATTTTCGGAGTAATTGTGGCAATCGAACACAAGTTCGATCTTCTTTTCCCATTCCAGATAGGCTTCGGGATCTGACTTACCTTGGAAAGGGGGAATGGTCAACTTGATATTTTTGAGATCGTCGTCTTCTCGCCGCCGATCTCTTTGGCCGCGGTTTCGGGGGTCTCTCCTTCCAACACTGGTGTTGGACTCATGGTCGCTTTCACCTTTACTAAATTCATTGATGCCTTCATCAATTTCTCGTTGTTGCCCACGCCTTCGATTAGGCCGTCCACGCAGTGGTCTAGCAACTTCAGGAGTCGCTTCTCGTGGTCTTTGTGCTTCAACTTGGAACAGACGATCCTCAAGGGAGTTGAGTCTCTATTCAAGTAACCTTTCCAACTGTCGCAAATGGGCTTGCATTTGCAAGTCGGGAACATTTCGAACCGGTTGTCTTCCTTGTTGTTCCTCCGCATTTCGCCCGGACTCTTGTGACATCGTAATAGGATTAATTCCTCACAAATAAAACCTCACAATTCACTCAAAAAGAAAGAAGCTTGATGACACTCCACTCGTGTTTACACTCTTAGTTCGGCTTTTACCTCCCCTCGAATAAGCTCACACCCTCATGCCTTTTACCTTTATACTTTCTCGTGATTTCGTGGTTAGGATTCGCCAAGGCCTATTAGGGCTTAGGGGCCGGTCACAAAATGGGTTTCAAGGGTTGTAATGTTTTAGGTATTAAGGTAGGCTGAAGGAAGAAAAAGAAAGAAGAAAAAAAAAATCTCGGGTGGTTTGACAAGTTGGGTCGAGAGAGAAAGAATGGGGTTTACAGCAGAAGAAGAGATATTTGAACTTTGTTTGATTTTTTTTTGAATTTTTTTTTAATATTCGAGTTTTTTTTAAACTTACTTCAAATCTTCACGTAACAGCTTCGGATTAGTCGTCAGAGGCTCGTGATTTCTCAGTTTAACCTGGCTCTGATACCAGATGATACGGTCCCGGTCTCAAGATGAAATCGAGATGTATGTCTAGTTGCCCAGTCGTAAACAAGAGATATGAAAATTGGAAAATAAGTTTTGATTTAAGGCTTAAGAAACAAGTAAGAACCAATATCGAAGGGTATCGACCCAAATTACTTATTCTGTTCTTAAGGCTGGATTTTTTGGATGGATATCAGACCTCGACCCACTATCGGAGATACGATAGGAACCTCGGTATTTAGAAGGTGATCAAAAGAATAGGTTGACGCCACTAGCTCACTAGATAAGCCAACAAATCCTTAAAACGAAATTGGAGAAAGTCTCTTACAATTTAGACAGAGTTTCGATGTCATTTTTTTTTTCAAAAAAAAAGTCCTTACAACAGACAAATTTCGGATATTTATAAGGCTCCCAAATTAACATACAAGCCATGATATTTAGCCTAAGTTTCTAAGTAATTTTCCTCCTTGGAATCGTACAAGCTCTGCCAAGTCCCATCCTTGGCCACTAAAACATTCCCCCCCATGGGTAACAAACCAGCATAGGCTTAAGCCGTTTCACTTCCTAAAGATGGTCAACGTTGGAGGGAACAAACACCATCACTTAATGTTGAGGGAATTTCCAACATGCTCCAGCAAGGTGGTGAAATTCGGAACAAAAGGGGGTGCACGCATGGGCAAGAGAGAGCAAGCCTTGTCTCCCTCGGCATTCCCCAAACAAGACCCCAACAAGGCATCATTTTCGGTCAAAAAGTGTAACACTTTTAAGGCCACTTTTGCTGAACACAAGATGGAAACAAACGGCTCAAAAAGTGTGCCAATTAAGCTTTCAATGTTGTCCAAAAACGTGCTCCAACATTTGCCTAGAATACAACATTTTCAAGCCCCCATGCCATCCTTGAAGTTCTTACCACGTGTGAAAACATTGAGCCATGCAAAAATCTTTTAATATTCATCCTAGAAACATGTAATAAAGAAATTTCAAGCCCCCATGCTGTCCTTGAAGTCCTCTCCACGCATGAGTCATTGAGCCATGCAAAAACACTTTTAAAATTCGGCCTAGGGAGTGTAAAAAGGGGCTTTTTCAAGTCCCAATACCAGCCCCTTGAAAACCGAATGTCCTTGCTTCTCCTAGGTGCCTAGAAAACGTGGAAAGCATGCCCCTTGCATGGAGACACAATGGGGGACAAACTAGCAACACTTGGCACATTTAATCATGTTTTGTTGTTCACGAAAAAGGGACATTGGAGGCCGAAACATCCAACCATAACCTTGTTGCCGTCCCATGCTTGCTTGGACCTTTGTGCCACCCCATGCTAGCTTGGATAGACTCCAAAGCACCTTGGAAATAGGAAGCAACTAATTGATTCCCTTTTGGGAATTTGAAACGTCACTTAAAAGGGTGAGAATGTCTCCCACGCATGTGACAACATGACTTGGGAATTGATTGCTTCTGGTTGTCTTTTATTAATGCTCTTGGGGAATTAAAAATTCAGCCCCCTTTGTCTCTAAAAGAGGTGGCCGGCCATAGCTAAACCATTGTCCAAGAAAGTTGCCTACAAATAGAAAATTCGGCCATTAGTGTCTAGGAATCAAAACAAGTTAAAACATGTGTCTTAATTGGGCAAATTTAAAAGGAGGGTTGACCAATATTCATATTAAATTCGTCCAATTAATGGGGTAGCCATCCAACCACTAATTTAGGGCCTATTTTAATTATATTAGCTACTACTTAATAACTAAGTAATTATCTAAATTAAAGTTACTACTTGCAAGGATCATGACTTAATTAAACTCATTTAAATCGACTAAATTTATTTAATTAGTTTCATCTAATTAATTACTAGGACCGAATGGCCATATGATTTTCTTCCGGAACGTGAGCTCGTAGAAGCATGCAACTCGGAGTTAAAATATCGAGTGAGCTAGTTTTCGCATCGTTCCACGCTTGTTGGATTAAAACTCCGATTGCCCTTTTAAATTGTTCCGCACGAGCCTTCGTAATCGGTCCTTGGGGTAACACCATCGGGTCTCGGCTCGAGCTCGGCTCATGATGGGGCGTGCCCGTATCAGTGTGAAAACAACATTCTTGCATGGAGAACTTGAGGAAGACATTTACATGCAACAACCAAAGGGTTTCATAGTCTGAGGAAAGGAAGACTATGTTTGCTTGCTGAAATGTCTTTTTATGGCCTAAAGCAGTCACCTAGGCAATGTTGCAAGAGGTTTGATTCATTTATGACTACTCATGATTTCAAAAGAAGTAGTTTTGGCAGTTGTGTTTATTTTGAGAAGAGTGGTGATGGTTCATCTGTATATCTACTCCTTTATGTTGATGACATGTTAATAGCAACTAAAGATAAATGAGAGATAAGAAAGGTCAAAGCCCGACTTAGTAAAGAACTTGAGATGAAAGATTTGGGAGAAGCAAAGAAGATACTCAGGATGGAGATTTTCAAAGATAGAACAGCATGTAAATTATACCTAACTCAGAAAGGGCACATTGAAAACGTTCTTTACAGGTTCAATATATAGAGTGCTAAGTCTGTTAGTACTCTATTTGCAACCCAGTTCAGACTTTTATCAGCCTTGTCTCCGCAATCAGATGATGAGATTGACTACATGTCACGGGTTCTATATTCTAGTGTAATAGGATCTCTCATGTATGTTATAGTTTGCTCACATCTAAATTTATACAGTTAGTGTAATTAGTTGATACATGGTGAATCTCGGTAAAGAACACATGAAAATAATTTAATGGATTTTCAGATACTTACGAGGAACTACTAATGTTTGCTTACAGTTTGGAAGAAATGGAGATATAGTCATTGGGTACGTTGATTCTGATTTTACTGGAGACCTTAATAAAAGAAGGTCTCTCACAGGGTATATCTTTACTATTGGGGATTGCACTATCAGTTGGAAAGTCACTTTGCAGACTACAGTTGCTTTGTCTACTACTGAAGCTGAGTATATAGTGATTATTAAGGCTTGTAAAAAAGCTATTTGGTTAAAGGGTCTCTTTGGTGAACTCGGTAAAGGCATTCAGATCAGTACAATGTTTTGTGATAGTTAAAGTGTCATATTCCTTACGAAGGATCAAATGTTTCATGAGAAGATGAAGCACGTTGATGTTCGATATCATTTTGGGTGTGATATTACTGCTCATGGTGATATTGTTATTAACAAAGTTAGCACTCATGATAATCTTGTAGATATGATGACTAAGTCATTTCCTATAGCTAAGTTTGAATGTTGCTTGAACTTGATCAGTGATCATTGTTGAAGAATACCCCTTAAGAGGTTTCGTGAAAGAAGTGGAGAACTTGTTCATCGAGAATTCGTGTCAATGTGGAGATTGTTAGAGTTGTGTGACTCAAATCCCAACCTGAAAAGTTCAAGATGCAACTTACTTGTTAAAGAAATAAAATAGAGAGGAAAATTTGGGGATCTATGGGTACGGACCTTGCCACACAAGTTGAATTCGTATAGGATTATACTTCTTCTATTAAACATTAATTATAAAAGGGTTATTTAGCCCTTAAAACGTGTGTAGCAAAAAACATCTTGTATTTTGTTTTTCAACATTAGTGAATTTCTCCTTCTTTAACCGTGGTTTTTCTCGATAAAGATTTTTCACGTAAAATTTGTGTGTTCTTCTTTTTTCTTTCTTATTACTTTACAATCATTCCTACATCATTATCGATGTATAGTATAACATGTCCTTATGCAATATTAAAAAACTAAAAATTAATCAAAATAAACACATGTCAATCATTTAACTCTGTCCATGAAGTTTAAAAAATTCAATTGATATTGTATCAAATAATTTTCCTAAAAAATAAATGATGATGAAGTATTTTTGAATCGATATCTTTCTCATTAGGAACTGTCAAGAGATGCCATAGAAAAATAATAAAACTAGTAAAAACATTAATACAATGATTAGCCTCACAATGCAATAGTCCTTCATCCAATCCTCCTAACCTCAATGCCTCTCTCAATAAAAGGTAGTTTTAAATAGCATAGACTATGTTTTCCCTTACTACACCACACCTATTTTGAATCATTAGATGTTGGCATTATAGCAATTCTTGCTGCCATTGGCAAAATTTCATGTCTCAACCTCTAAGCAAAAATTTTAGGCTTTGATAAGGTATTAATACTCCAAATTGTGTGCCAAAGAAAGCAATGTAGACTATAGTTTGTATCATTTGACAAGAGCTAACTATAACAAGCTTTTGTAGAGTAGATGCTTGAGGGTGCATGACACCATACAATCACATCTTACACTAGATCTTGCAAGAGATGACTTATTTAAAAAAAAAAGGCAATACCAAAGTACCTGAATCCACACATGCCATTTGGTAATCTAACTATATTCCATTACAACATTGCCCATCTTTGATCGCCACTCTTCCCAAAACAAAGTTGTGGAGGAGAAAATTAGGGGTGAGTGTTCAATCGATTTGAATAAACAATTTCAAGTTAATCGAGTTGACAAATCCTATTTTATAATCCTAACTCAATTAGAAATTTTCTCGAATCGAGTCAAGTGAGATGAGGTTTGGGGGAAAGTAAAAGGAAAAAAGTTTTGAAGGTTTGGGGGAAGTACAATTTTTAGGGAGAAAGTAAAAGGGTTTGAAAAGGGTTGAGGGAAGGAAAGTAAAAGTGTTTGGTATTTGGTTTATTCGAATTATTCGAGTTATTCGAATTCGAAAATTCAACTTGATTCGAACTCAAAATTCAAAAAAAATCGAGTTGATTCGATTAACTCAATTAATTTTATTCGAATAATTTGAAATTCGAATTTTTTTTAGTTAAATCAAATTTTTCTCACCCCTAGAAAAAACAACACATAACATATGTAAGTATCGCTTGCAATACTGATTTAACAAAAACCCCACAACCTCCAAATGATAACAATAACTGTAACAACTCGATTTAGGGGCTAGTGGAAATAGTAGTTTCGGGACCACAAATATGAGGTCGGATAAAATTATTCTAATATTATTTTATGAGTTATAGCATGATTATATGAGTGTATAAAAATTTTGGTGCATTAATTTTAGCGATTGCATGCTTAATTGCGAAAAAAGACTAAATCGCATAAAGTGCGAAAGATTTATTTTACAAGCTAGAGGTGTCAAATAGCTATAGAATATTATATTGGAGGTCCTTAAAGTGCAATTAGACCCTTAAGATAGAGTGGCCGGCCATAGGGGACAAGCAATGTCAAAATTGGTCAACGTTGGTGGATTAGGTGGATTAAATTGAAGGAAATAAATAAAATAAAGAAAAGGATGATATCACCTTATTCATTCATCTTCTTCCACTGAAAATATCAGCCAATGAGTGGTTTTAGGAGTCTAAAATTTTCAGCAACTTCTCACCCTTGAAAGTAAGTGATTTTGGTGGTCTTTCTTGATAATTTTTGTACTTTTGAGATCCTTGTAACATGATCTAACTAATGAGGGGATTATTTTGCAAAATGGTTAAGAGTCTAGGGTTTTTCCATGTGAGAATTTATGTTTTTTGCTGAACTTTTATGGAAGAAAATGAATATTGGGTGTTAAATACACAACTTTTGTGAAAGGTGTTTCCATGAAAACACCTAAAAAGGACCTTTTCGTAAAGGTTGTAAATAGGTGGAAAAATGTGTGAAATAATTGGTATTGTGAGTTTCTATAAGAGTAATAAATGTTCATCTAGGCTTGTTAAAGGGGAAATTTTGATTTGAATCGATTTACGCTCCTAGGGGTAAAATCATAATTTTTTTAAAAGTCTAAGGGCAAAATGGTAATTTTGCCAAAGTATGATTTTTGAAATGTACTGACTAATGTGGTAATTAAATGAGTGAATTTTTTATTATAGATCAAGAAGAACGTGGAATTAACCTTGACCGAGGAAAAGGCAAGGTTTCGGACTAGATTACAAATTGGCATATTTTGGTACCGAGGTAAGTTTGTGTGAAATTAAAGCTACATAATGCTATTAAGTTTTTAATTGCTTGATATCATGAGAAATGTATATTATTTCTATGTAATTGATTAACGATGCTTCGATGAAAGTATAATGATATTATGTTGAGTTGAAGTCCCGATTGAACATTAGGAATAATAAGGATACCATTGTCACAGGATGAGATAAAGAAGGTCCCGTATAAGACCATGTCTGGGACATAGCATCGGCACCGAAGGGAGATCTCGTGTAAGACCATGTCTGGGACATGGCATCGACATGTAAGACCATGTCTGGGACATGGCATCGACATTGATATACGATCTTGTATAAGACCATATCTGGGATATAGTATCGACATCGAAATATGAGATCCCGTGTAAGACCATATCTGGGGTATGGGATCGGCATCGAGATGTGATCCCATGTAAGACCATTTCTGGGATATAGCATTGGCATCGTGTTACATGTATGATGAAATTGAGTATCCTTTGATGTTCCAAGTAGTTCAATAGGTAAAGAACTAAGTTTAAGTTAAAGATAGCAAAGAACTAAGTTTATGTTTAAGAGAATAAAAGTGCTAAAGTTATGTGATGAAGTGATACAGGTACCCATGAGTAATTTATGAGTAAAGAATACAAAATGTAATATGTGATTTGGTAAGAGTAAGCATGAGTAAGTTATGTTGATGTGCTTAAGAACTTGTGTATTATTGAACGTGATGGATGGACGTTATCATGAACCTTTATGTTGCTATTTATCTCATGCAAACTTACTAAGCTTTATGCTTACCCCTCTCATTTCCCTTTTCCTTGTAGTATCGCCAAGCTAACTCGGGGATCGTAGGACGTCGGAGTTCGGATCACACTATCAACTTCTCTTTGGTATAGCAAAAATTTGATTAATTTTGAGTATGGCATGTATAGGAACTTGGTTATTTTTGGTGAGATGTCATATTGGTTAACCAATGTGTGGCTATTAATGACATTTAATTCATTTTGTAAATGGCCATTGGAAATTGGCCAATATTTGATAAGTTATATATATTTAATGATGATGAAGTTCATGAAGTGCATGTTTATGTGATTGGATGAGTAATGAGTAAAGTATACAAATGATGAATGTAGTGTAAATCTATGTGTGAATGTCTTGATTTTGAGTATTAGAAGTGTCTTATGGTCATGTTGTGTGTTAAAATGAAATAGTGTAAGCATGGTTGCTTGTTAGGGTGGCAATTAGCTTGGTAGATAGCCTTATAATTGTCCACACGAGTAGACACACTGGCGTGTGTCTAGGCCTTGTGTGACACACAATCTGCTCCATGGACGTGTGACGTGGCCGTGTGTCCCCTGCATACTAAGTTGGCAAGTTAATATGCTCTGTAGTAACCACGCGGGCTGAGACTCGGCCGTGTGTCTCAACCGTGTGGAAGACACGGCCATAGAGCATGGGCATGCGCCTAGGCCATGTGAAGTCTGCACCTGAAATTAGGAATCTAATTTGACACACAGTTTAAAGACACAGGCGTGTGCCTTGGCCGTGTGACCCTATAGGAATGATGACGTCAGAAATAGAATGTCAAGGTTTTTGCACACGGGCTAAAACACGGGCGTGTCTAGGCCATGTTAGGGACACGGGCCATGGACACGGGCGTGTATTCAGCCGTATGAAAATCCTTGTAGGTTCGAAATGAAAGATAAAATCCACACGGACTAGGGACATGGGCGTGTGTGACCACACGGCCTGCCCATACGGGCATATTCCTTTCCACACAAGCGTGTGGCCCTATTTTAAGTAAAAGTTTTCTAAGTGTTCAAAAGTTTCCGGTATAGTCCCGAACCGCTCCATATGTATGTTTAGGGTCTCGTAGACCCTTGATAGGGACGTTATGATCTCGAATGAAAAGTTTAAAGCTGGAATGAAAATTTATAGCCCAATATCGTATGATGACGTATATTAAGTCCGGTAAGGCCTCGTACCCGTTTCCAGCGTTGAATACGAGTAAGGGGTGTTACAACCACTCCAATCAACTCTAATTTTTTTTTTTTTGTAATTTATCAACAACTTGTTTAAAAGTGTTGACTAATGTATCAAGGGATGACACAAGGAGAAGGTTGCGGTGATGTTAAGGAAAGTCGGTTCACCTTAGCTGAGCAGAGAGTCGGAGGAAGTAGGTGAGTAGGGAGGCTGAGTATGTAAAGTTGAAGGCCAAGGATAATAAAGTGGCTATTACTTAAGGGTCGACCTTTTCTTCATTGAGTCGGGGGATATATATATATATATATATATATATGGAGGTTTCATGCTTGGCGGTTCTATCATCATTGTGAAGTGCACGGGGGGGTGTATGTGATGGGACTCATTCTAGCATTCCTTCTAAATGATAGTGCAAGGTTGTAACATTCAAGTATGGTTTGGTGGCCTAAAAGTCACGCTCTCAACAGAAGAGTAGATGCCCTGAGGAATGGATGGACGAGACCCTTCTGAAATGAGCGAAAAGCTAGTTCGTAGGGATGGTCGGCAAAGACCCTTTCGAGGAGAACAGAAGGTCGGCTAGGATCAGGTCTTCCGAGCCACTGGTCCTCTGGTGGTTTGTTGTGCTACCACGTGTTCCAAGCCATAGGAGGTATAACAAAAAGCTATTATTTTTTTCTTACTAATAATAAGTGGCAAACCCAAATAGGAATCCAAATCATTTTCCTCTTTAACGTCCCAAAATTACTTTGGTGTTGAAAAGAGAAACACACATGTATTTATATTTATCATCTTTCAATTAAGTTAAAATATGCTTCAAGTCTCTATACTTTTCATAATTTAGAATTTAGTCCTACTTTTATTTTCAAGAATTTAATCCTTTTAATTTTAGATTTAAAATTGTAAGTCTAACTGTTTAAATTCTTCAACTAAATTTAGGTCCATTACAACGTCAATATTTTGTTTCATGGTTACTAAGTGAGTATTTTTTTAAAATTTCAAAATGTCAAACCAGAAAATTTAACAACAAAATAATTGATGAAGTTAACAATTGCACTTAATTTTTAAATCCAAAAAACAGAATGACTAGATTCTTAAAAATAAAAATAGAAAGACTAATTTTTGAATATGAAAAAAATATAAAAATTGTTATATCCCTACCTCAATTTGGACTTAATTGTACCCTTCATTTGACCACCCAATGCCCACTAAGTGGCATAATTAGATATGAATTCTCGCTTACCTATAAAGACCTCAAGGATCCTAAAACCCTAATTCATTAAATACTTATCCTCTTTATCTGATTTCCTCTACTTTTTCGACTCTCAACCCTATAATGAATAAATCGGTCTTCGTCAATATTGCCCCCTCTCACTCTCCATCTCTATTAATACCATGTATCAACAAGTAATTAAAAGCATATTTTAACTTTCAACTCATTCAAATGTTGGAAATCACAATTGTTTTACAATATTTCGTTCTTTTTTTTATCACTAAGTAATTCCTAAGGACGCATTTCGAATTTTGGCTGCTCCCCACCATGTCTTCAAGGTTTGGTTGGCATTGATCGTTGAGTCTAGTGGTTGACATTTCACATAAATCCCCCATTCCCGTTGGAGATTCCCTTTTTTAACAAAATACAAGAAATACTATTCAAAAGGTCAATTAACATTTATTTTTATTTATTCTGAATTAAAAAGAATGAAAGGTATTGATTTTTTTAATATATATATATATATTCTGAATTTAGTATTTATATAATGAACGTATATTAAGCCATTCAAGTATATACATGATCAAGTTTAATATATGTCTTCATCTTATTGCCTGGTTTAATTACTGAAATGGATTGTATATCATTTAGCTTTTTTTTTTTTCAATATTTTCATTGAAAAATACAAATTATTTTCATCTCCCTTTTTCTTTTTTGCCAAACAAATAGCATGATAATTGTTAAATATCGATTTTTCATTGTATTTTCTTTCGTTCTTCTAAATGATTTCAAGCAGCAAAACAGGACCAATATGGAGAAGACCTTTCATTTACGACCGAATGAAGACCACACATACATGCTGAATTAACTTTTCTTTTTTAGTTGGAATCTTTTGTTAATTTGCCCTTGTCTTTTTTTTCTCAAGAATGGTGGTCGTCTTTTTTGAAAACCCTTTTTCAAAATAAAAATATGCGCGAATTGTTTAAGAATTGATCGTGGATGGCATAAGATTACTTACAGATTCGCATATTAAAACTTTCTTTTATATGAGCTTAAGTTAGTAATCGAATTTTTTTTTATTGGAGTTGCAGTTACATGAAAGAGGGCATAAGAACTAGTGTTGAAGTAATTTTTAACAAAAGGAAAACATAGAAAAACTACGTTAAAAGAGATGGAGAAGGGAAGAAAATAGAGGGAGAAGCAGAAGAGAATGGAAAATAAAGAAAAAAAGAAAGAAAAGTTAAAAGAACATATAAGCTCAAAATGAAAAAATATACGGACCAATTGTATAACTTAACCTAATTTTTTTATTTGAAATGATAATTTAACGTGTCAGTCAACTTTTTATTACACAGTTAACGGTAATTAACAGCTCAGTGACTAAAATGTTATAACACGTTAACATAAATGACTAAAACGTATCATTTCAAACATAAATGACTAAAATGTAACCTGAAGTAAACAAAAAATGACTATTTTAATAGTTTACCCTTAATAAGAATATAAGTCAAACTTCTTTGAATATAAAAGCAATCACTCATGTCTGAATCTCACCTTCCGTGGGTTTATTTTTATCATGTGCATATGTAGTATGATTTTATTCAGTTGTTTATCATTTGTGCATTGTATTAGTTGGATTATACATTATAATCAATTGAGTATATATTTGTATTTGTTGATCCAAGTTTTTGAAGAGGTTGTCTATGTGCCAAGAAAAGTGTTCACTTCCTCTATCACTACACTAGGCACATAACCTGTCTTATTTGTTGGTATGTTTAACCAAAATATTTTGATGATTTACTTGCATATTTTTTAGGATCTTGTACAGTGAATCTCATGTTTATCATTGAAGAAGAGATTGAGTCAAGAAAGAAAATTTTTCAAGTATTATTATGTGGTCTACTTGAGATATGCAATTCATGAAGATATGAGATGATTTTATGATCTTTGTATCCTTATAATAAGGATAAATGATTTGATGAGATTTGGACAGATTAAGATGGGTTAGACGTTAATTTGTCAAAATGAATTCATGCTCTAAATATGGAAAGGTTTTTCAACCTCGATAGAGGTTTCATTGTTAAGGCAAGTGTTTTTTTAAGTGGCTGCCAGTGTGCTAAAGAAAGTGGCCACTTTCACTAGCATATTGACAAGAAATATAACTTGCCTTATTTGGAGTTGGAAATCTTTTTAACCAAATTTGTTAGGCAATAACTTAAATGATTTTGTGGACGTGTGTTGGCCTTTGGACATCCATCTTTTGGAGCAACAAACCTTTGAAGATTTAATCATGCCAAATCAAACAATTGAATCTCGTGAGGTATGGGTCGAATCAATACTGATTTGAAGACTTACCTTGAAGATCTTTGATTTATTTTAAATTCTATGAGGATATCTGTAAAGCCTTTTTATGAAGTTATTTCAGTGGGATCTTGATTGCAATTTATCTTTATCTTAGCAAGCTTTAAATTATTATATATTAGAGGCTTGTGTAAGTTAGAACCAAGGAAAGAGAGCACTTATCAGTTCATTGAGGAACATTGTCTTGCAAGTGCATTTGAGGTTATAAAACCTTTTGTTGTTGGTTTTACAAACTAAATTATCAAGGAGAAAATTTATGGTCTAACCTTTGAGATACAAAAGTGAGGATTCTTCACTAGGGTGTGTTAGAACTAAGATCATTGGTTGTATTTGTTTCAAAGATAGCGGATTCGTCTTATTGAGCTAGGCTCCGTAGACGTAGGGAACCCAAAATGCATAATCAATTTGATGTCCCCAATTTTTTTTCTATTTTTCACAATGTTAGTAAAAGTGCCCGTTTATGCTGCCACTTCTACTCATATTCTATTTCTTGTGATTACCAACTATTTCAGGTCAACAATATTTATAAATGTAATTATATATGTCAAAACCATTTTTTTGTAAAAGGCATCGACTTTAGATTTTGAAAATGAAAACGAAAAACGGGAGTCACCACCAATCCTTTTTTCATGAGGTGTGATCAGGTCACCTCGTAATTCCATCATTTTAATAAAAAATTTAATCTAATAAAACGACGATTTTTGGGTTATGAAATCCAGAAAACAGGTTTGGGAGTCGGTTACGCACGAGGAAGGGTTAGCACCCTCGATATGCCCAAAATTGATACCTAGTTGATTAATTAGTGTTTTAGTGTCAAAACCGAAAACTCGGAAAGAATTTAAAATACGATTCCTTTTGCATTAATGTATATTTTACGTAAAGTCGTTTGAATGTATCAAAATATATGTTAAAGGCCCTTTATTTCGAGGGAGCAAAAAAAAGTCATATCCCGTAAGTTAGGACACGGTGTTTTAGCTTTTCAAAAATAAACGACCCTTTATTTTATTGTTTAATCGAATTTTGAATTTCAAAAGGATGTTCAGTTATTTTGGATTCAACGAGAAAATCGAAACCCCGTAAGTTAGGATATGACTTCTCGAGTTTCAAAATATGAAACATTGCCTACTGAAAGAGTTTGGATGAATGCAAGAGTAACACTCAAAATGATATACACTTATTTTGTTTGAGACATAGTATAAAAATTATTTGTATCTAACTTAATATTAAAACGACTATACATGATATAAAAATGGTATAAATGACTATACAGGAAAATATTAAACAATAATGGTTATACTTAATAGAATTCTTGATCCACGATTTCAATAATAAAACAAATAAGATAATACGAAAATAAAGGAATGAAAATAGTGTCCAATATTTTGAAAATGAAAGAATGATAAATAAATAAATGAAATAAATAATGAATAACATCAAAAAATAAAAGAATAAACAAATAGGTAAAACAAATAAATAACTTAAGTATTTAAGTAATAATAGATAAGTAATATAAATATATGTAATATTAAAATAATAATTAAAGGTAAATAAACGAATAAACAAACAAATATAATATATAACTAATACATAAATAAAATGTTAGGTGAAAATAAAAATCCAAATATAAGAAAAATCAATCATAAAACAAATGGATAAATATATAAATAATAGTAGCAATAATACGACCAATGGGTATGTAAATAAAGAAAATATTAATCTTCTTAATATATATATATATATATATATATAGATATAAAGAATATAAGATAAATAAATAATCTGATAATAATAACAATAAAGG
Organism: Gossypium australe; assembly: GCA_005393395.2. Lineage (NCBI taxonomy): Eukaryota > Viridiplantae > Streptophyta > Magnoliopsida > Malvales > Malvaceae > Gossypium > Gossypium australe. The sequence continues at coordinate 135,881,890 of CM016623.1, forward strand.
AAAGAAAATGATGAAATGATAAATAAAGTAAAGTAAAATAAAATGTTGAATGAATACGAAAATTAAAATTGAGAAAAAAGAAATGGTAGTTAACTAAATAAAATAAACCAAAAAAACAATAAATTAATAAAAAAAATAGGGTTGAAATTAAATAAAAGGATTAAATTAAAATTAAATGAGATTAAGAGGTAAAACTTACAAACACAGAAAATATTTCTATATTTTTCGTAAAACTTTTAACATGTAAATAAATACATCTATCATTCATAAAGAGCGAAACAAGTAGCGAAATCAAGTGTTTGAATGATGAAGAGAGAATGACTATAATAATATCCTTCCATGTCTCCGTCTCCCATTGAAGGGGAGCCATCATAATATTGGGCCTCTTTAGGCGTTAATGGGCATTGTTTGAGGAAATGAATTGTGCCTCTACACCAGCAACAACCACCAAAATCAATATAGTACAACCAAACTTCTTGTGCCTCTCAATCACGAATCTTAATTTTTATTTTTTTATACAATGTCTACAACATCAAGTATTAAAGTTAATTTATCTATAAATCAGAATAATCCATAGTTTACGACACTAGCCCAAATGTATAAGAGATGAGATTAGCCAAACAAACTCTAAATTCACCTTTCATCGTATTTTTTTTTTCCATACTCTTTTACTCTATGCTAAATATTTATGGTAAGTACTAAACCTCCAATAAAATGGTATGAAAATTGCGCCCATATGCATAGTGGGGTGAAGAATTCCAAAGTATTTTTGCACCAACCCCCTACGACTAAAGGCTGAAATAGTGACGTCTCTTTAAGATTTGATGGGAAGAAAATGGTAGACTTCCCCTTGAGTCTTTAGTCTTTATTGACTTGTTTGTTTTAGCCCACTATTCAATTGCTTTCTCATTCATATTATAATTGAAGTTGACAAGTCCAACTCTTCCAATTACAATTGAAGTATTTGATTTTAAATATATATATACACATATTTATTAATACCGGTGAACTTATGATTTTTACACGTAAAGTAAAATGGAAGCAAATATTGACTCACTGATTATTTAACATTTAATTAATATTAAACGATATTACGTGGTCAGATCGTAATATAGAAAGACAAATTATATTAGTAGATAATCTAAACATGTTATCTATCAACTCTAATTGAGGAGATGTTTTGTCTCGAACATCAGAGTAGATGACTCCCAAAGGATTGAGATATAAATGTGACAGATTGGACTGACAGTACATTGGACATTATCCAAATAGAATAGATCCTAGATATGATAGACTACGTATGCATGACTCGTATACTTTAATGTAAGTAAAAGTTTAAGTTCAAATAGATAAGGAACTTAAAACTGGTGCATTGGGTATATGACTTCTGCAGTATATAGTATCATTCCATAATAGTGGAATTCATAACCCAACTAAAGGGTAAATGATATCATCTCATCGGCATTACATGGTAGATGAAAATAAAACGTGGTTACAAGTCAGTTGTCTTTGTGATAAATACATTTATTACTATTTGATAGTAATTGACTTTTCACAAAAGAATGTATAATAATTATCATGAGATAAAATAGGATTATGTTGGGAGAACGAATTTATCCCAAAGAGATTAATGATACCCTATGAGGGTAACACACTTATAACAAGGTCATTGGACAAGCACTCAAGAAGTGGCTTTCATGATGGTACATAATTAAAGAGAGCTCAATCACGATACTATAGTGAAATGACTTTATGAATAAATAAGTTTATAATTAATAGGCGAAAACTTTGAACTTAATTATAAATTATTTGATCCCTAATTATAAATGTCAAATTAGTCTCTCCACTAGTTCGTTGAAACCAGAAATAAATTGCATGTAAAATCAAATGGATAGAAATGAATAGGAACAATGATGTAAGAGAAATGGGTCGCATTCACAAATGAATGCGTTTTCTCACTAAGTACATAAATAACTTGATAATTAATTTAAGATTTTTCGAATTATTATTTAATTATTTATATTTAAATAATTAAAGTTCAAAATTGAATTAAATTAATGGTCATTATGAATCTATTGAATAAGGAAATTAAATATGGTTTCTCATAAATTATTATTTTGCAGTAAAATTGTTGTGATTTTAATGGAAATAGAATTGAGTTGAGAAAAAATTATTTAATTGAGAAATTAATTTAGCTAATTTAACCAATTAAATTAATTGAATAAATAATATTTATTTTAGGAAGTAGAAAATAAGTATTGAGTTGGATTAAATTGTAAAGTGTTGAGTCAAAAATTTAGGAAGTACACATACTTGGAGCCCAAAATTCTCTTCATACTACATGAGGGGCAACAACCCTAGTAATATTTATTAGAATAGTAGTGCCGGCTTTTTTTATAAAAAAAATGACTCATTTTTTTGTTAATTATAAAAATGACCCACCTTTTCAATTAAGTATGTAAATGACCTGAAATGAACAGTAAACATGGATGGTGCCAATGAGATTGACGTCACCACCCTGCCACATCAGACAATGATTGGCCGGTAGAATAAAAAAAACTTTGGGTGGTGTCAATGTATTTGCCATCACCAATATAAATACTCGAATTTCATAGAAGGCGAAAAATTTGGGGTGGTGCAAAATAGATTGGCATCACCCATGTTAATTTTTTTTGTGGTGTCAATGTATTTGCCATCACCGATCCTCAACCTTTGCTTCCTTGTTTTCTTCCATTTTTATTGCTTTATATCTCTTTCTCTGTCGTTAGCCTGGATTCGAAAATGCTAATGAAAAATGAATAGAAAAGAGGAAGAGAAGAAGGCAAGGCAAATGAAAGAATGAGAGGAAAGTTTTCCGAAAAAGTTGTAGTGAGAGAGCCTCTCATTTTTCATTTTCCTTTCAAACCTTTCCCTCTTTCATTGAAAAAAAAAGTTTTCTTTGTTTTTTTGGAAAACTCTCCCTCTCCCTACAACTTTTCTTAAAAACTTTCATTCTTCTCTCATTTGCCTTGCCTTCTTCTCTTTCTCTATTCTTTCATTTTTCATTAGCTTTTCTAAATCAAGGCTAACAGAAGAGAAGGAGATATAAAGTAGCAAAAATGGATTGGAAAACAGAGAAGTAAATGCTGAGTACCGGTGACACCAATCTATTTGGTACCACCTAAAATTTTTTTTGCCTTCTATGAAATACGGGTATTTATACGAGTGACACCAAATACATTGGCACCACCCAAAAATTTTGGTTTTTTATTCTACTGGCCAATCATTGGTTGACATGGCAAGGTGATGACGCCAATAAGATTGGCACCATTCATATTCACTATTCATTTTAGGTCATTTATGTACTTAATTGAAAAAGTAGATCATTTTTGTAAATAATAAAAAATTGAGTTTATTTTGATAATAAAAAAAAAACCTAGCAGTATGTTTTCTATTAAATAAATATTATTTATAATATTATTTATCAATGCCTTATTTAAACAAAACTCGTGTACATCCCTCTATAAATAGAGAGCATCAGTTGCCCTAAACACACTTCTTTGATTATTAAGTTATCATTATTTTACCAGAAAATTGTGGGAATTTATTAACTAATAATAAATTCTATTTTTTGGGAAGTACGATATTTACCGGTTTTTATAGAGAAGGATTACTTTCCTACTGAAAGTAATTAATTTGTTTCTTTTCTTTGATTTAGTTCATGTTACTCAAGCCCACACTAAACGCAATTCGTGGTATAAGGAAAACATAGAAGGTCATTTGGCTTAAAGCCAGTATTAACTCAAACACTTCTCATACAAAGCATAAGTAATATTCGATTAGGGTTTATTAATATAAATATCACAAAACGACTCGATTTTGAAAAATTTTAAACTTCCATTGTAATTATTAAAACTATTTTCTTAACATATTTTTCAAAAAATCATGTAGTAGAGTTTTAGATAACGTAAAAGGACTTTTCAAAGTTAAAATTTAAGAAAGACTTTGCAAGCTATGAAGAGTGTTCAAGTTAAAAACATGAAATTATTTTATTCATTTGGTCGAACAGGTTTTTGTATAATATTATCTTATTTATTTTTTATAGTGTGTAACTAATAACCAAAAAATAAAACATATTTTCAGAAAAAAATAAAAAATTATAATTATTGCGAGATTTTGAACAAAATTATTAGGAAATTTCAAAATTGAACGTGAAGAAAACATTGTTTGGGAAAATTTTGCCTCACTTTGCAAAATACAATTGAGTTTAATTTTAGTTTTTTACGATTTTTTTTTATTTCTCAAGTTATCTATTAAATCGAGTTTAGTAATTAATCTTTTATATTCTATAGGCTTGTTAAGAGGATAGTTATTAGCCACGGATTTTAAAATTACTCTATACCTAAACGAATATCGAACCCTCAACCATTGATTAATATGGGAAAAATATTTTCATGAAATTGTTTAAGATGGAATATTAATGTCATTCTATTTTTTACAGTGGGGGTAGTAATGTCATTCAATAACTCACTTTAGGATGGATTATTATAAAATATGAAATACCTTTAAATTTCCAAAGGTCAAAAAGCTAAAAGAAAGAAAAGGGGAAAAAAATCGGCATTTTGCTACCGACGGGTGCGGCGGATGGCGCCTTAGATACGCCACGTCAGCCCTGATTTATTCTCACGCGCTGTTTCGGCGTGTGCAGTTAGGTACATGGATAACGAGGCTGACACGTGCAAAGTCGCTTACACGTGTTTGCCAAAGACTGTTTCCCCCGCCGGCACATGCCGGGGTGCTGACGTTGGGCCACATCTTGTTGTTGTGTAGTTTTGACTTCTTCGGCTGAGAACTGAGAAGGAAACAAAAACGTTGGAGATGAGTAATGCGTAGGTTTACATTTTTGCCCTTGATTCTTTTTAAAAGAATTGCAATCAAGTCCTTAATTAAATGCAAATTTGTGTTTTTCTAGAGAGAAAATTAGTCAAAAAGTAAAATAGAAAAACGGAATATGCTTTTATTTTGAGAAAGAAATGCTATTTCTACTTTACGTTGTTCTTTTTCATTTAGAATCCAATCTTTATATTTATATTTTTTAAAATTTAGTCTTTTTATTTTTTTTAATTTAAAATTTTAACTTTAATAGTTAATATCATTAAAATTTTCTGTTAAATTCATTAGAGTGATATTATAATTTTTTTTTAAAATACTCACATGAAGACTTGTTCATAGGCTAAGCCGAAGGTCCGTCCAAAAAAAAAAACTTGTTTAGAAAATGGACTGGACCTTACCGGTAAGGCTTTTTGGCCTGAGCCCGGCCCGACCCGAGTATACAAAAAAAATTGCTACTTTTTTTTACTGTTCTTGCTTTTTTTTGCTATTTTATTGTTATTTTTTTTACTATTTTGCTACCATTTCATTTTATTGTTATTATTTGGATATTGTATAACTTTTGTTTTATTGTTAATTTTGTTACTATTTTAGAGGCATTTGCTTGTTAAGTTGTATCTATCTTAGTGTTATTTAAGTGTACATATTGTTTTTTAATTTATTTTCAATTTGTTGGGAAACATTTACTTTAATATTTTTAGTATTTTTGATGTATTATATTTTTTAAAAATTATATAAAAATTAATACGACTGGGCCGAGCTTGAGCAAAATTTTAGACCAATTTTTCAAATAGGGCCCGAGCCTAGCAAACAGACCTAAAATTTTGGTTGGACCCGAACCCAACCCGGCCCATGAACACCTCTACTTACATGGTTACCATGTAACGAAAATTTATTGCAATTGACGTAATTTAATAGATAATTTTAATGGTATTAACAACTCTTAAAAGTTACATTATCATTTGAATCAAAATGAAACATTTGGGTTAATCAATGAGATTGTAAAAGTTGAGGTACCAAATTATGTCAAGAAGTTAAAGTATAACGATTAAATCTTAAATTTGATCATAATATAGGGACCAAAATTGAATCTTGACCGTTATTATATAATCTATAGAAAAAATACAATATCATACCACTTTGTCATGTTCATAGTCCTTTTTTTTTTGCCAATATGTTTATAAATAGTTGAAAAAATTCACATTAATCTTTCGATTACAAAATTATTTTTTTTATTCTTAGACACTTGTCAGCATACAAAAGATATGATAGTAAAATAATAAAATAACTATCACATATAAGTATGTAAATTATTTGGACTAATTAATATCATTGTAAAATTAAAGGATCGTAAATTTAAAATATAAAGATTGAGCATAGTAAAGAAGTTGAAACTACAATAAAGATTAAAAAAAAAGGGAAAATCATGTCATTAATTATTCTAAATAATTTCCAAATCATAATGCTAAAATAATTTTTTTTGGTTAGAATAGTATTTCGTTTAAAATTTTTCATGTAAAAAATTTTATCCGAGTAATCAACAATATTAATTATTTGTGCTAAACATTATAAAAGAGATCAAATTATTGTAGAAATTTAAGTATAAAGATTAAATATTAATTTTAGACCCAGTAAAGAGATCAAAAGTGATATTTGACCAGTTTTTTGTAAAATGCAAAAAGGAATAAAAGAAAAGAGAAAAACTCAACATGTGTCAAGTAGAGGGACCAAAAATGATATTTGACCAATATTATATAAAAAATGAAAAAAAGGAAAAGAAAGGGGGTGTGAACACGTTATTTCTACCTTCCTTATATATATATTTAGGCTTAGTTTGGATTGGCGGTGTGTTTACCTCCGGTGAGGTTAAAAACAGCGGTGGCGGTGAAATTAGTTACTGTAGCGGTGAGATTGGATACTATAGCGGTGAGATTAGAAACAATGGTAGAGTGTGTGTTTGGATTCAAACGCAGCTGTAGCGGTGAGGTGAGAATATAAAATGACTATTAAGGACATTAAATTAGAAACGGCAATGCATTTATGTTATATTATTTAATATAAAACATAAATTAAAATTATATTTTTTATAAAATGATAATTAAAATATTAAAATCATATACAATAAAATTTAAATATTTTTAAATTATATTCATAATAAAATATCAAAATATTTTACAAATTATATTTAAATCAAATAATAAAATGTAAATTAAATTGTTTTTATACTAAATTTATAAATAAAAATTATAAATTTATTGAAAATTAAATTATATTAAATAATGACATATTAAACTTATGTTATGTGTATTAAATAAAATAAATAATAAAGGAAGAGTTGGGGGTAAAATAATAATTATCCTTATTTTTGGACTTCCAAATCAGTCCACTGGAGCTTTTAACTCCAGCCAATATTTTGGGTTCCAGTGAGGTGAGAAATACTCACTGGTGTGCTTGCCAAACACCACAACTGGAGCTGCATTTCAGTTCAAAATTTTTTACTCTTTAAATATCACTGCACTGGAGTTGACTGGTAATCCAAAGGGGCCCTTAGACATTTGGTTTTAACGAGGGCGAAGCCAGCAATGTGAAATTGTTATTTAGGCCCTTAGAATTTTTTAAAAATTTTAAATTAATAAAGGTAAAATTTTACTTTGGCCATTTAAAATTATAAAAATTCAATTTAATCCTTAACAATTTATAAAGATATAAACTATAAAAAATTAAAATTTTATCCGCCCCTAAAAAATTGTTTTGGCTTCGCCCCTAGTTTTAACAAACACTTTTTTGTTGGTGACATACAAATACTAATTAATTTATACTACATTAATTAATCGAGTTTATTTTATATGTTTAAATTAGATAAAAGTATAATTATTTATGTAAGAGTTTTAATTTAGATTTTATTAATATTTAAATCATATCATGCGTAAATTTTATCCAAATTTATATGTTCTAAGTTGCCGTATATATTACTTTTTAGTTCAATTTTTTATAACAATTGATTATGATTATAATTATCTGAACGTATATCATTTATAATTATATTTGTAATTACTTAAAAAATTTAAAAAAATGGTACGATATTTTAAAGATATTGAATATAAATATTTTAAACATGTTGGTTGTTTACGGACTAGCTATATCTACCGTTTCTTTTTTGGGGTCAATATCAGCAATGCGGTTCATCCGACGATAAACTTAATTCTAATTAATTATAGATCTATGACACAATCAAACCCGAACAAACAACATGTCGAATTGAACCATACCAGTCTCTACTGGGGGTTATTACTCATTTCTGTACTTGTTGTTTTATTTTCCAATTATTTCTTCAATTAAGAAAAAAAAAAGAGAGTAGTAGAATACTAAATAATAGTAGTAATTCTCTTATCCCATTCGGAAGGATTGTATCTCATAATCATCTATGATTGTTTATATCTTTAGCATGACCACTTGATGAAATGTGGAGGGAAGCGGGATAAATGGCCAATACTATTGGAAGGATTCCTCTTTAGATAATTGGTACGGTAACTGGTATTCATATGATTGGTTTAATAGGTATTTCTTTTATGGTTCATATATTGGATTGGGTTCGTCTTTGTAATGTGGAATAATGGATAATGGGACGAAATAAGTTATAGGCATGAAAGTGTAAGAACTCAATAAGGCTTGCCTCCTATTTCTTTGCCTGATTCGCGAGGAAGGGTCCCATGAATTTTTAATGATTATGATTATAATACATTGGTTGTATAAATGACAACAAATAGATCACTTTTTTTCGATGATTTGTTTGAAAAATGAAAAAGTATCATAAACCTCTATATACTATAGTTTAGATTGCATTTTAGCTCTTATACTGAAAAAATAGGTAAGTTAGCCATTGCACGTTAGATGAGTGATAAAACAACCCATTTGTTAAAATTGCATTGTTAAATGTTTGTTTTGGTGTTTATGTATAAGGTATAATAACAAATTTAACCATTGATCTTTACACATTTATTCAATTTGACCCATACTCTTTTATTGGAAGTAAATTAGAAATTTTTGAAACTAATAAGGCTAAAGGGTAAAAAATGCCTTAGTAACAAATTAAAAAAATCAATTAAACCCTTTTAAAATTTAAAATTTATTAAAAAATCATAAAAAAGTTATAAAAATTTTAAAATTATAAATTTTTAATTAAAAAATAACAATACCAATCCAATAAATAGTAGGGTCAAATTTTTTTTAATCTTATACCCATTAGATTTTAATGGGTTGGTATTGTTATTTTTTATAATTTTTTATAAATTTTGTGTATAATTTTTAGTTAAAAGGGTTTCATTGTTTTTTTTTTAATTTGTTACTAAGGTCTTTTTTACCCTTTAGCCTTATTAGTTTCAGAATTTTCTAATTCATTTTCAATGAAAGAGTAGGGATCGAATTGAATAAATGCATAAAGGTTGAGACTAAATTTATTATTATACCTTATATTAAAACAACAAATTTTAATAGAGAAACTATTTTTGCTCACTCATCTAACGTTCAAAGACTAATTTACTTATTTTTTAATAAAAAAATCCGAAATACAATCTAAAATATAGTATAAAAAGTTACTGGGAATAACTTGAACTTTAAGCATAGCATTTTGGGTCGAAGCTTAACATTATTGTGAAGTTTCAAAAGAGTTCCTTACATGAAAATTTAATCATATAATTTAGTTCTTCAACATGTATCAAGCTCATTTAAAACTTTACATTAAATAATAATATTCCATATTAAACTTGGACCCAAAAATTTGTTTAAAATTTCATCTTAAAACCTTTTTAAAAAAAATATTATTTTTAATAATTATTAAACTATTAAATTAAATCAAACTCCGATTTCCACCGGCAAAGAACTTAATTGGTAGGAATAATAGATTACTTTATAGTCAAATTTTTAATTCATCTGTCTATTGAGTCTTAGTTTGATTGGTATCAGTATTGTTGGCAGTGCAAAAGGACATGGGTTCGAGTGCACTGAAATATATTATCTTTCCATTTAAGGGTTGAGGAAGGACTATGAGTGATTTTAATCATTGTATCAGAATAGAGCAGATATAATAAGAAGCTATAGTATCGTCTTTCTTGCAATCAGAGCCAAGGAATTTTAGAGAAGATCTTTTTTACATCAAAATCTTTATATCTTTAGTCTTTATTAAAAGAAATGTTCTTTTTCCAGAATCTTGATAGACAATACTTCAACATTTTAAAGGTTTTTCCAACTAATTAAAGTTATTCTAAACTTGAATTTGAAAGCTCAAACTTTTTTATCTTTATATTTATTAAATAATTTTAAAAGCTAAAATATTTTTTAAAAAAAATCTCGGTTTATTTTAGTTTTTTATTAAAAATTTCAAAAACTTTTATTATATCTAAATAAACACTTATGGTTTTAATCTGAGCTTAATTTGATCCTCATTTTAAAGTGATGAACGGATTGATTTATGTAAAGATTTTATTAAGTGATAAGCTCACTAACGCTCATTTCGGATGGGCGGTGCATTTGCTTGCCGTTAGTGTAAAAACAGAGATGACGGTGAGATTAGATATTATAGTTATACTGTAGCGTGAGACAAAAAGTAAACTAAACGCACCACACCGCGCCCAACTGTCTATCCAAACCCCACTTAAGGGCTTATTTAAGATCATAAAAAAATAAAATTTCTACGTGTATAAATAGTATATAGATGTATAAGGAATTTTGTTATTTTTACCAATTTTAAATTTATAGAAGATGAAATCTCACCAATTGAATGTGTAAAGTCAAAATTATTTAATTTAATTATATAAATACAAACATTATGTTACGTAGATACAAGTAGTAGATATACAACGTAGAAAAAATTGTCATTGGTAGATGAACTAACAAATTAATAAAGAAATTGGTGAACCAACAAATTAAATAAAAATTAGTGTGCAAAACTTGTGAATATCTTAACCAAACTGAAACAATATTTAATTTTTATATATTCTAATGCAAGATTTATGTAAGAATGTTTCTGAATTAAGTTCGATTCGTATCGGCATTGTTGTCGATGGAGGAGGACGTGAGTTTGAGTGTGCTTAAGCGCATTATCAAAAAGAGCATATATTATAAGAACCTATAATAAAATTAATCTTAAAAAAACTTTTATTATTTTTTAAATAAGCTTGTTCATTTTAGTCATACGTTCTTCATTGGTATCTCTTTCTTCTCCCTCGTCCTCCATAAAATTTTCGTTTGAATTTTAATGAAAGTGACCAAAATAAATGAATTGTATAATTTAGTGTTTAAATTGTAAATTTTTTTTATTGTGACTACTTGGGTGATTATATAATTTACCCTTATTTTTATTCATAAAAAGGGAGAAAGGAGTGATTTTCAAGACAGGGCACTTAAGACCAAGATGGTCCCAAATTGATGCAAGGCCATTCATTCTCAAATCAAATGGATAACGTTAGCTGTCCGATATTACTCCTTGGATCAAGGGAGTAAAATAACATAAACCATGCGTCGGTGGGCCATTTAGAATTTATAAGGAAAAAAAAAAAACATATATATATTTATTGAATAAAGATAAAATATGCTTTGAAAAAAATTAACAATAACTGTGCGATGCGCGGGTTATAGTAACGTAAATTTAGAAATATTATATTAAAATAATTATAATAAATAGAAATGTCAATTTTTAAAATAATTGAAAAAGTTTGGATTTGAAGTATTATATTATAAAATTTTACATTAATAAATAAATTAATTACAAAAATAATAATAAAATTAATTTTAAAAAGTTATTGTAATGGTCTAAATTCAAGGTTATCGGAATAATGGTTTCGCAACCATAAATCCGATTTAAATAGAAATTTATTTCAATATATTGCATGAATTTTATATGATAGGAAATATTTTTATAAATATTTATAAAATGTTAGTAATGTGGTATTAAATTTTCGTTAGAAAATTTTATCGTTTGGGTAGGAAATTAAATGAAAAGAACTAGATTGAAATGAAAGTAAAAGTTAAATTATAGATTAAAAGAAATTATGAAGGACCAAAATGGCAATTATGCCATTTTGTAAACAAAAAAAAACAAAAAAGAAGAACAGAGAGCAAACGTGAAGGGAAGAAAGAAAAAGAGAAAAGAAAGAAGAAAGGGGATAATAGAGTTTTTAAAGCTTGGACTTTAATTTGGTAAGTTAATTTAGTCCTTTTCTTTTAATTTTGATACTTTATAAGTTATAGAACAAAGTTTTGATGAATTTAAGTTGAAGTTTTTGAAGTTTTAGAGTTTTTGAATACATCATATGTGAATTTAATTGAAAGAATTTGAAGTTAGAATTGGATAAAGGACTTAATTGTAAAACAAGCTATAAGAAAACAGTTTTGGGACAGCAGCAGCAGAGTAAGTTTGAAAATTCACCAAAAATCGTAGAAGTGGAATTAGAAGTTGAATGAGATATGAAATTAAAGCTTATTGAGTCTATTTTCATATGAAAGAAACAAGGAAAGAAAAGAAGTTCTGTATTTTGAGATATTTAGATTTTTGTAAGACTGGTTCAGAATGAATTCGGGTTCTCCTGTTTTGACTTTACAAAATCATCAAAAATTGAAGAAAAATAATTAGGGGCTTAAATTTATATGTTTAGAATCCTGAACGAGTCTATTTTCTATAGAAATAAACGAGAACACCATCTTATTTCTGTATGAAGAGATAATTAATTTTTAGTGAAGAAGAGTCAGAATTGCCAGACAGCAGAACAAGGGTAACTTTGATGAATAAACTGTACTAATTGGCTAGGCTAAAAATTCTGAAAATTTTATGGTATAAATAAATGTGAGTTTAGTTTCAGGGAAAATTAACAGTTCTTCATTTGGAGCTCTGTAGCTCGAGAAATAAATAATTTAGTGATTGTGACTCAAGTAGACAGCTTTGAATAAACTAAAAATAATAATAGAATTATAGAAAATGCTACATGCGAACATGAAATGTATTAAATTGATGATTGAATTTATTTATTTAGATCCGGAAAACTCAAATACGAAGCTAGATCGAGGAAAGGTAAAAGTCCCGGATTAGTAGATTTTGTAAACGAACTAGTATCGAGGTAAGTTCGTGTAACTTGAATTATATTCTTAAATGCTTGAAATGTTTGTTATTAATGTGAAAATAATTTGAATGTTCATTGTATGAAGATTGATGATACATTGATATATTTGATAAAAAGGGAAAGAAATCCCGGTTGAATGAAAGGAAAATTCGATGGATCTCTGAAAAGGAATTGACGGTAAAAAGGATCTAGCCCGGACGGGTGATCCTATCCTGATATAGCCCTCCCGAAGAATATGTGGAAAATGGATTTAGCCCGGACGGGTAATCCGAATTAGGGTCTGAATTTAGCCTGGACTAGTAATCCCGACAATACTCTATGAGTTTATATTACAGGGGATTTAGCCTGGACTGGTAATCCCGCTGTAAAGATGAGGTTCGCGGGAGTGTGCTCTCTGAAATGAAAATGTGCGCACATGAATATGAATTGACGGACCCGAATTTGTACACAAAAGTGTACCTCTGAAAATCCATCGAAATTTCGAGTAATTCAACGGGATAAATATGGAAAAAATAACAAGGAAATGGAAATCATGATATTGATGAGCTCATCAATCATAGTAGATATATATTATTGATACATGGAAATTATTGAACTAACTTGAATGTTGAGTTTGTAAATGTTAGGGTAATAATGCATTGAATGAGTATATGAATGTTTATCGCTTGTATTGAAAATACTAGGTAAGTATAATTCTTGTTACATGGGCTTACTAAGCACAAAATGCTTACCCTATTTCCTTTTTCCCTGTTTTGTAGTGATAAGAGCTCGGAGGTCGGATCGGTGGGAGACTCATCACACTATCAACCCCAATATTTCGGTATTTAAAGAAACTTTAGTTTGGAAATGAATGGCATGTATAAGCTAATAAAATAAATGTTAATATGAAATGAATGTAAGGTCAGCCATTGATATGGCTTATGTGTTTAAGTTATCTTATAAATATGCATGAATTATTTTGAAAATATGTTGAATTGGAATGGTCTCGGTTTTTAAAAAAAAAAATTCGTAAATTCTGGTAATGCCTCGTACCTTATTCTGACAACGAATACGGGTAGGGGGTGTTACAGTTATAAATTATAATATAAGATAATAATTAAGTTATGTTTAGAGTAAATTATTTAATATGATTTTTAAAAAAAAGTAAGAAGTAAAATAGTAATTTATCCAAAATGAAAATAAGTGCTTTATATAGGGAGTGTCACCAATAAAAAAAGGGTAATGTGAAACTTTATGATATATAATATACTAGTTTGTATTCTCGTGCGATACACGGGTTGGTTATGTATATCAATTTTGTATACAATATTAGAGGTGAGGGATAGAGGCAACACAGTTCGAACATGTACCAAATGAGTATTTGAGAAGAACTATAAATATCACTCCATTCAAGTTAATACTTTAATTTTTTTATAAATTAATTTGTGTTTAAATTTTTTAATGAATTTCCTCAAAAGTTCATTAGTAAATTGAAAAACTAACGTAAAATATTTAAATATTTTAGAATAATTAAACTTTTTAAATATTTAATATTAAAACAATATAAAAAATTTGTGGTTTGAATATTAACACCTTATAATTTAAATAATATTCTTAATAATATTTTACAGGTTATTTATTTTATATATATTGTTAAATTAATTTATTTTAATGTAAAAATTGTAAATTGTAAAATTTTCAATAATTTTATATTTATTTTGCTCTACTTGATCATTGAATGTTGTTAATATGTATTTTTTTTTAAACTGTATTTTAAGCTTAACAATTTAATATTATAACATTAAAATTTAATTCATTTAAGTAAAATTTTAAAATAAAGAGACAATTTATTTAAAATCAACTTTATATTTAACATATAAAAAAAATTTAAACAAAACACATTAAATAACTTAAAAATTTAAAATGCAACGAGTAAAAAAATAATTTATCTAAATTAAAAGTAATATTAATAAATATTATTGTTCAAGAAAAAAATATTTCTCACTCCAAGGGTGGGTGGTAGATTTTAGTACTTATAATTTGATTTTTAAGTAATATTTTAACATAATTAAGTGACACTAAATTTAGTGAACAACATTATATATAGTATTGATAAATTTTAAAGTTATTATGATATCAACACTTATATAAATATTGTATAAAATAAATTATATAAATATAAAATCAACACGTGAATATTAAATAAAAATTACAACAATATCCATTGCAGGAGAAATATTACAAGCAAATAAATGATCAAATTTCGTACACAAGTACGATCAATACAAGATCCAAAGGTTGAAACCCAAATCTGGAAAAGAACGTACGCCGCTTAAATCAAGCCGCCATTGCCAATTAAAAGGAAGCAAAGGCGAAGACCATAGTGTTTTCAAGAATCAAGGTGAATAAGCTACCAAGATGAGTAGAGTTCCATTAAGCCTTCACCCTCATTGTAATGGACATGCCTCCAACTAGCCTAAAACAATAGGTGCAAAGAGCTCTAGCAAAAGAGGCAATTCATGGGTGCCTAAGAACTCCCAAAATGGGGAGTAGAATCCTTCACACACAAGCCACCAATAGAATACAAAAACATCAAGAAAACTTGCACCAATGAGAACAAAACCCACCATAATAGTGGGGGAGCCAAGGAGGACACCAAAAGGCAACGCATTATTATGCTGAAAAAGGGATTCACACCTACATCTTGTTGACATCCAAAGGCCAACAATGGTACTGGCTTAAACAAAAGCTCGACGAAAAGAAGTAGCAAAGAAGAGGAGAGAAAGATGAGGGGGAAGAGAAGATGTGAAAATAGGAGGGTCGACAACTAATTGAAAAACCATCAGCAACCCTATTACCAGCAGAAGAGAATGAGATAGTCTAAACAAAAAGAAAAATAGAGAAACGAGGACAAAGAAGGGGAATAATAAGGGAATATTGGAAAGATCAGTTAAGAAAACAATGAACATTGCACATCAAAAGTTTAATTTTTTTTCTTAAAATCGAGCAGTGTGGTATTTATATTGGCAAACTTTAAACCAAATTATTACTTGTGCTTTAAGTGAGGCAATCTTAGTCATTTATCGGCTTTCTACCAAACGAGCTTTTCCATTATTCTCGAAACCTGACTTGCTTTGAGTGTGGCTCAAACAACACAAATTGAATACATATAATGAAAATTTTGATTAACTTTCAGTGGGAAAGTTAGTTTTCTCTCTATGGGAAACCAAAAGCTTTGAGCTTTGTAGAACCTAGAATTTATTCTGAAAATAAATTGCCACAATTTTCTACCAGAATAACTACGCTAAATTGGTGTATATTTGGGTGTAATTTTAGGCCATCCATAGTTCTTATTTATAGGAAAAAATGTACAAGAATTTTACTTGAACAATTGGGTAATTAAATAATTATATTTTAATATAAAAATACAATATTCCCTTATCTTGAATACTAAAGGGCGGCGGCACACCCTATTGTGCACTAAGGTTTGTCGCCTCTTTTATTTGGGATGAACCTGTTGGGTTCGTCTCCTGTATTGGGTACAACTGTTAGGTCCGTCTCGTGTACTGGGTACAATTATATGTGTTAACTGAACTTTTAACCAACACATGTAATTTAATCAACCTAATAACTATTTTTCTATTTCTCAAAATATTAATCAACTAAATTATTTTCTCAATTCAATTCTACCATTAAAGTCATAACAACTTTACTGTATTAGAATTTATGAGAAAATATATTTAACTGTCATGTTCAATAAAATTACGATGACTTAACTTAATTTTTATGTTATCTTTTGTACTCAATGAGAAAACGCATTTACTATGGATAGTGATACATGCGATCTATTCTCTTAAATGTTGTTTTCATTCATTCCATAGTTTTGGTTTTAAATGCAATTTGTTTGAGTTATGTCGAGCTAGTGGAAGGACCAATTGGACATATATAACTACGACTCAAATAATTTATAATTAAGTTTTGACTCTTCATCTAATAATTACAATATTATTTAATCATAGAGTCATTCCACTAAAATGTCATGATTGAACTCTCCCTTACCATATACCATTATGAAAGCTACATGATAAGTGTTTGTTCAATGACCTTGTCATAAATGTGTTATTCTCATATAATATTCTTAATCTCTTTAGGTTAAATCTATTAACCCAATATGATCCTATCATATCTCATGGTAACTATTGCATATTCCTTCATGAAAAAGTCAAATACTAATAGGGGCGTAGCCAAAGGCGGCATGCCTTGGCGCCCTCATGGCTCAATGAAAAGTTTCCTTTGTAGCCCCTCTCTAAAATTTAAAAAAAAACCCTCAATTTAGCCCTTTTCAACCTTTGATTAAATGGAAAAATTATAAATTTATCCCTTTTGAAAAATTAATAATTTAAATTAAGCATTTTTAATACAATTTTTTTAGCTCTTGCACACTAAAAACAACCCTCATCTGAAATGAACTTGTAACAGCCCGTTTTTGGGTCAAATCGGAACATTGATTTTGGGACCACAAATCCGAAGTTGAAATGATTATTTTATTGTTTACAATATGAATATATGATGGTGTGAATTTTTCGTAAAGAAATTTTACCGTTTAAATGCTTAATTCGGTAAAAAGGACTAAATCGCATAAAGCGTAAAAGTTGTGTTCTATAAGCTAAAGGTGTCAAATAGCTATAGAATATTAAATTAAAGGTCATTATGTGATAATTGCCCAATTTTGAGTTAGTGGATGATATTTGGTTTGGCATTTGTGTAAATATGAGTTAATGGCAAATTAGTAAAATGTTAAATAATGTTTAATTAAATAAAACAAAAACCATTTTTTATGCTATCATCTTTCTTCATAGTCGAATATCAAAAGAAAAAGATGAGTTTGGGAGCTTTGAGCATTCAGTTCATGTATGTTTCAATTGTAAGTCCATTTTGACTTAGTTTTTGATGATTTTTATGTTTCTGTGATCGTTGCAACTAGTACTAGCTAGCATGTGTCTTCGATTTCAAAACTGTTAAAGATTTTGATAGTTTCCATTGATGAACTTATGTGTTCTTTGATGGTTAATGGTGAAATATGAATATTTGATATTAGATTTTCATATTTTATAAAGTGATTTTTTTTATGAAAATGCAAATTAAGGATTAAATTGTGAAATATTGAAATTATGTGGTTAAAAGTGTGATTATTTGGAAAATGTGGGCTGCTAAGGAAATAAGAAAATTTTGGCTAATCATGGGTAGGATGAAATTGCATGAAATTGTGATTTTATGTGATAAGGACTAAATTGTAAAAAATGTGAAATAATAGGGGCAAAATGTGTAAATTGTATTAAATTGAATGAATTAATGATTAAATAAGTAAATTTTGTCATTATATAGATTGAGAAAAATGAGATTCGGATCTAGAACGGGGGAAAATAAAGTATCGGATTAGTCGACCTAATTCGTCGTTACAGCAAACGAGGTAAGTTCGTATAATTAAAATCGAACTTTTATATATTGTAAATATTTGAAATGAATGTGTAATTGAGTAATTGGTATACTTGAAATATGAATGCCTTATTGATATAATCTATTTGTTATTGATCCCCGTTTGAACCGTATGAATTCGTAGGATACAAGTGACATGTCACTAGGGTTACCGTTTTGGTCGAGCTACTGCATTTGTTGCGAACTCACCACAACTCGTATGAGCTTACCGATATTTCAACTCATTGGAGCTTACTGTTCAGCTCGCCAGAGCTTACCGTTTCAGCTCAATAGAGCTTACTGTTCATCAGCTCAGGAGGAGCTTACCAATCATGGCTCGAAAGAGCAGAAATGATAACGAATTGATGGATTACTGATTATTACATGTAATGTATATCACCCGAGTATCCCTCGATATTCTAATAGGTTCAATGGGCGTAAGTTCTGTTATTGGTTATGTGAAAAAGTTACGTGTTATACAGATGAATTACTGATATTAAAAATGAATTACTGATATTACGGATGAGTTACTGTTATCGAAGGAATTACTGTTTATATGATTGAGAGTGAAATGTTACAGATGATGTTCATGATATAAGAATTTGATATAATACATTGATGTATGAAATGGAGATAAAGGTTGATTATATGTATTTATGAGACTAACATATTGATGCATGTTTGTGTATAGGCATTTGGCAAGTGAAATTGATTTACTTTGTTTATTTGTTTGATTATGTATAAATGGTAATTTAAATTCTTAATTATACGGGCTTACTAAGCTACAAAGCTTACTCTGTTTCTTTTCCATGTTTTATAGAGGTTCGGTAGCTCGTTCAATTCGGATATAGTCGGAGATACGCATCACACTATCCAGTTGTCGATTGGTACCTTTGAACTTATGGATATTAGTAAATATGGCATGTATAAACTAGTTATAGGATGATAGTTAAGGTTATTTGATATATTGATTTTGGTACATGTTGTAGAATAAGTTTAAGCCATGTGATTTGGCTTAATTTGGTAATATGTTTTGTTTATGTATGAGTTTATAGATATGGTATGTTTTGGCAAGTAGTTGATGGAATGGAAATATGCAAATGTTTTCTTGATATTGTTTTGGCATGTATTGAGCTAAGTAAACAATAGTGATTTGAGAATTGGAATAAATGAATTTTTAATGGTATGAATGGTGCATTTGGTTGATGAATTTGGCTGCCTATTGTATGATGAAATGGTACCATTTGGCCTTGTGTAGGTACATTGAAGTTGGGGTGGCAAATTGACCTTGCAAATGACCTATTTTTGTCCGCACGGGCGTGTGTCTCAACCGTGTGTGACACATGGTCATGTTACACGGCCGTGTGCCCCTTGGTGTTGAAATTGAATTGAAGTCAGTATACTCCACACGATCTCACACATGGGCGTGTGATTGGCCGTATGGTACAAGTCAGTATACCCCCTAAATGGCAAACGACCTAGAACACGGGCGTGTGACTTGGCCTTGTTGATAAGTCAGTATACCCTATAGTTTTGGCATGGCTTGATACACGGGCGTGTGTGGCCATTTCGAAGGGTACACGGGCTAAACATACGGGCGTGTGGTTGACTGTGTGACCCAAGTCAGTATGTATGCCCTGTTTTTACACGGTCTAAGACATGGGCGTGTCTACTAGCCGTGTGAGGCACACGGCCTGTTCACACGGGCGTGTGATACTCGAAATGTTGAAATTTTTTCTAAGTTTCTAAAATTTTTATATGCTATCGATTTAGTCCCGAATGCATGATTTAAGCTTTGTATGCTCAATTTAAGTACATATTGAATGTGAATGAATGATATTTATTGAAATGAGATTATATTTGATAAATGATTGTTCTGAACTGAGTTACAAGTCCGGTAATGCCTCTTAACCTATTCCGGCGACGATTATGGGTCAGGGGTGTTACAGAACTGATATAACATGAGTAGAAGATGTCACATTTGGACACTAAAAGCTACTTAATTCAAACATCAATTTCAAAATTGTACATATTTAAAACTATAACCCTACTTTAATATCCTAAAGTCGATATTCATGGGTGCCAAGTTCAATTTTCTTTTTAAGAGATTCTTTTGAAAAAGATTCTTGATGGGAGCGATAGATTGATAAGACATTACATTGACCTTGATACTTATGGGTATTGAGTTTATTAAATTGTATATCACCTCTCATGGTTGTCAAATTTAGCAATGCATGTTCCTATAATATACCCCAAACCTTCATCTATTTGCTAATAGCCTTAAACCTATCACCTTTCTAGACCTTAACCCATTTTCCTAAACACTTCACTATAAATCAAAGCATTTGATAAACTCCTATTACAATTAGTTTCCTTCAGCATTTTTTGCCATACAATACCTTGTCTGGTCGAAGATTTCACTAACCCCTAACTTCAACCAAAGGAAACTCCAACTCTCTTAATTTGGTAAGTGTTGAAACATTGTTCGTGTCTAGCCTAATCGTAAATAAGTTTATTGTAACCCACAATTTCAATTTAAGGTTAGGGTAGAAGATATCTCCAAACCCAATTGATGTTTTACCTATTTTAAAAGTCTGTTATTACATAGGGATTTGAAACAAAATAATTGACTTATTCTTTGGTTAGAGTTATCCTTTATATGAGAAGGGATTGAAGCTAGGATATAGCGGAGGAAAATAACTTGACAAGTGTTTATATAATGTTTTAATTTAGGATTATATATTTAAGAATTAAGGTTAAGGGTTAGTGTTGAGGATTTAAAGAAATGGGTTAAGGGTTCTTAGTGCTTCAAGGAAGTAGCAAAGTGAAAAAAAAATACAAATTGGAAAACCTTCATAATTAAGCTCCTTATTCAACACATATATCTTTACTTAACAATAGCGATGTTAGTAATTTTGGCTTAGGAAAATAGGATAAGGTTTCTCTGTAATGGAGAAAATTTTTATGGGTTTCTTTGAATTTAGGAACGCTTTAAAAAAGTTACCTATTTTCGAGAAAAATAATATTTAATGGCTAGAGCAAATATGCCTTGGTTTTTAACTTTTGGTGGGTTTAGGGTTGGTAGTGAGGACCATCAAAAGTCATTGAGTAGTCAAGTGCTAAGGATCTCCGTGAAATGGGTTAACAATGTTGGGGCATCTAGGATTTAAGGTTTGTAATTATGGTGGCATGGATGACCTTTGACATATATGAATAACATTTACATTGATCTATGTGCTTATATTTGCAGCTTGGACAAATGCATCCATGAAAGAGGAAGAACGAACCAGGGAGTTAAATGTTAGGGATTAGAGAAATGGGTTGTTAACCGTGGTCGCATGGATAAACTTTAGAAACCAAAAAGACATAAACATTATAGATTGCTTTACGGTTCAAAAAAATGAGCTAAGTTATTTTTTATGTGTAATGTTATGTTATTAATTAAAATGTAATCATGTGTAAATTAAATTATATTTTGAATACATTTTTTTTGAATTTGGGGTTTTATTTATATGTTATGTTAATAAAATTATGTCACACATTTTTTTACATACAATTTGCATTCAATTATGATATTAAATGTATTTATTAAATGTTATTATAACATACAAATTACTGAATTGTTTTATTTAACATCAACAAATTCTCACGTCACTATGTTATCACTCTTCTAATAAGTTGTATAGTCATAGGTTGAATCATCTATTAAAACATCAAACGGTAATACTAATATAAAACATTTAGATTGTAATGCATTTGTAACATATGCTTCTAATCACCTTCTAGCAAGAGGGAAACCCAAATATTAAGAGAGGGTAAGTGCTATCGATAGAAGTTGATACCATCCCTATGAGTGTAAAATCACAAGGAAATCGCTTACTTCATTGTCCCATTCTCTAAATGCCTTACACAACGGTTCATGTAAGCATGCCAAAACCATAGACCATGAATTGTATGTTCGAGTCATTTGGAAATTAGATAATAGTTAGAGATACATGGTATGAACTCTGTTGCTAGGATTTTCTAGCATCAACAGACCTCCAAACAATTGGAGAATGTAAGCTCTGACATGACATTTAATATTTTCGATAGTTGGATTCTTTGAGAGATGCTCGAAGGTGGTTTTTAACCATGATAGCTTAATTCAGAATCTTTCAACCAGGTTGAATGTAAAAAAAATTATTACTAAAAGTTCATCCATTAGAAGCATTGTCAATAAGGCTACATCTTCCAATATTATCGTATTTTTTAGATCTTTTCATTTTCAAAGTTTTAAAACCTAGTTGTTTTATTAATTATTATTTTGCTATATATATTCAAATAAAAAGTCACCCTCAATAAATTAATATGATAACCACAAATGGACACGCAAGTGTTGCCATTGTGGAAATGTAGCAAGGGTAAATCAGTCAGTAGAAAGAGAGGAAGTAATTGAGGAACTGAACCTTTTTGTCCTCGTAAATTTCATTCAAATCCAAGGGTGATTTGGGAGCAATAAATGAGGGTAGGTCCATTTCCAAAAGGGAAAAAAGAAGGATGACGACTAAAACAATAAAAAAAAGTATATGTGTATTTTATTATTTAAGAAAAAGTAAAAAAAAAATCAAACAAGGTTTTTTAATCATCATTTAAATTAATAATTTTCACTTTAAATAATATTTTATATTTATTGGACGTGAAAGTTGATTGAAATTTGGTTTAATAGCAGCGTTGAGGTACGGATGCCATGCTAATCTCTCTCTGCCCTTTCTCTCTCTAGGGCTTTCTTTGTCTCATATTGGCTTCACCTTCATGTCTCTCACTTTCTCGCCTCAGATTTTCTTTCCAAACAAGCCTTAGACTGAGAAACCCCTAGAAAGTCCTAGAGAATTTCACTCTTTTCCTCTTTCTATTCGGTTCTCCCGATTGAAGAAAACCTCATAGAAGCTGTAGATCACCACCGTTTCAACGCAGTTGGATCCGGTTCACTGAGACAGCGACATCCTGTTTGGTGAGTGTTTCTTATGAAAAGCGCCGCAGTTTTATTCCATACCGCTTCTGTTTTTGTTTCCTGGAACTGAGAAACCCGAGTAAAACAGGTTATGTTCTTATTGTTAGGTTTTTTTGGAAGAAGCGTTAGGTTTTTTTAGGGTTCGATAATTCGTGTAAAAAGAAGAAAAACGGTGGCGTTCTGTTGGGTCGGTGCTGCCTCATGCGATTTGATGCCGCCAGAACCGTTGCCTTGGGATCGGAAGGATTTTTACAAGGAGAGGAAGCATGAGAGGACGCAGTCGCTGCCTCAGCAGCCACTGACGACTCGATGGAGAGAATCCTCTTCCATGTCGCCGTATCAGCATGCGTCTTTTAGAGAATTCACTCGTTGGGGATCCGCTGACTTCCGTCGTCCTCCTGGTAAGTTCTTTCCATCCATTTTATGCCGTTTGTTCACCCGCTTACTCTTAGTTTAATCCCTATCATTTGAAAGTAAGGATTTTACAAGCATGAATTTGGTGTGATGGGTTAATTTTTTTTGGTGTTGGGAATTAAGGATGGTCAGATCTATGGGTTTTTAAGTTTTGGTTTAGTTTCATTTGGGAATATTTGATTTTTTTTTTCTGTTTATGTCATTTTAGATTACACATCTTCATTCCAATTGATGGGGATTTTTCTTTTTACCAGTTAGTTTTTTTCATACTCGTTTTGCTTTTTGCTTTATTTAAGAAATTACCGTTCTTGATTTTCTGCGTAGGGTTTTCTTTTCATTAGGGATAAGAATTTTGGTCTTCATATTTTTTTGGGTTATAGAAGAACATATACTTTGATTTTGATACATGGGGATCTTAAAATTTGTTAATGATACGCCACCTCGCCTTTTTGGAGAAGGATGAAGCTTTTTTTGGTTTTCTGGGTTCTATATGTTTGTGGATCGTTGGAGGTAGAAACTGTTGATTTTTCTTTGGTTCCATTTACTTTGATCTATAAATGGAGAATTCTAGTTTTCTAAGAAATATCTTTCTTTTCTTTTTGTTTTCCCCCTCTTTTGCCTTTAAGATTTAAGGTTTATTGAATTTCCTTATGTTTTAACCCTGGATTTGGAAGATACATATACATTGCACGTCTTGATACTTTTGTGTTTTTCCTTTGTTGCTTCAATTTTTATGAAGGTCATGGTAGGCAGGGTAGTTGGCACCTGTTTGCTGAAGAAAATGGTGGTCATGGATATGTTCCATCGCGATCGAGTAACAAGATCTTGGATGATGAGAATTTCCGTCAGTTGGATTCTCGTGTAGATGGGAAATATAATCGAAATAGGGAAAACAACAGAGGGTCTTATAGCCAGAGAGATTGGAGAGGTCATTCATGGGAAAATTGCAATGGGTCCCCAAGCACTCCTGGGAGGCCTCATCATGTCAATAATGAAAGGAGGTCAGTGGATGATATGCCAACATACCTTTCTCATACTCACTCTGACTTTGTAAACACATGGGATCAACTTCAAAAAAGCCAGCATGATAATAAGACAATTGCTGTAAATGGGTTAGGCACAGGACAAAAATGTCAGAGTGAGAACTTAGTAGGCTCGATTGATTGGAAGCCTCTGAAGTGGACTCGCTCTGGAAGCTTGTCTTCACGGGGTTCTGGATTTAGCCATTCAAGTAGCTCAAAGAGCTTAGGTGGTGTTGATTCTGGTGAAGGGAAGCTTGAGTCGCAACAGAAAAATTTGACACCTGTCCAGTCTCCTTCTGGGGATGCAGCAGCCTGTGTCACATCTCCTGCGCCTTCTGATGAGACATCGTCAAGAAAGAAGCCACGCCTTGCATGGGGTGAGGGTCTGGCCAAGTATGAGAAAAAGAAAGTTGAAGGCCCTGATACAAGCATAGATAGAGCTGGGGCTAAAATATCTGTCCGTAATACAGAATTTAACAATTCTCTGAGTTCTAATTTGGCAGATAAGAGCCCTAGAGTCCTTGGGTTTTCTGATTGTGCTTCTCCTGCAACTCCTTCATCTGTTGCTTGCAGTTCCTCCCCTGGTAAAAAAATAGTTTCTCATATATTTATTCAGTTTTTAAGTAGATTACCTGAAACAAGTAGATGATATAATTGACAATGTTATTGAAGGTATGCCTGCATGATGAAATGGGTTCTTGTCCAGCATTTTGGAGTTACACAATCTATGTGCTTTTACTGACTATTCTCTTCATATACCAGCAATGGTTGACTGTCTTGTAACTTAGCATGACCCTTTGTTAGATTATATGTTCCTGATTTGCCACTTTTCCGCCTCTCTGACATTTTAATAACGTAATAAATATAAGGCTGGATGATGAATGAAGCATGCACAACTGTTTTAGTAGGCCCACATGCCGATTAAATTGATGTTTAGAACACTGGTATTGTTATTTTAAATTGTATATACTCCTTTTGAAGACCATGGAAAAGATTGAGAGAGACATGATTCTTTTCATTGCTATGACAGTATGCTTGTTTCTCATGCTCTAGGAACCACTTTTTGAGTACATAACTATTCTTGACTCTCCACTTCCCTCTTAAAGCATTTTCTTTATGATTTTATGAGGTGATTTCTGTTTTCCTTTTATCAGTTCTTAGGTTCCAGTTATTGATGGGTATACCTTACCATGTAGAATTATAGAGCCTTATTTTTAAGGAGGAAAAAGTCTAACATCTGGCTAGATTGGTTGTTCTCGATTGAGAATATGACCATGTCATAACCTTTTGTTGGAAGGAACTTTGCTTTTCGGTGCATTTGGCATTGCTTTATTGTTGACTGGCTTGTTCTTGTGTTATCTTGTTTAAGTTTCACATTCTTAAATGGTGTCATCCCACTTCTGTGAGTATTGGGTTTCCTGTCTTATATTCTAGTTGCACACTTCCACCTATTACCAATTGGTCTTGGTGGGTGTTTAACTTGGTATTAGAGCCTACAGTTGCTCTGTAGCTTCCCCCATATGAGGTTGACAACTCTAGTGAGGTTCATATGTAGGCCATTGTTGAGCTACATGTGAAGGTTGTTTAGTAGTCTTATCTCACATCTATTCAGTTTTGGTCTTATATATTCGATTTGGCATTTTCCGCTTATTAACAATTTTTTTAGATTAGATGTTTGCACTTGTTGCTTCCAGGCCATGTCCAAATTAGAGGGTGTGTTATGTGTATGTAGTCATGAATGCATGTGTGTGCCTGTCTGTGTGTACATATGCTGGGGACTATCAAATTGCTGGATGTTAAATGATTCCCTTCCGCCTTTTATCTTTATTCTTGCATATCGGTTGCAATGGGTATACTTTCTCATTTATCACCACAATACTGCTGGTTGTTGCAGGTGTGGAAGAAAAATCATTTGGCAAAGCTGCAAATGTTGATAATGATACTAGTAATTTATGCGGTTCTCCAACTCTTGGCTCTCAGAATCATCTAGAAGGACCCTCTTTTAATTTAGAGAAATTGGATATCAATTCAATTATCAATATGGGCTCTTCACTTACTAATTTGCTTCAAGCTGATGATCCTTGTACAGTGGATTCTAGTTTTGTTCGCTCTACTGCAATAAGTAAGTTGCTACTATGGAAAAGTGATGTTTTGAAGGCTTTGGAGATGACTGAATCAGAAATTGATTCACTTGAAAATGAACTTAAGTTGTTGAAAGGTGACTCTAGGAGCAGATGTCCTTGCCCAGCAACATCCAGTTCTTTTCCTATCGAGGAACATGGAAAAGCTTGTGGGGAGCAGGAGGCTGCATCTAGTCTGGTCCCTCGACCTGCCCCTTTGCAGATTGATGCTTGTGGTGATGTTCTTGTTGAGAAGCAACCCCTTTGTAATGGTGTCCTGGAAGAAGTTAATGATGATGTAAAAGATGGGGATATTGATAGTCCTGGAACAGCAACATCTAAATTTATGGAACCATTGTCTTTGGAGAAAGCAGTTTCTCCATCTGATGTAGTGAAGTTTCATGAATGTTCTGGTGGTTTTGGTACTGTTCAATTGATGTCAATGGGGAAGGTGATTTTAGCTACTGGTTCAGGTAATGAAGGGACTGCTACAACCATTTCTGCAGAGGGCAGTGTGCTAAAAAGGATTGATAATGATGCACATGTTCCAGAATCATCTAACTCTGATGTTTGTGGAGAGAATGTAATGTACGAAATGATATTGGCCACTAATAAGGAATTGGCTAATGTAGCGTCTGAAGTATTTAATAAACTATTGCCTAAAGATCAGTATAATGCTGAGATCTCTGAAATTGGCAATGTAGCATGCACACAGTCTGATTCAGCAATCAGGGAAAAAATTGCAATACGGAAGCAGTACTTAAGATTTAAGGAGAGAGTTTTGACAATTAAGTTTAAAGCATTTCAAAATGCTTGGAAGGAAGATTTGCGTTCACCTTCGATGAGAAAATATCGTGCAAAGTCCCAGAAGAAGTATGAGTTCAGTTTACGCTCTACATACGGTGGCTACCAAAAGCATCGGTCCTCCATTCATTCACGGCTCACTTCTCCTGGTAATTGTTTGAGCTTCCTGCTTTAGAATGTTTATATTTGTTGCAAGTTTTATTGTGATTTTGCATGTGGTTGAGTGGCATTACTTTAATTTAAGTTTTTAATACTTCATTTTGTTTCCCTATCTCTTGCCTTTTACCTTTTATCTATTTCAATTTTTATTGGAAATGAAATTATTATGTAAGTGTAGCTGAAAATCATTATCGGAAATAGAGGAAAATCTTGAATGCAAAATGAGGACTAAGCTAGGTTTCTTCTATCATAGAGACAAGTGGATAAATTTAAGTTCGGCTCTCTCATGCCAAGAAAATAGATGTTGAAATTTATGGTAGATCAAGGCAATTCAAGGGAAGAATTGAGTTCAGTTGATATTGAATAAAATAGTAATCAATACTAACTAGGTATACAAAAGCTTCATAACATAATGCTAGTGCTGGGAAAGAGATTATTGCTCTTGATGAACCTTTGTTCATGGTGGAAGATGCATCGTTTGGCATATAATGAAGTTAAAATTATCTGTTGGTTACTATGTTCTAAATACATTTTTTCATGAATGACCAAATCATCCATGGTATTAGAGATTCTGAGTTTTTTTGTGGATATTTGGTAATAACTGGAGTAAATACAAGGTGCTGTGCTTTGACCTTTATCTGGTGAAACTCATTGCATTTATTGTGAAAACCTAGCTATGATCACTTGAAATTTGGTATATTGGTGTTAGAATGGCTCTGGGGTACCAAAACCAGTCTGCCGCATTTGTCTCCAAGTTGGTTATATATGGTAAATTGTAGGGTTGGTTTCATCTTCCTTCCTTATTAACATTTGTTCTGTTAGTACAGATTACATGCCTGCAAGACTATTATGATCATCATATTTGATTTGACTGAATTATATGCCACTGCAAATGATGGATTGTCAAACTGATATCTATGACGTATGTTTTATCATCTTTTAAAGAATCAGGTTCTTTCACAACTATTGTTGTGACTGAAATTTTATGTTTTAGTCGATGAACTGAGATTAACTTGATGGCTTTAGTTTTCCTTGTGAAAAGTTATGAAGCCACTTGAGTGTATTATTTTTCCTGTATTTTGTTTTTCTCTTAAATGCTTTGATCTAAGCAAATTGTTTTTCCTAATTATTGTAATGGTTTTCAATTGTTTTTTCTTTCTTTCTTTAAAAAACCCTAGTAAATTTAGCAAGGTAATCATCACTTTTGATTTGGATTTTCTTCTAGTATTTGTCTGTTTTTACTTTCTTTTCTTGAAAATTGTTTATTTAAAGATTAAGTTATTGCTAATGATGTATATAGTTACTTTTGGGGGTTGTTTTTGTAGCAGGAAATTCGATCCTGGAACCTAGTGTGGAGATGATCAATTTTACTAGTAAACTACTTCTAGGTTCCCCTGGCAGGCTTTACAGGAATGCTTTGAAAATGCCTGCATTAATTTTGGATGAGAAAGAGAAAAAGGTCTCGAGGTTTATCTCTAGTAATGGATTAGTTGAAGATCCATGTGCCATTGAGAAGGAAAGAGCTTTGATCAATCCTTGGACATCCCTGGAGAAGGAAATTTTTATGGATAAGTTGGCTGCCTTTGGGAAAGACTTCAGAAAAATTGCTTCTTTTCTTGATCACAAGACAACAGCTGACTGTGTTGAGTTTTATTACAAAAATCGCAAATCAGAATGTTTTGAGAAAACAAAGAAGAATGACCTGAGTAAGCAGCAGGGGAAGTCTGCTGTGAATACCTACTTGTTGACATCAGGGAAAAAACGGGGCCGTGAATTGAATGCAGCTTCCCTCGATGTTTTTGGTGCAGCTTCAGTTATAGCAGCTCATGCAGAGAGTGGCATGCGAAACAGGCATACGTCTGGTAGGATCCTTTTAAGAGGGCGTTTTGATTCTAAAAGATCTCAACTTGATGATAGCATTGCTGAAAGGTCATCTAATTTTGATATTGTTGGAAGTGATCAAGACACTGTTGCTGCTGATGTCCTAGCAGGTATATGTGGTTCTTTCTCTTCAGAGGCAATGAGTTCTTGCATCACTAGTTCTGCTGACCCTGGAGAGGGTTACCATCATGACTGGAAGTGCCACAAAGTTGATTCTGTGGTTAAAAGGCCTTCAACATCTGATGTGTTGCAGAATGTTGATGGGGATACTTGTTCGGATGAGAGTTGTGGGGAAATGGATTCTTCTCATTGGACTGATGAGGAAAAATCTGCCTTTTTACAGGCTGTCTCGTCTTATGGTAAAGATTTTGATATGATTTCACGATATGTTGGTACAAGATCCAGGGACCAGTGCAAGGTTTTCTTTAGTAAGGCTCGTAAATGCCTTGGACTGGACTTGATACATTCAAGAACCAGAAACATGGGAACACCCATGAGTGATGATGCCAATGGTGGCGAGACTGATACGGAAGATGCTTGTGTCCAAGAGAGCTCAGTTGTTTGCAGTGAAAAGTTGGGATCTAAAGTTGAAGAGGACTTGCCTTCCACTATTGTGAGCATGAATGTTGATGAATCTGATCTTACCAGAGAAGCAAATTTGCAATCTGACCATAACATATCAAAGGGAAACATTGAGAGGCTAGTAGATCATAAAGATTCTGTGGCAGCAGAAGTTAACTTTTCCAATGTGGATCAAACCGAGCCAATATCCGAATGTGGTGCTGGTGATATGGATGTTGATAGCAACCAGGCTGAGTTACTACATGTTCAAAATAATGTTGCTTTGGCCAATTTAAGTGCTCTAGAAAATCATGTTGCTGAAGAGGGTGTTTCTGTTGCGGTATCAGCATCTCATGGGGGGACAGGAGATTGTCATCCTAGTTTAGATGCTTCAGTTGAGCCCAAATCTGGTGCTGCTGCTTTGTCTACTGAGGGGTTTGGAAATAATTTGGAGGCACAGGAAACTTTGTCATCCAAAAATGTTACGGATGTCCGTGATACAAGATGCAATGCGGAGATTGGCAGTCAAGTTATTTGTAGGCCGGATTTAGATAAAAGTAGTGGTGAGTCCATTGATAAAAATTCTTGTTTAGATTTTAGCTTCAACTCTGAAGGTCTGCGTCAAGTTCCTCTTGACTTGGGTTCTGCTGGAAAGCCTTCTATCTTATTATTTCCAAATGAAAACTTTTCTGCTAAAAATTCTGCATCACATTCTGATGCCTCTCAATGTGAAAAAATTTGCAACCAAGATAGGTTGTCAGCGACGCTTGCTTATCAGGGGAATGAAGACAAACAGTCTAACAATGCTGTTAGTGGACATAAGCCTGAGCATTTATCTGGAAAGCCCTCGGTGGATCTTGCTGAATTGCAAATCTCCACTTTGAAAGAAATGGATATTGATATCGGTTGCAGTCAGTTGCCTGAAGTTAAAAGGCTTTCGACCTCAGAAAAGGATGTTACTGGTTCATGTTCAGTTCAAGATTATCTTCAAAAGTGCAATGGTCCAAAATCACCATCGGAGTTTCCACAACTTGTACAAAACTTAGAGCAAGCAAACAGCAGGCCAAAATCCCACTCTCGTAGTCTGTCAGATACAGAAAAGCCTTGCAGGAATGGTAATGTCAAGCTATTTGGTCAGATACTCAATTCCAGTTCCCAGGACGATGGGAAGGTCCGTTTCCCTGAACAGTGCATGAAATCTTCAAATTTGAACTTCAGAGGTCATAACAATGTTGATGGAAATGCATCTTTCTCAAAGTTTGATCAAAATATTATTTTTGCACCGGAAAATGTTCCCAGGAGAAGCTATGGTTTCTGGGATGGCAATAGGATACAAACTGGGTTGTCATCTTTGCCCGACTCTGAAATTTTAGTGGCGAAGTATCCTGCTGCGTTTGTCAATTATCCTGCATCCTCATCTCAAATGCAGCTGCAGGCATCGCAGACTATTGTTCGGAATACTGACCGAAACATGAATGGTGTTTCAGTTTTCACCCCAAGGGAAATAAGCAGCAACAACAGTGTGATGGATTATCAAGTGTACGGGGGTCATGATTGTACCAAGGTGGTGCCTTTTGCCATGGATATGAAGCGACGGGAGATGTTCTCCGAGATGCAAAGGCGAAATGGGTTTGATGCAATCTCAAATTTACAGCACCAGGGAAGGGGTATGGTTGGAATGAATGTTGTGGGGACTGGAGTGGGAGGTGTTGTAGGGGGCTCCTGCCCAAATCTTTCTGATCCTGTAGCAGTACTTAGGATGCAGTATGCCAAAACGGAGCAGTATGGTGGACAGAGTGGGAGCATAATGAGGGAATAAGAGTCGTGGAAAGGTAAGGGGGACATGGGCATTCGCAGGTAGTATAAAACCAAATTCCTCAGCAGCAAATATTTCTTTGCTGCACACTGTATAATAGTTTTTTTGTCTTTGTTTTCAATGAAAATGATGATAGGGGCAAGCAGTGTCTTTTTTGGTAAAAAATATTTAGGTCCCTTTGTAATATTTGCAGCAGCAGTCTGTATTTGTTGTATTTGATGGAAAATACACAAAAATAATCTGTCTAAAGTTTAGGAGGGCCAATCCAGCAATTTCACTGTTTCTAGTAGGGTGTAAACGAGATACTTTGTTACAAGCTATTCAAGTTCAGCTTGAAAAAAGTTTCGAATTCAGTTAGATGTGAAGCTGTGTTGAATTGAGTATTTTGCTTCTGCACGAGCTTAGCTTATTTTTATTGGTATCGCATTATAATTGAGATTTGCAAGGGTTGATCAATTCAGAGGAAATTTGTATGTTCCGTTTTTTTATATTTCCCTTGCATCTTAGGGGTAGTTATACAATTACAATATTTAGCATCAACCCATGATTTTCTTCTTGTAAACACAACGTTAATAATCCATGTCAAGAGTAGATAAGAGTTCAAAGTCTGAAATATGCCAACAAAATTGATGCAAGTTTTGTATGTGAAGCCATTGCGCAAGAAAATGACAGCCATCTCTGTTGTCTAATGCAATGCAATAGTAAGGTATTCCAGGGAGGAACAAAATTGATGCAAGTTTTGTATGTGAAGCCATTGCGCAAGAAAATGACAGCCATCTCTGTTGTCTAATGCAATGCAATAGTAAGGTATTCCAGGGAGGACACGGGTTTGAATATTAAAGACGATATATTGTTGGGAGAAGTAATTATAGTTCTTTGAAAAGATGAGTTTTCTTTGGCACATTGCATCTTTATAGAGATATAAAAGTTTAAATTTTGGAGATAGTCTTGGTAAAAGGAGCAACCATATCCCTTAAAAGGATGGACTCTACTATAAAAAAGATGTATACTACCATAAAATAGACATGAAAGTTAACACTCATAAAAAAGAAAAAAAAAACACTGTAATTGAACAGCTGATAGAGCTAAAAAGCATAATTGAACTGTTCCGTTCAGCATAAGAAGTAGAATATTTTCTGCTACATCTTTATTCTCTTTCCAAGGAAGTTTGTCAAAAACATGTCAGGTATATGAAATGAGCACGAAAACATAGAATGGAGAATTCTTTGTTTAAAGCACACGATTATAGCTTTAAACGAAAGGATAAAATGAATTTTTTTTTTTACTTACATTTCCTTTGAGGGGCATCAATTCTAAAACTTGAAGTCTATTCAATTTAATCTAATCCAAAAAAACCTAATAATTATACAAAATATGCATAAATGGTAAACTTAATAAAAATAGAAAAAAACATGGGCTTTTTTTGGAAAAGCTTGACAGCAATGAAAATGGCAGCAAAGGAAATGTAAAAGAACACTTAAAACAAAGCTGAGTAAGATTAAAACAAATATTAAAGTATAACTACAAGGAAAATTGAAGTATTAAAAGATAATTAAAACCTATGTACAATAAACTTAACCAACTAACTAACTTAGCATTAAATCAGAAAAGAAAGAGTTTGGATGAGAAAAACACTAAACCCTAAGCTAAAAAGATGAAAGTTTAAAAGTTTCTCTTTCTCTCAACTAAAAGTGACTTTTAACATTTAATACAATCCAAAATTTTGGACCAAAATGTCCCTGGATGTTATATTTTGATTGGAGGTAAGGTTGGACAAGGACTACTCTTGCAGTCATTTTTTTGCCCCCTCACAACAGTGGTATCACGATACCCACGACAGTATTGAATTAGGGGATCTTAAGTGTCTCGGTATTGCGATACCATTGAAGATGACCTTAATTCTCTTCATTTTGTTAGGGGTATCACGACTTTGTTGGTTCAATATCGCGATACCCCATTCTAATTGATGTTTTCTTCACGTTTCGGGCTACCGTCGACTCCTCACAACACTCAATCAACTCGTTAGGTTACCTATGACGCATTTGGCTAACTCAAGTCTCAAAAATAGTATAATCTAACAAAAACAATTTATTAACAACCAAAACTAAAAATCAACAAAAGTAAAGAAAATGCACCTAATTTACTTGAGATTAAACTCATTAAGTGTAATAGAGAGCCTAATTTGACATATGGCAGACTAGAGAGTAAGTGATTTATTTCATTTTGGGACATATAAAGGAACATCGAGGGATACATGCAATGGAATAAGTGCTATCTTATAAATTAGACTTGCTGGAGTCTGAAGGTGAAAGTGGTGTCAAATGCATTAAACTCAAGAAAGAACTTGAACTCAAGATTAAATTTTGTACAAGAAATCACAAGAATACCAGGATGAGAAGTATTCACCATAGTTAGAATTTGTATATGGTAATAACCTTAAATAGATTTACGGATGGCATTGTGCAAGCACGTCAATAATGCCCCTGACAAGCTGCTTGCCTTATCGTCCCAACTAGGGCCGAATGGTCCTACTTACCTATCATGGGACCTGTTCAACTGTTGTGTCTCTTGGGTCAGGTATTGCTTCAAGTGGCCCTTTTGGATTACTATTTCTACTGCATCCTTCAAATGGACACAATGCTTTGTGTGGTGTCCGAGAGCGCTGTGATATCGGCAATGGTGGTTAGAGTTGTTTTAGTGCTGGCTTGGTGGCAAAGTGTGTGGTGCCTCCAGAAATCCTTGGTATTCTATTTGGTCAAAGATTTGGGCTGGGGAGCAAGTAAGCTCATGATAAGTGCGATACTAATTGTACGGTGCCCGAGACCTTTGACCTTGGCTTGCTTTATTTTCCCTAATAGGTCTTAGGCGACTAGAGGATTGTACGGTATTAACTCGTTGATGGCCTCCTTGATTTGGAGGGTTATACTGTCCATATCCGTTGTTGCCCACTCCAGAGTATGTTGTTGGTTGATAATCTTAGAATCTTTGCGGAGGAGAGAGGCGTGGAGGATTGGCTTGTCGGGTAGTAAAGATAGAAGACTTAACATGAGATTGTTCCACCTCATCATTTTTCGAACACCTGTAACTATCTCGTACAAAGTGGATAACTTGCTTGGTGGATCACTGGTAATAATGTACCTTAAGTGCTGGTGAAAAGTCCCAGCAATCAAGGCCTAAATGTCCCACTCATCTGTAACCCCTTTGGTGATCATTGTGGCGGTACTGAAGTGACGAACATAGTCACAAAGGGATTCGTTTGCTCTCTACGGATGGTCATGAGATAGGTAGGGGATTGTTGCAATGTCTTGTTAGCCGAGAATCTGCTCATGAACAACTCGACTAACTGCTCAAAGGAGTGGATAGACCCTTTTGGAAGAGAGAGATACCACGCCCGGGAGGTATGAGAAAGGGTCATGGAGAAGGCTCAACACTTAATCACGTTAGACGCACCCAGGATGTTCATGTGGTTGTTGTAATGGACTCAGTGGTCTTCCGAGTCCCCTGCACCATTATACGTGAACTTAGATAACTTGAAGGACAATATTTCAGTGGCGAGAGGCTCATTAGAGCAACTCCAAGAAGTTTCGTCTGTTTTGGCCCCTTTCATTTCTTGCATCATTTCCATCTTGAAGGCCTTCAACTGCTCCTCCAAGGAAGTATTATTTCCTCGACCCCGAGTGTTTTGGGAGTCGACTAGTCGGTCGTCGTTAACGGATGGATCATTGGGATTATGGTGCTCGTGGTCTTTGCAGACTGTGGATTAAGCCTCATCATCTGGATGTATCAGATCGCCTCGCCTCGCAACTCTGTTATCAGCTGCTCATTTTGCTCGTTCTGCAGATCGAGAAGGTGCTGACACTCTTGTTGCTCATTGAAGTGATGTTCCTGTTGAGAAAGCTGCTCTTCCAGACATCGCATTTTCTTCTGAACTTCTGAAGCATATGGTTGGGACCTAGAAGGTTGCTACTGAGAAGCCTGGTCCAATGGTATAGTGGTGACGGTCGGCTGAGCTAGAAGAGTGGCAAAGCAAGCAATGGCCTACTGCAAATAATGAGCTATCTGCTCCATAGGATTCTAAGGAGACATGCTAGAGGATGGTTAGTTGGTGGATGAGAACATTCGGGCGAGAGCGAGTGGCTAGCTTGCAAGAATGCTCGATCCTCTAAAAGGAAAACGGGAGGTTGATTGGAATCAGACCTTTCGGGCTACTGGTCCTTTGGTAACTAGTTGGTTGATAGAGAATGGAGGGGCATCTCTCGAGTGGCTTACCGTGCTGCCACATGTCCCGGGCCTGAGGGGATGTAACAATATTATTTGTTTTACCTTTTATGCCTATATTGTAAGGCCTACCGATGGGTCTATTTGTCTCTGTTTCTTTTGTTTGCCTTAATGGTTTGTTTTTGAGCTCTTAAGTTATTGCTTAGTATCTGCGCCGCTTACATGAATTTTTCTCCGAGGAAGGCTGGCTGTACTCAAAACTTGTTTGGC
Organism: Gossypium australe; assembly: GCA_005393395.2. Classification (NCBI taxonomy): domain Eukaryota; kingdom Viridiplantae; phylum Streptophyta; class Magnoliopsida; order Malvales; family Malvaceae; genus Gossypium; species Gossypium australe. Next base: position 135,918,579 of record CM016623.1, read on the forward strand.
TCCTGTCCTTTACTTTGTCCAGCTTTTAAGATTTTTTCATTTGGGTATGGCTATTCTGGGATTTTAGCGTGCATGCTTTTCCTTTTTGTATGGGATCTCTGCTGTATTTGATTCTCATTTCAATGAAATCATCTTTGATTAAAAAAAAGCAAAAGGAACTGCTTTTAGTTGGGAGCCATTTCGTATTTACATTTATGAATGTATACTTGTATATTTTAAGGGAGGAAAATCTGGGGTGAGCCTTTTGGGGGGGGGGGGGATGAGGCACTTTTAACGTAGTTACTCCCTGCTACTACGGGCTATCTTGATTGAATTGAATGCATTCATTATCTCTTTGCCCCTGTAGCATAAAAATCCAAATATCTTATCCTCAATCATCTGAAACAAATTCAGCCTTGATAAAAAAAAAAGAACAATCCATATTTACCAGAATGAAATCAAAGAAATAAAAACTTGGAACAAATCAATGGCGTCATGATAAAAAACTGAAAATGAAACCCCAAAATGCTTGAGCCAAGTTCAGAACTGCCAAAAACGGCATCATTTAGTTTGCTCTGTTGAAACCATATATATATATATATATACCACCAAAAGGGCAATCAAATGGTCCTTGGTTATTTCTTGAACCTTCACTTGCATTGAAGAATTGGATAATAATTCTGATTCCTGGTTTTAACGGAAAAAAATTACTTAAATTAGTTTAGGAACAAGCAAAAAGCAAATAAAAAGTCAGCTGATGGCACTCTAGTAAAGTAACTTTTGAAGCATAGTAAACTTACTTAAGGATTAGCACCATCGGTTGCTTTCTTGTATTCAGGTTTCAGCTCATACGATCCTTGATTAGTTCCTTTGTTGTTGTATATACACAGGTCTTTAAGTATATCTTTCAGAAATTGCTTCAAAGAGAGAGAAGTCCGAAGAAGAATCAGAAAACTGTCAACTTTTGGCTTGAAGGCAATAAGTAAAATAGTTTGTATTAGTCAACAAAGATCAAGATTGCATCATTTATGCTTTGAGTCAATGACAATTCATCTTTCAATACCATATCTAGTAGAAGGAAATATGTTATATCCTGAATTTTGTTTGCAGATTGACAATCCGTGTTGAAAAAAATCTTACACAAGCAATCAATACATCTTCTGATTGTCTAGAACCTTAAATCTTTATATAATGTTTCCCTTATTTGAAGTTCACTTTTTCATTCTTTTCTAGGGTTAATCAAACCTCACTGACATGATCCCTTATATATACTGAAATCACCTGTATACGGATCTGTTTTTCTAAAAAAAAAAAACAATAGCCTACGTTACCTTAAGTCAAACATGAGTGTGGAATACAGGTGTGTCTAACATGTACGTTCAGGTTTTCTTTGGAAGGTTCTTGGAAAGCCATATCTTTATACGTAAAATGTCAAACACAAGTGCCGGACACAGGTGCTTCAAGAAAAATGAAAAGTTCAAGTAACATGGGAAATAACACCTACCCTAGACTATATTCATCTCTAACACCTTATGAATCATTTTTCAAGGCTCTCTTTAATTTAAAAGCAGGGTTAGCTAGCATTGAATTATAGGTATGTCAATAGCATTAAGGGTGTGTTTGGTTGGGTGGAAAAGTAGAGGGATGGGAGGAAGGAAAGGAAAAGTGGAAAGAAAATGAATTTCGAGTGTGCTTGGTAGGAAAGAAAAGTGAGGAAAGAAAATAAGAGGGGAGGGAGAGAGATGTGCATGTTAGTTCAAAATTATGCATCTTTCAAATGTTTTTTTTTCTTTCCTTCCATTTTCCACCTCTACCAAGCAATGAATGAAAATAAAAAGTAATTTTCTTTCCATTTTTTCCATTTCTCCTACCATGCACACCTATGGAAAGAAAAAATATGTTTTCCATCCTTCTAATTTTCTATCCCTTCAATTTTCCATCGTACCAATTTTTTTCAACTCTACCAAGCAAAGCCTATGGTTCTAAAAGTTACCATGTAAGTAGAAATAATTGATTAAGAAACATACTTCAGGTTGGTCTGTCTCTTGAATCAGTTGTCTTAAAGTCCAATTCGATTGCCTTTCAAAGAGCTTAAACATAATATCTTCCATCTCCCCACGATCCCTCCTTGTTCTTTTTGTATCAGATGTCTTGGCAGGCGCCTTCTTCTTTTCCTATTGCAAACACATCAGCTCCCCTCATACATATGGCAGACAGATTATAAATATATTCTGATTGCATATATGAGAGCAAATGAACAGTCCCCAGGAAAACAAATCAGTGAAGAACATTATATTTAGATAATTTTACATATAAAGTTAGTAGGCATATATACATTGAATACAGCAGCGATAATCATCCCTGGCATAGGCCTCATGTGAGTTCCATTATCATTGTCGATGACCTGAAATGTAGAATACAGAAAAAAAAAATTAAGGGAAAGGGAAAGAGGTACAGGAATGTAGAATATGTGGGAATTTATCACGCCAAAAATACCACATAGGAAGTAAGGACACAATCAAAAGTAATTCTTAACACCTGTATCTGTCTGGATTTGTTCATAGATTTATTTGTCCTTTCACGGCAAAGTTTCCCATAGTTTTCGATGTTTTCATCATGAGGTCTCATGTCAAACTTGTTCAGTATTTTTCCCTCAACCACAAGCTTTCCTGCAAGAAAAGACAAATTTCATAAATATGGACAGTAACATTTCTTAACATTGAATCTCCAACCCAGGTTTCTTTCTAGTTCATCTTGAGATGATAAGAAAATTCTGAATTTATTCACTGCACTAAGCAGATATGTATTGGAGCAGCAATGTTTTCATGCACAAGTCTGTGTATTAACAGGTTAGACCTATGATCTGTTAATGATTCAAAACATAATGATCCCAAAGAAAGTTAAACTGTCTTACAGGTCCCTGTACTATAGGTTGAAGAGTAAATTAGTCCCTCTACTATAAAAGTAAGCATTTTAGTCCTTGTAGAGGTAAAATTTTAAAAGGAGATAATATTCAACGTTAAAAAAATGCCAACTTTTCGTGTTTTAAAGTCACATGGAAAAGGAAACCAAAATTCGACATTTAAAAAAAAACATGACAAGGATTAAATTGCTCATTTTTTTCACACCTGTTTAGAACACAAGTCAGCATTATTTAACATTCAACCTTACAGCTGTTTATAGTTTTACAGCTTCAAAAATAAATGTACAAGGACCAAATTGATCACTTTTATAGCAGTAGGACTAATTAGCTCCTAAGCCTACAGTACAACGATCCCCTAGTAGTTTAACATTCAAAAGAATCTCATTGGGCCAATTATTTACATATCTGTGCATAAATAATATTTCAAGATAGAAGCGTCTCAAACTAGCAACTTGGATCTGTATTCTTGTCAGAATAATGAATTAACTGGAACTTTTAAATGTCAACATAGGATCCATGCTTCCAATAAGCCAATAGAATGACGTATCTCCCAGATTCTATGCATGACCAATACATGAAAGGTCCAGCAAGATTGTTTGCTTAATATTTCTAAGTTATAATTGCAACAGTTTAAGTCCACGAGAATAATCCTTCTTAGTTAGAAAGAGTGATGAATTGCATGTTAAGATTGTTTCAGGATAGCTGCTGAGACTTTGTTTTCTCCTCTTTAAAGAAACAGACCTACCCCCCCCCCCCCAAAATTCCCTGAAAGAAAATGGTAAACCAGCTTAGGATTTCACATTTGCCATAACAAGCCAGCATCATACCACTACATTTAAGCTGTTAATAAGAGACGAAATGATATGTGCATTCCACAATTTCAGTGTAAAGTGTCGGAGAAAGACTAGATCAGAAGTAGCTTGGAGATGAATATCATTTATAATACGAAATGATAATCTAACTTGTTGAAATACATTATCCATGCCAAGAATAAGGCTAGTATGTCCTGGGATGATACATGCTTATTACCTTGGGAAGTCTCAGAAAACACAGACATTGGAACAAAGTCTTTGGTCATATCCATGGAATAGCGCTTCGGTACATCCCCGGTTTCTGTGCCAACCAATTCCATGGTGAACTGAGGTTAAAGAAAAAAATTACATAAGAAGGAAGACAATGAGAGCATTATTATTCCAAGTAAAAGAACATAATTCCACCCTGCTCTCTCAATTGATAAAGAAAAAAGAACCAGGGAAGAAAATCTGTCAAAATTGATTGACAAGCTATGAACATCATTAAGCAATAAGGAATATGAACAAGTTAATCGTGACAGCACATATTGTGGGAAAGAAAATGGAAAGCACAGGGACCTAAAAACACCCTGAAAAAGTAAATACAGAGCTACCTAAATCATCCAGTTGAGGGCTGAATTCATTTTTGTGATTCACTTTAGTTTTATGACAGTTGAGAAGAACCACGCTTTTTTTTTTAAAGACATTGATGCACCAGTTGATTGCAAGCAATACAGTGACTCAGAGCAGAAAAAACCAAATTTAATTAAATCATCATGATCAAGACCCTCCATAATCAGTTATGACTTCAATTAACTCCTTGGTGGAGGTAAGTAAATCCCATATTTGACCCAATAAAGATATGTTCCTCTCAAAGATAAAAAAGTAACTCTGAAACAATAAGTAATGTGAAAACCAGAGAAAGGTACCGCTTAGAAAGGAGAACCCATAAAAGTAAGAACTCAAATGCTGATATATATACCATTTAGTTTCGTAAATTTCTCATCCAAATGAGACTGAAAAGCTACCCAACTTCATTTGAAACAAACCTTTAAGACCTGAGGCTAAGCTTAATAGTTTGTCCAAGTTCTCAATCATTAAACGTCTATAAGATCATTAGCTAAGATCCTTCACCCACTTTGGGAACCAAATTATCTTTTCTGCTAACTTTCATCAACAGTTATTATCTTAACTTACTTAAAATTTCATGGTTTCAACTTTTTTTATACAATATCAAGAGCTTTAACCACCCATTCAAGTCAAGACAATCTCATGGTTTCAACTAACTTCATTACTCTATGACTGCTGTTATCAGCATCAAGCCTTTCTCTAAAACATCAGTTATAAATAAAACTATCTAAATGGCACCAATATTACAAGATTCATTCTTCCATGGGAACATCATAATGATTATAGAACAAAAGCTCATCACTCTGTAACTGAAAAACTATGCATGCAAGCAATTTCAACCAAACTAAAATATAATTCACCCACACCAATATATCCAAGGAAACAGGAAAAAAAAAAGTGACAAAATTTGCTTAACAGAAAAATGTTAAAGAACAGAAAATGGTCAAAGTTAAAAACTTTCATCACATATTACTCAGCAAAGATTTCTTATTTTATTTCTATTTTATTTCCCAAAGAGAAAAAAAAGAAAAAGCATCAACACGTTCCATTAAACCAGAATTTGAAAAACCATAAAAAACACAAAGCATAAGAGGAAAACTCAAAAAAAAGTTCAAATATGGACAAAGGGGAAAAAATGCATGCAGTGAAACAAACCCAGAAAACCAAAAGATACTTAACACATTAAAACCCATTAACCCACATAAACAAAATAAATCCCTGAAAATCACATGAGATAAAAGAGGGGGAAAAAAAAGAAAACGATAAAGAAAACAAATGCATGTACTAAAACATATCCAAAACACCAAAAATGCGTTAAAACTTTACCGATTATAACCCCATTAACCCAGATAAGCAAAAAAAAAAAAATCCTGAAAATCACATAAGATGAAGAGAAACAGAAAAGAAAAAAAAAAGGAGAAAGAAAGACGAATGCATGTAATGAAACAAACCCAACAAATCAGCACAATGTTATTGTTTAAAAGGATGGAAACCTGAGGAGAAGAGGAGTCATTATCATCACTGGAAACACGAGGGTCAATGGAAAGAATAACTTTGGCAACCGCTTGAGAAGGAGAAGCAGAAGAGGAAGAAGAAGAAGAAGAAGAAGAAGAAGAGAGTTGAGGGGCTTTGAGAGAGCGTGAAACTAATCCAGGGCATTTCATTAACCACACCGACCTTTCAGCTTTGCTTGTTTCAAGATAGTTATCCTTGTTTTCCATGGAAAATTTATTTGGAGGACAAAATATGGAAATAAACAGAAAGAAAACATAAACTGTTTTTCCTTTTAACAAACAAACTGGGTAAACGGTAGAGTTTATGATGGCAGGTAGGACTTCGAAGATCTTTTGTTTGTTTTATTTTATGGGTAAACTATACCTAATGTCCCTAATTATTAGGAAGTTCCACTTTAAAAAATTACAAGAATAATAATTGAATTATTTAAAAATTTTCATTTATTGTTATTGTACGATGTTTTCTATTAGTATTGCTTACATCAAGTAAAAACTATCATTCATTTTCTTTTCTATAATTCATTCTTTTTAAATAACTTTAAACGTTACGAATTTGCAAACTAATATCCAAACGATTTTCTTTTTTCTTTTTTTTATTTCTGACATTGACCATTAATCGACTTGGATCTAAGGTATGGCCAACTCGTCGAATCATCATTTGAAGCTCACTAATCAAGCAGCTCACTGACTTAAATAAAAAATTCTGAATACTTCAATGACTTAAAACATCGAATAGTTCAATAATTATTTTATAACTTTTTGAAGTTAAATGACCAAAATGTAAATTTACTAATAATTTAGTGTCATTAAATGTAATTTACCTTTATTTTATGGGTAAATTACAACAACAGTCACTCAATCTTGATGCAGCTAACAAAATAGTCATTCTGGTTTCAATTCAGTTACTCAACTTTTGAAAAACAACAAATTAGTCACTAACGTTAACGAAAGTGACAAATCAGACACCCATTAACATTTTCCGTGACAAGCTTAATGGGACAGCTGACGTGGCCAGTAATTAACCCAAATCCAAACCACGGTGGAAACCATAGCTTCTCCACCTTCCAATCTATGCCAAAACCAGAAACAAATATTGCTACCCAACTGTTTGTGGAAATGTCACAATGAGCTACCCTTTTAGATTACCAACCTAACCTCTCAACTTCGGCGACCATTGGTTCGAACTTGATTGTGACAGCAAAAACCACATTATTTTATCCCTAAACCTTGACAGATTCTATATCCAAAGCATCTACCATGGCTAGTTAACGTTAAAAGAAAAAGTAGAGAAGAAGATGAAATGGAGATGGCAAACAAAAGGTATGACATTTTTAAGGTTGTTGACCCCTACCATTGCCATAGATGTTGTCCCCATTGCTACCTCTACTCTACCTGTCGCCTTTGTTTTCTCTTCTTCTTCTTTCTCATTTTCTCGCAATTCTTCTCATTTCCTCAACACAAAAAGAATAAGCCAACATTATACGAGTTTTCAAGCAGAGATGAGATGAGATGGTGCATTTGGCTGGATATAATGAGAAAAGCTCTTGACTGTTCTCGTCATCGGAACTGTTCTTTGTGAAGCTTGCCCCACCGCCATCGCCGCAAGCCACAACCTCATGCTGCTGAACCACTCTAGAATTTTTCTCTTCTTCTTCTCCTCCTCCTCTTCTTCTTCTCTGCTTCTTCTTTTTCTTTTAGTGCCCATCTAGCTTTTTAAATTGGGGCCGTTTACACAGATGACAAGTTATCTTTTCGTTATGTCTATAACGGAAAATAGTTAAAAGGACTTATTTGTTATTTTTCAAAAGTTGAGTGACTGAATTGAAACCAGAGTGATTGTTTTGTCAGCTACACCAAAGTTGAGTGACTATTGATGTAATTTATCCTTATTTTATTTATACCATATATTAAATCTATTGGCTTAACAAATATTAGTTGGACAGAAGTTCTAGAGAGCGCTACTTACAATCAGCTTTCCATGAGATCCTGTTAAATGTTGGGGTAAAAGAAAAAATAAAAGGAAATTATATTTTTCATAGCATCTAAGTTTTGTTACAATTTTCAAATTTGTAACTAAGTTTTTTTTTTTTAATTGATAATCGAATTTGGTTTTTGATATATTTAGATTCATTTTCTTAACACTAAAAATAATATGACATGGAAATTAATATATGATTAATAAAATAAAATATTTTTAATTCATAATTAAATATTACGTAGGATTGGAAACTAATTTTTGTATATATTCGTACATACCAAAACTTCTAATGATTTACCAATATTTCTAAGAGTTTATCGGTATTTCTAAAGATTTCCTTTGTGTCCTAAACCCGATTCACTTAACATTTTGACCTACGAAAATTTCTAAAGGTTTATCACTTTTTCTAAGGATTTACCAAAATTTCTAAAGGTTTATTACTATTTCTAAGGATTTACCAAATTTTCTAAGGTTATATAAAAAAATTTATGGATTTACCAGAATTTCTAAGGATAATTTGGCATAACCTTAGATGTTTTGGTATAACCTAAGAAATTTTGGTAGATCCTTAGATTTTCTTCCTTTTTTTTTTGGTATGTCAAAATGTTGAGTTGATTAAGTCTGAGACACTAGGGAAATCTTTAAAAATATTGGTAAACTTTTAGAAATATTTTTAAATCCTTAGAAATTTTGGTAATGCCTTAAAATTCTAGTAAATCATTAGATATTTTAGTAAATCCTTAGATATTTTGATTTAACCTTAGAAATTTTGATAAAATCTTAGATATTGGTAAAACCTTAGAAATTTTAATGAAGCCTTAAAAACTTTGGTAAATCTTTAGATATTTTGGTATAACATTAGAAATTTTGGTAAATCCTTAGATTTTTTTGGTAGGCGAAAATGTTGAGTTGATCGAGTCTGGACATATTGGATCCAGTGCCATAAGTGTAGTATTTTCGTCTAAGTATACTAGAATTTTTTTCAAACAGATTGGTTAATAAAATTATTTATGAATTACATTAATACTTTGTATATTTTCCTCACATGATTTTTGCACGCAAAGCAAAATGGAAGCAAATGTTACTCACTAGTTGACTAATGTTTAACTAATATTAAGTGGTATTATGTGGTCAAACCGTAATATGAAAAGACAACTTATATTAGTAGGCGAATCTAAATGTATCGTTAATCTAATCAGAAATGAGCAAACCAATTGAAAGACTAATATATCGTCTATCAAGTCCAATTGGGGAGATGTTTTGTCTTGGGCATCGAAGCATACGACTCTTAAAAGATATAGACATAGATGTGGCTGATTGGACTGACAATACATTGAACAGGACCCAAACAGAATAGATCCTGAATCCATTTATAGATTTATTCACTTGAGACGTTCATAATGTGACATACCTAAATCCTAAGTGGATGGCAGAGTATGTATGCGTGACTCGTACACTTTGATATAAGTAAAAGTCTGAGTTTGAATAGATAAGAAACCGAAAGTTGGTGCATTGGGTAGGTTACCCTCATAGGATATCCTTGATCTCTTTGGGATAATATCTGCTCTCTCAATATGATCCTATTCTATCTCATGGTAACCATTATATCTTCCTTCATGAAAATTCAATTACCATTAAATAGTAATCAAGTCGTTCATCACAAAGATGAACAACCTGTAACCACGTTTACTTTTCATCAACCATGTAATGCTAATGAGAGGATATCATTTACCAATATCTCGGGCTATGAATTCCACTATTGTGAATAATGCTACGTACTACATAAGTCGTACACCCAACGCACCAGCTTTCGGTTCCTTATCTATTCGAACTCAAACTTTTACTTGCATCAAAGTGTACAAGTCACACATACATAGTTCGCTATCCACTTAGGATTTAGATAAGCTACACTATGAACGCCACAAGTGAATAAATCCATAAACAGATTCAGGTCTCTCCCGTGCTTTGCCGATGTGGGATTTTTCTAGGGTGTTACATTCACCCCCTTAGGGACTTAGCGTCCTTAGGCACAGCGAGTGGCTCTAATATTAATAAATGTCATAGCCAACACCTGTTTCAGTAAGGTATTGTCTGCTTTGGGTGCACATGGCCCTTATGACTTTGTTCTTAGGAGTGCCCATACACCCCCAAAAGGCCTCTTACAAGTTAAGTGTCGCTACCCCTTTATATAGCTCATGTCTCTATCGTGCTTTGTCAATGTGGGATTTGCCTAGGGTGTTATAGAAAAATTATTTAAAATTTTAGGAAAAAAATATAAAAATTATTGTAAAAAATAAAAAATTGAACATTTTAAAAAATCATAAAAATTAAAAGACATAAAAATTATAATTTAATCATCTCAAACATAAAAAAACGATGGTATCGCCTAAATGACTCATGATTACGCCCCCACCACGACCATATGTTTAAGCCGTCATTCAACGGTAGGGCATGCTTGACAAGCTTCAATCTAGGTCCTTTGAAAACTTTAGTGAGAAAAAATTAGAAACAAGCATCATGAGATCTAGACTGAAGCCTATCAAGCATGTCTTATCATTTTAACGACTTAAAGTATGGTCACAATGATGGAGTAATCACATTCTATTTACACGATGTCACTGTGTTTTTAATGTTTGCAATTATTAAATTATAATTTTTATATATCTTATAACTTAATGATTTTTAATAAAAATTTTATATTTTTAAATATTTTTAATCTTTTAATCTTTTATACTTTTTTATTTTTTTCTAAATTTTTAATTAAAATTAAATATATTTTGTATTTTTTCATTATTTTCATTATTTAATTTTTTTTCTATATTTTTATCATTTTTATTAATTTTAATATTTTTTTATATTTTTCCATGCGTCACAACCACATTGTGACACATGACAAAGATTATACTTTAAATTTTGATGAAATGTAGTAAATTACAAGTACAAGGAAAAATTTTATGATTTTTATAATTTTTTTCTATATTTTATAATAATTTTATATATTTTAATAATTTTCTATATTTTATATTTTAAATATTTTTTTCTAATTTTTAATAAATCTTAAATGTTTTCTATATTTTTTTATTATTTTCTGCCATAAGTCACACACGTTAATAGCAAAAAAAAAAAAAGGACAAAAGGCCTTTTTCAATACGTTTTGGGTTAAAAGCCTAACCCATATTTTAAACGAGCCTTGAATGTTGAAGCCCGAGTTCGACCCATATTCAAATGCTCAATTGAGTACAAAAAAAAAAAAAAAGAAGTAAGAACTTAATTGTTTTTTTTTAAAGGTTTGAGGGCTTTTTATACCCTTAAGCCAAAAATCAATTAAGTCTCTTGTTAAAAATTGCACTGAATTGAATTTTTTAAGTGCTGGTGTGGCAAGTGACATGGCAAGCTAATGTGGCGATGGACTTGGAAAATGGGGACATGGTAGCTGACATTGAAAAATGATGACATGGAGGGCTTAATTTATTTTATGAGGGCTTAGTTGATTGTTTAAGTAAAAAAAAAGTCAAAAATTTAAAAAATCTAATTTTAAAAAAAATATAAATTATAAAAATATCATTAGGAATTTATAAAAATATTAAAAAATTATAGAAAAAATTTAAATTTTATTAGGATTTATGGTTTAATTGATTATTCGTTTCATTATTTTTAAATCAACCTATGAACACCTCTATTAATCACTCACCTTAAGCCATCAAGTAAAGAACCAATCAACACTCAAACCCTTTATATGACAAGATTGGCACCCTACCCAAGTCAGATCATCATCACATTTCAATCTCCCCATTTCCTTATTACCAAAACCAAAGACTTCAAACTAGCAAAGTAACAAATTTTTTAATAATTTTTTATTTTATAAAATTTTATTAATTTTTAATATCTTTTGTAATTTCAATAATTTTCTATAGCTTATTTATAGTTTTTTTACTTTTTAATAATTTCTAAAATTTTTATAATATTTTATTATATATTATAATATTTAATGATGTTTCAATATTTTATATGATTTTTATATTATTTTTTTTGCAACAAGAAAAATAAGAAAATAACAAATCAATCTTAATTCGTGGCAATGAGATAATAAACTAAAAAAATTGATTATATAATATGATACCTAATATAAAAATTAGCAACGCACAACCATATATACCACATTGTGTTACGTGGACATTTGTGTCAAACACCATGACTTCCATTTACATATATATAATACTCATCTAGTGTTCCATCGTATGGAGATCTACAAGGTATCAGAGCCACCTACAACATCAATATTCAGTTATATTTATAGTGAATAATCCAAGACAATCTAATATTCATCTAGTGTTCTAGTACATACATCGTAGGGAAATCTACAAGGTATCAGAGCAACCTACAACATCAATGTCTGGTTATATTTATGGCGAACAGTCCGATTGTTAAAGCTAAACGTAATAGAGTCCGTTATCGAGCCGAAGCAAAGATAGTCTCACTGCCTAACTGTTTTTTTTTTTTTTTAAGTTTCAGACTTGCTTTCCAAGGGTTAATTGTTATGCACGCAACATAGCCATTGATAGAATCTTATGTTGCACTCGTCCAATGTGATGTGATCAAGAGGAAGGCTTTTTACTCTTTTTCTTGACGGTTTGTGCAATAGCATCACAAATCCCTTTCTTCCGTTTCTTGTTGTTGCCAGTCGTACTCTTATCACAACCTTCAAAAACATCCTTTACAAAAAAGTTTAACCTCCATAGGGTGGATTCACTCTGCTTAGGAATAAAGTACAATCAAGCAAGTCAGTACTAGAGCAGTTGGTTGAGCAGAGATTGAATAAGAATCAAAAAGAGAATTATGAAAAGAAAGCAATTATCAAGTTTAAATATAACCTGAGCATCAATGTCGATCTCCACCTCTTCAGCCATTGCTTGAAGCCCTGGATTACTTTGAGCAATAATTTCCAATGCCTTATTAAGATCCTCTGTAGACAATCTGGCTATGGCAGTCCCCAGATTTCTTTTATCTTTGGTTGACATTTTCCTAAAACAGCAATTTCGAAATTAGGTTCATTGTTCCTGAAAGAAAATAAAATATCATTCAAATTGAAAACCAAATTACTACTCCAGCTCTTCATTCTTTCTGAAGTAATCATGTATGACACCCAAATTCAAGAATTATATGGAAACGAGCATAAAGGCATGATCCTCCAAATATATCAAAAAACATACTCATGTTGAACACATTACAGTACACCCAAATTCGAGAATTATATGGAAACGAGCATAGAGGCATGATCCTCCCAATATATCAAAAAACATACTCGTGTTGAACACATTACAGTATCTGACACTTAACCACAAATTCAACCCAAGGCCCAAACCAGGGTCCTTTAATTTTTATTTCAAAAACCAAACTTGTAATGACAATCCAAAGCTTGCATTAAGTTCTAACAAAATGAAACTGGAGTTTCCAGAGTTCAAAGTTTTCTCTATGACATCAAATATTCATGGAGTATGCTAGCTAATAGTACATAACACTCAACCTAAAGACGGAAATTATAGGCTTAAAGGAAAAATAAGAAGACTACATTCATAAACAACAAATTCTACCATTCAACAGGCATGTTATTCATTTTTCTTGAGATATAACTGTTAGCCTATTCTTCAATTTTCTTGAAGTACCTATGTTCAACACCCATATCCAAGGCATGTTTAGACATGGATGTAGAGATAGTAACTCTCCAAAGACCTCCAAATACATGAAAAAAATTTAAAGATTTGAACATATCCATGTAGGACACATATATGTATCTGATACCCAAACCAGAATCCAAGTAATATAACTCATCAAAATGATTGTTGATCTAACCTGTCAATAGAAAAACAACTAACACATGCACCCAAGATAGTTGCATGTGCTATGTAAGTAGTTGTTAGACTCAAATAAGATAAATACACATCACACTAAATAAATAGCATTCAGCATTCAACTTCTAAGGTAACAATATTCACTTTGCCATGTATAAATTTGTGAACCACACCTGCACTTTTGAACAACGGTTTCTCTGAGCTGTTCCAGATGTGTATCAACCTCATAAAGCTGAAAAAAGTTAGGTCTCTGTAAATATCCTGATGATTGAACTACAGAATGACCATTGGAAAATCAATTACGACAATCTGGAAGATATCAAGCTATTGAGACAAATATGTCTACGTAGTTATTTGCATTTCAAAGCGGTTGCGGAATTTAGTATACCTCATTAGATATTGCCTGAACCCTTTTGGCATGAGAAGCCTCTCGTACAAGCTGCATATTTAACTGTGCTTCTGCCTCCTCCTCTTCACGTCTTTTCTCCTACGAGCACAAAATTATAAGTTCATTTTTTAACTTGAAAACGCAGGAATAAAAGATGGAAATAATTTACTATTCTCATTGAGCAAAAGAAATACTACTGAACCCAGTGAAGTTATGAAATACAAGCCATGAATCCAAAGAAGAGAGAATCATGTCGAGATAGTGTTACCTCTTCAGTAACTTTGGGAAGAAGAAGCTGCCACTTCTCCTCAAATTTTTCCAGCAAAGTTTTGGCCATTAGATGAACATCACTTCCTTCCTCGTTGTATTTCATTGCATTATCGAAGACCAATCTTACATCAGCACATATAGCTCGAACATTATTATATCCAGTACCATCCTTAGCCTCCATTTGGTTTTTTATTGTACCAAGGTCCATTGGCTTTTCAATAACCTAGTGAAGGAAACATAATTAATCAATAAATTGTAGGAAACCATTTCCAAAACCGTGTAGTAAGATTCAGATAAACACCAATTATACGTACAGCAATGTTTACCGTTAGATTCTACAGCTTGTTGTGCCTATAAAAGGGACGCTAAATTTTGCGTGTGATAGCTCAAGTAATCACAGTGTTACCTCAAGAAGTTATCAGATTTGGTATGCATTCCTAGATTATGCCCACCAGATTCCTCAACTCAAACAGGATAGATAACAGGTAAATGGAAAGTTATGACTTTATATCTGGAAAACTGAAAGGAAACTAAAAAGAAAAATGCATTAATTCAATACCAGTTACCTTGTAATAGTCATGTAAACCAAGACCTTTGACATCTACCGGTTGCATAAACGGCCATGCCCACTTGTGCTGTGAGATCTGGAAGAATGAAAACATGCATTACCAAGATATGATTGCAACTTATCACTTACCAGAAGGATCGATAATATTGCTGTTTTTATCCTATAATTGCTCTAATTACGAGATTATCACATGACAGAGTTAACAAGCACATTTCCATCAAAGGCTTAACTCCTTTCATAATTTTTTGAGGGAAGCGCGGAGACAATTTTTATGCAATCAATAAAAGCAAAAGCAGCAGTCTTGAACTATATCACAAAAGAAACTCAAAACAACAAAAGAAAAGAAACATGTATATACAAATTAATAATGTTGCGAATTGGGAAAATTATTATATTTGATTATATCATATCCCCATGTATTAGATGCTTACTCAGTTTACATGTAGTACATATGAAAGACGAGAGCAGCCCATTCAAGAATCTTAAAGACTTAAACCAAAACATTGAGTTAACCATAAATGCTTGACTTCAAATTACCACTATAATTTCCAAATGATTCTATACCAACATTCTACTAAGTTAAAGGCGCCATAAACTTAAAAGAAGTGCAGCGTCTAAAGAAGAATATGCTAGGCAGAAAGCATAAAGGCGAGAGCATCTGATTAAGATGGCAGTTACATTATAAGGTATCTATAAACAAACGTGTAGTTGCTGAGAACAAGTGATTACCTGACGCAATATTGTCCCAAACTGGCGAATAAGCTCTTGCATTCGCTTTGCAGCAGCTGATCCCCGTTGGGATGCATCTTGCTGCTGCTTTTTAATGCTTGGAACATGCCTTCCCTTATCTTGTTCCTCTCGAATGGTGTTACCTTTAGAACTACTTTTTTTCTTTTTATTGGCATTCAAATAGAACTGTTCAACTTCGTTCACCTTTTTCTCAAGCTACAAGAACAGCACATTAAAAATTGTCACTTATTTGCCAAAAAAAAATTGGAAACTGAAATCCTGAAACAGATCCAATAAATACTGAAGCATCCACTTTTTCTGAAACTAAAGCACTATGATCAGCATCTTTGTAACAACCTTTCTGGGACCGGAAATAGTCATATAAGAATATACCCCTTGCCTATTCATTGTATGAGTTCTATTAATAAGGTTATAATCCTATTGAACAAGTTAAATTGATACCATTCTATGTAGTTCTTATAAGTACCCATATCCCCCGTCTGACACATTCAGACATACGCATAGGAGATAGATCATCCAAATACTTGAAAAAAAAAAAAACACTTAAAATCTACAGTTACACCCTGAGTCAAAGTAACAAAGTTACCAGGGCTTCCTTGCCATTAAGCCGCGATACCAATAAATACAATTATACAGTCTTTTTTAACTACAAGTTTGTAAGTTATCAGTTTAACTTACCTTATCAACCTTTTGAAAGATTTCATCAACACGACATCTGAACTGATCCACTTCAGCAATATCCGGAGTTGACATCGTTACCGTTTCCATTTGATTCTTGAAATGAAGGTGGAAAAGAAAAACAGTGAATGTCATACAACTTTAAGATCATAAACATTCAGTAAGAATAAATGTATCCGTAAAGGTGTTATTGGAGGGGGGGAGGGAGCATATACAAACAGAAACTCCTAAAGAAAGCAGGAAGAATTGACTAAAACTGTCATATTTTTCAAGAACTACATATTCAAACTTGATAGAAAACTAGTTTCAAATTGGGATAGCAGTTAAATGAAGATAATATAGTAGAATTTTTTTCCATAAAAAGCAAAATTCAACTAAGTCTAATGAATCTTCTGAACTCAATCAGTTAAGTTCATTGTTTTTATGTTTCTTCTTTAAAACCCCAAAAAGTGATAATTTTTCCATTTCACTGAAAAAGTAACAAAGGACTAAACAAGTAAAGAAAGAACCCAGAAAACTGGTCAAATTTATTAATTTTCTTTTTTTTTTTCTGGAAGGGATTCAATAAAAAAAAAACTTGAAAAACAAAGGTTTTAAGTAAACCCCATTTGATCGAATCAGCCTAAAATAACATTTCCAAAAAAATTGAAGGCATGAAACAAAGAACAGGTGGAAACACATTCAAATACTTATACATTATGCATAAAAATACGTAGAAATGTAGAAGAGAGAAGTTACCAGAGAAGAGAATAGAAAAGTTGAAGTGAGAGAGAAGGGAAAATGGGTTCAAGAAGTTAGATAATTTGAAAGAAACAGGGAGTTTTTAATGCTCCAGTGCCTGCACTGTAAGTCTAATGCTCTGCTTCGCCTTTACATTTTTTGTTTTTTTGTCTGGCCAAGAGGAATGAGCGACGTCGTATTCTTTCATGGTTACTTCATTGACTGTGCTAGACATCTATTACGGTTACCTCTCACAGTTAAATAGAATTTTAAATTTTAAATAATTTTTAAATTTTTAATAATTTATTTAATTTCAATGTAATGAATCGAAAATAAATAGCCTCATTTAACCATTGGTAAAATTTTTAAAAAAATAATAATTAATTTTTATCATATATCTATTTAGTATGATTTTAATCTATGTTATCTTAATATTGTATATAATATTTAATGTTGAATTTTATAATATTTAATGTTGAATTTTACTTTAGTATTTTTTTCATATTTTCTTATATCGGTTTTTTTCTTTGATATTTAAATATTTTTTATTATGATACTTATATAATTTTATCAGTTGTTGTTATCAATTTACTTAGGATAGACACACTGTGCTTATTAAAATGTGGCACATCGCTTTTTATATTAGGTAAATTATAAAAAAAAACATATATAACATATAAATAATTTAAAATTTTCTAAAATATATAAATGTAAAATCCAAAGGTATATAAAATTTAAAAATAAAATTATATATAAATTCTAGATAAATTATAATGGTTTTTTTTGCAAAACACCCCAAAAATATTTTTTAAAAATTGTAAACAATAATCAAAAAAGAAAAAAAAAGAAAATAGTACTTAAACTTTAGAAAATTACAAACAAATACCAAAATATATAACTTGAAATTTCGTAATAATTTTTTTTTTTGCAAAATACTCCAATATATATGTAATTACTATAAAAATCTTAAAAGAAAATTCAGTCAATAACCGATCAACCCCGGTCAACAAAAGGTCAATGATTGTTAGTGCGTAGGGATAAAAATAAATTTTTAAGAAATTAACGAAGGCTTCAAGACATGTATCAATATCACTTTCTTCAATATTCTATTTGTCCTCGTCTAACTCAATAATTATCTACGTTTTGCACTAACGGTAAAAATCTACTGGACACCGAGAGAAACATAACAAGTATACAAATGTCTATAAAAAAAATTGCAGTAATTTGATTATTTAACTTGTTAATTTTTTCCCTTTTTCTTTAAATGGACAGATTGATGATGTGATAATTTTAAAATTAATATAATAACATATTTAACCTCAAATAATTATAGATTTTATCAATTTCATCATGGTACAATTTTTTTTAAAGAAGGAAGGTGATACAATTAAGTGCTAAAACAGCGATAAAAATTGATACATAAAGCACGGCAAAAATAAAACAGAAACAGGTTCTAGACTTGGATAATATAAAAGGTTTAGATAGAACATTGATTGAGTGAAGGAGCCCAGGAAGAGAGGTAAAACTTCAGGACCACTTTGGTGGAAAAATGGGAACAAAAAATATCAAGTTTATTGCTCAATAAGGCATAATAATATTAATGATCACACACTATGGACTCCAAAGATAAACCTCACCACCGCCTATCAAGAACCCAGTTCTGGGAACAATATCCAGGAGATGACGGTGAACCATTAAAACATGTAACTAAACGTCCAGTGATGGACCTACTACCATGAACCAAAATTTTATTGTAATAACCATGATAAACTTTTGTTGAATCAACAAAATCCCCTGAGGTTCACTTGCCCTTCTTGGCAGCAGACTTGGTCACCTTGGCTCCAGTTGGGTCCTTCTTCTCCACACTCTTGATCACACCAACAGCAACAGTCTGTCTCATGTCCCTAACGGCAAAACGTCCAAGTGGAGGGTACGCGGAGAAGGTTTCCACAACCATGGGCTTGGTCGGAACCATCTTAATCATACCAGCATCACCATTCTTCAAGAACTTAGGCTCCTTCTCAAGCTCCTTACCAGATCGCCTGTCAATCTTGGTCAAGAGCTCTGCAAACTTGACAGCAATATGGGAGGTGTGGCAATCGAGGACCGGTGCATAGCCATTTCCAATCTGCCCTGGGTGGTTCATGATAATAACTTGGGAGGTGAAGTTGGCTGCCTCCTTGGCAGGATCATCCTTGGAGTTGGAGGCAACAAATCCACGCTTGAGATCCTTGACAGCAACATTCTTCACATTGAACCCAACATTGTCACCAGGAAGAGCCTCTTGAAGAGCTTCATGATGCATCTCAACAGACTTAACTTCAGTTGTCAATCCAGAAGGTCCAAATGTAACAACCATTCCAGGCTTAAGGGTACCGGTTTCAACACGACCCACCGGGACAGTTCCAATACCACCGATCTTGTAGACATCCTGAAGTGGGAGACGGAGGGGCTTGTCAGAGGGTCTCTTGGGCTCATTGATCTGGTCAAGAGCCTCAAGGAGGGTTGGACCCTTGTACCAATCGAGGTTGGTGGACCTCTCAATCATGTTGTCACCCTCAAAACCAGAGATGGGGACGAATGGAATCTTCTCAGGATTGTAACCAACCTTCTTCAGGTAGGAAGAAACTTCCTTAACAATTTCATCATACCTTGCTTTTGAGTACTTGGGAGTTGTGGCATCCATCTATACAGAATTAACAGAATAATTTGCAACAAAACCAATCAAATTATAACTAAGCTGAAAATCAAATTATAAAACATCATATTTGGGAAAATGAAGCAAAATTCAACCTTGTTGCAGCAGCAAATCATTTGCTTGACACCAAGAGTGAAGGCAAGGAGAGCATGCTCACGGGTCTGCCCATCCTTGGAAATACCAGCTTCAAAACCTCCAGTTGTGGAGTCAATGATAAGGACAGCACAGTCAGCTTGAGAAGTACCCGTAATCATATTCTTAATGAAGTCACGATGTCCAGGAGCATCAATGACAGTGCAGTAGTACTTGGTTGTCTCAAACTTCCACAAGGCAATATCAATGGTGATACCACGCTCACGCTCAGCCTTCAACTTGTCAAGCACCCAGGCATACTTGAATGACCTTTTGTTCATCTCAGCAGCTTCCTTCTCGAACCTCTCGATCACACGCTTGTCAATACCTCCAAGCTTGTAGATCAAGTGACCCGTTGTGGTCGACTTCCCAGAGTCAACATGGCCAATGACAACAATGTTGATGTGAACCTTCTCCTTACCCATTATGTAGTATTAACTAGGAACTGTGAGAACATAAAAAAATAAGGTTAAAACCAAATCCTGTACAAACAATCAGCAGGAAGAGCAACCAAAAAAGCAAAGAACATGTGAACCAGTTCAGAGTTTTATCACCTACCCCTTAACATCATGAGTTTAAAACTGAAGAGAAGATAAACGTTAACATGAGTTCTAACATCTTAGTTCCATATTCTTCATGCTTTCTAAGTTAAAAACAAGTAGCAAATACAATAATCGAGCAAAAGCGAATGTGCTTTTTGATTTTTCCTTTCTTTTTAATAGTTCCTTCCATTAACAGTTTTAGAAATCAAACTACTATACATGCAATTATTTTACTTCTATATAAAATAAAATCCTAAAAAAATTATTTGAAATACAAACCCAGCCATTTTATTATATATAATATACATAATCCATACTAAAAATATGTCTATAACAAAATAAAAATGAAAACAACGACCTCGAAACAATTCACATAAAAAGATCAGATCTATTATCATCTAATAACAACATATCAGAACCGAAATACAACAAAAATGAAACAAAACAAAAACAATTTCATCGAGAAAAAAATCAGCCAACAGACCTTAGAAATTATAATTAATATGGAAATAAGACCTTAATCAGGAATTAAAGCAAATGAATCAAAATCAGAAAACACAGAACAATAAATTAATCAATCACGACAGAAATGAAAACGAATTTAAATAATTCAGGATCTGAATGCCAAACCTTTCAAAAAAGAGAGACTTGAAGCTAAAACAATACAACCTAACGGCTCGGAAGAAGAGAGATAACCAGAGAGTATAGGTTTTGGAGCGAGCTTCTCGTTCTATTTTATACTCAAGTTTTCCTACTTTATCTTTCCTAAAATACCCTTTATGAGATTTGTTTTGACAGATATATTCTTCGATTTCTTAGTTAAGGGTGGCTTCATGTACACGTGCTTGAAGTATCGCGTGATTTAAACAGGCCATCATTATTGGTAAGGTGTTTTTACGCGCTTAAGTTGAGAATGGCATTTGACTTTGATTTCGGGTGCGGGTTGTATTTAGATTTAAATGATTCAGATATGTCGTAACAGGGCATACGCAAGGAGTTCCTTTTTACTAAACAACTCTCCAAAGCTTGGGGAGAAAGAAAAGAGAGGTCTCGAGAATAATTGGGAATATTTTCATTTTTTAACCTTCTTCTATTTTGGCATTTATATTCTTTTAATCAATTTTTTTATTTGAGTTTGATAATTAAGTTTATTTTGGTCCTTAAATTTAGATTTTATCAATATTCAATAATGTGACATTCTGAGTTTGTGACACTCACTCAATTTTTTTAAATCAAGTTCAATGACCAAAATAGACTTAATTTTCAAGTTTAAGGGCAAAAAATTATATAAGCCCTTTATTCAAATATTATCTTTTTTTAATAATTCTAAAATAAGTGAGATTTGATATTATTGATTCGAGATCCAATTGCGAGGGCTTAGAAGTGGTTCACATCTTGTTGATGTCGAGAGCCATTAGTGGATATTTGGTTGTTGGGAGATTTTTGTAGAGGTTTTGTCCATTAGTTTCAGCTGCCCTCTCTTTGTGCTAAGAAGGGTTTTATTTATATAGTCTTGAGGTTCGCACAAACCTATTGGTTGATTATCTTATTCTCTAGGGTCAAACCTAAAGCCATGAAGAGCTCTTCTAGGGTGTAGTCGAATGTG
This sequence comes from Gossypium australe, assembly GCA_005393395.2. NCBI lineage: Eukaryota > Viridiplantae > Streptophyta > Magnoliopsida > Malvales > Malvaceae > Gossypium > Gossypium australe. The sequence goes on from CM016623.1 coordinate 135,940,595, forward strand.
ACTTGATGTAAGTTAAGGAGTTGATCTTAAAGTTATGAGACATGACATAATGTGATTGTGGCTTCCTTAAGGTCAACTAAGCAAAACATGCATTAACGACCTCACTCTTTTCGATAGTTGATTTGAATAAATCTTAGAGAAATTTATTGTTTTACGAGGTGGGTTTTGCTTGCTGTGAAAGAATATATGCCCTAGTGGCAATTTGATTGGACTTGGATATGTATGTTAATAAAGCAAAATTGCATACTAACGAGTAGTAATCTAAAGGATTTTTTTATGTTAACCCAAATAACAAACAAGTTATTCAAAGTACTAATAGAACGAAGCTCATGGAACTAATAAGACCTACAAAGGAACTGTAAACAAGTTGCAATTATGGGATTCTTAGACATCAAAGCCATGTTCTTAAAACTGTTCTTAGTCAATGCATTGCCAAGATAGTACCTTGGTAATGCTCCAGAGACTACCATATGTTGAGCTTACATACATTATATGTATGCAACCGATTCCATAAGTTGAAGTGAGATGCTTGAGGACAACCATGGATGCTTGTTTCGGAAACAAGTGCATCAAATATGACCCACCATAAGGACTCCATTAGATAGAATCACTTAAGTTTCTTGGAAGACATACTCATGTAACCACCATGCAAATTAGTCCATTGACTAGATTATCTTATATGAGGAAGGTAATGCTTTGACTTGATGAAGAAAAATTGTAACGCAAATACTAGTGTCGATCAAGTAATAAAGTGATAAGATGATAACATTTTCACGGAGACTAAATTCTAAACTTTTAAGTATCAACTATTCAATTTTATCTAATTTGGATCAATAAAAAATTATAATTACTACTAAAAATAAACTAAGCAAATTATAAAGATTTCACTGAACTAAAGTAATGAAAACTTTTTAGTTTCTCAATCAAATTTATGAACCTAGAACTCAAATTACATCTAATCTAGTTAATCAATTATCCTTTATTCAATTGTTCAATCTATATAATTACTAACCAATGTTCAATGTGTAATTCCCCAACTTTTCAGGAAGTTTAGTTTTGGCCAAATTTCTTAAACCGAGTTATTCTATTAAAGCTAAATTGAGAGATTTTTTAGAGTGAGAAATGTGTTGGTTTTGTGGTTCATTAGTTATTTAGTATTCATTAGTTAGACGTGTTAATTTGTTAAGATTTAGAATTTAGAACTTAAAGCTTATTTACCATTTCGTAAGAGTAACTAAAGTAGTGGGGTTTGTGCTGAAATTGTAAGGAGTTAGATTTAAATCATGGGAATGTTTAGAATGGTAATTAGACCAAGAGTACATCAAATTAACCATTTTGAAATTATTGTCGAACGGTGTTAGAGAGAGTCATGGAGAAGGCTCTACACTTGACATCATCAGAAGCCCCAAGGATATTCATGTGGTTGTTGTAATGGGTAAGATGGTCCTTCGGATCACCCACCTCATTGTAAGATAACTTGGGGAATTTGAAAGAAGCAGAGATGTTGGAAGTCAAAACTAATGGAGCCAACGACTCGTTGGAATAACTCCACAAAGCTTCATCGAACTTGGAACCCTTGACTTCTTGCAGCAACTCTAACTTGGAGGCTTCTATTTGCTCCTCAATGGAAGCTACTTTGTTATGGGCCCCTTGATTTGGACAGTTAATAAATTGAACTTCCTCCATAGCCTTATCATCATTATTGTCCTTCTGGTTCCTACGAACAGTAGACTGAGCCAAAGCTTCCAGATGGAAGAAAGGGGTAAGTTCGTGTCCTCAGTAGTATCTTTCGTTGCTCGCAGCTCTACAATCATTGCTCATTATGAGCATTCTACATATCTAACAAGTGTTAGCGCTCTTGTTGCTCTTGAAATTGATGCTTCTAAGCCAGGTGTTGTTCCTTCATGAGACGTATCTTCTCTTGCATCTCAGTGACTTAGTGTTTAGGGCCAAATGCTTGTTGTTGTTAAGAGGCTTAGTCAGCATTAGCAACAGTGACAATAGGTTGAGTGGGAGGAGTCACCAAATAGGAGAGAATCTGTCGCAATAGTTGGTCTTTAGGATCTTGAGGATGAGTTCTAAAAGGGGGTGGAGTGCCTGGGGCGACTAGTGGATCGGTAGTGGTGGGGTTAACCAAAAGAGTGGGTAGAGGAACATTAAGAGAGTAGCATCATTTTGAGAGGAAGCCATTGTAAGGTCCACGCTCACCACATCAATTGTTGATACTAAGTACAACAAGGAATGATAGTAGGAAGGAGGTTGGGAAGAGTAAGTGGTGGACCTATGGAGAACGATTCACCTAAAGAGACGGAGAGTCGGAAAGTAAAAAAAAGACAAGTTGAGGATAATTTTTCACCGTAACGTTAGAGTTGAAAAGTTGATCTATTTTTCATCGCTAGGAAGGTATTTATAGAAGAGGTCTTCTTGCCCACTAGCGTGACATGACTGGGCAAATGCTTTATCTCACCGAATGCGTAAAGGATATTCATGGTGGGACCCATTCTATTATTTATTTGATCAGTAAAGGTTGTTATGGTCAAGTATGTCTCTCATTGTCTTGAGAGTGTGTTCACACCTAAAAAGTAGGTGCCTAAGAAGCGAGTGCTTATCTCGTCATCAGAGAGTGAGAGGGCTTATCTAATGGGTGGTCCCAACAACGAAAGGATATCATTTATCTGGTCAGGGCGACAGGTCACCCAAGACATTATCTTCAATGGAGTCAAAAGGGAGGTCAATACCAACTATCCAGCTGACACGTGTCCAAGTGATGGAGGAATATAACAAAATTATAATCTTTATCTATTAAGTAATTAAATCGAGAAAGTTATTAATTATAGTACAGGGAGTAATTGTAAAGCGGTTGCATAAGTAGGACTTAATTAAAGAAATGTATAAAACTTTATGTAGCAAATGAACCAATGACCAAATTGATATTAAACCAAGATTAGGACATGGTTAGTGGCACCTGAAACTCTCTATCAACAATATTTATTTAAAAATGTATTTTGTAGATGTGAAAATATATGAATATCTATTTAGAGCAATTATGGTATATTAACTATAAGTTTAAAGAAACCATAATAACTATAAGTTTAAAGGAAGTTTAATTGTTGAGGTGTCAAATTTTTATTGGTGACACATTTAAATTGGAGAAGTGGTCTAGATTGCAAATTTTCATTTTTACTCTCAAACTTTGATTTTGTTAAAATGTTTTTATCATCATTTTGCATGCTTGAAATTAGCAATTTCACTCGCAATTAAGTTTATTTTAGATGAATTTTGAAATTTTTGAAAAATGAAGATAAAAATATGTAAAAATTAGAGCATTATTTTCAATAAAAATGTTTTGGAAAAATGAAAAAAAATTAAGAACAAAAGAATTTTTTTTGAAGTTTCATTGGAATGATTTTAGAAGTAACTTTTTTTATTTTTATAACCTTTAAACTCTTTTTTGTTTAATTACATTTTATTTTTATTATTTTAATATTTATTTTAATAAATTATACTTTAATTTAGTTATTTCCCCCTATTTCCATTTTCATTTACCAAACACATTTACAGATACAAATCATTAAATAATGGGTCTATAAAACGAAGGGGGAATTACAAGTTAAAATCTCTAATAATAATAATTAATAGTAAGTTTTTCTTTTCTATTTTTAATTTGTTGGCACGTATGGGAAAATTTATAAGCACTGTTTGATAATCGGTTGATTGTTGATTGTAGTGGTTGATTTGATTGATTGATTCTATTAATTGATTTGACTAACTTTTTCTATTAACTATTTATCTAAATTTGCTTGGTAAAACTTAGTTATAGCTGAAAGCTGATATGTGTAAAATAACAAATAAGGGTATGGCACATTTTATTGTTAAGTATTTATTTGTTTATAATACTTTAGTCTTTATTGGGTAAAATTATTGAAACAAAACACTAGTACTAAGGAATTAAAATTTAAATAAACAAATTTCTTGAGTTCCTTATTTACAAAAACCTTGTGAAAATTGATAAATATTAATGGTGTATCAATATAATTGTAAACTATATTCTTAGTGATAATTATGCCATGTTCTTAGTATGTAATTAGTGATAATTATGTCACACTCTGAATAAATTTGTCAAGTAGCGTATTTCGATTAATATAAAGTTACATAAGAAATAATTTTACACAAGTAAATTGAAAATAAATTAAGAGTACATAAGTATTCAATAAATAGATATATCTGGCAAAGAGAGTAATTTTGAGCAATCATGTGGCAAAGGGAGTAATTTTTTAGCAAGTATGGTCAGATATGTTATTTCACATATCTCATTTCCAATCAGCTGTGAAAAAAGTTGCTGATGCCAACAATTTTTGTTTTGAAGGTTTTAGCTCAATAAACTCTTGCAAACCTCCATTCACCAAACACTATAATTAGAGGGTTTGACTACTCAAATATCAATTTGTGCTCAAATTAGCTAAAAAGGACCCAAACCTCTATTTACCAAACACCCCATAAAATTTTTTATTTTTAATAATTAAAGCAAATATAAAAAGAGTAAGGGTTAAATTGATAAAATATGTAAAGATTGAGGGGTTAAATTTATGATTGTTCCTAATTTTTTTAACTGTGTTATTTGAAAAAGTTAATGGAGGGATTAGAAATGAGCAAATCAAAAAGTAAAGGGATCAATTTTGAACAAATAAAAATAGAGAAACTAAATCCACAAAAATCAATAAGTGTAGAGACTATACTCAAAATTTAAACTTTTAATGGGTTACAAAAATGGATTAAAATATGTTATGCAAACCTAACGTAGTTACCAATTTGAAAAAAAAAAGGTACTAATTTGAACATTAAAGTCAATATAGGTGCCAAAAAGTATATTTACCCCTTTTAAGAAATAAGTTGGGCTGAAGGTGTTGACCGTTAAACTTAAGGGTAAAATACAAAAATAGTCACTTTTGTTTGACTCAGATTATATTTCAGTCGCTTATGTTTGAAATGTTACATTTTAGTCACTCACGTTATCATTTTATTACGAAGTGGTCACTCTACCGTTAAGCTCCATTACCTCCCTAATAGTGGTCCTACGTGGCAGTCCAAATGGGTTTTAAATGCCAAATTGGATGTCCTACGTGGCAGTCTAAATTAACTTTATTTAATTAAGAATCCATTTTCATCCCAACAACTGGACATCCAAGTTGGCATTTAAAACGCATTTGGACTGGACTACCATTAGGGAGGTAACGGAGTTTAACGGTAGAATGACCACTTCGTAACAAAACGATAATATAAGTGACTAAAATGTAATCCGAGTCAAATAAAAGTGACTATTTTTATAGTTTACCCTAAACTTAGCAGTCAGCCGCCCATCAGAATTCAACTTCTCTTTCCCATCCATCCATGAAGCGAAATCCGACGGTCTAAATTCGTTAGGTTTTGCAAAAGGAAAGTAAGAATCTAATCCAACGGCAGAACGGAAAACCCTAAGGCTCGTTTAGGCTTATATTATGAACGAAATGTTTGTCTTTATATTTTCTCATCTTTAGACATCTCACTCTCTCTTCTCTGCCGATTTCCCCGTTCTTCAAAATCTAAGGTTCGATTTTATCTAAGCTTCTTCTGTAGTCATACTAATACATTCCATTATTCTTTTCAATATGATTATTGTTACTATGAGAATGATTTATTGTTTAGGCATAGCTATTTTTCAGTTTATGTTTCATGCATCTCTTGTTATTTCAATGTCACCCTATACATTTCCATTTTATTGATTTTAGATATTCAGATGTCACCATATGAAAGCAAGAGCATTGCAATGATTTGAATCTTCAAATCTAACATGTTTTGGATAAGTATATCAATGTTTATTTTTAATACTTTGAGAAAGACCATTGTTTTTATAGAAGTTTTTCCTAAAAATAATGTAAGTCATTTTCCGCTAAATAACGGTTCTGATCAAGAAAAAACGAAAAATTTCCGGGCATTTATTTGCTATTCAGAATATATGATAAACTTGTCTCAATACAAATGTAATTTTAATACTGTTCGAAAATAGATTTTGGAAATGTATATCAACGAAAATAGGCCTAATTATGGTTTTGGTGGTTTCATTTTTGAAAAGATAATGTATCACTATTAGTTCCTGTTGAATTTTTGTGATATGCCAATGAAGCATGATACGTTTATGAACTATTTTCGTTTGCTTTTATTTAATACTTTTACTCTCTCCCGATGCAGTTTTTTCTGCTAAAAAGTTGCTATGGGTAAGGAGAAGGTTCACATCAACATTGTTGTCATTGGCCATGTCGACTCTGGAAAGTCAACAACAACTGGTCACTTGATCTACAAGCTTGGAGGCATTGACAAGCGTGTGATCGAGAGGTTCGAGAAGGAAGCTGCTGAGATGAACAAAAGGTCATTCAAGTATGCTTGGGTGCTTGATAAGTTGAAGGCTGAGCGTGAGCGTGGTATCACCATTGATATTGCCTTGTGGAAGTTTGAGACAACCAAGTACTACTGCACTGTCATTGATGCTCCTGGACATCGTGACTTCATTAAGAATATGATTACGGGTACTTCTCAAGCTGACTGTGCTGTCCTTATCATTGACTCCACAACTGGAGGTTTTGAAGCTGGTATTTCCAAGGATGGGCAGACCCGTGAGCATGCTCTCCTTGCCTTCACTCTTGGTGTCAAGCAAATGATTTGCTGCTGCAACAAGGTTGAATTTTGCTTTCTTTTTCCAAATATGATGTTCTATAATTTGATTTTCATTTTAGTCATAATTTGATTGGTTTTTGTCGCAAATTATTCTGTTAATTCTGTATAGATGGATGCCACAACCCCCAAGTACTCGAAGGCAAGGTATGATGAAATCGTTAAGGAAGTTTCTTCCTATCTGAAGAAGGTTGGTTACAACCCTGAGAAGATTCCATTCGTTCCCATCTCTGGTTTTGAAGGTGACAACATGATTGAGAGGTCCACAAACCTCGATTGGTACAAGGGTCCAACCCTCCTTGAGGCTCTTGACCAGATCAATGAGCCCAAGAGACCCTCTGACAAGCCCCTCCGTCTCCCACTTCAGGATGTCTACAAGATCGGTGGTATTGGAACTGTCCCGGTGGGTCGTGTTGAAACCGGTACCCTTAAGCCTGGAATGGTTGTTACATTCGGACCTTCTGGATTGACCACTGAAGTTAAGTCTGTTGAGATGCATCATGAAGCTCTTCAAGAGGCTCTTCCTGGTGACAATGTTGGGTTCAATGTGAAGAATGTTGCTGTCAAGGATCTCAAGCGTGGATATGTTGCCTCGAACTCCAAGGATGATCCTGCCAAGGAGGCAGCCAACTTCACCTCCCAAGTTATCATTATGAACCATCCAGGACAGATAGGAAATGGTTATGCACCTGTCCTCGATTGCCACACCTCCCACATTGCTGTCAAGTTTGCAGAGCTCTTGACCAAGATTGACAGACGATCTGGTAAGGAGCTTGAGAAGGAGCCTAAGTTCTTGAAGAATGGTGATGCTGGTATGATTAAGATGGTTCCGACCAAGCCCATGGTTGTGGAAACCTTCTCCGAGTACCCTCCACTTGGACGATTTGCTGTTAGGGACATGAGACAGACCGTTGCTGTTGGTGTGATCAAGAGTGTGGAGAAGAAGGACCCATCTGGAGCCAAGGTGACCAAGTCTGCCGCCAAGAAGGGTGGCAAGTGAACTTTGGTTTAGTCAGTTTTTGTTTTGTGAGATCCGTAATTAAATCCTTGAGTATTTGGTTTTTGCCTTTTAGACGATGAGATTTTCAGACAACATGGTTGTGTGTTGAAGTTTTTACTTGAGAGTTAACTTGCAACTGATGTTTCACTACTGATAAGAAAATGAGTGGACTTCAAGCTTCTATCAGAACGCATCCTTCTTTACCTCAGAGCTTTTGTTTCGCTTCTTTTAGTGATAGAAAAACAATCCTAAAAAAGAAAAATTCATCTTCATAAAAGGCTGTTCTTACCGATTTCAAAGCGCTTGGTGTTTGATCATCATATATGGTTATTCACTATGGATTTGCAGGAAACATTAATGATGAGAATAAATGGGTAATTGAGTAAATAAATTTTTTTTTTTACCCTTCGGTATTTTAGTTTGATTTTGAAAGTTAATTGTTAATATTTTTAGTTTTGAATTTTTCATTATTTTTTTTAGTAAATAAAGAACATAAATACAATTAGTCATGATTAATCTTGTAATAGTTACCAATGCTCTCTTGTAACACTTTTATAGCAATCGGTTTTTAGAAGATACTCAGAAATTTTCGAACCAATAGGATCGTTCTTACTTAAGGCTGCCATAGAGTCTGCAATTGTATCGCTGAGCATGGAGTATATGATACCTTTATATGCCAATTCCTAGCTAGTGTTCTCTGATTAGCACCAAATTCGACCCAACCTCGGATTGACCACTAATTGTATTCATTGCAACTAAGTTGTTACTCTCCATCATCAGTTGATTTATTACCTCTCCTCCATGCTATATTCAAACCATCCAAGATAATCTAGAGTTCTGCATCAACTATAAAACATATACCAATATTTCTACTATACCCAATAATTCATTTACTTTTGTGATCTTGAAATAATTCGTCGACTGAGATTCTATATATATTAATCAGCTCTTAAACTTGATAATTTTTTCTTATTAATCTTTGAATTTTTAAAAATTTTGGTAACGTGAACTAATATCATCATGACACATATTATACATATTCATATATTTACGAACATATAAAAACTTTTATTATTATTATTTTGAATTTTGCTTTTGATTTCTTTTTTAATTCATGGGTTGATAGAAGAACTTTCATCTTTGTACGACATCTTCCATGATTATTAGATAGATGATGACCTTAAGGATATTGATTTGAAATCTACATATAAAACATTAAAAGGAAATCCAATTTCCAATTTCAATATTTGGTTCAACTCAAAATCTTCAAAAAAATAAAAAATAAAAATCAAGAAAACCCAAATAAACTTCCCTTATGGATTAATGTCTCATCTTCATTAATCTTCATTACACACCATTTACTCCACAGCAAATAAAAGAATCCATTTTAAAAGTTAGAATCAGTGATAGTAAAAGAATTGTCTCTACACTAATTTACTCTATGCCTTTTATGCTGGGAAAAAAGCAATATAAGAAAGAGCTTGAGTTTGAGATTATGAGATGGAGATAAAGAGATGAGTTAGCATAAATTCATGGTTGGACATAATCTTTATATGATAATATTATAATGCAATAAACCCTTTTTGTCTATGATATTTAAATTGAGCACACGCAATGGAACAATCCTATTTGTATAGTTTAATCTTTTATTTCTTGAATCTTGAATAGACAGAGATAATAAAATGAGTCTGATTTCTTATAATCGACTCATTTGAGAATGACCATGCATTTCTAATCTTACTCGAATAAGAAGCCTAAGATATCGCTCCCATTATGTAGGAGGGACAAATGTTGTATTGATTACCGAAGTTCCGCTACACAATTTGTGGTATACCCAACAACAGTCTTTTTAATGCAACCAGTTACAGAATACATTTGATTATGTCAAAGTATACACCTTCCTATACTGGAACTATGATGAGTTCAAATTTAAAGATAAAATAAACTATTTTTCACTATAAGAATTATTGTCGCTATTACATAATAACCCAATAAACTTTTTCACGGCGAGTAATCTTTGTTGGGTACAACATCATGATCATAAAATTTAAAATATATCCAAATTTGAATTTCTCAATTTTGAAAAATTAAAACTATAACACTATCAATAAAAATATATCCAAACACTTCTATAACTAGAAATCAATAATACTTTCACATTTGTCTTCTTCACCAATTAACATAAAATAAATGAAGAACGTAAAAGAAAAAGTTCAAATCCAGATCTTTTTCCAGAAAAAAACCCATCGCTCAAATATATAGGGTTTGTTGAATCTTCACAAGTGAGTCATGATTTGTTTGTAAGCACTAAGCAATATTTAATTGCATAAATATTACTATAATAAAAGGATTATATGAAATTAAGATGCGAAGTGAGTTTGTACCCTTCATCTAATTTTTTTTTCCCATATCATTAAATCATATTTTGCTGAAAATTTCAACTCTTAAAATTTGTATAAGGTTTAGATTCAAATTTATTTTCCTAAAATCTCAATTCTATTGCATTTTATTATGTCAATTTTTAATTTTCCTTTTTCTTTTTCATATTTATATCTAACACTTTGAAATGCATGTAAATTATTATCTTTCACTTGGTGAATCATAGGCCCGGCCTTGGGGGTCGTCTGGAGGTACAGTCGTCTAAGGCCCAAAGTTAAAAGGGGTCTAAAATATTGTTTTCCAGTTTTTAAGGGGCCCAAAATTTTATTTTTTATTTTTAGTACTTTTAGAAGTCAAATAAAAAACTTTACCAATTTTTAATGGGCCAAATTTTTTTCTTCTCAAACTTTTAAGAACCTAAAATCTCATTTTATTGTTTTATTCAGGGTCCCAAAAATATCAAGAACAGGCATGGTGAATCATTATTCTTCACATGATATTTTTTTCATAACATCTTAACTTTGGTTAATTGTTGTCCTTCACCAAATAGTTTTTAGTATATATTTGTTTTCAATATCACATAGTTTGTTTTAGAGCTTATATTACATAGTTTAAGCTTTTGATTTTGGGTTCTTTTAGATGTAAACAGATTGATTAAAATATGGCCAAGTATAGACCAAATACATATCCGAAGCACACTAGCCGAACCTACTAGCAACAAAAACCTGAACCACAAGCAGCAGCAACAAGCGAAAAAAGGAACAAGCTTAGAACATACAAGCACAGCAGCTGTAAAGACAGTGGAAATAACAGCCAGCAACAACAGAAAAAAACATGCATATAAAAGTTTGAAGATCAACTCATCAAATGACTCTAGCATTGAAGCTTCATATGTGGAGATTCGGGTTGGTATGGAGGCATCATTAGCTCCTTTTAATAAGCCAATCAAACCCCGAAGAACCAAAAACAAGACCCCTTCACTTCAAAATTCACCAAGAAATCAGACCAAATGTGTTGCAGCACATAACATATCAAACTTTTTACCAATGCTTGCCTTAGCAAGGCACGTTAGTTTTCCATGTTGCGACTCCCATGCCAAATTATCTTGCTAGCCAAAGCCATAAAAGTCCTAACAATAAGGTTCTTTTTTTTTAATCTTTTGTTGATGATTTATGAACAGCTTAAGAACATAACTGAAGCTGCAATTTTGTTATAAAAAGTATTTCATACTCTTGTATAAAATCAAGTACTGTCAAATGAGTGATAGACATTGCCTCTGTTTATGTTGCATCGCCATTGAAAGACGATAGGAATAGTCGAAAAGACTCCATGGATGAAACTTGTTGGATACCCGTTCCTTCAGCTACAAATTTTTAATTGCTAGCTCGATATTCAAATGATTGACATAATTTCTTTTTTTGCACGGAAAATCCTTACATCATTGGCTCATTAATTCCTTTCTTCATCAACAATTTTCTTTCTTTCAATATGATTGATGTAATTTCTCATTATAATTTTTTCTTATGAGGTTACTTTGCTTGATAATAAACTCTTTAAGTATACCGGGAAAGTCTGATTTGCCTTATTAAATTACAGCAAATCAATATGCTATGTCAGGTATATTATGTCATGTTATTTAGTTTATTACGATTAATTGTAAATCGAGATAAGTTATCATTTTAACACCTATAAACTTACTAAGCATTCGAAATGCTTACCAAGTTGTTTTCCAATTCTGTAGATTGCCTATTTGCGAACCTCGTCAGTCGGATCAACTCGAAAATCACACTATCCCTCTATCAACTCAGTAGACTTTTACTCATTTTAAACTCGATATTGTGGCATGTACTTAGGTACTTATACATATGTCATATCTTGTGTATGGATGGTTTGGTTGAAACCTTATTTATTCTGATTTGGCAATATAATAACCTTATATGTGTGTCTTGTTGGGTGGCTCATTTGAATGTGAAAAAGTATTATTTGAGTTTGGAATTGGCATGAATGAATGTTAGTTTGAATGCCTTGAAAGCATGGAAGATTAGTTTATGTTTAAGTAAGTTTTTGATATGTTTTGGATGATAATGATTTGGACCATGGTTGATACTTGAATATGAAATTGTTAATGTTTAAGCTTATAGAAGTGAATTATGGTTTGGTTGTATTTGGAAATGGTAACATGATATTTGGTGTGGGCCTTGAATTGGTTTAGTGCAGGGTTATTATGTGATTTTAAGTACCAATTGTGTTTGAATTGTTTTGAGCATGAAATGAGCACCAAAATGAATTTTTTTTGACACATTGGCTTTAACGTATTGATACCCTATTAACGATATCAATACCAAACATTTTTTATTTAATTTTCAAACAAACAAAATGTAAAACGGTATTGATATGAGACTAAAGTACCGACACTTTACATGAAGGTACCGATACTTTACAAGGGTATCGATACACTACGACTTGATTAGTTTTTACAAAAGAAACAGAATCACAAAAAAATATCGATACTAAAATTTAGTATCGATACTTGTAAATGAGTATTGATACCATGATTCAAGTACCGATACTTGTGGATTTAAGGATGAATTTTCCAAATATCAAAACTAAGTTGGGTATCAATACCTTTTAGGGGGTATTGGTACTTTTTTTGAAATTTTGCAATTGGGTCCTATTCCATGTACGGATTAACAATTAAGTTTTCATATGTTTGTTTGAGTCTCGGGAAAGTCTACTGATCATATAATGACTAAAATTTTGAAATGTTTATATGTTTGAATGGTTGATTTTTAATGTTTTCATTGATAGTTGCTTCGGCAACGGTTGTAGCATCCCGAAACTCAGACTTGACAATCAAGTCAGGGGAGGGGTGTTACAGCTCATGGTGTGGGAGTTGTATTACACTAGAAAGGGAGGCCTTTAGCCTTTTTCAGCAAGGCTTTAGGGCTTAAACATCAGGCTCTTTCTATTTATGACAAAGTGTACCACCCCTAATCCATATCCGTCGCAGGACTAAAGTTACGAGGCATTACCGAAGATGACACAACTCAAAACAGGCATATAATAAATTTTTTTTAAACTAACATGTTTCAATTAAACCAACCATAATTTACACTTCAAATCAAATACATTACAATTATATAATAACATAATCTAATTTACATTATAACCAACATCACTTCCTTATCAATTTATGAATAAAACATAACAATTACATATATTCATTATATTTAGCTTATTAACTTAAACTATTTATAATGCAAACTAAATCTTTACAATACATCAATATAAAGCCACAACCGAAATATATTTGTCTCTAATTAATCATCATTCAATTCACTACTAAAATACATAACTAATCACCTCAATATATACTTAAAGGTCGAACTATCATTCAAATACATGTACAATATCACCTTTCAACTTTTATTCAAATGTACTCATCAACTAATTATAAACCATTACTAACACAAATAAAACATAATCAAATCATTTTAGCAATTGTAGAATAACAAACCTAATTCGTACTATTATATATATATATATATATATATATATATATATATCATAGTTAAATCACTCATACCACATCCAAAATCACTAACTAACTTCAATGCACAATAGAAAACATATATCACAAATACCATTTATCATAGCACATAACATTATAACCAAAATGAACTTAAACCATAATCAAACATAACCAAGTTCAAGCAAAGAAGTTAAGCAATCTTCGCATGGCTATTAATTACATATGTAGGTACTTAATTCATATTAAACCTTTTTCTATGCTATATATGCCATATATTCATAATTAACATGGCCAAAATACCAAAGAAAGTTGTCAATAGTGTGATAGTCCTGCTGACGATCCCCGAGCTCGTAACGTATCCAAAATCTATAAAACAGAAATAGACAGAGAAACACAAGGTAAGCTATTTAAGCTTAGTAAGTCAATAGCAAAGTAATATCAAATCAACTTAATAAAATCAAATCTACAAGGTTATGTCAAATAGTAAATTATACACCATCACAAATAAATACTCAAATTTCAATGTCAAATTTCAGATACATATCCTTTAGCCGAATACACATGGTAGGTAAACTTATACATAGTTCACCTGTTTACACTTCGATCTCTGTACAATGAAATAAACATATAACTTACCTTTCATTTCTTAACATAGTTTATATACGTACCTGAATTCTTTTAGTTCAATTATCACATTGGATGTCACTTACACATGCCCGTTGAACCATTCGAAATTAAAAAGGATATGCGAATAGTAGGAAGATCGTAAAATACCAACGTCCCAGACGTGGTCTTACATGTAATCACATATCGATGCCACTGTCCCAGATAGGGTCTTACACGTAAACACAAATCGATGCCAACGTCCTAGACGTGGTCTTACACGATAACACATAACGGATATCCTATGTCATGATATATGTATCATATCTATTCCTAAGGTTCGTACGGGGCTTACGGACGTCAAATCTCGGTTGAATAAATCTCAGAAGTTAGCCAAATCACAATACCCACATTCGGCCATAGCATATATAAATTCAAATAATTCATTTTGATACATAAAAAATACATATCTATAGTTATTTCAACATTTAAATGCTAATTGACTTACCTCGGATGTCGTCGACTGTTAAATCGGCTACTCGACCACTTTTGTCTTTCCCCGATCCAAATTCGATTTCTTTAATTCTTGATCTAAACATATTCAAATTAAGTTTATTTAAACATCATTACATTCAATTTAGCCTAAAAACACATAAATGGGCAAATTATAATTTTCCCCCTAACATTTCACACTTTTTACAATTTAGTCCTTTTGCACAAAACACAAAATACACAAAATTTGACTATACTCCTTAAGGGCCGAATATTTCTAGTGTCCATACAAGCCCACACATTTCATTTATTTCACATTTTAGTCCCTCAAAAATTTATTTTGCAATTTAGTCCGAATTACTCAATTTCATCAAAAATTCAAAGACAAAACTTGTTAATCTAACACATATATTTCATATTTCATCATCAAACATCAAAAACCACAAGGTATCATCAATGGCAAAACACAAAATCATCATCACAATAAAAAATTAAGACATGGGCCGGATAGTATTCGAAGCAACGATTTCAAAAACATAAAAATTATCAAAAACCGAGCTAAAACTCACCTTGAATCAAGCTCCAATTGATTGAATATAACTTAGGTTTTTATTTCTTTCTCTCTTTGCTAAGCTTCGACTTAGAAAAATATGACAACCATGCTTTTGTTTTTTGTTTTTTTAACATATATTATAAGTTATAATTAATTTACTATTTTAACCTTTTAACTTAAATAATTTTAACATATATTTTAATGTCATTTAAGACCATAGCCGTCCACTATCTTTTAAAATGGGCTAATTGCCCTTTAAGGACCCCATATTTAAAAGCCACTATCAACTTAGCATTTTACACTTTAATTTGTAACTTTTACATTTTACACGATTAAGTCCGTTTATTTAATCGGACACTTAAATGACAAAATTAAAATACGAAAATTTAACACAAACAAATTCACACATAATAAACACGGAAAATAATTTTAAAATATTTTTCAGACTCAGATTTGTGGTCTTGAAACCACTATTCCGATTAGGGTCAAAATCAGGCTGTTACACAAAGAAATGTTGGCAGTACTCTTGGCAGTGAAAAAGTGGCACACATATGTGCTTTGGAGGAGGTTTAGATCCAGACTGACCACCAAAGCCTCAATTTTTTGAATGAACAACAAGACATTACCTCTTACCAGCAAAGGTGGGTTGCTAAGATGCTGGGGTATGACTTTGTGGTCACATACAAGAAATGAGCACTAAATGTGGTGGCTGATGCTCTTTCAAGAAGGCCTCAAAACTAGACAACTCAACTATTACAACTGACTGGGAGCACAGTCACTTCTGACCTCTGGAGTAGGGCCTAAGATTCTTGGTTGGTGGATCCCAAGCTCCAAAAGATCTGTTCTAATATACAACAGCAAGCCTCCTTGCATCCCAAGTATTCATGGGATGGTAGAGTCCTTAGAAGAAATGGGAAGTTGGTGTTAAGGCTCTTGGTGATTTGAGGAATGACTTATTCCATCTCTTGGGTTACTCCAACCATTGCCTATTCCCCAACAAGCATGGGCAATAATGAGTATGGATTTCATCAAGGGACTACTTAGCTTGAAAGGTAAGGACACCATTCTGGTTGTTGAGAAACTAACCAAATGTGGACATTTCCTTGCTCTATCACATCCCTTTATATCCATGTAGTAGCCCAAAAATACTTGAATGGCATCTACAAACTATATGCGGCCTTAGAAATCATTGTTTCTGATCAAGACAAAGTGTTTGTTAGCCAATTCTGGAAAGAATTGTTCAAGAGGCTAGGGATTAAGCTACATCTTTCTATAACCTATCATCTAGAGTCTGATGGTTGCTTGGAGGATACTTGAGCCATATGTGGCGAGGGCCATGCGGTTGCTCTTGGCTTACTGGTGGTACAACACTACTTTCCATTCAACCATCCAAACTACCTCGTATGAGGCCTTATATGGCCAAAGTCCACCATACCACTTGCCTTATTTAGTTGGATTGTTAACTATGGATAAGGTTGATAGAAGCTTGAAGCAAAGAGAGGCTGCAAGAGAGCTTCTCCAATTTCATTTGAGGATATAAAACCGGATGAAGCAATGTGTAGATAGAAAGAGGAGTGATATGTCTTTTCAAGTGGGGGACTATGTCTACTTGAAGCTTTAGCCTTATAGGAATACTACAGTTAGAAGGATTTTGAATCAAAAGCTGGCTCCCAAATTCTTTGGACCTTTTGTGATTGAAGTTAAAGTTGGGTAGGTGGCTTATCAACTAAAGCTTCCACTAGGCTCTTGCATCCATCCCATACTTCATGTGTCACAGTTGAAGAAACAGATTAGGAAAGTTTCCCTCTAGAAGCATCTTCTCTTGGTAGGCATTGATAGAGCCTTAGCCAAAGAACCAATTCAAATCACTAACAAAAGGACGGTTTGAAAAGGAAACCAAACCAGTATTGAAGTCTTCATTGAGTGGCCCAATACCTTACCTGAGGTTTCTACATGGGAATCGTGCCCGAAATTTCAGGAGAGGTTTCCCACCTTTGATCCTTGAGGACAATGATATTTTGGGGAATGAGGTAATTGATATGAAAACTTTTGTAATTTTGTTATTATTTGAAAATTTGTTATTTTAAGGTTACAAAATAGTGGGTTTTTGTTTTAATGAAACAATTTGTTATGGTGGGTTTTTGTTTTAATGAAACAATTTGTTTAGCCATTTAATTAAACTGTGCGAACACTGCTTTAGTTGTTTTGCCAGTTACTGTAATGGCCATGAAGGTTGTTAGTTAGTTTCCTTTTCAAGTTGAATGAAAAAGAAAGAAAGGCATGCCAAGATTGAAGTTGTTATTGGATTTTGTTTCTCTTTCATTTCTCTTGTTTCTTTTCTCTCATTTCTGTTATCTTATTCTTCTTGATCAACCGTAACAATCTCATCTTTTTTTTTTCATGTTGATTTTTCTTTTTTTCTTTAATACCCACTTTTCATTTTTTTGTATTTTTTTCCAAAAGGAATTTTGCGTTTGAAGACAAGATTGAAGAAGAAAAAAGAGAGAGGATATTATCTTTTTAATACCCAGGTAGACTTTCTTGTTATTGATTTTTGGTTGAAACTAGAGAAAAAGAAATGAAGAAGATGAGTTAATCAAGTAAAATTTTTTAAATTTATTTTTAATTAATACAAAATAAAAAAGGAAATTAATTAATTACAAAGAATTATAATTGATTGAAAATTTTTAGACATGTGTTAAGAGTTAGATAGGTTGAAATGTTAAAAGTAGCAGCGTTAATGAGGTATCTGAAAAAGTAATGGTTTTCAAGAATTTGAATACTCTGGAGGTGCGTTATGCTCACGCGTGACCTTGTTGGATGTCCAGAACTGCAGTTCGATCGTAGATTTGGTGGCTCTTATGTTAGCGGTGTACCCAAACAAGCACTTTGAAAAACTCACCCAAAAATACTCTAACGGTTCGTGTTAAAAAATAACAAACATGAACTCATTAAATTGAGCCAAGAGGCTCTAATACCATGTTATCATGTTATCAGAAATGAAAAAAGAAAATATATGAGAATATAATGGAGAGAAAATTCATTGTATTTCATCTCTTGAGTTAATGTGTTTGTATACAAGTTTATAGTTTAAATAAAGAAAAGAATAAATTAAAACTCTAAAATCAATCATAAGAATTTATAATAGGTCCCATAGAGGGAGCACATATATCTAGGGACCCCATCAATGTCAAAGTCAAAGGTGGAGGTAGAAGTCTATCATACTTTAACCCAATATTTGGGTATTGACATTCAACATTTGTTGATCGAATCCATGATGACAACTTTAGTTGGTGATTACAAGATATGTATCTCTTCTTTTCTTTGTGCCTCTTAATTCTCTTTGGAGCTTCATTGTTATTTTTCTCATTTGCTTGTGTATTTAGAATGGTTTTTATGATAAGACGAAAGTTTTCGCTGCTTTATTGAAGAAGGGGGAAGATCCCCAAGAGACCAATGAGCCTTATTTTTTTTGTTGTGCATTCTTTTGAACTATGTCTCTTGTGGTCAGAATATTTGATATCAACGCAAGTCTTTTGTCATTATAGCAATTACTTAATCCACTTTTTAATCTATCGTAATGAAAAAAATAAGCTAAATAGTAACGCTAATTTTATGCATGAGAATGATTATTAATTAGATTAATTTTGGCTTCAATATTCAATTTGGTGTTTGAGTGTTTTTTTTCAAATTTGTTAGCTATTGATTTTAATGTTCAAGTTGATGCCTACTTTTTTTTCAATTTGATACTTGAATCCCCCCGCCCCAATTAACTACATGAATTTGGCTTTAATGTTTGATTTGGTATCTAAATTTTTTTATCTCAATTAAGTATATGATCTTTTACTAGAACATATGTGTTAAAATATTCATTGTCATGCTGAATTAAACATTAAAGCTATACACAAATACTAAATTTAGAGAGAAAAAACGCAAATACCAAATTAAACATTAAAATCAAATTTAATATTAAATTTTAAATTCAAGATATATTCCATCCTAGACAAATTCCCATTCTTTCCTTTGAAAAAATTAAAACAATCTCATCATATTAAAACATGGTTTGATGGTTGACTCTTAATCCACTAGATAACAAATAATTAAAAATCACCTAGGCTTTGTTACAAAGAGCTTTTTTCTTTTTTCTTTTTTCTTGTCTATCTCTTCCTAAATGTCCATAAGACCAGCTTAGATGTAGATAAAAGATACTGAAAGAATGCTATGAAACATCTAGTTAAGAATAAATATTAATTAAACAATAATTTTCTGGTTTCATAAAAAAAATATACATTGGAAATTACAGATCAGATAATATGATGTTGGTCTGAGCAGCTTTTCCAACTTCCCAAATTGTTATTTTTTGCCAACTAATTAAGTCCCCCACTTTAGCCAATCTTCTTCAAGCTTTCACCTCTGCCAACTGTACCTATTCCACAGCCAAGCAAACTGTCTTTTTATTATCAGTTTTTCTATTATTTAATAGTAATAAAGAAAATATAAAAGCAAAATGACAAACCAGAAATTTATGTCCTAATCACAAACTTATTTCTCTAATCATATAAAAATATAAAACTAAAAACATTTTAAGAGATTTGTTTGGGGGAAGTTGATCTCGAGCCCTCAACTTGATAGATGGTTGTTGTACATATAATCGGCAAATTCATGAGAAAAGTGTGAATATTATTAGAAATATTAGCTATGCAAGTTGCCTTTGCGGAGATCGAATCATCAGTGAAAGCTTTATAAGACTTTAAATTTGTATAATTAATATTTCAAAATCTTGCAGATCGTATTTACACCAACCATTGACCAAAACGCTCCCTTAAACGAGAGACAAAACCTCCGAATGAGACAATACTTTCTATTGAGGATTAAAGACCAACCTCCCTTCAACAGATTTCAATATTAAACTTGCTGAATCCCAACCCCCAGCACATGGTTTCCTGGAATAGCCAGTTGGCAGTGGACCCAAATCTCCCCACCCCCCAAAATCTCAAACAGGGGATCACGTGACACCATGATTCATTTCATTAGACCATTTAGACATAAAACTTATTATAGATTTTTTTGTGAAGGTGAAGGTAAGCATGTTACCATGTGAATCACCAGCATGAAGTCTCAAAGGATTTGTTGTTTACCTGAATTTGGAGCCATTGCTGCAGCAGGTTTAGACATGATAGCAGCAGCGGCGGCGGCAGCAGGGATTGTGGTGATGGGCCCAGCTGTTGTTGATGGGTAGATGTGGGTGGCTGCTGCTGGTAATCCCATCGTTTGTGATTGATGGTAATGATAGAACGGGTATATTGGCATCAATGTATTTGCACCTACGACAGCCTGCCCTGCTGGATACACTTGAGAGAAATGTCCATTCATGTAGGATCCTCCACTGTAGCTCAGCTTCTGTTGCACCATCATATACACTAGAATTTTAGACACTTTTAACTTAAAAAAAAAATGAAGTTAATACAACATTTAGCTCCTAAGTTGATAACTAAATTTATTTTAGTACAAGTTTTTTATCAACTTTGATACTTAAACTTGATAACTAAATTTATTTTAGTTTCTACACGTAGATTCTAATAAGATTTAATGACTTGACACTCCGAAATTATATCATCCTATTAAACTTTTACATTTGTTAAGTTCAAAAACTAAAATGGATCTAATTATCAAATTTAAAGACTAAAAGTTTGGCTCAAACTTCAAAATTCTACCATCAGCGAACAGATCTAATTGAAAAATCACCAATGTTGTTTGAATCGGATCAATAAGTTGAATTGAGAATTGTCAAATTATCCGTCCAACAAAGAGCTTTGAATCGATTGATCCAAAAATTGATATAGATAAAATTTTTAATTATTTTTAATCGAATTAATTAAATTAAAGAACTAATAATATAACCAGATCAACCACCGGTCGAATTTAGAAAAACATTGAAAATCACATGGAGTTGTAGCATTGACTACAATTTACACAGGAAAGAAAAACCACTTACATGATTGTAGCTCATATCTGTGGGAATGTAGGTGGGAGAGTAGCTGAACCAAGTGTAAAGAGACAATTATAAGATCAGGCAAAGTCTACCATTTACTACCATGCAACTTCAATTAAAACTAATGAAATTAAAGGGGAATATATACCCATAAAAAGGAACGGCCTGATGATGTTGATGATGAAAGGGTGACGCAGGTGTCCCCACTGCTGGGTAGTACCACTGCACATGATTGGCAGGTGCAGCCGATGTGGCCCTCGGTCCAACATTTGATCCTTCAATTTCATTGATCAAAATTAGACCCCCCATGATGCTTATATTCACAAAAATGCCATCACCCACCATCCAGAGTTTATGTTATTAATAATATTTGATAATCTATTATTATTACACGCAAATACCTTGTTGTGGAGGAGCAGTGGAGGCGGACCGCGGGCGGCGAGCGCCGAGTGAGGCGAGGTTGCAGTTAGCTCGGCGGCCGTTTATGATAGGGTTAGCATCCTCACAAGCTTTCTTAGCAGCTTCGGCTTCCTTAAAGGTAACCTAAAAAATCCCAAAAAAAGTAAAAAAAATTAAGTTCTAGAAACGAATCAGGTGAAACCAGGTCCATTTAAGTGAAAAGGAACTTACGAATCCATAACCCTTGGATCTGCCAGTGACTTTATCAGAAATAATCACAGCTTCAAGGATCTCACCATACTTCTCAAAGTGCTCTCTCATGGCTTCTCTGGGAGTTTCCCAAGCTAACCCTCCAACGAAAACTTTGGTTAAAGTTGTGTCACCAAATTGCCCAATATTGTTACTCATAGTCATGGCCTTTAACAACAAAAAAGTTTTTTTCTAAATGACTAAAACTTAGAAAATTTTGCGAAAAAAGAGGTGTTCGGATTTGGATAGAGAGAAGAAAAGGGAAAAAACCGAGAGGAACCCAAGAAGGAAATAGGGAGGGAAAGGAAGAATATAAGGAGGAGGAAGAGTGGGAGGGAAGGAAATAAAGAAATGAAAGAAAATTAAGAAAGGAGACAGATAAGCAAAGACAGATAGACTTTGTGCTTATAACTACATTATCAACGTGATCACACATTTATACACAAATCTTTTATAATCCACTTAACCAAGGTTAACCAAATCCCATATTAGGGTATTTATCCAACTTTATCTCGAGTTGTTTCTCAAGAAATAAACAACTGATCATAAAATGTATTCTATTCTCATGAATAAGAATCGAACTCTCAACCATATAATTAAAGGACGAAATTAATAATCATCATATTACACCTCATAATTTCTTCAATTCACTATTCAATACGTTACGCATGACAGTTGCACATAATGACATTGAATTTGAGTACAAAGAATCCAAAGGTCCAGCCTTTGCCAATGATGACAAAGCCTCGTTGGCGAAATTAGTTCGAGATTTAAATGATTATTTATAATCATCTTTCTTTATAAGGATATATTTAGAAACCCAAATAATAGTTTCTAAAATTTATTATATTATTATAAAATTAATTTAAAAAATTTTTAGTATGCTATCTAATTTTTTTTTTGTTTTATAATAGTTGAAGTATTTTATTTTTCCTCAAAATAACAATATTTCAATTAAAAAGGAAAAAAAATAGAAGCGCGTGAAGAGGTGGTAAGGCCGGAGCGTAGAAGGAAAGAGGCAGAAAACATATAGAAAAACTAAAGAGACAGCTAAAAGCCGTGGAACAAAACGGAAAGGGACCCACAAAGTTAACTGAATTTTGAGGTACGCAACGTGAAGTCCTAAGGAAATGTCGTTTTGAACGATGGATTTAGATCCTCTCTCCACGCAGGTTTATCGAATCTGCATGCACGTCGGTCTAAACAAAAATAAACCGGCCCAAATAAACATTTTTTACTAAAAATAAATTAAAATGTCCCTTTTTTTTATAATTTTAAAAAATTTCGTGGTCGGATTCGGATCAAAACCATACATGACATCAATACCATATTTAATTATTTACATATAAATTTTATCTAATTTTATTCATATTTATAAATGGATAATTATTGTTTATTTTATTTTTTTATTTTAAAAATAAATTTAAAATTTTATGTATATATACAATATTTAAAAATGTACTTTATAAGACATGGGGAAATGAAACATTGTATCAATATTAAAGGCGTGATTATAGGGGATTTTATTTTATTTTATTTTCACCAAATTATATAATGATAAATATTTTGATATATTGTGTATGATTATATAATTTCCAAATTATATATTCAAAGAAATTGCAATAATAGTCTTATGACTTGTATAGGACGATGATTAAAGTTATTCTCAGACAGCTGTTTAATACGAATTCAAATCGTGTGACACTTATCATTTATCTCTAATGTTGTATCGAGAAAAAAGTTGGAATAATAATTAATCATTGCCGTTGAATGAAAAAACAAACAATTTTAGTAAGTTTACATTTGTAATTGCATTTATACCGTCCATTAATCTTTGTACATTTTGAATTTAGACTCTCTACTTTTATTTTAAAGAATTTAGTCCCTTTGCTTTTCAAATTTAAAAATGCAACTCTAATAGTTAACAATATTAGAATTCTTCTATTAAATTTAAATTTATTACAATGTTATTTCATTTATTACATAGTTACCGATGTGAGTATTTTTTTTTTTAATTCTAAAATGTCACGCCAGTGGGTTTAACAAAAAAAAATTAATAGTATTAGTAATTGGACTTGAATTTTAAAAATTGAAAAGTATAAGGACTAAACTCTAAGAAATAAAAATAAATGGGCTACCTTCCAGATTTAGGAAGAGTTGCAACATATTTTAACTTTTGCCTTTTTTACAAAATCTAGAAAAAATATATTAATGATGGGATTTGACCTTAACACTAAGACAAAAATAAAAAAAAATTAATTTGGGGGAGAGGTGAGATAAAATTTTAAAATATAAAAATTTTAAAATTTTATATTAAAAATATTTAAATTAAATTATTAATATAAAATTTGCATTTAATGAGAAGTTAAAGATAACCTTGATTTTTTTTTTAAATTTTTAAGAGAGGTTAAAGAGTAATTTATCTATTTAGTAAAGGAGCTTACACCTTTACTTGACTGTGGCTACATCCTTATTTAAGGCATCATAATAAGTGATACCTATTGTTATCAATTTTTATAAATATATTTATTATATAATTTTTTTTGTCATAATTTAAAAAAATTATTTTATGAACACTTCTTAGCATATCACCCGCCGTTATTTTTAATTATTTAATGACATATCAGTAATTTTTTTCATGTTATCAATACATAATTTTGGTAATTTTTTTTACCTTGAATCTTGAACCTCAAACTTAGAACTCAAACCCTAAAACTTTAAATCTAGAATCTCGAACCCGAATCTTAAACTTTGATCCTTAAACCTTAAACTCAAGATTTAAAATTTAAGATTCGGGGTTCGAGATTTAATGTTCGAGGTTTAGAGTTCAAGTTTTAGGGTAAAAAAATTATTAAAATTATATATCATTGACATGAAAAAACTAAAATATCATTAAATAATTAAAAAAATATAAATAATACGATAAAAATGATCCATAAAATAATTTCTCCATAATTATTTTCGATAAAAACCTTTAACTAGGATCAATTGAAAAAAAAAACACACACACAAAATGGTTTTATTTTCTATGGGCCAAGGCCGTATTACAATGGGAATTATTATTATTATTTTCAAAGGAAACGGTCAGAGTCAAAAACGTCTGAGTTGTAGCTTCAACATGAGTGCAGATGATCACGTGAGGTACCCACATCTTTCCTAGTATTGGTGTGAGTCCCACTTTCCAAATGCCCCAATAAAATGCTTAATCCCCCCCCACCCCCCCTTAATCCCTACTTAACGCTTTATCTTAGCTGTCATTTACGCATAAAATACAATTATATCAGACTAATACCGGTAGGATAAATTAATTAAATACACCATGTAAAATAGGTATTACGGATAACGTTAGTCTCGTCACGGATGAAAACAGAAAATTACTTTAAGAAAATTAGAGATGATCGAAGTACAATTTTATCGTTATACTAACACGTAATTCTATAAAAATTTAGAGGATTAAATGAAAATTTTACTATTTTAAAGGACTTTATGTTTGGGTTAGTTATTTTTAGACTAAAAAGTTGAAATTTAAAATGTTATAATATGTCTAAATTTCTGAACTATTTGTATATTTAGAATTTAGTCATCATATTTTTATTTCTGAACCATTATTGTTAAGAATGTTAATGTAACACTTGCCGGAACCATTTTTTTGTTGGAAAATGGACCGACTTTAGAAAGGAAAATGGAGTCGCCACCAATCCTTTTTTGAAGTGTGATTGGGTCATTTTAGAAAACATTTTGGTCTACGAATTTTAAGAAAACGGGCTCGAAAGTCGGTTACGCACGAGGAAGGATTAGCACCCTCGTAACGCCCAAACTTGGAACCTTATTGATTGATTAATGTCCTTAATATCGAAAATTAGAAAAGATTTTAAAGTATGAATCTTAAAGAAATGTTTGGATAACTCGAATTGGATATCGAAACTCTTTTGTTCCGGAAAGATGAAATAGCACATCCAGCACGATAGGACACGATGTTTCAAACCTTCGATACCAAGATCATTTCGTGATCTCCAAAGTTCGTATTGCAATTTGAAAAGGGTATTTCACTATTTGGCCAAACTAAAAACCGAAACCCAGCACGATTGGGCACGATTCCTTGAATTTCCAATCATGAAATATTGCCTTTATTTCAGAAAATCCAGTCAAAATCTCTGAAGGATGTTTGGTCATTTGGATGAATAGAAAATCGAGACCCAGCACGATTGGGCACGAATCTCTCGAACGTCCAAATACGAAACATTGCCTTATTTTCAAAAACATGATCAAAATCTTTAAAGGATATTTAGTGATTTTAGACGAACGAAAAAAACCGAAGCCCAGCACGATTGGACACGGTTTCTCGAAGTTCCAGACACGAAATATTACCTTTTGAAACCCCTTTTTATGATTTTTTTTTTAAAAACGAAAATAAAACATTGAAATGTAAACACAATAATAATAAGGGAAGATTACAATGGGAATAATAAACGTAATAATAATAATAATAACAATATGCACATATATAAATAATGGCCACTAAAAAGGACAATGATAACTCTAATGAATAGAACAATAAAAAAAAAATAGAAGGGTATGGTAACGGTGATGTTAAAATAATAATTGAAAAAAATTTTACTAAATTAGTAGTAAACTAGTACCATTGATAATAAAAATAATAGTAATATGGAAATATGAGAAATATAATTATATAAAAAAATAATAGTGGTAGTAAAATAATAATAATACATAGGAATATAATAATAGCAGGAAAAATAGTTTAAAATGAAAAATTATAGTGGTAATAATACTAAAATAATGATAATAGAATAATAATAATAGTAAACAAAAAAATAATAATAATAAAATAATAAAATAATAGTATTAATAAAATAGTAGCAAAGAAATATAATATATCGATAATAATAAAATAATAGATAGAATAATAATATATAATAATAATCATAAATATGATAATAGATATAATAATAATACTAAATATAGTAACAATAATATATATACATAAAACATAGTGGTAATAATAAAAATAATAACAATAATGTTAAAATGACAAAAATAATAAAATAATGACAATAAAATAAAAAAATAAAAGAAAATGAGAAAAAGGGACCAAATTAAGCTTAAAATAAAAACTTGGGGCAAATCTGAGAATAAATAAAAGGAGAGGGACCGAATTAAACACGTGCGCAACAGGGGGAGGAGCCAAAACGCAACTGTCCTGCAAGCCTTAATGCAGTATTTAAAGTGCGGACCAAACTGAATCAAAAAATAAGCTTTGGGTCAAATTGAAAAATTAAAAAAAAAACTTAATTTAACATTATGAAAAAGCGGAGGGGCTGAATGTGCTATTAGCCCCTCCATAATGAAACACGCGGATCCCTCTTAACCCATCGGGTCGGGTCACGGGTCAGAGGCCCAAAACGACGTTGTTTTGGCCTCTGACCCCCATTGGCAAGACGACGCCATATCAAAGAGGTATAAAAGTGGGATTTTTCTTAAAAAACTTTCATTTCCTCCTTGCAGCAGAAAAAAAGGGGGAAAAATGCTCTGAAAAGGCTCTCCCCTTTGCCCGAGCTTCAACCCAGATCCGGTCAACTTTCCGACGCCTAACCCCGTCCGGCCACCATCTCCGGCCACAGCGTGCGGTGGCCGAAATTCGCAAAACAGGTAAGTTTTTTGTTTTTTCTTATATTTCTTTTAAAACCCTTATATTTTTTTAAAGAAAACCCCTAAATCAAATGGAATGTAGACTCGAAAAGAAAAAAAGAATAATCGAAAAACAAATCAACCTTGACTCTCGGATTCTCTATATTTCTTTCTGAAACAAATGTGTATATCGCCTGTATATTCTTTGCATATTCGCTTCTGTATTCGGGAAAAATATTGCCTTCTCTTTCCCAAAAAAAAAAGTTTTTTTTTACATGATTTATTTCGGGCTTTTTATAGCCTTTTTATAGTCGAGTTTTCCCTATTTTACAGGTGCGTAGTAGAGGCGTCGTGGCGCCCGTTTCGGGGAGGAGTCGTGCAGCGTGGGGAATGGCCTTGCTGGCGAGACGTGCGGCGCGAGGACTCGTTGTGGCTGCTAACGGCGCATGAAGACCCTAGAAGGCTAGGGTTTCCCGTTTGCTAAAAAGATTTGAACCGTTTGGGCCTTGCAAACATTGGGTTGAGTTTTGGGCCATTGTAAATGGACCAATTTAACAGACTTTTTATTCCTGGTCTTGGTTAACGGGTATTGGGCCCCGGGTTTTAAATTGGGCCTTACAACACTCTTAACCCATATCCGTCGCCGGAACAGGGTTACGGAGTATTATCGTAACTTACAGATCAATTATGGACATTTAATATCATTTACCATTCATAACAAAAACTAATCATAATCAATTATATTATCCTTTATATGAGCCTTCGAGGCTCAAAATACACATTAGAAATAAATAGGGACTAAACCGGGAACTCAGAGAAGTTTTTCAAAAATATAAAAAAATTTCAAAGGAGTAGGAGACACACGCTCATGTGGCCAGTGTAACACCCCTAACCCGTAACCATCGCCGGTATAGGTTTAAGAGGCATTACCAAACAAATTGGAACTTTTACGAACACATCATAAAGTATATCATCGTCATATCATAGCGAAATACAAGCATATCGTCACTTAATGAGGTCTACGAGACCTTAAACATGCATTAGGAATGGGTCGGGACTAAACCGAACACATTCTAAATTTTCTAAAAACTTAACATTTTTCTAAGTTACAAAGGTCACAAGCTCGTGTGGGCAGACCGTGTGCCTCACCGGCCTCAGACACACCCGTGTGTCCAAGCCGTGACAAAACAGGACATACATACTGACTTGTTTCACACGGCCAGTCACACGCCCGTATATCTAACCTGTGTACGAGCCTGACTTGAATCGAATTACAAATTTTAGAGACACGATCGAGCCACATGCCCGTGTGCTCAACCGTGTGGGCAAATATAAGCCATTTGCAAGGCCAATTTTGCCACCCATTTAAGGTCAATCCTACAAGCACAAACAAACACATTTCATACCTTCAAATGCAACCAAATCAAACCAATAATATCCATCTTTTCTAACCACTCAAACGCATATCAAACATACCAACTTGTGTACCATTTATCTCATTCTAATCATAAGCATTTCTAAGTATAATCCATCCAAAAACTTACCAATTCGTTATATCAACCTTCCATCAATAATCTACCAACTTTGCATCACAAAATATTAATGACATTTACCATTTTCACATCCCATTTACAAGCCATATCACATAGCTTATATATACATTTCAAACATAATCCAGAACAACTAGCCTATACATGCCATACTTAACTATGTACACATTGAAAAGGTACCAAAATAGAGTTTGTTAGTGTGGTGATGATCCTCAACGATCCCCGAGCCTTCCGTAGTTTTAACGATCTATAAAACAACGCAAACACACACAAAGTAAGCTTTCAAAAGCTTAGTAAGCCATATACAAATAAACTTAACATATAAAACATTTATAACCATTTCAATTACAAGAATTTAACATATCTCAATAGCATATTCATATTTCTTCTTTAACTCAATTGTATCTAACCATTTGCTTGACAACAAATCACATCTAACCATTTGCTTGACAACAAATCACATCTCCATATATCTCATTAGATCATAGTACATTCTTACATATATCGCATTTTTTCTCAACAAGTCTATGCACATATCTCACTTTTGCAAATTCACATATACTTTCCTTTCATACTCAAACATAGTATACATTTCAAATGTACCTGAATCGGTTACACATTTCACATAGTCATTCATTTCTTGGAATTGTCCGTTGAACCGTTCGGAATCAAATAGGATACTCGGATAACTTAGAATACTCGTACAAAGCCAACGTCCCAGACGTGGTCTTACATGTAATCAAATATTGATGCCACTGTCCCAAACAGGGTCTTACACGAAATCATATACGATGCCAATATCCCAAACACGGTCTTACACGTAATTCTCAAATCTACGCCAACGTCCCAAACGTGGTCTTACACGATATCACATATCGGAACCCTATGTCATGACATACGTATCCTAACTATTCCTAAGGTTCGTACGGGACTTTTCGGACATTGACACATTGTCGATACTTTCTCGATTTCCACATGTATATCTTCCAAAGCCATTCATCACAATTCAAGATTATATGAACATGAATAAATCAACTTAAATATATTTATTTGTATATAGACTTACCTCAGATTCAAAATAAACGGACAGAATCGACTACTCGATCACTTTTGACTTTCCTCGGTCTAAATCTGTTTTCTTTGGTTCATGATCTATACATATTCAAATTTAACTCTTTTATTCACCAAATCATTCAATTCAATCCAAAAACACACATTTAGGCATTTTACAAATTAGCCCTCACATTTCCACATTTTGACATTTAAATCTCTATTTCACAAAATCACAAAATACACATAATTTATTTGCACCCATGCTTAGCTGAATAATCATTATGATTATACAAATCCATACATTTCATTTATTTCACATTTTAGTCCCTCAAAATATTATTTTTACAATTTAGACCAAATTACTTAAATTCATCAAAAAATCCAAAGACAAAACATGTTAATCTAACACATATATTCCATATTTCATCAACTAACATCACAAAGCTTACAAAATCATCAATGGCATATCTCAAAATATTCATCAAATTCTAAAATTAAGGCATGGTCTTGATAGTATACTAAGCAACGATCTCAAAAACGTAGAAATTATCAAAAACTGAAACAAAAACAACCTTAATCAAGCTTAAACCTAGCCGAATGAAGCTTGTTCTTTTTCTTTTCTTTTCTTTGCATTTTCGGCACAAAGACGAACACACTTTAACCATTTTTCATGTTTGTTTAATTAATAATCATATTAATTATCAATTTCCACTTTTACCCTTAATGAAACATTAATGAAAAACATTTAAACCATGGACATAATTGTCCACTAACTTAGTAATGGCATAATAACCTTTTAAGGACTTATAACAAATCAAATCATAGCAATTTAGCACATTAACAAATAAAATGCCACTTTTACATTTTCTGCGATTTAGTCCTTTTCTCAAATTAAACACACAATTGATCAAATTAAATCACGAAACTTTCACACATGCTTAATCACATACTGTAAACATGAAAAATAATATTAAAACATTTTTCTAACTTAGATTTGTGGTCCTGAAACCACTATTTCGACTAGGGTCTAAATCAGACTGTTACAGCCAGGCTGTGTGGCTCCCACGGTCAAAAGACACGCCCGTGTCTCAAACCGTGTGGGCATTCGAAATAGGGGCACACAGTCGTGTCCCAACCTGTGTCCAAATTAGTGACTTGGGTCACACAGCCAAGTCACGCTTGTGTGCTAAGCCGTGTGAGCATACTAACTTACATTCTTAAAATATACAAGGGGACACACGGTTGTGTCACCTGGCCGTATGTCACACAGGGTTGAGACACACGTCCGTGTCTCTGCCCGTATGGATGAAAATAGGCCATTTTACAAGCCATATTTCTCACCCAATTTTGTGTCAACCTACAATCAATTTTATACATATCAACAAGTCATAATTAGACATCCAAAACAAGCCAAAATAAGTGGCAAACCTCAACAAATTACATATAGGCCAACATTAAACAAAATACCTATACATGCCATTATAACCAAAATCAAAACATTCGAAAGTACCGATAGAATATGGATAGTGTGATATAATTTCAACAAGTCCAACCTAATTGAGCTTCCGATGATCTGAAAAGTAAAGAAAAACAAATAAATAAGCAATGAATGCTTAGTAAGCTCGTATAAACTTTAATCATATCAATTCATATCATTATGAAACTTACGTTTATCAAGAATAAACATTTACTGATGCCACACAATTTAAAAAACCATATTCAACAACTCACAAAATTAGTAAATCCATAGCATCTATTATACATATTATCCCAAGTATAGTAGAGTTTTAAACAACTTTATACTCTTCCAAATTTCTTTACTCACAATTGTATTTCTTTACTTATCACACCCATTCCATATGCATAACACACAAGTCATAAGCATATCATATCACCATAGTCACAAGCTAGTGCATTCAAACATAGCCCTTTTTAAATTAATCACATATTAAGCCATTTCATAAGAAATTGTATAACTTAAAACTTTCCGCTCTTTCATGAGCACAAGTATATTTTCATTTGAGCATTTACCATTTCAATGCATCTTATAATTAAACATTTTACCATTCAACCAAAAGCTTGGCACTTGCCTAAGCATCAAACAACAACACTTGTTAGGGTACTTGAACATTTTTCATATCATTTCAACATCAATAATCTTATTATCTTAATATGTTACACTTGAGTTTATATTTCTTACCATTTCTTCATATACATATATCATCCAAGACAACTCCCGATATTTTACCATTCGAAGAACGACTTACGGATTTGAGTACATCGTTAACATAAGCTCGAAAGTTGAACAGAAGCTCGTAAGAGCTAAACAGAAACTCATAAGGGTTTAATAGAAGCTCATAAGAGCTAAACAGAAGCTCATAAGAGCTAAACTGAAACTCATAAGAGTTGAACAGAAACTCGAAAGAGTTAAACAGAAACTCATATGAGTTAAACAAAAGCTCGTAAGAGCTAAACAGAAAGTAAAACATGAGAGTTTGCTACAAATGCTGAACCTCAGTTTACTTGGGTAATTTGCTGTCATTTTCCTCCATTGCCGTCAATTCACCAAATGCCGAATGTACTCAAATCTCGCGTTTCATTTAATTCGAATATTCAATTCAAATTTATAACTTTAATAATATTTTATTTTAAACAATATATTAAATACATAATACCATTCATCAATTCAATATAAATATTAAAGTTTAACCGTACGAGCTTACCTGGTTAAATTGCAGAAATACCAATATTTAGGGGCATTTTGATCTAAAATATAAAATTACTCATTCATTAGCATATATTTCAGTTTCAAATCACTTCACAATTAATACCCCTCAATTTTTTGAATTACACAACTACCCCAACTTTTACAACTTTTACAATTTAGTCCCTTAACTAATTAGTCTATCAAATGAACTACTTTTTCTTAATTGATAATTTATCTAAATATTATTAGCTATCATACAGCCCTTGATAAACATAAATTTAATACCAAACCCTAATATTTAACCTTTTCACAATTTGGTCTTAAAATCAACATCTAACAAAATCACTTTATAAAATCATCATACAATTAAATTAAAGCTCTAAATCCATGTTATTTCATAAAAAACATCCAGTATTCATCAATGGTAATTTTCAAAATCTTTAACAAAATCAAAAACTAAGGTAAGATTTAGTTGGACCTAATTGTAACAATCTTAAAAACATAAAAATTATAAGAAAATGGCAAGAATTAAACTCATATGAAGTTAAAATATGAAAACCAGCTTTAAGATCTCTTCAATTGTGTTTTTGGACAGAAATTTGAAGAAGAATTGCCTAGAAACTATTAAAAACCCAATTTGGCTATTTTAATTTCATTTTATTTCCAATTTTACCCTTAAATCACATAATTTTATTATTTTTCTTTGCTTATGCTGCCTCAGCCATCTCCTTTTGGCTCGTTTGCTCTTCAAGTCCTCCCTTATTTACCATTTAAGCCATTTAATCACTATTTCTTTTAATTAACAAGTTTTGCACATTTTTCAATATAGTCATTTTTAATTAATTAGCTATCAAAACGTTAAAATTTTCTAACAAAACTTTAATACTACCTTAATGACACACCGTAAATATTTATAAAAATATTTACGGCTCGGTTTATAGAAACGAGGTCCCGATACCTCATTTTTTAAAACCACTTGACCTAAGGTTTTGTTACTCGAGCCTAATAATTCATTATAAACTTAAATTACTAATTCAAAAATCATTCTAAAACCATATTTGACTAGAAAATACTAAATAATAAAATTTACGAGCATACTCGTCAGATTTGGTGATCTCGAACCACTGTTTTCTACAGCACTGAAAATCGAGCTGTTACTGTTAAAAAAAAAAACAACAACTTTATATGTCATAAAAGATTATATATATGTCATGTCATTATTATTTACAACATATATTTAATAATATATATTTAGTTTAGGTTTGTAAAAATTAATATAATATAGAATATTATGTAAAATTTGGAGACAAGTCAAATTTGAATCGAGTAAAATATTTGAAGGTCGAGACGATGGAATTAAAAGTAAGCCAAGTTCAGATATATAAATATATGCACAGAGGCAAAGTTAGAAAATTTTTTTAGAGGGGTTGAAATTAAATTGTAATTTTTACGAAAGTAAAAATGCACAATAGCCTATATCTTTATAATTTTTAAATGATTAAATCAAATTTTTATCATTTTTAGGATGACTAAACTATAATTTTACCTTTACTAAACCTAAATAAAAATTTGTCCATGTTATTGGAAACTACGGCCCCTGCCAGCCCCTAGTTTCGCCCCTATATATGCGTAAAAACAATATCAGATAGAACAAGCAAAGAAACAACTCGTCTTGCTTTATTGTCATCTCTAACCCCCAACACATTCAAAAAAAAAAAAAAATGCAAATGAGTTATTCTTACATTATGGATTCTTTCGTAAAAACAGAAGGATATGAGTTTGGTGTTTTTGTATGTTTAGTTTCTTGTGTGATTAACTATATATATATATTAATTGATTTGTAGGAGAGCAAGAAGGTTGATTATAAATAAAAAAGGTCAAAGAAAAAAAAAATGAATGATGAAATTAAGGAGTTAGATATGAATGATGAGTGTGAGTTTCTTTTTTTAAGAAAAGGGTGGGAGAATCTTTCTTCTCCAAAAGTGATTGGTTGCACCACATTTTTATAACTGGAAATTTCATTGTCTTTTCTATTATTTCTTCCTACCAATCCATGTGATACACAATGGTGACTGTTCTTTGTTTTTTCTTGGGAGGGGATGGAAAATCATAGCCATGCATCACACAAAACCTAATTTACCGGCTCATTGAGTTCAAATACAACAATCTAGTTTGTGACATAATGCTAACATTGAATGAGAACATGTTTTTAGGTTAGGATATCTCATGTTTCAAAGTTTGAAGCATTAGATCCCAAGGGCGTAAACTATATTATATTTCGTAAAAAAGAATACAGTTTCAAACTTTAAAGATTTTGGTTTAATTTAAGAATGTTTCTCAAAAGCACTTTTGAGGAGAAGCTATAATCTTTCGCTTTTGAAAAAAGTGCTTTTAAGCCCAATTTTGGCTTGGAGAAGTACTTTTTTCTCTTAAAAAACAGTTTATTTATGAATATTTTTGTTCCAAAAGTGCTTTTAAGAGCATTCCTAAACTAGGCCTCTATCGCAAACCCCAAACATTAATTATAAAATGAACATTGGTGCTTTGTTAGGTAGGAGTATTAATTTTTCACATGTCTTAGGATATGGATTAGCAATAAACTAACTTCATTGGTAATATTTAATCATTTGCATAACTTATTTTAAAGATACTTTATTTTTTACAAGAGCTTTTACTCATCTTTCTGACTAATAAATCTTTTTCTTACCAGATAACGAAACGTGGCATGAAAATACTCAAAAAGGTAGCTTTTAAGATAAGAGAAATGGTCGCAAATATAGCAATTTAAGATTACTGGTCATTGTTTATTTATAAACAAATGCACAAGAAAACCTTGTCAAAAGGTGTCAAATTTTGCCTTGGCTTATTGTTATACACTTTTCATATAGAGAATCAAGTATTTAGGTTTTGAACTATACTTTTAAAACTACTTTAAATATAGGGTTAATATAGAACTCCGGGCATGAATTTAGTTTCAATTTTCAATTTGGTACTTGAGTTATTTTGTTTCAATTTGGTACTTAAGTTTAGCTTCAATGTTTGATACTGAAACTTTTCTTTTTGTCTTAATTAGGTACTTATTTTTTTATCAAAGCACAGAGACCAAATATTTATTAGGTCACACTATACCATTTAGTGTGGATACTAAATTTAGGTATCAAATAATATATTAACACTTAAATCTAATAAAGTTCTTAAACTTAATATATTTTTATATTAGTATTGCATTTAGTTGATTTGAGTATTAGTTCGATTGACATCGATATTATTATCAATACAGGAAGACGTGAATTTGAGTTCGTTGAAACATATTATCATTCTATATGAGGATTAGGAGGGCTATAGTAGTAACAAATTTTATATATTTATGATTAATTTAAAATTTTAATATATACTTTTTAACATTTATATTTATGTGATAAGCATAAAACAAATACGAAACACTATACGAATTTTGAAATCCAATGATGAAATGGCAGACCACGTGAGGATTGCACAGATATACATACTCTAAAACCTCATCTCTCTTTCTCTTTGCCTCCACACGAAACGTGGCCAACTGTATTGCAGAAAGCAAATGCCATTCTATTCTTCTATCTGGTAATTACAATGGAAAATACTTTTGGACAAAAATTACGGACAGATAAAGAGAAATTTATTAATGTTGAATAATAACAATACAAGAATATTTTGATAAATAAACTTTAAAGGTTAAACAACCTTATTATAATCAATGTCTAATAAAAGAAATATAGTCCCATACGGATTCAACTTATGCAGTATGGTCCCTAACAGATCCCTATTTTGTCTCTCTATTTTATTTCTTTAACAAGTGAGTTGCACCTCAAATTTTACAAGTTGGGCCAAACGGGATTCGGGTCACATAACTCTAACAAAAATATTTTTTTTACTTATTTTTTTAGTATAAATATTTGTAAGGAAAAAGTTACTTAAAAAAGTTTGTTTTTAAAATCATTCAAAGGAAAAAAAAAATCTTAATTATTTAAGAAAAGGGGTAAAATTTAAAAATTTCACAAAGCAATCCTATATTGCATGTTACTTAATTATTTTAGTAGACATATATTAATCAATCTTAAAGCAAATGCATGAGAGACATTTGTGAAGTTCTTAAACTTTGATGTATAAAATAATAATATAAGTAATATATTTTAAAAAGTGAATATTCTTGTAGATCAATTTCTCATTTGATAAGGGGTGGTGAATGTGAAGATGAAGGGGTTGGCCAACCACCAAGTGTCATAAAAGAAATTAAAAAAAATTGCAAAATGAGGGGTCAATTAGGGGTGGATAGTGGTGTGAGTTGGAGAGTTTGAGGGTTTGAGTTGGCAAAAGTTAAAGACATTGCCCCCTCAATCAACATGATTGTAGGCAATATTTAATTATAATATCCTAAAACAATATCCTCTTTTCCTTCCCTTTTGCTCAATTTTCAATCAAACCCTTATGACAAACTGTGTTTAATTCTTAAATAATATTTTTCTTGTATTTTTAATGTATATTTTATGATTTATAAAAATTAGTCTTTTCAAAGTTTGTATTTATTGGGATGAGCCTAATGATTAATCTTTTACGTTTTATAAGCCCATTAAAAGATAGACGCATTCTTGACTGACTGACATCATTATGTAGACACTTGGAAGCTTCACTGGTGTATGGAAAACCTGAACTGCTGCTAGATCGAGCAATTCAATCTTACTCAACCTATTAGCAACTCCATTGCATTCCTAATAAATATGCTTCACAGTAACAATTCACATTTTAGCCAATTAATCTCTAATTCTTCACATCATTCTTGGAGAATTTATATAGATTTCTTTCAGCTCTTAAGTGAAACTTATTTGATTCTTTTCAATAGTATAAAAATTAAATTAACTCATTTAATAATAAAATGATTAATTTAATCCGATGCTTAAACTAATCTGAATTCATCCATTGAATAATAAAAAGAATAATTTAATCTGATTGTTATAAGAGAGTTATTTGCCGGATGCATTAACGCATCAATTAACCATAGATAAACTTGAGGGGGAGGAGGGTGAAGGAGAGAGCGACAAGTGTGGGAAGAAGAAGCAGCCAAAAGGGAATTAAAGACAGCATAGAGAGAGAGAATGAAGATTGAGAGACAGCTTCTGTGCCAGAAAACCAAGTGGGGGCGAAAAAGGGTAAGTGAAGCAGTGTGTGTGAGTGAGTGAGTGAGCTGGCCTGCCCTGCCCTGCCTCCTGCATCCAACGAATGATGGTCACGTCGTGGGGATATATGCTCACACCACCACCCCATATCCCCTTCCTTCGTTTTTGTATTTTCTCCTCCTTTCCACTTGTAAGTTTCCTTAAAATAATAGTGTTAAAATCTTAAAACTTACAACTAAAAATTAAACCCTAATACTTTTGATGCAATCTTTACAGTACATTAACACTGTCACGTTAGCAACAGGGGGTTGTTTTTAATATATTATCAGCCCTTCATTAATGCAAACAAGATTTGGTTGACGTCGGGTTTTAGGGGTTTGCTCACTGGTGGGACAAAATAAATAAAGACACCAAAAGATGAATATTTTTGGTACGATGCGTTTGCGTCACGTGGTTTCTAACGTGTCCACCATTCAGCACAAAACTGATGTCACGTGCTGGTATGTGTATGTATGAATGTGTGATTAACAAAGTACGACGACAAGTGTGAAGAGAGCTATGATCGTATGAGATGAAGACTACTATATAACAACAATCTTCTTCTTTACTCTACTCTACCCTCCAGCATTAAGCTAAGACCTCACTAATAACTTTACTAATATCTTAAAATATTGATTTAGTGTCGAGCTTGGTATGTGTTGAGGGTCGAACATGTTAGGTATTGTCTCTAGTTGGGGATTTTGTCTTTCAACTTTGTCGAGAACCCAAGTTCTTGAAGAGGTGGTGAGTTCATAAAGCTAGCCCATGTGGTGTAGTATTCTCACCCAAAAGTGATCTATATACTATAGGTTATGGTTTTGAGCCCGAGCATGCGTAATGTGTATGGTTCATCTTATCAAGAATCTGGTAATACACTTATGTTTTGTAAATTCAATATCTCTTTAAGTACTTAAACTCTTAACAAAGTTTAGAGATAAAAATTCTACTGAAGACAATACTCAAGATATGTTGGAGATCCAAAACAATATGATTAAATTTGAGGGTAATGGAAACAATTATTATATGCACATTTGTTGGAATGAAGATGTCAATGGGAACCATTATTGTAGGCACATTGGAGGGTATTTAGGAGCGTTTCCCATCATCTGGATCATAGGTTGACAGTCGTACCACTGTCAAAACAACAAGAGTCGATTAGGGGAGGCTCCATAATGCGTGAAACACGTTTTATGTCACAGCCCAAAAGGTGTGGGCTGGCTGGCCGATGGGTACTACCTAAAGATTGTCGGCACGATAGGCACTGATCATGTGTCTGGGAATGGTATTAGGTACTTCGAACTGTACTGCGTGAAATGAGATTCTTGTGGCTGAATCCCCCCATCCCCATGTGTTGACCCAAATAGTCATTTTTCAAGATATAATAATATAAACAAAAAATTCTCCACATTTTAAAGTTTATTTAATACAAATTATTAATATGATAAAATTTAAAATTAATTTTACCATACATTTCTAAATTATGAACATCATTCTAAATTCGTTCTCACATTTCAAATCGTTCTGGTTATATTCTTAAACTATCGATATTATTTCAATCAAGTTTTTCAATTATTAAAACTGTTCATTTAAATATTAGATAATATGTCAAATCTTATGTGACATAATTTAAAATAAAAATTTTAAAATATTATCCCGTAACTTTTTAAAGTACAAACTAAAAACAAAATAAAATCGAAAAAAGAGAAAGTGAGCAATACAACTTTTATAAAAGCTTTAAAAACCTCAAAACCAATATTTTTGCATCTATTTTTACACTATTCATTTTTCTTTAAAATTTTCATTTTAAGGTTGTGTTTGTTTCACTAAAAACGACTTCTAGAAAATGGATTGATTTTTCTAGAAAAGCTGATATTTTCTAATATTTGAATAATTCTACGTA
This sequence comes from Gossypium australe, assembly GCA_005393395.2. Taxonomy (NCBI): domain Eukaryota; kingdom Viridiplantae; phylum Streptophyta; class Magnoliopsida; order Malvales; family Malvaceae; genus Gossypium; species Gossypium australe. The sequence continues at coordinate 135,980,544 of CM016623.1, forward strand.
AAATATTTTCAGTTATTTGGAAAATTTTACTTAAAATCATTTTCTAAAACTTGTTCTTGGTGAAACAAATACAACATAAAAATATTTGTTATAAATTATTATAGTAGCATTTCCTTTCGATAATCAAAATTTATTTTATAATAGGGATAAATATCAAAATTATATATGAATTTTAATACTATTTGCAATGTTATACATGAGCTTTAATTTGGTGCATATACATATATCAAACTTTAATTTTGGTTAAAATTTCACATTTCACTAAGCCCATTATCTATGTACCATGCTTTTTCGTTAAGCCATGTGTAAATTATTGATATGATATTTTATTAGGTTAAAATAAAAACAAACAAATTTAAATTATTTCCACCTAGACTAAAATATGAACACACTTGGGAAAACTCTTTTCCCCAATAAATTTGTTTTTTTTTTTAAATCTAGGTGGAAATAATTTTAATTGTTTGTTTTTTAACCCAATAAAATTTTATGTTAGCAATTTACAAATGACATAATAGAAAATTGTGCCACGAAATTATGAGATTAGTGAAATGTGAAAATTAATCAAAATTAATGTTTGATGTATACAAACACTCCAAATTAAAATTGATGTGTAACATTAGCATATTATATAAACTTAATAATAAATAATGTCTAATTAAAATTTAATTTAAATTACATAATATATATATTTATATATATATATATATATATATATATATTATTTTACAAAATCTCAGCTCCCAGTTGATGTGGACAATCTAATTTTTTTGCCACGTTTTAAATTAATTAATATATTTTAAAAATTTTAACCATTTATCTTTTATTTTAGGCTTAAGGGCCAAAAAAGTTCCTTAGTACAAAAAATCAATTGAGCCCTTATGAAAAAGAATGCATCCAATTGAACTCTTGGTTACAAAAAAAAAAAAAATCAATTGGCCCCTTTCTTTAATAGAAATCGTCAGTTAACGAGTTTGACCGTTAACCTCATTGACATGGCTGACTGAAACCCCCAGAAGCTACCACATGGCAGTATGTTGACATAGCATACCACATCAACAAAAATATATTTTTGAAAATATAAGATTTTTAAAAAAATTTTTTTTAAAAAATAAAATCTTATTTTAAAAATAATTAAAATTTGCAAATAGAATGAATCTAAATAAATAATTGTCCAAATTCAAATGAATCTGAACAAATGGTTGTCACACCCCGAAATTAGGGTTAGAAGGATCAAGGTTTGAAGGGTGAGTCGGTGGGTGTGATTGGACTTTTAAGACAATTTTTGCATCTTAGAGTTAGAATGAGTCTGCTCATTCAGTGGTAAGGTGTTTGCATTTGAATACCTAAATGGAAATTATTTTGTTTTTTGCTTCAACTCTAGAAAATCTGATAGGTTTTGTTTATTTTATTTATTCTATTTGTTTTTTTTAAATATAGGAGTAATCCTTAAAAATCCTCTCACGTTCATTCACTCTTGCTCACATTTCCTCTTTTCTAATTTTTTTTGTTTGCTCAATTATTCTCTTGTTCCTTTGGTTCTTTTTTTTTTGTCCCATTGTTAGAATATCAAAATTTTTGTAGTTTTGTGCCTTTTTTGTCTTGCGTTTAAGCTTTAGTTTTTGTCGCTTCATTAAAGTTGCATCCGTTCATCTGCATTTTCGTTCGTCAAAGTTTTGAAACGTGTAAATGTTTTCTTTTGAGTTTTAGATTTAGTTTTATTCGATTCTTTAATATTGTATGATTGAGATATTTAAATGTTTAGTGGATAATCGTAATTGAGTTTTCAGGTCAATAGAATAGAGGCGAATCAGTCGATCTTTTATGGTGGGAATTGCATTTCTAGGTGTGTGTGTTCTTAACTTTGTAATGGGTGGTGGTATCATTGTTCTAATTACATGATTTGCAACAATGTTGGGGGTGGTTTTGGACCACACGAGAGTGTGCCGCACATGGGCAATCCACACGGCCATGTACCGCTTTAGAAATTAGGTTATTTTTCCTGTCACACAGTCAGGGTGGAGTCACATGAGCTGGCCACACAGCTGTGTGACCTCTGTTAGGGATTTTGTCAATCTCACACGGCTTAGGGAGGTTTCACATGGCCTGAGACACGGTCGTATCTCCTCTGCTCCTTAATGTGAAATTTTGTCACACAGGCATAAAGAGTTACACGGTCTGCCAACACGGCCATGTCCCTCAGCCACATGGTTGTGTATTCTTGTCACATGGTCTGAATCCTCCTACACGATCTGCCCACATGGCCGTGTCCCTCAGCCACATGGTCGTGTCCCTTAGCCACACGGTTATGTATTCCTGACACACGGTCTGAACCCTTCCATACGGTCTGCCCACACAGCCGTGTCTCTCAACCACATAGCCGTGTCTCTCAGCCACATGGTTGTGTATTCCTATCACACGGTTTGAACCCTCCCACACGGCCATGTGGTCCTATTTTTGCAGTTTTTACTCCTTTTTCGCAAATTGTTCGTTTTAGTCCTTAAGTGATCGTTTGCATGTTTAAGCCTCTGTAAGAATATTTGGAACACCATTTTTTATTATTGGATGACTATGAAGGGCGCATTGCTGGTCGAATTTATATATTTATGTATACATAAGTTCTGAATTCAGTTATTTGCATAGGTTGCTAGTCTGACTTTATTAGTCTAAACAATGTATATGGGATTAATTAAGTAAGTTATTTCGAAGTTATGGATGCTGTTTATTGTATTATTTGGTTTTGGTTACGAGTATGTTTGTGGCTTATTGGAATTGATTATTAACATGTCTAATTCTATATATTCGTATGCGTAAGATTATTTTCATTTATGGTTGGGATTTAGTTATGAAGAGAAGGAAGCTCGATTTAGCAGTTAAACTGCATTAATTTAATTTGGTAGTAAATCTGCAACATTGTTAGCAACTTGACTGCTTAACATAAGAGTGGCCAATGACCACTTTAAGGTGTACCGGTTGGATGGGTCCACCATCGCCCAAATTGGTGAGTAGTGGATGGAAGGGTCTAGTGAACCCTACTTGGTGTACAAGATGGGCAAAGTTAGTGTGATTGGATGGTTGGTGGGATTTACTTGCACTAGTCACACTTTTATGCATGTCTTACATATATGGATAATGTAACAATTGTGAATTGAATTACTTTATTTGATGAGTATGTTTATCATGAATTGTTGTGTTTTCTGTGGTATGATCATCTGTTCGAGTTTGCTTAATTACATTTGTTTTAGACCCATATTGAGCTTCGTAGCTCACCCCTTTAGTTTACTCTTTTTCAAGTAACTCTCGTGGTTAGGTTCCAGACTTAGCTAATCGGAGGTTTCAGATATTTTCGTTTCGATTTGATTTTAATTAAGTTTTTCCTAAGATATAAGATTTTATGTTCATTTGGGCTTGTAGATAAGTTTATAAACTTTGGTATGGGTTTTTGGTTTTGAACTAAATTGAGATTTCATGCATGGGTTTTAGTTTATCTAAATGCTATTTTCTTTAATAATCAGTCGGCTTTTTAGTAATAAATTTTGGATTTTCGTTTAAAGTAAAATGTCAAAATTTTTGTTGCAAAACTGATTTTGGAACTTCAGATTACAAAACTCCTAAACAATTTGATTGCAAAGTTCATACTAGTGTTAAGTTTTCGTTTTGGTCACTTAACTAAAAAAGTTACATTTTTGTCAGTGAACCATTCAAAAGATTTTATTTAAATAATTGGGCTGTTAAAGTTGATGTTATATGGCTTTCTCTATTTGCACTGCTTGCACCAATCGAAAGTTCTTGTAATACCCTAAAACCCAGCCTAAAAGTTTTAACCAGATTCTGGAGGTCACATTGGCCACCGAGATGACTCAAAACAAAACGTCATTCAGTTATCTTAAAACCAGATAAAAATACTTCTGTAATAGCTTTGGAATCAAAATGGATTTGGTAATCATAATGTTGAAGTAATACGACATAAAAAGTATAAAAAAAACAATTAAGTTAACTTAGACCGAAAATCCCATATCGTACTTTACCTAAAGTTATTTACAAAACCAACTAAGTCAGAACAAAGTACTATAGAAAAGTTATTTAAACAAACCAGAACTGAATATACTGAGATTCTTCAATTTGCTGAGTCTGAGACCTAACCTCACGTTTTACCTGAAAAGAGGAGACTGAGGGAGTGAGCTACGAAAGCTCAGTGTGATTCTAAAACAAATGTAAATAAACGATGTTAAATGAACGATCAAGCACAAAGAAATCTCAACAGTTCAGTATATCTATACATATTGTATAAGCGAATCAACACAAATTATTAATATCAGACGTATAATTATTACACTATTGGATGCAGAACAAATGATATGAAATCCCACCTATTCAACTGTTACACACCATCTCTGTTCCTCCAATCACACCAAATACATTTCCTTAGACCCTTCCATCTTCTACACACTAGTTTTGGGTCATGGTGGACCCATTAAAACAAATCACACCAAATAGTGGTCGTTTGCCACTTGAATTATTGCAGTTTTACCATCAATTCAAATAATGCAGTTAAACTGCCAGATCAAACTTCCTTCACTTCGTATTCATATCCCAACCACAGATGCAAATGTAATTAATTGAAACAAAATATATATTTAGAATAAGTCGCAATCATTTTCAGATACAGAATCAATACAGATATACAGAATCAAACATAATTACTTCGAATAACGAACTCAATATGGATATACAGAATCAAAGACACTCGTATTTGGATACAAAATAGCGGAACGACAACATACACAATTTCCAATTATCACATCAAATTCAGTATAACAGAGCAGTACGCACTCATGCGAACAATAAATTAGATATTATAAATGCATATACTTATTCACGTTCGAAGGGTGAAACGCTCCTAAATAAAACTTCCACAAGAAGAATTAATGTCCTAACAACTTTTACAGAGGCTTAAACAAGTTAGGGATCACTCGGGGACCAAAACAGAACAATTTGCAAAAAAGTGCAAAAATTGCAAAAATAGGGTGGCCATGTGGAGGGGTCCAGACCGTGTAATAGGGCACACACCCGTGTGATTGAGGGACACGCCTATGTGAGCAAACAATGTAACTTACTGTCAACCGCTCGTGTGATCCAAAAACTACCCCAAACTGCTGCAAAACACAGAAATTCAACCACAAATCACATCTAAATACGAAGGTTCAAGAACACACACTTGAAAGACGATTCCAACGCACAACAATCAACAGATGTACCTCGACAAACCAATCTGGAACTCAATCACATGAATATACAAAGATTACAAAGATTTCCCGATCGTATCAAGATAAAACAATTCGAAGACAAGTGACTAAAACACAAACAATCATACTTACCTTTTTCCCTCTTGAAATCCTGATTTAACGAACAACAAGCGAACAATTGAAATCTTGTGAAACAACAATTGATAATAGGTCTGGAACAAAAGTGAAAACTGAAGAATAAGGGAGAAAGAAAAAAAAAATAAAAGAAGTGAAAGAGAGTGAGGGAAGGTGAGGGAAGTGTATTTTTGGAAATTCTTTAATAAAATCAGAATAAAATTAAAATTAAAATAAAAGATAAAATTTAAGAAACCTTAATATCCAAAAATAAATTTCTCACTTTACACATACAAGGATTCGAACACGAGACCAAAAAATATATAAAAATTTAACTATTGAACCACTAAACTCATCATTGTCTCTAAATCACAAAGAAAAAACATAATAAGTTTATCTGAAACTACTAAACTCATCCTACAAACCTTAATTCTTCTGACCCTTATTTCGAGGTGTTATAGTTCTTTTTCTCCTTTTATTCTACCATTCCCTTTTTTTTTTTTTCATAAAACAACATTATACATCATGAATCTACAAATCAAAATAAAAATAGCTTTTTTTCTTCGATCTCTAACACTGACCATCAAATCAACTTGGATATAAAGTATGTTATTCTACTTGTCAATGGATATTAATCCACCATACCCGATCATCAAATCGTCGCTTAGAACTCACCGGCGAAACATTTAAAAAAAAAGTCTAGTGACTTACATAAAAACTTTTGAATAGTTCAGTAACCAAATTGTAACTTTTTCTAGTCAAGTGATTAAAACGAAAACTTACCCATAATTTAGTGAGTAACGGTATTTACCCTCTATAAAAACAATACAAATATGAAACGAAATGAATAACAAAGTTTAGTTAAGAAATTAAAATGGTGCAATATGGACAAGAACGTATCATTGAAAGATTTAAATACTAAATGCAAAGCAATAAACCATATTATCATATAAATAGTCAAATTTACAGCAACTTATACAGCTCCATATTACCTTAGAACAAGCTAACAAAAAAAAACCCCAAAGTATTTAGCTTTGCATAATTAAGATTAGTTCCCCATTAAAGATCCTAAAAGTGTTTGGATTAAACAATATAACCAGCCCTAATACTTATGGAAGTGGTAGAGGAAGCTCGGATCAGCTACTCGTTGCCTTGCATGGAGGGGGCGATCATATGATGTCCTTGTGCCTGCAAAGGAAATTGAACCATTGAAATACAAGTGAGAAATACAATTTTGAGTTCTTGATTATGCATCATAAAAACATGCATCATACATGCAACTGAAACTTATCAATGTCTTAAATCTTCAAGGGACATGGTTGGTGTAATGTTTGCTTTAAGTACATTGGTCTCAAGCCTTTTTGACACAAGATCCATCAGACCATAATTATATTGGCTCCCAGTTTGGCTGGACAGGTCCTATCATGCCATTGGGGAAACTGGGAATTAATATTAATATTACATGAAAATCACATCAAGTGTATGACAGTAAAGCTTCTGGTGATGTTAGGTGCAAAATCATGAATCGAAGTAGCTATCCAATCAATCAAATTTTAGTGAAAATTATACTATGTTAGGTGCAGAGCCCCACCCTCATTGGAGAAAAAAGTTACCTTGAAAGCAGTCTGAAGGAAAAATTGTGGTGTGCAATGCTTTAGATATTTATTAGTTAATATACTTTTTGGCACTTCAACTAGGTAATTAGGTTTATTTTTATACATGTATTTTTTTCACTAGTAGCTGAATTTGACAATTAGATCTATTTTAATCTTTAAACTTGAAAAAATGAAAAAATAGATGGCGTAATATCCTGAGATTGTACCACATCAGCACTTGAAAAAGTGGACATAATGACGTAGCACAATCTCAAAGTGCTACATTATCAAACTTTTACATTTTTTCAAGTTCAAGGATTAAAATAGACCTAATTGTCAAATTTAGGTATCTAAGTAGACCAAAGAAAAGTATAAATATAAAAGTGAACCTAATTACCAAATTCAGGAGCAAAAAATTGCATTAACCTTCAAGGATTTATGCAAAAATTATACCTTCCAAGATTTTTGCACTGGTGAAGTCATCAGGGAAAAATTTATGGTACAAAAAAAACCAAAATGGAAAGGACTTGAGGGACAGAGACTAAGATACTTAGAAAATTATCGAGTATGTTGGACATGAATCTATGAGTTATGAAACATTAATCAACACCATATTCCATCTTTGCAAAGAGATGAAAACAAATGGCCAATTTTGTAGTAAAAAAAGCCAAATATTAGAGAGAGGGAGAAAGAGAATTACCTGGGAATTAATATAGTTCAATGATCCTTGGATAGGAAACTGCAGGATTCATTCACCACCAATGCACAGGAGACATGGTAATTCAGTTCAGGACTTTACAGAATGCTTAAACAAAAACAGCCAAGTGTATCAAATTTAGGCCAAGAACAAGAATCTAAAGTAAATATCATTGTTTCACCTGTTGGTTGGGGACAGCAAGAACTCGAACTGCATCTCTTTTAAGAGGCACTTCACCCCTGACTGATCCCTTAGCATCACCCTGTCAATTGGAATGTTTGCAGTTAAAAGAGACACTGTCAAAGTATACAAACTACACAATATATATATACATGTATGCGTATATTACCCATGAAAAAGAGAGTGTAATTACCTCCAACTGTGCATCATGATCATTCCAATAACATCAACCCCAAGAAGAAGGTCAAAAAGAAAGAGTCAGATTAAACACTAGGCAGATATGAAAATGTCAAGAATAGAACAAAAAATTCTCATCCATTCAATCTTCTAATAGCCTAACAGGTTCTATGCTATGAAATATCCAAAAAATGGATCAAAAGTTAAAGCTCCATTTACATACCTCTCTGTACCTGGCCAGATATATTTTAAGTGGCTCAATATAGTCCTCAAAGCCTAATGTTGCCATTGCCCACAACAAATCATCTCCATTAATTGTCTTCCTCTTCTCTTTCTGGCATTTATCACTAGCCCTGCAAAACAAACAGACCAAACCATTTTCACAAAGGCTAAACCTGAATCCCAATAAAAAGCAACCATAATTAATAATAATGAATAACCATTTGCTTTGAAAACATCAACAAGCAAACCTATAGAGAAGAGAAAAGGATCATTAAACACTATGCTTCTCATGTAAACTATAAACCTTACCCCACCCAAATATCATTGAAAATGTGAATTAAAAAACACAAGGACCCAACTTTCCTATCTAAAAGTGCATGCCGCATAAGCCAAACAACCTTCACCATTCAAAAGTTAAAAACGCCAGTCAAACTTCCAGCTTTTGTGAACACCAGAAAATCAGAAGATGTCAGAAAATAAAGCCAAAGGTCTTATAATCACATCTCCAATGTCAGGAAACACCAAAAATAACCAAATTTACAATTCATAGAAATAAGCACCAATGTGAAACACTATTTGGCTAACAAAATGTACAGTTCATAATAAAAAGTGGCTCACAAGAACACCATAATGTACACTAGGACTCTATGTTTCATAAACAAACTAAAATCACATCCTAAAAAAGGTAAACTTTTACCAAAGTAAAACAAATTCTAGTCAAGCCACTTCCAACTTAATGTTGCAATTCAAAACACAAATCAAATCTCTCAAGAATCTTTACCACTCCATAAGTAAAAAAAAAAAAAAAAATACCAGGTAAAGCTTACATCTTTCCAAAGGATATCACAACTATAAAAAGTAAGAAACCAAGAAAAGAAAAAGTTCCCAGAAATATTAATAAAACCCCAGATTAAGGAATTTACATACTCGCTAGTGATGAAGCTGATGAACTCAGAAACACATTCTTGAACAGTTTCTTTAGCATCCTTAGCAATTTTGCCATTAGTAGGCAATGCTCTCTTCATGATTCTGCTTATATTAGCAATTGGAAGGTAACGGTCTTGTTCCCTCACAGTTGAGTGAGAACTGCACTGCTCTCCTACACTCTCATGACTCCCTCCTGCTGGACTCGTTGGCCCCCTTGCCATACCATCCGCCATGTCCTTGAATGACCTTAGATCACTGGGAAAATGAAAATGAAACATATTAGTATCCATCATTTTTTTATAAAAGTTTTAACAAGTGAAACCAAATGCATATATATATATAGAGAGAGAGAGAGATTTATATATATATAACATACCCAAAATGCATCTATCCATCAGTTCACACACCATCCATACAAAAACCTCAAATAAAAAAATTCTTTGTACTAAATTATTCTTTTAACAAAGAGATACCCAGATACCCATATGTAAAAATAGCCTACATACATACCATACCGTACCATATATACATAAAAAAATGAACTTACGCACTGAGAGAACAAAGAAGGAGATACTAGACTAAAACAAAGAAATAAAGTAGAGAAATGTTATTTTTATTTTATTTTGGCGCGAGAGGAAGGGATTGGAGGAGATATACTAATGAAGGAAAGAGTATCTGACGATAGAGAAGAAAAGGGAACAAATGAAGATTGGGACTATTCTTTTTTTATTTTTTGCTTTATATGATTTAGTATAAAAACTTTCGTTTTGGGTTTTATCAAAACCGTTGGCTTTTTCTTTTAAAAATGAAAACTTTTTGATCGTTTCTCAATGAAAAGAATGAAGTTCTCATCTTTATAGTATCAGTATTTCCGTATCAACTCAAACACACCCACGTTCTTGGGCTGTTTATGCTTCCTTTATTTTGTTAACCCATCAAATCAGACTTTTTTTCTTTTCTTTTTCCTTTTTAATGATACTACCATTCCCTTATTAAAATCAAGTTCTTTTTATGTATAAATAAATTATAAAAATACCAAAATATCACAAAAAGTTAAAAGTATCATTTTTTCCCTCTAAATTTATAAAAAAAATTATTTTGAAATTTAATTTAATTTATTTTTTTCACCTTTTAATTTGTATTTTTTATTAAATCAACTCAAAATAGATGAAAAAATTAATATTTGTTAATTTTGTTGACGTCACACATGGATTGGCACGTAAATGACACGTAAGCATTTAATTATTTTTAAAAATTTTAAAATTATTTTAAAAATAAATTTAATGATTTTTATTTTTTTTAAAAATACTTTTTTGAATTTTTAAATTTAAAAAAAGTAATGTTAACGTGTCATCTACGTGGCATTTTACGTGTATGCAATGTCAACAAAGTTACAAAATGTTAATTTTTCCATTCATTTTTGAGTGATTTGACAAAAAAGAGTAAGTTTAAGGCTAATAAAGATGAAAAATTAAATAGACAACTAAAATGATTTTTTTTGTAAAATTCGATAACCAAATAAGTCATTATTACTTAAATATTTTCATTTAAGAATTAACTATCCACCGAAATGCTAGCTACTAAAATATATACTAAAATGAATATTATAGATAAAAGTACTATTGAGGCCCATGTACTAAGAGTTGGATTGTATTCTGCCCCCTCTATTCAAAAAATGAGCAGATTAGTTCATATACTTTAAATCAAAAACCAAACTAATCCTCTATTAATATCTCCATTCATTTCTACTTTTAAGTGATGACATGACTAACGGGTCAACTAAATATTGATACGTAGTGTGCCACGTATATCTCATATTGATGTGGTACGTTTTTCTCACATCAAAAAATATTTAAAAAATAAAAAAATTTCAATAATTATTTAAAAATCACATCCAAGATGAATATAGACAAATGGTTGTCCAAGTTCATCTTGAACGTGATTTTTTAAATATAATAAAAACATTATAGTGAGTTATTTTAAAACTATTAAAATTTATAAGTAATTATAATTTTTTTGAAATTATTTAAAAATTATTAAAAACAACATACAAAATGAACTGGGACAAATGGTTGTCCAAGTTCAAATGAGCTTAGGCAACTATTTGTCAATATTCATTTTAGAGTTGTTTCTTAAATCATTATGGAAAATTATTTAAAAGATATTAAGAATTATAAGAAATTAACAAAATAGGACTCACTAGCTTAATTAACTAAAATATCAACTTGATTAAGAAGATATATGTGAGTCTATGGGTATATTTGAATTCTTTAAACATGCTAAATGTGTGTATATATATTTTTTATAATTTTTTTAAAAAAATTAAAATTTCAATCATTATTTATAATTTCTTATAATTCTTAATGGTTTTTAAATAATTTTATAATTATTTAACAAATCACCATTGAATGATCCTTGACAATTGAAGTTCATTCGAGCTTGGACAATCATTTGCCCATGATCATTCTGGATGTCATTTTTAATCATTTTTATTAATATTTAATAATTTTAAAATTTTTAATTCTTAATAAATTTTAAACAATTCTCTTTGATATTTGATAGTAGAAATGAAAAGAAATTTTAATAGAAGGATCAATTTGCTTTTTGATATATGTAAAGGGGCTAATATGCCCATTTTTTTGAGTAGAGGGAGTAAAATGCAACATGAGTCCTAATACATGGACTTCCATGGTACTTTTATTTAATCCTATCCATCCTTTAATTCCAGGTCACTTATATACAAAAAAAAAAAAAAAAAAAAATTTGAAAAACCCAAATCATCACTTAATCGCACATAAGGATGAAATTTTTAATGGAAGGGCCAATTTGTATTTTTTTTTCTAATGTATAGGGGCTAGTTTGCCCTTTTCTTAGTAGAGGGAGCAAAATGCAACCCGTCTTCTAGTACAAATAAGTTGTTAGTTGAGTTGATAGCATTTCACCTCATAAAAGTACGAATATAAGTTTGAACTTTGGAACGCACATATATTGAAAAAGTGTTAGTTTTTAAATGCTCTTTGCCATATAGGGATTAACTAGATGTGGCAAATAAGGATGTGAGTTCAAGTCCATTAAAGCGTATTATCCTCCTGTTTATGGGTTGAGGAGGCGCTAACATTGTGTCAAATGACCTTGTCATAAGTGTGTTACCCTCATAGGATATCCTTATCTTTTTGGGATAAATCTGCTCTCCCAATATGATCTTATTTTATCTCATGGTAACCATTATATCTTCATTCATGAAAAGTTAATTATTATCAAACAATAATCAAGTCATTCATCACAAAGATGAACGACCCATGACCATGTTTACTTTTCATCTCCCATGTACTGCCAATGAAAAGATATCATTTACCCATATCTCGGGCTATAAATTCCACTATTTTGAATGACTTTACATATATACTGTAGAAGTCATATACTCAACGTACCAACTTTCAATTCTTTATTTATTTGAACTCAGGTTTTTACATACATCAAAGTATACGAGTCACGCGTGCATAGTCTGTCATCCACTTAGGATTAAGGTATGTCGTACTTTGAACGTTACAAGTGAATAAATCCATAAATGGATTCAGGATCTATTCTTCTTGGGTACAGTCTGATGTACTGTCAATCAAGCCAGTCACATTGATGTCTCTATCTTCTAGGAGTCATCCATTCCGATGTTCAAGACAAGGCATCTCCCCAACTGGACTTGATAGACGACATATTAGACTTTTAATTGATTTGCTCATCTCCGGTTAGACTAAAGGCATGTTTAGATTCATTTACTAATACAAGCTATCCTTTCGTATTATGATCCAACTATGTAATATCGCTTAATATTAGTTTAAACATTAGACAATCAGTAAGTCAATATTTGCTTCTATTTTGCTTTAAATGCAAAAACCACGTGAGAATAGTATAAAAATGATATTAATGTAATTTATGAATTTTATTAACTAATCTATTTGAAAAAATTACAATATGCAAAAACCTGTCGGGAGTCACGATTTGCTTAGCTTGGAACACGAGTAGTGTTAGCTCTGAAGGAGCTGGTTCGTACTAATAAGCCCAATTTTTTTTATTTCTTATTGAAATGCTTGTTCATTCTACTAGGATTGAAGAGTTACGTGTTGCTTTGAAGTATGATTGCTACTTTTGTGTGGATAGAGTAAGCAGTGAAGGTGGTCTGGTGATGATATGGAATTCAAATGAAAAGGCGAATGTGATAGGTTATTCCAAAAATCATATTGATATGGTGGTGGAAGGGGTTGAGTGGAGATTAATAGGCGTATGAGATTTCAGAATCAGTTTGGTGGCGTGCATTTTGAGATTTCTTGAGATATCTCTCTTCTCTTAATGAATTGCCTTGGGTTTGTATTGGGGACTTTAACAATCTATTGTCTAGTGATGATAAATGGGATGGTTCTGATTATTATTCTGTATGGTTTAAGGATTTTCGACAATGTATTATGTACTGTAACCTTTTTGAGGTCCCTTTTATAGACTTTAATTACACTTGGGAACAAGGAAGAGGTACGACCTCAGTTTTTTTTTTAGAATGTCTTGATTGCGTTTTCATTAATTGGAAGTGGTCTTTTTTTTTTTCTGTATTACAAACTTTATAACAAGGTGAGTGCCACGTTGCAACATAACTCGATTAAGTTGGTATCTAATACCTCTTTTTCCATAAAGAAGAAAGTTCGATTTTGGCTTGAAAATAAATAGTTGGCTGAAGAAGGGTTTTAGGATTTTGTTGATGCTCGTTGGTCAGGCTACGTGTAGGTAAATATTACTAATAAGCTAAATTTTTGTATGGCTAAATTGTTAGATTGACATAAAGGAGTAGGTTGCAATTATGATGTAAAATTCAGTTGCCGAGATGGCAAATCGAGGCTACCCGTGTATAGTTGTGTAATGATGGGAATTTGGCCTCTTTAAAATCGCAACAATCGGTCTATTGGTGTTAACAGTCAAATTTGTTATGGTTGAAGCATGGAGAGGCGAATACCAAATATTTCCATGCTTAAGGCTTCTAAATGTAGAAGAAATAATTATATTGCTATGCTTGTGGATAGCCAGAGGAATAAGTATACAGATAAAAAGGAGATGTGCCTATTGTTCTCAAAATTTTACTGAGGTATATGTTGCATCTAATATCTCAAATCTTGATGCTTTTTCTAATCTATAGCCTTGTATTAGTGCACATGATAATGACAATTTAATTGCCCCGTTCCATAATGAATTCGGTTTTTTACCAAAGATGTTGGTCAATTATTGGTAATGAATTAAGTGTTGTTCTTGGTTATAGATGGGTGAGTTCTCTACTTCTATTAATAATTCTTTAATAGTTTTTATTCCAAATATTACTTATTTGAGTAATATTAAGGATCTAAGGCCTATTGTTTTGTGTAATGCCTTGTATAAGTGTAATGGCCTAAATTCAAGATTATCGGAACAATGGTTTCGTAACCATAAATCCGATTTAAAGAGAAATTTATTTTAATATTTTTTTGCATGAATATTTATATGATAGGAAATACTTTTATAAATATTTATAAAATGTTAGTAATGTGGTATTAAAATTTCGTTAGAAAATTTTAACGTTTGGGTAGGTAATTAAATAAAAAGGACTAAATTGAAATGAAAGTAAAAGTTCAATTATAGATTAAAAGAAATTATGAAGGATCAAAATGGTAATTATACCATTTTGTATAGTGAGGCGGTATAACATAGAAAAATCTGAGATTTTTAAGGATTATTATTATATTATTATATTATATTATTATATATATATAAACAAACAAAAGGAAAGAAGAGAACAGAATAGGTAAAAGAAACAGAGAGCATACGAAACAGGGGAGAAGGAAAGAAAAGAAAAAGGAAAAACTAGGGATTTAAAGCTTGAAGTTTAAATTGGTAAGTCAATCAAGTCCTATTCTCTTAATTTTGATGTTTTAGAAGCTTTAAAGCAAGATTTTGATGAAACTAAGTTGATATTTTGAGAGTTTTTAGGTTTTCAAGTGTAGTTGATGTTGAAGAAAAAGATGAATCAGGGATTAAATTGAATGAAATTTAAGTTAGAATTAGTAGAAGGATTAAATTATAAAGTAAGTTATAAGTTTTGTGTTATAGGGATTAATTTGGAAGAAATTATGAATTAGGGTTTTATTATGAAAATTTATATAATCAAGTTGAATATGGAAGGAATTTAAGTAGAATCAAAGTATGAATTAGGTTAAGAAAATAAGTAAACTTAATTAGGATTAAATTGTAAAATGAGTTACACTGAAACAGTTTTGGACAGCAGCAGTAGTCTAACTTTGAAAATTCACCAAAAATTGTATAAATCGAATTAGAGGATGAATAAAATATGAAATTAAAGCTTATTGAGTCTATTTTCATATGAAAGAAACAAGGAAAGAAAAGAAGTTCTGTATTTTGAGATATTTAGATTTTTGTAAGACTGGTTCAGAATAAATTCGGGTTCCCCTGTTTTGACTTTAGAAAATCATAAAAAATTGAAGAAAAATAATTAGGGGCTTAAATTTATATGTTTAGAATCCTGAATGAGTCTATTTTCTATAGAAATAAACGGGAACACCATATAATTTCTGTATGAAGAGATAATTAATTTTTAGTGAAGAAGAGTCAGAACTGCCAGACAGCAGAACAGGGGTGACTTTGATGAATAAACTGTACTAATTGGCTAGGCCAAAAATTCTGAAAATTTTATGGTATGAAGACATGTGAATCTAGTTTCAGAGAAAATTAACGGTTCCTCATTTGGAGCTCTGTAGCTCGAGAAATAAATAATTTAGTGACTGTGACTCAAGTAGACAGCTTTGAATAAACTAAAAATAATAATAGAATTATAGAAAATGCTACATGTGAACATGAAATGTATTGAATTGATGATTGAATTTATTTATTTAGATCCGGAAAACTCAAATACGAAGCTAGATCGAGGAAAGGAAAAAGTTTCGGATTAGTAGATTTTGTAAACGAACTGATAACGAGGTAAGTTCATGTAACTTGAATTATATTCTTAAATGCTTGAAATGTATGTTATTGATGTGAATATAGTTTAAATGTTCATTGTATGAAAATTTATGCAATATTGATATTTTTGATAAAAAGGGAAAGAAATCCCGGTTGAATGAAAGGAAAATTCGATGGATCTCTGAAAAGGAATTGACGGTAAAAAGGATCTAGCCTGGACGGGTGATCCTATCCTGATATAGCCCTCCCGAAGAATATGTGGAAAATGGATTTAGCCCGGACGGGTAATCCAAATTAGGGTCTGAATTTAGCCTGGACTGGTAATTCAGATCCAAGCTCATTAGAGTGATTGTCGTTGCAGGGGATTTAGCCTGGACTGGTAATCCCGACAATACTGTAACACCCCCTACCCGTATTCATTATCGGAATAGGGAACGAGGCATTACCGGAGCTTACAATATTTATTTTTTTTTTACTCAATATAACTCCTTTATAAACAATCTAGTCTTCCCTGCAAAATTTTTTTTTAAACCGAGACTAATTCATATCAACCAATCCAATCAACATACCTTCAAAATAGATCCATGCAAATTTATAAGATAACCTCATTACATACTGAAACTAGAAATTTGTTAGCCATACCAATGGCTGACCTTACATTCATTTCATATTAACATCTACTTTATTAGCTTATACATGCCATTGATTTCCAAAATAAAGTTTCTTTATATACCGAAATCTTGGGGTTGATAGTGTGATGTGTCTCCCACCGAATCCGACCTCCGAGCTCTTAATACTACAAAATAGAGAAAAGGAAACAGAGTAAGCACTTTGTGCTTAGTAAGCCCATGTAACAAGAATTATACTTACCTAACATTTTCAATATAATGTAATAACCATTTATATATCCATTCAATGCATTATTACCTTAACATTTACAAACTCAACATTCAAGTCAGTCCAATAATTTTCATATATCAATAATATATACTATCATTGATGAGCTCATCAATACCATAATTTCCATATTTTTTTTTATATTTATCCCATTGAATTACTCGGAATTTCGATGGATTTTCAGAGGTACACTTTAGTGTACAAATTCGGGTCCGTCAATTCATATTCATGTGCGCACATTTTCATTCCAGAGAGCACACTCCCGCGAACCTCATCTTTACAGCGGGATTACCAGTCTAGGCTAAATCCCCTGTAACATAAACTCAT
This sequence comes from Gossypium australe, assembly GCA_005393395.2. NCBI lineage: Eukaryota > Viridiplantae > Streptophyta > Magnoliopsida > Malvales > Malvaceae > Gossypium > Gossypium australe. The sequence goes on from CM016623.1 coordinate 135,997,910, forward strand.
AGAGTATTGTCGGGATTACCAGTCCAGGCTAAATCCCCTGCAACGACAATTACTCTAATGAGTTTGGATCTGAATTACCAGTCCAGGCTAAATTCAGACCCTAATTCGGATTACCCGTCCGGGCTAAATCCATTTTCCACATATTCTTCGGGAGGGCTATATCAGGATAGGATCACCCGTCCGGGCTAGATCCTTTTTACCGTCAATTCCTTTTCAGAGATCCATCGAATTTTCCTTTCATTCAACCGGGATTTCTTTCCCTTTTTATCAAATATATCAATGTTTCATCAAATTTCATACAATGGACATTCAAATCATATTCATATCAATAACATACATTTCAAGCATTTAAGAATATAATTCAAGTTACACGAACTTACCTCGATTCTAGTTTGTATACAAAATCTACTAGTCCGGAACTTTTTCCTTTCCTCGATTTAGCTTTGTGTTTGAGTTTTCCGGATCTAAATAAATAAATTTAATTATCAATAAATAAATTTAATTATCAATTCAATACATTTCATGTTCACATGTAGCATTCATTATAATTCTATTACTATTTATAGTTCATTCAAAGCTGTCTACTTGAGTCATAGTCACTAAATTATTTATTTTTCGAGCTACAGAACTCCAAATGAAGAACCGTTAATTTTCCTTGAAACTAGACTCACATATCTTCATACCATAAAATTTTCATAATTTTTTGCTTAGCCAATTAGTACAGTTTATTCGTTAAAGTTTCCCCTGTTTCATTGTTTGACAGTTCTGCTATCTCTTCACAAAATCTCAGATACCTCACTGTACAGAATTAAAATAATGTTTTCATTTGTACCATAAAAAAATAGACTCACTAAGGATTCTAAGAATATAAACCACTCCCCATAATTATTTTTATTCAATTTTTTATGATTTTTCAAAGTCAGAACAGGGGAACCCGAATTCATTCTGACCTTGTCTCACAAAACCTATTATATCTCATGATTTACAATTCTATTGCTTACAACGTTTCTTCCATAAGAAACTAGACTCAATAAGCTTTAATTTAATATTTTTTCCATCTTCTAATTCAACTTCTACAATTTATGGTGATTTTTCAAAGTTAGACTACTGCTGCTGTCAAAAACTGTTTTAGTGCAAGCTGGTTATTACCATTTTTCCCCTAAACTTTCAATTAATGATAATTTCGTCCCTGCTCAATTAACCTCTCAATTGAGCTTATTTTTCTCAATTAACACTTTATTATATCACTTTAAACTACTTTATAACCTTTGGAAATCATAATTTCAGTAATAGACTTTAATTCCAAACACTTTCATAATTAGGTCCCAAAAATCAATTTCTATTGAAATTACCTAATAAAATCATCTCTTAAACGAATTAAGGCTTAAATTTCATGCTATTTCATCATAAACTTACATAAACCAACCATGGTGGCTTTCAATTTCATCCATGAAATCAAAGACTAATGAATTTAATGATAGGACCTAGTTGTAAAAGTCTTTAAAAACACAAAATTACAAGAAATAGGCAAGGATTCACTTACTTGGTGCAAAAATTATGATATACCAGCTTAGATACCCCTCCTATGGCATTTTTTGCTGATGAGAGTGAAGAAAAATGAAGAGATTTATAGATATCCCTATTTAGTCCTAGTTTTATTTAGCAAATTTTGTTATTTTCCCATTTTACCCTTATTTCTCCTTATTTTCTTGCTGATTTCATACCTTTACCGTCAGCCCAATTAGACCTTGGGTCTATTCTCCTTTTAAGCCCTCTTTCTTTTATCATTTAAACTATTTAATCATTTTTCATAATTTTGTATTTGTTACAATTTAGTCCTTTTCATTTAATTACATACTCAAACGTTAAAATTTTCTAATGAAATTTTAATACCACATTACTAACATTTTATAAATATTTATAAAAATATTTCCTACTCAATTTTATGAGATCAAGGTCTCGATACCTTGTTTTTACCCAATTCCTTCAATAATTCCTTTTTCTAACTAACCACTAAATCGGTAAAATTTTTCTATCGATATTTTAATACGATTTTCCTATCATATAAATATTCATGCAAAAATATTAAAATAAATTTCTCTTTAAATCGGATTTATGGTTACGAAACCATTGTTCCGATAATCTTGAATTTAGGCCATTACAAATACTCTGTGAGTTTATATTACAGGGGATTTAGCCTGGACTGGTAATCCCGCTGTAAAGATGAGGTTCGCGGGAGTGTGCTCTCTAAAATGGAAATGTGCGCACATGAATATGAATTGACGGACCCGAATTTGTACACTAAAGTGTACCTCTGAAAATCCATCGAAATTCCGAGTAATTCAATGGGATAAATATATATATATATATATATATATATGGAAATCATGGTATTGATGAGCTCATCAATGATAGTATATATATTATTGATATATGAAAATTATTGGACTGACTTGAATGTTGAGTTTGTAAATGTTAGGGTAATAATGCATTGAATGGGTATATGAATGTTTATCGCTTGTATTGTAAATATTAGGTAAGTATAATTCTTGTTACATGGGCTTACTAAGCACAAAGTGCTTACCCTATTTCCTTTTTCCCTGTTTTGTAGTGTTAAGAGCTCGGAGGTCGGATCGGTGGGAGACTCATCACATTATCAACCCCAGTATTTCGGTATTTAAAGAAACTTTAGTTTGGAAATGAATGGCATGTATAAGCTAATAAAATAGATGTTAATATGAAATGAATGTAAGGTCAGCCATTGGTATGGCTTATGTGTTTAAGTTATCTTATAAATATGCATGAATTATCTTGAAAATATGTTGAATTAGACTGGTCTCGTTTTTTTTTAAAAAAAAAAATTGTAAACTCTGGTAATGCCTCGTACCTTATTCTGACAACGAATACAGGTAGGGGGTGTTACAATAAGATTTTGGCAAAGGTTCTTGCAAATAGGTTAAAGAGTTTGCTGTCTCGGGTTACCTCGCTAATGTAGTTGGCATTTATTCTGGGTTGATTAATCATTGATAATATTCCAGATTTATTTCGGGATGCAGATGGGTTCGTGTTAAGTTGCAGTATTGGATATAGAGTGGGGTGTTTAGCTTCCTATCTAGTGGAAGTGGTGGTGACTAGGGAGGCTCTATTGTGGTTACAATAGTTGAACTATGATAGAGTGGTGATTGATTTGGATAATGCAAAGGTAATTAAGGTATGGTTGAGAACTTTAATGATAATTCGAAATGTGGTCTATTGGTTGGGGATTGCCATGCGTTAAAGTATCATTTTCAGTTTATATCATTTCATTGGAATAGTAGATAGGCTAATAGAGCGACCCATGCTTTGGCAAGGGTAGCTTTAGGTTTTGCATATTATAACTATTCAGATTTTGTTTATAAGTGTAACACCCTTAACCCGTATCCGCCGCCGGATTAGGGTAAAAAGGCATTACCAAACCAAACTCAGATCATCACAGTCAAATATCACCATACATAAATTTATCAAACCAAAAATACATATTTAATTAAATACCTATCACTTTATCCACATGTATTGAATATAACTACATTTATTACCTTCTTTACATGTCATCTTATCATTTCATATATCATGCATATATGCATATTTAAACATATAAACCATAGCACTTTATGGTATATTTATTCACATATGAGGCATTAATACGTAGTAACTTATCCAAACATTCCCCTGGTACTAACATAATATGCGCATAATTCCTAAAAAAAAAAAAAAAACCACATTTGCGTTGCACATAATTAACCTTACAATGCATACCAAATTCGAATATAAATGTTGGTTTACCTAGACTTCACAATTTTTTTTATATTAACTAACCATATCATTACTTATCATTTGGACATGCATTTGAAAAAACCATAAAACAAATTCACTTCTTACCAATAGCATTCGTACTTTTATAACCACTTTAAAAGTTCATACTTCATTTTATAACTATAATTATCACACAACCAAAGTCATTTAAGCATAATACCATTATTCCTTCTAATTAAATCACACATATATTATTATCTACTTTACTATCGATACATGTGACCAAACTCAATAATCATTTGTAAAACATATTAAACCCAAAGCACATAGAATCATCTTAACCGCAAACATGCTCTCTATATAACATACATTGATCTAGATATACATGTAACAGGCCAAGGATAAATTTGCTAAGAACCAAGCACATCAAGCATTCAACCATTCACGCATATTTCCAAACTTAACTTTAAAATCCAACCATTATGTCAAAGAGCATAAAAACTAAAGTTAACCAAAGGGAATAAGCCTTTTTCACAAGGCTAGGCTATACTTATATACAAAACCAAAGTTTATTGATTTTACAACTTAGTCTAACCTATACATGCCTTTGATTCAAAAACCAAGTGTATAAGTACCAAAAAGGGGTTGATAGTGTGGTTGATTCCTCTGACGACCCTCGGAGCCCGTAGCTTGAACGAAATCTATTAAAACAAACAATGTGCACACACAAAGTAAGCTCACTAGCTTAGCAAGTCTTAAGCAACCACAATATAACATTCGATTACACAAGCATTTAAAAAAAAATCATTTCTTGACATTGAACATTCATGAATTAACATATAATTTACTATAGCCGAATATCCCATCTCACTTAATATATCAACTTTCATTTCTTTGCCATAGTACATTAAAAAAATAACCACACTTATGCATATAGTTATACCTGTACAATTACCTTACTTCTTTCATACTTTCCTATAACCAATTTCCTCATGGTATAGATCATATACAAATTCCATCTATCATATGTATATCACTTTCTTTCATCATTTCATTTATTTATCATCATAGCATATAAGCATAACATTAAAGTATGATTAATACATACCTTATAGCCGAACCCACAAATTCACTTTCATAAACTTAAGCTTTCTTGGTTTGTTTCATAACTTTACTATTTCAATATCGAAGTTCGGGAATTGAAAACTCACCAGCATACAACAAGCTATACATTAGTCCAAATCGCATACACCGGCACTTGGCCTGCTAGACTCAAAGTCTGAGATTTTAAACACCGGCATTTAGCCTGCTGGGCATTAAACCCGATATATTCACCGGCCCGAGGCCTGCTAGGCATTAAGCCCGAAATAGATCACCGGCACAAGGCCTGCTAGGCTCGAAGCCCGAAATATCAATACAATTAGTCATTCCATACACATTATATAACGCTACTACCACATATATCACTTGTTTTTCACAATTCAATCACATATCGATTTCAAGTAAGCTTATTCACATTATACAAATAAACTAAGTCAACATTATACAATTCACATTCGGCAACTATGTACATATATTCCCCACGTTTCAATTTTTAATATTTATTAGAGTACGTAGGTAATTTACGACATATAATTGCTTAAAGACTTACCTCGACTATCGACGGACAACATAGACCGACTACTCGATAACCTTCGCCTTTCCCCGGTCCAAATCCGTTTTTCTTTGTTCTTGATCTGAACACATTAAAATTCAGCTCATTCAAGTACATTTCATCTCAATTTAGTCCTAACACACATAAACGGGCAAATTACCATTTTACCCCTAATGTTTCACATTTTTACAATTTAGTCCTATTTGCATAAAACACAAAATACACAAAATTTCACTATACCACACAAGGGCCGAATGTTCATAGGGACCATACTAGTCCATTTATTTCATTTATTTTGCATTTTGGTCCCCTCAAAAATTCATTTTTGCAATTTAGCCCAAATACTCAAATTTACCAAAAATCCAAAGACAAAACATATTAATTTAACATATATATTTCATAATTCATCAACTATCATCATAAAATTCATAAACTCATCAATGGCATATTTCAAAATATTCACCAAAATCAAAAATTCAAGCATGGGTCTTGAAGTATTCGAAGCAACGATCACAAAAACGTAAAAATTATCGAAAACCGAAATCAAACTAACCTTTGATTTGAGCTTTCAAGTGCCGAATTTTGAAGCTTGAAAACCTATTTTTCTTCTTTAGCACATTCGGCTTTCATGAATAAAAAAGATGATATGGCTTTTTCTTTTGTTTTATTATCATATATTATGTTATTAAATTAATTACCTATTTAACCTTATATTATAAAATTTTATAACATATAACTTAAGGTTAATCTTGTCATATACCACCCACTAACTTTAAAAATGGGATATTTTCCCTTTAAATACCTCCTATTAAAAAGCCATTATCATTCTAACACTTTTCACTATAGTTTGCAACTTTTACATTTTATGCGATTAAGTCCTTTTTCTAAATTAAACACACAAATGATTAAATTTTTCTACGAAACTTTGACACACATTAATTCACATATAATAAGCACAAAATATAATATTTAAATATTTCTCGAACTCGGATTCGTGGTCCCCAAACCACCGTTCCGATTAAGGCAAAATTCGGACTATTACAATAAGTGCATTTCTAGTATTTTAGTTTCGAATGTTGTTGTTGGTATAACTAATGAGAGTTTAGAGCATAGGATCGGGTGTGTGGGGTAAGCCTATTGGCTTAGGTATTAGTTTGGTCCTTTTGTTGGTAATCCATCTATTATTTTGATGGTTTAATAATCATTTCATTTCTTAAAAAAAGAGTTTATTTAACCTATACAAAATGGAATTACTAACAAATTTAAAACTTTATGATACGTTAATGAATACTTAACCAATTGAACAACTTTCAATAAATTATTAGTTTAGTGGCAAATGACTTACAAAAAGTAGTTCATAGATTGATATCAATGTTAAAGACTTCAAATCCTAAGAAATACATTCCCTCTTAAATTTGAATATGCCAAAAACCAAACTAACACGTGTTGATATGGTAGTTCAAAATGTTAATATCCTAAAAAAAAAGCTTAAACTAGTATGGTTTGTTTATATAAGCCCTTATATATAACTACATAAGTGCTTATTATTTGATTTTTTTTCGTTAGCGCTCTTAATGAGATATATATTTATATGAATATCTTGTAAGAATCTTCCACTTATTTTCAAATCCTCGAAGAACACTTGTTCTTCACCTTTACTTGTAGCAATATATTATGGTTTTACTCACCAAATACCAATTATTAGTTTGTTTTTATAGAATATTATTATTTAACCATTACTTGAGGAATAAAAGTTGTTAAAATGAAAGGGCAAAAAATCGAACTTGGAAAGAATTCATCCAAACCAATAAGTTAAGCTAAAAGAAAATTTCTATATCATCCATTTACGCTAAGTAAAAGGTCTTTAGATTTTTACAAATTGAAAAAGCACCAGTCGATTTGCTCTCTGTCCCAACTTAATGTCTCAACCGATGTTTGAACACAAGTTTGAACAAGACTGTGTAAAAAAGGTAGCAAGCAAGTTCGAAGTGATGCTAATGTTATAGCAGTTTTGTTGGAGTTGTCGGGGTGTGTTCGATTTCAAATGTTTTTGTGTAGATTGGTGATTGACTATTGTTGAAGGATTAATATTGGGATGGCAATGGATCGCTGAGTTCACTTAAGATGATGGTTTTATTGTTGTTTCATCAAAGAAGATTCACTGAATCATTTGGAGTGGTTCTTGGATTGTCAAGTTGCAGTATTCTGTGCCTATTTGAATGTCAGTGTTGTTGTTTTAGGTGTGATGTAGTTGTATTTTGGGTTTTGCTCAAGTTAGGTGGTAGCATATCCAAGCGTGCTTCTAGCCATAAATTGGCAAATATTTAAATCTACCCCTTTAGTTTTATTAAATTATTAATAATAACTTCTTTGACTGAGCAAAAAAGAAAGTAGTAAGCATGTAAGAGAAAGATAAAGGAAGCACACAATCTCTATTAAAATGGTTTGGATCAACAATCCTATGTTTACGGAGCCTCACTGGATAGTTTTGTTCAATAATCGTCTGGATCACCTATTGGATGAATTCTAATATACGCTCATAACAATGGTAATTACAACACTAATAGTGAACCCAATTGGTACAATCACTGACCCCAATCAACCTCGCTTACAACAAAGTTTACTTTGCAATAAATGCCTAACACAAGAGTGTAAAAATTATCAAGTAAAGATAAACAAATAACCATAAAAAAGGACTCCTCCAAGCACACCCAAATGGGCGGCAATGCAACCTATTTATAAGTTGATACAAGAGCTCTTTAACAACTTTTTGATAAGTTTAAAACTCTTAGTTAAAATCTAAATGTTCTCTTAATTGTAATATCCTAGATTAGGGGTTATGCAATTGGTGCACAAATTCATGAGTTAGTAGACTCAGTGAATGGTTTGGATGTGTTTTAAGGGGTTCTTAAAACTCTAGGAATAAAAGAAAATAGCAAGGGTTAAATTGTCATCCAAGCCACTCACATGTTAATTCCAATACTGTAGCCATTATTTACTATTTGATTTTTTAAATTTATCCACCATGTGTTCATTGCCGTCCAAGCTTATGATCCACTAAACTATTGCATTTTTTTTTTATTATTTTTTTTTTGTCTTCATGCATCCCTTTAGCCACCCCATGCTTGAATAATTTAAGGAAACCATGAAGGTTTGTTCCCCATATTCGGCCAAGCTAATTAAAATTCCCATGTTTCCTTTATTTTTTTGCCGTCCCATATCCCATGGCTCCACTATCTCTCACATGCTTGATTATTTAATTTCAAGCTAGCTTCCATCAAGTTTTATTTTATTTATTTATGTATTTAAAATTCAGCTAATGCTCTCCATTTTATTCACGCATGCTTTAATTTCCATCAAGATGTGTTTTTCTTTTTTAAAAAAAAAAAGAGATCAACCCATGTTCTACTTGTTTTGCCGTTCAAACATGCATCTTGTTATTTTAAATACTTGCAAAAATTATTTATTCACCACATGTGGCCGTTCATGCTCCAATTATTTTTAAAGTGCAGCCCAATCCCTTGAAAACCGGCACTAAATTTCTTTTAAAAAAAAAAACCAATTTATTAGTTTATTATATCAGCTTTTTAAAGGGAGTATTTGGTGTCAAAATTCGGCTAAGAAGGTTATGAGGGTGTAGCCAAATCTATATTAAGGGTGAAGGGTATTTTCCTTTGGATTTCTTCCTTCTTTAGTTAGTGTGCTGAAACTTCTTAAGTCAAGACACCATTATTGCTGAATACTCAAGATAGTATTCTTCAAACAAGCCACAAAGCCGAAAACTAACCTGTGAAGTGAACTAGTGCTTGACCGATTACAAGAAGGAACATAGTAAGGTTTCGGGATTTGATTTTTAATCCAAACGGCAACAAGGTAGGTTTTTGGTTGCAATAATCCTTCGGGATTTGGTTATAGCCGAATAGGTTTTGCTAATATGCCTAGTGTTGGCCGAATATAGGTACTAAAAGACCTAAAAGCTTAGATCGGGATTTTCGGGATTTCAGTGAACTTGCTAAGTATATCAGGTGTGTACCCCACACTAAATCTTAATAGATTTACGGCTTTAAATTTACTGTATGTGTTAATATGGAGGTGTAAGAATATGGCTAAAGTACCATGTAATGGTGCAAAGTAATCAGGTACGTTTACCTACTCCTATTATGAGTATATTGTGATAAATATCTGTTATGGCACATAAGTGCAACTATAAGAATGTGAATAAAGTATAAGGCATAATATTTGCATGTTTTGTATGACATGGGGCATATGGGTGATATGTAAAAGGGGAAGTGATCTGGTGGTCTTTACCACGATATCTGAATGTGGTGACTTATGTCACGTGCTATTATCCGGTGGCTTTGCCACAATATGTATATATATATATATATATATATATATATATATAAGGGCGATGAGCACGTCGACTGCAGCGACTGCCTTCGAAGATGTGTAGCGGATGGAGGGTTGACTTAGTAGTCCCACGGTGTGCAGGTTGGTACGGGTGATGTGTAGCGGATGGCATCTAGGTTGGGTTCGGGATTGCATCACTGTTATATCTGATACATGTATGAATTTGTTTTGCCTAAATCGTTTGGGACTTAGTGTTGGTTTTACACACTGAGTCTATTTGACTCACCCCGTTGTGGGAAAATTTTTCAGGTGACGATCAATGATGGACCGGGTCAGCAGGAGCTAAAGGTGGCCATGCTCAGCTTGAAGTTTTATTGAATTTGGACATTTTATTTCATTTAAGTACTTTATAATTTTATTTTGGGTTTTATTTAATGTAATAAGGCCATAAGGCCCAAGTTGGATTTCTTTATTTCTTTTTACTTTTAGTTATTATGTTTACGAATTTTTATTAAGTAAAGATCAAGTAAATTTATTTAAAAATAAACCCTAAATGTTTTGTCACTTTAAATAAATGGATTTCAATGTTAGATAAATTGGTTTTCAGCACAAGCCCAACCTAAATAATATTTTTTTTTAAAAAAAAAAATCACATAAGTTTTTCCTAAGTAACAAAAGAACTTTGAACCGGTACTTAAGGAACATACCAGATCCGGTCCAAGCTCGTGGGCCGGGTGTGGGGTGTTTCAGCTTGGTATCAGAGCCCGGTTATTAAACTCTCGGCCTTAGGGATAAGGCCCAAAATGTTTTCAAAGTTTAAGCCCAAAAGAATTTGCGAAAATTTTAAGCAGGTTTTCTGGCATGGCACCTAAGTCTCCGACCCGAAGTCCACCAGGTAAGTACCCTTATCCTTTGTGTGATTTATATTGTGAACTATAAAAGGGTAGAAATGGAATGGAACGTAGGATAGCGTGATAAGTACTTGAACCCTAGGATTAGGTTACCCCAACAAATTTCATAAGACTCTAAATGCCTAATTAAACAAACCTGTGTCTAAGTCGTCGAGTTAGGGTGTGGCAACCATTGTGCGCATGTCTATGATTGGTATTCAGTGGGAGCTTGGTACTTAAGCAGTCCGCACGACTCACCTCCTCTCCACTCGAATCCTACCTGGTGCGTAGCTTCGGTTCACCCTAATCAAGAGGACTTATTCATGGGCTAAACCCCTAACTAAAACCCGAAAGGGAACTAACCGTATTTTTATGGAAACCCTAGTTTCAAAATTACTAAATTACCCTTTTGATTTATAAAAGCTATTCCATAAAAATTTTCTAAAATATTTCTTGATTTATAAGAATCACTAAAATACCCCTATTTGCAAAAAAAAAAATTACGAAAATGCTCTTGGTTTCAAAATCTACCATATCACCCCGATTTCAATAAAATTTCCTTATTTTGTAAAAGTATTTAAAAATCCTATTTTTGCGAAAGTCCAAAATACCTTGATTTAGAAAATTACGAAATTACCCCTGGTTTACAAAAATTACCAAAACGACCCTGCTTTTCGAAAATTTGGCCATACCTATGATTTGGAAAATTTTTCTTACAAAATACCCATGAGTTTGGAAAATTTCGAAGTGACTTTTGTAAAATTTTCAAATTGACCCCGATTATTTACCAAAATACCCCTGTAGGACAAATGACGAAAATACCCCTGGGATAGGAACGGACAGAAATGTCCGAAGAGTGAATGTGTATGGGAGATATTATGGAATGGATATGCTTTTCTGTGAATTAGGATAGAAAACTTGAACTTTGAATGATCGAAAGAATCCTTATTAAGCACTTTTCATAAAATTTCTTCGGGAACAATCAGTGAAACAAGGACTAAATCATAAAAACTTTCTTAGTCAGATTCAAGCACAATTGTTAGATATGAGTTCTAGAGGACGCGGTCATCGTGGACGCGGTAGAGGAAGAATGACTGTGTCGGAACCCGCTAGATTGGGTCATGAGTCTGACAATGAGGTACCACCGCCACCACCACCAGCAGCTATTGGTAATGAACAGCAAGGTCAGACGGGAAATGATGCTGTGTCGCAAGCTGTGCTACGAGTTTTGGAAATAGTGGCTGGCACAGGTGGGAATATGGGAGCTCGAAAATCTGTACCCGAGCGACTCCGAGCCAACGGAGCTGAAGTATTCCGCGGCGTATCTGGTGTGGCACCCAGTACAGCTGAGTATTGGTTGGAGGCGACGGAACGAATTATGGACGAGTTGGATCTGACTCCTGAAGAGAAGCTGAAAGGAATGGTGGCACTGCTACGCGATGAAGCGTATCAATGGTGGTTAACAGTCCGGGATGGTGCTACAGCTGAGGATCTGACATGGGAGTATGTTAAGGCGGCGTATCAGAAAAAGTATGTCGGCACACGGTATACTGATGAGCAAAGGAAGACTTTTCTGGGGCTGGTTCAAGGGAACAAGTCTGTGGCAGAATATGAGGCTGAATTTCTGAGATTGAGCCGGTATGCTCGAGGAGTAGTGACTACTGAGCATGAGCGCTGTGTCCGGTTTGAGGACGGACTAAAGGATGATTTGAGGTTGTTGGTTGCTCCACATCAAGAGCGGGAGTTTTCTGCATTAGTGGAGAAAGCTAAGATAGCTGAAGGAATTAAGGACTCTGTAAGGCAGCACTTTGATCGGAACAAGCAGAAAAGAGGATTTGGGTCGTCAGGATCATCTGGGAGTGTTCAGAAAAGACCTAGAGTTGATGTGCCGCGAGGTCAGCAAGCTGGTACTGGAGGGAAATATCGTACTTGTGATCAATGTGGGAAGAAACACTTAGGAGAGTGTTGGAAAAAGACTGGAGGATGCTTTAGGTGTGGGTCCAAGGACCATATGATTAGGGACTGTCCGATGAAACCAGATGGGAATCAACCAGTAACTCAGAATGTTAATCAGGCTGGTAGAGGTGGACAGCAGCCTCAGCAAGGTCGTGGTCCGAATGGCCGAGGTAATGGCTCTGGTAGAGGACGTGGAACCCCTGGCAGAGGTGCAAATAATAATACTGAGGCAAGGCAACCGAGTTTGGTTTATGCAGTTCGCCGGAAGGAAGATGGAGATGCGCCGGACGTCATAACCGGTACGTTCCTTATTTTTGGCAAGCCCTATTTTGCTCTGATTGATGTGGGCTCGACCCATTCGTATGTTGCATGTAGAGTAGTTGAGACTCTAGACATAGCCTCTGAACTTTCTGATAGGGAGATGACTGTAGTAAGCCCACTAGGTCAAACTGTAGTGGTGAATAAGATCTTTCGAAGTGTACCCCTAGAAATCCAAGGCGTAGTATTTTCTGCCGACTTGATGGAACTTCCCTTCGGAGAGTTCGATCTCATACTTGGAATGGACTGGCTAGTAAACTATCGGGCTATTTTGGATTGTGCAGCTAAGAGAATGGAGTTAAGGACGCCGGAGGATGAGGCGGTAGTTATGATAGGGGAAAGAAGAAACTACTTGTCTAATGTAGTTTCAGCATTAAAAGCTGATAATATGGTTCGAAAAGGATGTAAGGCGTTCTTGGCCTTTGTTAGTGCATCGGATGCGAAAGAAGAAGGTATTAGTGGAGTACGAACAGTAAAGGACTTTGTAGATGTCTTTCCGGAGGAATTACCTGGAATACCCCCGGATAGGGAGGTAGAGTTTGGAATTGACTTGCTACCTGGTACAGCTCCTGTGTCAATTGCTCCGTATAGAATGGCGCCAAAGGAGTTGGTTGAGCTCAAGGCTCAAATTCAAGAGTTACTTGATCGTGGGTTTATCCGACCCAGTGTGTCTCCATGGGGAGCACCGGTCTTGTTTGTAAAGAAGAAGGACGGAACTATGCGTATGTGCATAGATTATCGTCAGTTAAATAAGTTGACCATCAAGAACAAGTACCCTTTGCCGAGGATCGATGACTTGTTCGATCAGCTTAAGGGGGCAGCAGTATTCTCGAAGATAGATCTAAGGTCTGGGTATCATCAGTTGAAGGTGAAGGAGGCGGATATCCATAAGACAGCTTTTAGGACAAGATACGGCCATTACGAGTTTGTTGTAATGCCGTTTGGATTGACGAACGCCCCAGCCGCATTCATGGATATGATGAACCGGGTTTTCCAACCCTACTTGGATAGGTTCGTCGTGGTGTTTATCGACGATATCTTGGTGTATTCCAAGTCGGAAGAGGAACATGATGAGCATCTCCGGATTGTATTGCAAGTGTTAAGAGAAAAGAAGCTCTACGCCAAATTCAGCAAGTGTGAATTTTGGCTTAAGGAAGTTACGTTTTTAGGACATGTGGTGTCTGCAGAAGGAATAAGGGTGGATCCTAGGAAAATTGAGGCAGTGCTAGATTGGAAACCACCTAAGTCTGTAGCTGAGGTTCGCAGTTTCTTGGGATTGGCAGGCTACTACCGAAGGTTCGTGGAAGGGTTCTCGTCGATTGCTGCACCTTTGACAAAGTTATTAAGGAAGGAAGTACCTTTTGTATGGACGGATAAGCAACAGGAGAGTTTTGAGAAGCTTAAGAGGGTTTTGACTGAAGCTCCGGTTTTGATTCAGCCGGAGGCAGGAAAGGATTTCACAGTGTATTGTGACGCTTCTCATACGGGATTGGGATGTGTTCTGATGCAAGATGGGAAAGTAGTCGCTTATGCGTCTCGGCAATTGAGGCCACATGAGGTTAACTACCCAACTCACGATTTAGAATTGGCGGCAGTGGTCTTTGCTCTTAAGGTGTGGAGGCACTATCTTTATGGAGAAAAGTCGGTAATTTACACAGACCACAAGAGTCTTAAGTACTTGTTGACTCAGAAGGAGTTAAACTTGAGACAGCGAAGGTGGATGGAATTGCTGAAGGATTATGATTGTTCGATAGAGTATCATCCGGGTAAGGCGAATGTAGTGGCGGATGCTCTAAGTCGGAAGGTCGTGTCGGATCTGAGGGTAATGTTCGCACATCTGAGTTTATATGATGATGGAAGTCTGCTGGCAGAGCTGCAAGTTAAGCCGACATGGTTGAATGAAGTGAAAGAGGGACAGCTGGCTGATGAGGATCTAAGTGTTAAGCTACAGCAAGTACAGAATGGAGAGTTGGAAGATTATGGCATTAATGGCGATGGATTGTTGTGTTTCAAGGGTAAGATTTGTATGCCTAAGGACAAGGATCTAAGACAAAGGATTCTTCAGGAATCGCATAGTAGCCCTTATACTATGCATCCTGAAGGCACTAAGTTGTACAGAGACCTAAGAGAACAGTTTTGGTGGCCCGGACTTAAGAAAGAAGTTACCGAATTTGTAGGCAAGTGCTTAACGTGTCAGCAAATTAAAGCTGAACACCAAGTTCCATCAGGGTTACTTCAACCCATCAAGATTCCGCAGTGGAAGTGGGAACGAATCACTATGGACTTCGTTAGTGGGCTTCCCCTTACGCCTACTAAGAAGGACTCGGTATGGGTTATAGTGGACCGTTTGACCAAGTCCGCACATTTTATTCCAGTACGGGTTGACTTTTCTCTTCAGAAGTTGGCAAAATTGTATGTGGCAGAGATCGTAAGGTTGCATGGAGTTCCGGTATCGATAATCTCAGATAGGGACCCAAGGTTTACTTCTCGATTTTGGAAAGCGCTACATCAGGCTTTAGGTACTAAATTGGATTTCACTACAGCTTTTCATCCACAGTCTGATGGGCAGTCTGAACGAGTAATCCAAGTGTTAGAGGATATGTTGAGGGGCTGTGTGATGGACTTCAGAGGAAGTTGGGAAGACTATTTACCTTTAGCGGAGTTTGCCTACAACAACAGCTATCAGGCCAGTATACAAATGGCACCGTATGAAGCACTGTATGGACGAAAGTGTCGAACACCTACGTGTTGGACGGACTTAGGGGAACGTCGAGTTTTGGGTCCAGAGTTAGTGGCAGAATCAGAGGAAAAAGTTGAAATAATTCGGGCACGGTTGAAGGAAGCATCTGATAGACAAAAGTCATACGTAGATCTCAAGAGAAAGGAAATAGAATTTGCTGTGGGAGATCAAGTGTTTCTTAAAGTTTCGCCTTGGAAGAAGGTAATGAGATTTGGTCGCAAAGGGAAGTTAAGTCCAAGGTTTATAGGACCTTATCGGGTATTGAAGCGAGTTGGACCAGTGGCTTACCAGTTGGAGTTGCCACCGGAATTGAAGCAGATGCATGACGTATTCCATGTGTCCATGCTACGTCGTTATCGATCGGATCCATCTCACGTAGTACCAATTGAAGAAGTGGAGCTAAGGCCAGATCTATCCTACGAGGAAGAGCCTATTCAGATTTTAGAACGTGATGTGAAAGTGTTACGAAAGAAATCAGTTCCTCTAGTCAAAGTGTTGTGGCGAAACCATGGATCAGAAGAAGCTTCGTGGGAGCCGGAAGAAGCAATGCGACAGCAATACCCTCACCTATTTCAGCCAAGTAATTTCGAGGACGAAATTATTTTTAAGGAGGGTGGAACTGTAATATCCTAGATTAGGGGTTATGCAATTGGTGCACAAATTCATGAGTTAGTAGACTCAGTGAATGGTTTGGATGTGTTTTAAGGGGTTCTTAAAACTCTAGGAATAAAAGAAAATAGCAAGGGTTAAATTGTCATCCAAGCCACTCACATGTTAATTCCAATACTGTAGCCATTATTTACTATTTGATTTTTTAAATTTATCTACCATGTGTTCATTGCCGTCCAAGCTTATGATCCACTAAACTATTGCATTTTTTTTTATTATTTTTTTTTTGTCTTCATGCATCCCTTTAGCCACCCCATGCTTGAATAATTTAAGGAAACCATGAAGGTTTGTTCCCCATATTCGGCCAAGCTAATTAAAATTCCCATGTTTCCTTTATTTTTTTGCCGTCCCATATCCCATGGCTCCACTATCTCTCACATGCTTGATTATTTAATTTCAAGCTAGCTTCCATCAAGTTTTATTTTATTTATTTATGTATTTAAAATTCAGCTAATGCTCTCCATTTTATTCACGCATGCTTTAATTTCCATCAAGATGTGTTTTTCTTTAAAAAAAAAAAAAAGAGATCAACCCATGTTCTACTTGTTTTGCCGTTCAAACATGCATCTTGTTATTTTAAATACTTGCAAAAATTATTTATTCACCACATGTGGCCGTTCATGCTCCAATTATTTTTAAAGTGCAGCCCAATCCCTTGAAAACCGGCACTAAATTTCTTTTAAAAAAAAAAACCAATTTATTAGTTTATTATATCAGCTTTTTAAAGGGAGTATTTGGTGTCAAAATTCGGCTAAGAAGGTTATGAGGGTGTAGCCAAATCTATATTAAGGGTGAAGGGTATTTTCCTTTGGATTCCTTCCTTCTTTAGTTAGTGTGCTGAAACTTCTTAAGTCAAGACACCATTATTGCTGAATACTCAAGATAGTATTCTTCAAACAAGCCACAAAGCCGAAAACTAACCTGTGAAGTGAACTAGTGCTTGACCGATTACAAGAAGGAACATAGTAAGGTTTCGGGATTTGATTTTTAATCCAAACGGCAACAAGGTAGGTTTTTGGTTGCAATAATCCTTCGGGATTTGGTTATAGCCGAATAGGTTTTGCTAATATGCCTAGTGTTGGCCGAATATAGGTACTAAAAGACCTAAAAGCTTAGATCGGGATTTTCGGGATTTCAGTGAACTTGCTAAGTATATCAGGTGTGTACCCCACACTAAATCTTAATAGATTTACGGCTTTAAATTTACTGTATGTGTTAATATGGAGGTGTAAGAATATGGCTAAAGTACCATGTAATGGTGCAAAGTAATCAGGTACGTTTACCTACTCCTATTATGAGTATATTGTGATAAATATCTGTTATGGCACATAAGTGCAACTATAAGAATGTGAATAAAGTATAAGGCATAATATTTGCATGTTTTGTATGACATGGGGCATATGGGTGATATGTAAAAGGGGAAGTGATCTGGTGGTCTTTACCACGATATCTGAATGTGGTGACTTATGTCACGTGCTATTATCCGGTGGCTTTGCCACAATATGTATATATATATATATATATATATATAGGGCGATGAGCACGTCGACTGCAGCGACTGCCTTCGAAGATGTGTAGCGGATGGAGGGTTGACTTAGTAGTCCCACGGTGTGCAGGTTGGTACGGGTGATGTGTAGCGGATGGCATCTAGGTTGGGTTCGGGATTGCATCACTGTTATATCTGATACATGTATGAATTTGTTTTGCCTAAATCGTTTGGGACTTAGTGTTGGTTTTACACACTGAGTCTATTTGACTCACCCCGTTGTGGGAAAATTTTTCAGGTGACGATCAATGATGGACCGGGTCAGCAGGAGCTAAAGGTGGCCATGCTCAGCTTGAAGTTTTATTGAATTTGGACATTTTATTTCATTTAAGTACTTTATAATTTTATTTTGGGTTTTATTTAATGTAATAAGGCCATAAGGCCCAAGTTGGATTTCTTTATTTCTTTTTACTTTTAGTTATTATGTTTACGAATTTTTATTAAGTAAAGATCAAGTAAATTTATTTAAAAATAAACCCTAAATGTTTTGTCACTTTAAATAAATGGATTTCAATGTTAGATAAATTGGTTTTCAGCACAAGCCCAACCTAAATAATATTTTTTTTTAAAAAAAAAAATCACATAAGTTTTTCCTAAGTAACAAAAGAACTTTGAACCGGTACTTAAGGAACATACCAGATCCGGTCCAAGCTCGTGGGCCGGGTGTGGGGTGTTTCATTAATTATCTCCAATAATTATTCCATAAATTCTTTTATACCCAGCAAATCCAAATTAGCTTAGCTTCCAAGTAAGATAAGGATAAGGATAGGGATAATGTTTGCATTAAATCAACCACTCTTCCTCCTCCTCCTCCTTCTATTCAAAACAAAATCCATCATCCAAGTAAGAATAATTTAGTAACTTAGTCTAAGAACTATTTGCTGATAGAAAACTACCAAGATTAACCAAGTAAAAAATGCTAACAAACTTATTTCACTTATGTTGTCTTGAATAGATGTCCAAACTATTGTCCCAATAGTCTGTCCAAAGAGATGTTAGAGCAAGGAACAGGAACAGAGTGTTCCAATAGGCAATCCAAAAGAAATGTTCAAACAATGAATATAGCTTCAGTGTTTTAGACAACTAAGGTCTCTCAACACAAATCTTATTAAAGTTAAGGTAATTATTTTATACATGGTCAATAAAACAAAAAAATTCAAAAGCAAATTCAAGATGTTGTAATATAATGAAAAATAAAAAAAAATGAACAAAGAAAAAAAATATCAACATTTTAAACTCATTTGTCGAGTTTTTTTTTATTCTACTAATAGTGTTTATAATAATTATCACAAGTGATTGTAGTTATTTTTCTTATGTATAAAAATAATGTAATATTGTCAAAAAATAGTGTATTAATTAATTTTTTTTTAAAAAAACTTTAAAACCCCTCATTCGTAGTCAATTAGACATTGGTTAAAATGGAAAAGCTGAGGTACTAAAATTTTAAGTGTCTAAGTTCAAAACCCACTTGCATAAATCATGTGTGAGCGAGTTAATTTCAATTGAATTAATTATTTAGCTTAGTAACTTAAAAAAAAAACCCTTGAGAAGTATACACAAAAAAGAATGAGAACCCATAATTCACTAAAGTTTGTTGCCTTTTTACATTAACTGATTCATAATCCATATTTGGTTTTTGGTAATAAAAAAAACACTAAAAATGGCTCTAATTATTGAAAGGCAAAAATATGAGATTAAGACTAGGTGGGGCAAATGAAAATGATGCCATAGTTTAAACCAAACCTAAACCATGAATAGGTTAAATTATGAACCCTAATTCAACATGTTTTTCTTTTTATAAAAGATTAGCCTTTCACAAAAATTAAATCCATCTTAGGACTGAGTTTTTAAATCCCTCGCCCAATGTTTATTTATTGATGCATAAAATAATAATGGTATTATGATTAGAATTTTTTTTTTTTGGTAATGTATAATGAGAGAGTTAGTATTCTTGCCCATCCATAGTAGAGATATACTCACATCACACATGCACATATGGTAGGGATATACCTACATCACATACACACACTGTTTCTAAAAGGAACTACTCAAATAGAGACCCACCACTTGTTCCCCTGAAGGTTTGAACTCGGACTGTAACGACCCGATTTCGAGTGGTGTCAGAAAATACGATTTCACGACTCTATTTTCGTAAATTGAATCCATAAATATTAAATAGGAATATTTACAGAGAATATTTAAATAAATTGAAATTTGGATAGTTAATTTAGCTAAAATTATGTTTAATTAAGGCCCAATGACTAAATTGTAAAGTCCAATCGCTATAGATTTTTAATTGGTAAATGGCTTGAGGACTTAAATTGCAGTTATCCAAAGAGCCAAAAAGGTTAATAAACCATTACTAGTCATGTGCTGGTGGATGTTAATGATGATTGTGATTAATGTAAGTAAAATAAGGTTAATTAAGAATAAAACCTAATTAATTAAACTAATTAAAATCTAATCTATAGATGTGTGTGTGTGAATTAGTGGAACAAGAGAAAAGAATCATCTTCTCCACCAGCCTAACATCGAAATATAGAGGGGATGCCATTGTTGATTTCTTTAAGCTTTTGGCCTTATTTTCAAGTAAGTCTCTGGGAAATTTTCTTTGATTCTTATAGATTTTTTTTAATCTTGGAAGCTTGATCAAGCTAACCCAAGGGTAAATTTGATCTATTAGTAAAATTTTTATGAGATTCCATTGTTGAGAATTGAATGTTCTGGGTGTTAAATCAATAGAAATTAAGCTTAATTTAAGAAAAAGACTAAATTGTAAAGTTTAATTGTTAGTTTCTTACATTAGGGATCAAATTGAATAGAATGAATTTTTTTCATAAATTATTGGTAAGGATAGAAAATAGAGGGTCCCTAATGAGTTTTGGTGAAATTAGATTTTAATCTGAGGCTTTAAATTGAAAGTTATGCTAGTCCTGATTTTGGGGACTAAATTGAAAAATATGTGTGACTTTGTAATTGAAAGTAATTTGATAAAAAAACTTGATCTTTTATATTTCTGAATTATTATTTATTGCTAAAGACAACGCAGGGACGTCAAGAGGAAAAGAAAAGACGAGAGCTGACGACGAGTAATTTGAATTTTCGGTTTGTATTTCTATTATTCGAATCACTTTAATTATTGCATATTTATATTGTTTGCATGACATGATATTGAGGTAAGTTGAAAATGGTTAATTGAATTGCACTGGTATTATTGTGATTGACTATCGAGATAGAAGACTAAATTGAATAAAATTGAAAATAATACAACTTGATGAAATTATGAAATTGGCTTTGAATTAGATTGAATCAGACTATGTTATGTAATGTTATGTAATGAAATGATGAAATGTAATTTGAATTGTATAATGGAAGTGGAAAATTTGGTTACCCTATTAACTGTTCGAGTAGAGTTGGATAAAGTTGGCATGCCATAGGATAGATTGAGTACGAGATACTTCAACTACATGTCGATGAGTACTGGTACAACTTTTATTTCGGTTATACCGATGAGCACTGTGCACAATCTATTTACTTCAGACTTTCCAATGAGACACTATATGCTAAATTTGGTGTGTTGATTGGTATTCGTGTATTTGTTCGAGCCCAAGACATATTAATATGGGATATAATGTATTAATTGATTGAGGTAGGCTCTAATTGGGTTCTGCTCAGCTAATGCTAGCTAAATGGTAACTAAATCTAGATTGAATTGGTCTAGCTCAAATTGGTTTAGATTTAAAATAAAACTTTGATAGTTCGAGTAGGTTTTTTTTTTCTTATTTTCATACTCAAGTTGGTTTTACCTATATAAATTGATATTCAATTATTTTTTATTAAAATTATTTGTGAAGATAAGTGGCAATATAAATTAGTTTAATATTTTAGATATATTTTAAAAAATAAAATAAATTTTCAATTAAACAAATCTAAGTTTGGAGAAATAAAATTTATTAAATTTAAATACTTATTCGGTACCTAAACTTAGCACACTCTTTCAATTTAGCATTTAGCATTTATAGTTTTTTTTTTTTTTACCTCAACTAGGTAATTTATGTAAGTTCTGTTGGAACATTTTTAAATATTTATAGTGCTCCAATAACTATAAATGAATGGGTGTAATTAATCAAAAGATTATATTATTTGATTTTTTGAAAAATAATTATAACTATTTAAATAATATTATTTGAATAGTTATAACTAAATGAATAATTATGGGTTTATTTTAAAGACATTATTATTTAGAAAGACACCTATTGATGAAAGATGTCTCTATGAAAAGACATGAAAATTTCTATAAATAGGAATGAGATTTCAATTGAAAATCATACCAACAAATTCTAATATTCTTTCTTTCCTTCCTTCATTTTCTAATATTATTAGATTATTCTATAAAGTATTACTGCAGAAATCCTTTATAGAAATTGAGTTTCTTGTCATACATTGCTCAGTGTGTAGTGGACTATTCTCGTCAGTGCAAAACGCAAATAGTCATTGGCTTCGTTGTATCCTCGAGGTTAATTTGCTTAGAACTCGTTTGCACACCGAAGATAGGTGGGAGCGAATATAACCTTCAAAATAGTGGCTTGTTACACGCCTTGGAGCCTTGTCCTATTTCTTCTTTTTCTATTCGAGTTCCGTTCGTGTGTTCGAGATTTTCCTCACCGGAGATTTGTACTAACAATTTTAAGGTTATATTTCATGATGACTACCACAACTCATGAAAGTGGAACACTAAGGGAGTTGGCTTCCAATTTTGTCAAACTTGATCGGTTTGATGGTGGCAATTTTCGACGATGGCAGAAAAAGATGCACTTCTTATTATCAACTTTGAAGATTGCTTATGTTTTGGATACTCTAAGACCTGACGAGATTGAAAACGAATCTGTTGCTGCAACCCGAGAGAGACAAAAATGGGACAATGCTGATTACATGTGCATGGGCCATATATTGAATGGTTTATCTGACGGTTTGTTTGACACCTACCAAAACGAGGTCACTGCTAAAGAATTATGGGACAAATTGGAGACAAGATACATGACCGAAGATGTTACAAGTAAGAAATTTCTTGTCAGTCGTTTCAATAATTATCAAATGGTTGATGGTTATTCTGTTATGGAACAATTCCGTGATATTGAAAAGATGTTGAATCAATTCAAGCAATATGATATGAAAATCGATGAAATGATTGTTGTATCATCCATAATAGACAAACTTCCTCCATCTTGGAAAGACTTTAAAAGAAGTCTAAAACATAAGAAAGATGAAATATCTCTTGAGGCTTTGGCAAATCATCTTCGTATTGAAGAAGAATATCGAAAGCAAGATCAGAATCTAAATTCTAAAAATGCCAAAGTGCATGTTACGGAAGAAGTACAGACTACTAAACCATTCAAGAGAAAGTTCAAACAGACTGATAGAGCACCTAGGTTCAAAAAGAAACAAAAGGGCTCATGCTATCATTGTGGTAAGCCGGGACATTTCAAGAATGAATGTCGATTTTTAAAGAAGAAATCATCTTTTAAGGTTGACAATAACGAAAAGTTCGTTGCAATGATATCTGAAATTAATATGGCACAAGATGATAATACATGGTGGATTGATACCGGAGCAACCAAATATGTGTGCAAAGACAAAAGCATGTTCACAAAGTTCACACAATGTGAAAATGACAATGTCTTGTACATGGGAAATTCTTCCACCGCAGCAATCAAATGCAAAGGGTCTGTTAAATTACAATTCACTTCTGGAAAGGTTTTAACCTTAAATGATGTATATCATGTACTAGAAGTTAGAAAGAATTTAGTGTCTGGAAGTTTGTTAAATAAGTTTGGTTACAAACTTGTTTTTGAGGCAGATAAGTTTATTTTGTCTAAGGGAGGGATTTTTGTAGGGAAAGGGTATATGTATGAAAGTATGTTCAAATTGAATATTATTAATAAGAATAAAAATACTATTTCTACTTATATGGTTTAATCTTTTTGTTTATGGCATTATAGATCAAGTCATTTGAATTATAGAAAATTTAATGACATGTATAAGTTAGATTTAATTCCTGTTTTTAATAATAATATTGAAAAATGCAATACATGTATGTTGACTAAAATTACAAGAAACCCTTTCCCTAAGGTTAAAAGAAAAACAAAATTGCTTGATTTGATACATAATGATTTATGTGACATGCATAATACTCCTACATTAGGTGGAAAGAAATATTTTTTACTTTTATTGATGATTGTTCTAGATATTGTTATTTATATTTATTGCATTCAAAAGATGAAGTGCTTGATAAATTTAAAGTTTATAAATCTGAAGTTGAACTTCAGTGTGAATCATTTATCAAGTGCTTAAGATCGAATAGAGGTGGAGAATACTATAATCCAAGTTATTTTGAATCCACTGGGATTGTCCATCAAGTTTCAGCCCCTTACACACCACGACAAAATGGTGTAGCTGAAAGGAAAAATAGAGTATTGACTGAAGTGGTACATTTAATGTTATCATATTCAGGTCTTGGACAAGGTTTTTGGGGAAAAGTTGTTCTAATAGCTTGTCATATATTGAATAGAGTTCTTAATAAGG
Organism: Gossypium australe; assembly: GCA_005393395.2. Classification (NCBI taxonomy): domain Eukaryota; kingdom Viridiplantae; phylum Streptophyta; class Magnoliopsida; order Malvales; family Malvaceae; genus Gossypium; species Gossypium australe. Next base: position 136,022,407 of record CM016623.1, read on the forward strand.
AAACTAAAATAACCCCTTATGAACAATGGAAGACAAAGAAATCAATCCTTAATTATTTGAAGGTTTGGGGTTGTAGAGCTATTGCCAAAGTTCCAACACTTAAACGTAAAAAGTTAGGTGAAAGAGGAATTGAATGCATTTTTATAGGATATGCACATAATAACAAGGCATATAGGTTCATGGTAATTGAACCAAATGATTCAATTTCAATTAATACTATTATTGAATCAAGAGATGCTATTTTTGATGAAAATAGATTTAATTCTATATTAAGGCAATTACAGCCACAACAATTGATTCATTCTTCAAATGAGAATGAGATTCCATTGGAACAAATTGATAATAATGATGGTTCTTGTCAAGAATTAAGAAGAAGTAAGAGGATTAAAAAGGTCAAAGATTTTGGACTATATTTCATTATGTTTCTTGTAAAAGGAAAATGTGAAAGTATATGCAATAAGATACCTTATTGTTATAATACGGAATCTGATCCTATTACATTTGAAGAGGCAATGAAATTTCAAGACTCTACTTTTTGGAAATAATAGGAAATCAAACTTGGATATCACTTACCTCTATATATAATTTGGTTGTTCACTAAATGGATGTTAAAACTGCATTTTTAAATGGTAAATTGGAAGAGGAAGTGTACATGGAACAACCGAAAGGATTTGTTGTTCCAGGACAAGAGAATAAGGTATGTAAGCTTGTTAAATCTTTATATGAACTTAAACAAGCACCAAAACAATGGCACCAAAAGTTTGACAATGTTGTTTTAACTAATGGCTATAAAACAAATGAATCCGATAAGTGCATATATATGAAAATAGAAACGGTGTCATAATTTACTTATATGTAGATGACATGCTCATTTTTGGCACGGATTTGGAACAAATAGAAAACACAAAGAAATTCTTGTCAAACAACTTTGCTATGAAGGATATGGGTAGCAGATGTTATTCTTGGGATTAAAATAACCCGAGACGAAAGCACTATAGCTTTATCACAATCACATTACATTAAAAATGTGCTTAAAAAGTTTGATCTTTTCAACTGTATATCAACATCTACACTCATGGATCCTCAAATAAAATTAGTATCTAATGCTGGTAGGAAAATTGATCAATTGAAATATGCAAGTCTAATTGGTTGTTTTATGTACATAATGACTTGTACAAGACTAGATATTGCAAATGCTGTTGGGAAATTGAGTAGGTACACAAGTAATCCAAGTAGTTTGCATTGGCAAGCTTTGAATAGAGTACTTAGATACTTAAAGAAAACTATTACTATGGATTGTGTTATAATGGATATCCTCTAGTTTTAAAAGGTTATTCAGATGCTAGTTGGATTACAAGTTTGGAAGATTATGCATCTACTAGTGGATGGATTTTCATTCTTTGTGGAGGAGTCATTTCTTGGGGTTCCAAGAAAAAACATGTATTACTGATTCCACCATGGCAGCGGAATTTATTGCATTAGCCACTGCATCTAAAGAAGCAGAATGGTTAAGAAATTTGTTTTATGATATACCTTTATGGCCTAATCCAATTTCACTTATTTCTATCCGTTGTGATAGTGAGGCTACTCTAGCAAAGACATATAGCCAAGTATATAATGGAAAGTCTAGACACATTGGATTAAGACATAGTTATGTCTGACAATTAATCTCTGATGGAGTGACCACTATTAATTATGTGAGGTCAAGTGAAAATTTGGCGGATCACTTTATCCCTTAATTATGTGTTTGGGGTATGATCCCTGCTCATGAAATGAAGCACATTTCATGAACAATCATTTATCTCTTCAAAAAACACCCATGGTAAAGAGATTAATCACTGTTATCGATGATAGCTTCTACAACGTATAGCTAAGTAATATCAATGTGACCCCTTACACTATTCTAACATTTTATTCTTTTGATTTTCATTTATTTTAGGAATATATATATATGGCAAGATCTCTTGATACTTAAATGAATGCCTTAAAACTTAAATGAATGAACAATTTTAAAGAAAAATTGAAAATGTTTCAATCAATTAAAATAATATAAGGTTTCAAACAATATAGAATTAGAAACAAGCAATTCAATATTTTCTTAATCGCAACAAGACTCTCTTCCTAAGTAGACACTATAAGCCCTATCTTTAATCCCAAGTCCATCCAATTCATGGGTCTCAAGGTTGTAAAGTAATAATTGTGTAGGATTTTACGAATTCTCCAAAGCCAAACAAGCTCAAAACTTCTAAAATAGGTTCAATGTTTAATAGTTTGGTCTAATTGCTCTGGTCATTCAACACCCAAACATCATAACTTTTTTCAAAATTGTATCCCAAATACAAATATGATCCTGTAAAGGAAGTAGCCTCCTTATTGTTTTATGAGATGGTGATTGAATCAAAGGAAGTAGCCTCCTTATTGTTTTATGAGAAGGTGATTGAATCAAACACATAGCAACAATAGATTGTCAAGGGCACCCTTGCAAAAATTAAACGAGAAGACTTTTCTTTTTGCTAGTACTAAGATGTTGAAAATAAAGCTTGTACTTTGAAAAGGTTGACACCAAGTTTTTTGCAAACATTTACAAGCAATTTTAATAAAATATCAATCAACATATCTCTAGATAGCTAAGCTCCATCACTCATGCTATTCTAACTTTGTTCCTCTAACAAATCCCTAACAAGAAATTGAGAGAAATTAGATTATCAAGCATAATTCTTAAACATCTAACCCCACAATATTTATATATCTAACCCCATTACTTTTTCAAGTCCTTGCGATTATAATAGTTTACTATGAATCAATAGTTAACACTCACCATGTTGCATTCTCACTTCTATGCATTCAGCTAGATTCATCCTCTCACTTAGTCTTTCCCCTCTTAAAAGCTTAATTACAAACTAAACATAATTAATTTGTTTAAAAATAATTTGCATCTTAACAAGTTTCTATAATGAACAGGTTCGTGCTCTCTCCATCTCGTACATAAACCAATAAACAAGTCTTATTTATATAAGTAGTATTAAACTATGAATCTCAGGCTAGTATGATCAAACAATGCCCAGTAAATCTCTTTTAATTAAGTGATTTTAAAATTCATAAATAAAGAGAGATATTATTTACTTAAACTTCTTCAAAATCAGTATCACTCCAAATATAGTAATTAAATCACACTAGGACACTTTGAATAATATTCTGGTTTGATCGAATAACTTTATCAATCACAATATTCTATATTGTTTCTCAAAATCTTAAAATATATTTAAGTGTATAATTAAGATAAATAGGTTAATACATGCCGACCAATAGTACAAATTGCACAATATCCAATTACAAAGGTGCAAGTGATAGTATTAGTATTCTTCCCCATTGGCATTTTAACTTTGCAACAATTCCGTCAAGCAGGTAGACAATCCCATCATGGAAACTCTCCCTTATAAACACAATCATCAACCATGAAAACCAATCATCAATGCATCAAATTTCATAGCATTAAACATACTAAAACTATCATCAAAGCAGCAAGAGTATCTAATATAGTCAATTACAAACAAACAAAAAAAACTATTTTTCATTTTTTGTTTTTTCTGTTCATTCAAATTTCTCTCATGCAATCTGTTTAGAGTTAATGTAAGCTAAAAAGTTAAAATAACTTGTAATTAAATTCTTCCTCTTCATCAATTAATTATAAAGTTATTTAGTCATGGAATCAATCCACTAAATGTAAGTTGAGATATTTATATAACCTTCATAGTATATTTGTGATCTCTTTAGGTTGAATTTTCTCACTTAATTTGATCCTTATTTATCTCATGATCACCATTGTATCTTTTGTAATGCAAATGATAATTACTTTTACCAGTAATGATAAAATCATTTGTCTCAGGCAAATGACTCATGACTAAGTTCTATTTTCATAATCCATATAATATCAATAAGAGAATATCATTTACTTTTTTTATCGAGTTATAGTTTCACTATTATGAGTGAAGTAATATCATGCATAAGTCATATACTCAACATATCAACTTTCAGCTCACTACATTGAGAGCATAGGATTTTAATATATTGAAATAAATGAGTCATACACAAATGGTCATTCACTTATTCAAAATTTAGATAAGTTACACTATGAACGTCACAAATGAATTAGTCCATGAAAGAATTTAGGGTTAATTCAACTTGAGTCCTATCCGATATATTTTTAATTCAAACAATCACATATATTTCTCTGTTTTTTAGAATCAATTCGATTCTAATAGTTAAAAGACAAATTATCACTCAATTTAATTTTAATAGATGAGTAAAACCGTTGATGAATTACATTTGTAAACACCCAATTTTTCCCGGGCCCATCAGAATAAACCAGAAAATAAGAAAATAAAAATAATGTCTTTAAAAGTCCATTTATACATCTCTTTTTACAAAAAAAACCCAAGCAAACCCAAACAAATGGCCCACTAACCAATTACCTGAACTACCCAATGCTCGAACAGATTACCTACCCAAAATACCCTAGCCCAACTCCTAAAGATTAACTCAAACCCAAATTCACGCAGCCCAAATGGCCCAATGCCTAAGCAGCTAGCAGAAGACCTAGGGTTTCTGGGAAACCCTAGCGCTGCAGCCTCGCGCCCCAGCTCTTTTTGCACCGTAAGCAGAGATACCCCAACAGTCGCGTCGTTTCAAGTGGGATCCCAGCAGTCGCACCATTTCAGTGGGATGCTGACCGTCAGTCATGCCGCGATCTGCGCGTAGCCACCGTCTCCTGGTTCCAAACCTGCAAAGGAAAGAAGTAAACAGCAGAAAGGAAACCAAATCGCAGCCAAAAAGGAAATAATAGGTTTAAAAAAAAAAGATATGTTTTCCTTTTTATTTTTGGGTTATAAAAACCCTTGTAAAATCTGTAAAGAGGGGACGAAAAAATTATCAAAGAAATAAACAGAGATTCAGATACAAACATTCTCGCAAAATACAAAGAGGAATAAGCAAACTAATAAGGATACGAACACCCACAGCAAAATCCAGACTTCACACGCGAATACATAATAGTCAGTGGCTTTATAGGTGATTTTTCCACTTCTATTTCTTATTTATTTTATTATTTATTAAATATTTTGCGTATAATCACTGTAAGAGTAGAAAGGAAATAGTTTTACCTTTTCCGAAGCCTAGAAATCAATGGTCCAGACCTCCGACCGCCGGCCATGGAGGCGCGTGTACGCGTGGCCCGGACGGACTCTATCACCGCAGCCCGTTTTTCTTTTCCTCTCAGAGGATTTTAAGTTTTTTTTTTTTTTAAATCCTAAAGCTAATGAGTTTTTTTTTTCAGGAAAACTAATATTTATGGCCCTAAGCGAACGACGTCGTTTTGATAGGGCACGACCCGCGCGTTGACCCGGATCCGAACTAGGGAATCCCTCCGCAATTTCACGCGTTTCGATTCAGTCTAATTGAAAATTATTTTTTAACAAATTGGCCTTAAAAGTTTAATTACTATTTAATTTAATCCCTCGGACCGTTTTAAATAAAAATCAGAACGACGCCGTTTCGTAAAAATGGTTTAATTGCTACATTAGCCCCTAAGTTTTAACGTGCATTTTTTTTATTTAATTCTTTTAGCCTGTTTAATTGCTGTTTAACCCCCTTATCTCTATTTAATTCTGAATTTTTTGTTTTTTTTAAATTATGTTATTATATTAAATGTTTTATAATATTAAATATTTTTATTATTTGTGTATTAATTTATTAATATTATTTATATTTATGTACTAATCTATTATATATATTTAATTATCATTATTTATTTTATATGTTTTAGTATTATGTATTATTAATATATATATTTTTATATATATAGTATTAGGTTATATTATATATTCCTCAAATCTTTTTTAAAATTATCTATATTATTTAACATATTTTATTTATATTATTTATGTAGTGTTTTTCTAAAATACTTCATACTATTTATTAATTATTTTTATTATTATCATTTATATACATATATATTATATTATTAAATTATATATTTATTATAGGTACCTTTTATTTTAAATTTGTGTTATTTTATATAAAAAGTATTATTATTATTTTTTAATGTCTAATATATTATTCTCTCATTTATTGCTATTACATGTTTATTGATTTATTTGCTTTAGATTGTTCATTATTGTTAAATATGATTCATTATATTTGTTATTATTGATTCATTGTTAGTACGATTTGTAGAATACACTATCACTTATATTTTTTATTTATAATTTGTTTCAATATATGTTGTAATATCCAATCTAAATCATAGCTTTCATAAAAAACATTTTAAATAGATACGTTCTATTCAAGTGGTTTGTAAAATATGGTGATATGTGACATTTAAGGAATCTCGAGAAGAATTTTGCCCTAACTTATTGGGTTTGATTTTTCTCGTGAAACTTTAAGTATTACATGTTTACCCTTTTTAAGAAATTTGAGATTTATCAACTTCAAAATAAAAAACCTATTCGACATTTTGTGCCTCGAGGTAGGAATTCCCTCAAACGAAGACAAGCTTAATTTTAGAGTAATGACATGCTATACCTTAACTTATTGGGTAAAGTATTTTATTTCTTTGAAATAAGTAAGTCTAGGTTTTCTTTCTACTAAAAGGATCATATTTCATAATATTCTTTATTTTCGATATATGGACATGACTTTATCAATGCGGTACCAATTATTGGACGTTATGAGGGTGCTAACCCTTCCTCATACGTAACCGACTCCCGAACTCATTTTCTTGTTTTTGTGGACCCAAAAAATGTTTTGAAATAAAACGTTTTATAAGGTGATCCAATCACACCTAAATAAAAAAAGATTGGTGGCGACTCCCGTTTTTGTTTTCAAAGTCGATCCCTATTTTTCTAAACCCGATTTTTAAATGGTTTAGCTCAGAGCGAATTCTCGTATAAAGGAAATGGTTACAAAAAGATGGTTAAGGAGATTGCTAGTGCTTGGAAGCAGACTTGTTACATGAAGAGAATAGACGTAGGCCCAATAACGACTCCAGAGTATTATGGATGGTGGAGTAAGAGAGTCAACGACAATATCCCTGTGCCAAGTTCAAATGAAGCTCGACCAATTGAAGAATTTCTACAAGTGGTTCCATCGGAAATGGAGATAATGAAACAAGATTTTAAAAGGACAAACTCAGAGCTTGAAAAGAAAATAGAGAAGTTAGAAGAAGAGAAGACGTACTTGAAGATTGACGTTGATATTCAGAAATCCGAAGTTGAAAAAGTAAGGAAGGAGAAACGGAAGATTGAAGAAGATCGAGATAACTTAAAGATAGAGTACAAGAAGATGCGACTGATGATAAAGAACGCTGGATTGGGAAAGACTTCACAACAGTGGAAACAGGAGGTTGAAGAAGAAAAGGCCAAAGCTGCTATTGGGAGAGAAAGTTTCGAGAGATGCAAAAGAACCTGGCTGAAAGTTTAAACAAAAAGGAAGAATTGCAAGCTAGAGTGGTTGAACTTGGACGGTCCCTTCATCATTACCGGAGCCGTAATTCCATAATTGAGTTAGAATCAAGCCTTAATAAGATTGAAGAAATGAAGGGTCGAATTGAAGAACTAGAATCAGCACTGCACAGTTGTGAACTTCGGATCGAGTGCCTAAAGACGAGGGAGGGACATTTGCAAGAAGAACTCCATCATTCGCACGGTCAGGTCAAGAATCGAGACTATCTCATGGGGGAAGCCATAGACCAAATAAAGGAGGTAGCTTACTATCTACAGACTTTAGCCGTTCAGGCTGATGTATTGAGCATGAAGTATGAGCTTCAGTCAGATCGCAACCAAGAGTTAGTGTCGTTATTAGGGAAAATTAAGACTTTAAGACTTAGGGTGAAAGCTTATTTGTAGCCCATTTTATGTAAAAGAATTTATTTTCTAATAAAGTTTTCTACAATGAAGTTGATCAGAATCGATGCCTCTTTGCATTCATGCATTTGCATTACATAACATCATATGCATTCAAATTCATAGAGAGAGTCTAATTAGTCTAAATTATATAGGGGAGAGAAAGAGAAATAAAATCTGGAAGCTGAACACCCTTACGGTACACGAGCTAAATCAAGAAAAATGGACCAAAGAATGGAGCAATTCCAAAGGGATATACAAGACCAGATGCAAGAGCAGATGGCAAAGCTCCAACAAGAGATGAAGGACCAAATGTTGGAGGCACAAAAGAACATGATGGCCCAAATGGCCCAAATGATGAATGGGATAATAGATAAAGCAAAAGGTCCCATAGTCAATGCTGAAGACAATGAGGACTTTCCAAGGGGATTCACTACACCACATGAACAAATGCAGCCTGAGGAACCTCTCCAAAGGCCATCCATCACCATTAGGCCTAAACAGGGACAAACTGATCCTAAACCACCCATGAACCTTCAAGTGGGCTCGGGATCTAACCCTGGGGATAACCCTGCCAACCCCGTTATTCCTGACCTAGACTTGATAGGGGAGGAAAGAATCAGAATTGAATCTACAAAACAGTTGGAGGATCGTTATAAGTGGTTAGAGGAAAAATTTAAAGTTTTGGAGAATGCTGACCATTATCACGGTATTGATGCCAAAGATTTAAGTTTGGTCCCAGATTTAATACTTCCTCACAAGTTCAAGATGCCAGAATTTGAGAAGTATAATGGAACTACTTGCCCCGAAGTCCATATCACAATGTTCTGCAGACGTATGACGGGTTACGTGAACAATGATCAACTTCTGATTCATTGTTTCCAAGATAGTTTGACGGGAGCAGCGTCTAGGTGGTATAACCAACTCAGCCGCGCTAACATTAGCTCGTGGAGGGACTTGGCTCAAGCTTTCATGAGACAGTACAACCATTTTACAGATATGACGCCTGACCGAATCATGTTGCAAAACATGGAAAAAAGGTTAAACGAGAGTTTTAGACAGTACGCGCAGCGATGGAGGGAAGTAGCCATGCAAGTTCAACCACCTCTCTTAGAGAAGGAAACTACGATTCTATTTATTAACACCCTAAAGGCACCATTCATTACCCATATGGTAGGAAGCACCACCAAGAGCTTCGCAGACATAGTTATGGCAGGGGAAATGATCGAAAATGCCATAAGGGGTGGTAAAATTGAAGCCAGAGAATCCACTAGGAGGTCAGCTCCTAGGAAGAAGGAGAATGAGATAAACAATGCGAGTGCATCCAACAAAAGATACTCAAAGGCGGTTACTATTAATCAGCCGAAGGTGCTTACCGCTGGACAACAGAGGTTGGCAAAACAAGAATCAGGTCCCAAACAAAATGTTGAAAAAGTTATTAGAGGAACGCATAGTATCCCCATACTATTTACAGCCAATGCAGCCTCCGTATCCTAAATGGTATGACTCAAGCGCCCAGTGTGATTACCATGCAGGAGCAGCAGGGCATTCCATAGAAAATTGTACTGCTTTCAAAAGGGTGGTTGAGAGGCTTCTTAAATTGGGGGTTGTCAAGCTTGAGGACATGCCCAATACGGTGAACCCACTACCCAATCATGGAAACAATGGGGTAAATGCAATTGGAGAGGATTATATCAGAAAAGCTAAGGGGCATATTTCAGATGTGAGGACTCCATTAAGAGCAGTTTGGAGGGAGATGACAAGATGGGGCTAATCAAATCAAATCTTAAAGAGAGAACTGAAGAACCCAGAAGCTATTGTGAGTTCCACGAAGTGGAAGGACATGAAATCCAGGATTGTGCTGAGTTTAAGATGTTGGTGCAAGGCTTTATGGATAATAAGGAGTTGGAGTTTTGTGGAGAAAGTTCAGAGGTAGGAGAAATACATGCGATCAAAGGAGAATTGACTAATCAGAAAGTCAATTATCCAAGGATCATTATTTCTCGACCAAGGAATGTAGAAGGAGAAGTACAAGTCGCACCTAAAGTGATAATCCAAAGACCTGTATCCTTTCATTACAAGGATAACAGAGTTGTACCATGGAATTACAATTGTAGCATAACAACACCAAGAGTAGTGATTGCAGCCAGTACTTCCAAGGAGGAAGGATTCTATACGCGGAACGGGAAGCGCTACGACTCAGTAAAGGCAAGCACTGAATCGGAGAAGCTAAAAGATGTGACTGTTGAACCTGAAAAAGAGCTTGATACCCTTTTCAATATACCTGTAAAGGAGGAAGAGGCTAAGGAATTTCTAAAATTTCTAAAGCACAGTGAACACAGCGTAGTAGAACAGTTGCGCAAACAACCAGCTCGTATTTCAGTGTTAGCCTTACTTTTAAGTTCGGATGTTCACCGCGAGGCTTTAATGAAAGTGCTAAACGAGACTTATGTTGCTAAGGACATATCTGTTAACAAGCTTGATCGATTAGTCAGTAACATAAGTGCTGATAACTTTATTTCCTTCAGTGATGATTAGATCCCACCTGGGGGCATGGGGACAACTAAAGCCTTACACATAACCACTCGTTGCAAAGGGTATACTTTACCAAGCGTGTTGATTGATAATGGATCAACCTTGAATGTTCTACCATTGTTGACATTGAAAAGATTGCCAATAGATAGCTCTCACATGAAGACGTGCCAGAATATAGTGAGAGCATTTGATGGTACTGAACGAAGGGTGATGGGGAGAATTGACATACCTTTGCAGATTGGCCCAAACACATATGAGGTGGACTTTTTAGTGAACCTTCATACAATTGTTTGCTGGGAAGGCCCTGGATTCATTCAGCAGGGGCCGTGCCTTCGTCTCTTCATAAAAAGTTGAAGTTAGTAACGGATGGTCGATTGGTCACTATAAATGCGGAAGAAGATGTTATAGCGACTGTTACTAATAATGCGCCATATGTAGAAACAAATGAAGAGGCCGTTGAATGCTCTTTCCGTTCTTTAGAGTTTGTCAATGCAACATTCATCTCGGAAGGAAGTAAAGTTCCAGTGCTTAGGATATCCAAGACCACAAGGATGGGTCTGCAAATGATGATAGGGAAAGGAGCTTTGCCGGGGAAAGGATTGGGCCGATACCTCCAAGGGGAAATTCAAGTACAGATGATGAAGGAAAAGAGAGATCGTTTTGGCTTAGGATTCAAGCCGGATATTAGACAAAGAAGGTTGGACATAGAGAAGAAGCAAGAGAGAAGGAGGGCACGCTTGAATGAAGAAGATATCCAGTGGGAACCAATTACATTTCCCCCTATATCCCAAACCTTTGTATCTGGGGGAATAATTCATCCTGAAAGAGGGTTGATGGAAAGAGTTCATATCAATGCCATACATGAGGAGGGAAGCGAGCAAAGAAACTTAATGAGCATTCGCCCTTATGAACCTGGAAGCATTCTGGACAATTGGACTGTGGAGGAGCTCCCTGTAGTTTTTAGGAATTATAGAGAGTAATATTCAGAACGCTTTGTTATTTTGTAGCCTAGAAATAATAAAATCCCTTTGTGAAATAGGCTTATGTTCAGAATTTATTATTTCAATAAAATACATTTCGGATAATTAACTTGAGCAAATATTCTTTCATTTCATTCTTCTAATTGCCTCTCAAATTGTAAATTTCTTTCATATCATGTAGATGTTTGTCCTCAAATTCATTTATTCCTTGTATATTCTTTCGTACCGATTACAGGGCCCTAGATATCAATGACATGAGCAACGATAATACAGATCCAGAAGTTTATTTTGAGTAAGACATGCGCTTAGGAGAATCTCAAGATTTTGAAGATGACCGAGAATGTGGCTTATCTCCAGATTTGTTAAGGATGGTAAAACAGGAAGAGAAGTAAATCTTGCCCCATGAAGAAGAAATAGAGAATATAACCTTGGAGGAAGGAAAGGTTGTGAAAATTGGGACACACATAGCTAAAGAGACAAGACGAGATCTTATTGAGTTATTGCGAGAGTTCAAAGATGTCTTTGCTTGGTTATACCAGGATATGCCCGGGTTAAGCACTGATATTGTGGTACATCGCATTCCCATTAGAAAAGAATGCAAGCCAGTTCAACAAAAGCTACGAAGGATGAGGCCTGATATAGTATTGAAAATAAAAGAAGAGGTCCAGAAACAATTTGATGCTGGTTTTCTGCAAGAGGTCAAATACTCAGAATGGGTTTCCAACATTGTTCCAGTTCCTAAGAAGGATGGAAAGGTCCAATGTGCGTAGATTACAGGGATTTGAACAAGCTAGCCCAAAAGATAATTTTCCTTTACCGCATATTGACACGTTAGTGGATAATACAGCAGGATTTTCTTTGTTTTCCTTCATGGATGGCTTTTCAGGATATAATCAGATCAAGATATACCCCGAGGATATGGAGAAAACTACCTTCATAACATTGTGGGGCACCTTTTGCTACAAAGTTATGCCTTTCGGATTAAAGAATGCTGGGGCAACATACCAAAGGGCCATGGTAACCTTGTTCCATGACATGATGCATAAGGAGATTGAAGTGTATGTTGACGACATGATTGCTAAATCTCGAACAGAAAAAGAGCACATGGAGGTCTTAAAAAAGTTATTTTTAAGATTGAGAAAATTCCAATTGAAACTCAATCCGGCGAAATGTACTTTCGGAGTTCGATCAGGAAAGTTATTGGGATTTGTGGTCAGTGAAAAAGGGATAGAAGTTGATTCAAGCAAGGTTAAAGCGATACAAGGATTACCTTCACCGCGCACTCAGAAAGAAGTTCGAGGTTTTCTTGGAAGGCTGAATTACATTGCTCGGTTTATTTCGCAATTAACTGAGAAATGTGATCCCATATTCCGTCTTCTCAAAAAACACAATCCAGGTGTATGGGATGATGAGTGTCAGAAAGCTTTCGATAAAGTCAAAATGTATTTGTCGACTGCGCCAGTATTATCTCCACCTAATCCAGATAAGCCTTTGATTTTATATTTGTCGATATTCGACAACTCTATGGGATGTGTATTGGGACAACATGATGAGACAGGAAGAAAGGAAAAGGCGATATACTATCTTAGCAAAAAGTTTACTGATTGTGAAATGAGGTATTCGACAATCGAGAAATTATGTTGCGCTTTGATTTGGACAACTCAGAGATTGAGACAATATATGCTATATCATACAACTTGGCTGATTTCCAAGCTTGATCCGTTAAAATACATGATGGAGTCCACTGCTTTGAATGGAAGAATGGCTAGGTGGCAGATTCTACTATCTGAATTCGATATAGTCTATGTGACCCAAAAGGCTATCAAAGGAAGTGCAATAGCAGACTTTTTGGCTAGCAGAGCTTTGGAAGATTACGAACCTTTGAGTTTTAATTTCCCAAATGAGGGACTGATGTATGTGGCAAATATAGAAGATTGTCGCTGGAAGTTGAATTTTGATGGAGCATCGAATGCTGTGGGAAATGGAATTGGGGCAGTTTTGGTATCCCCTGGTGGTGACTATTATCCACTCACATGCAGATTAGATTTTGACTGCACAAATAACATGGCAGAATATGAAGCATGTATTATGGGACTTCGAGCAGCTTTAGAACGTAAGATCAGAGTGCTAGATGTGTATGGAGATTCTGCTTTAGTAATCTACCAGCTCAAAGGAGAGTGGGAGACAAGAGATCTCAAATTAATTGATTACCGAAAACTGATTCTGGAATTGATTGAGGAATTTGATGACATTACCTTCAGTTATCTTCCACGCGATGAAAATCAGATGGCAGATGCATTGGCAACCTTGGCTTCTATGATTAAAGAAAATAGACCAGAAGATATGAGGCCTATTCAGATGAGTATTGTCGAAGTTCCAGCCCATTGTTATGACATAGAGGAAGAAGAAAGAGATGATCATCCTTGGTATCAGGATGTATTGCAATACATGAAAAATCGCGAATATCCGGAGAATGCCACTGAAAATGAGAAAAAGACTTTAAGAAGAATGGTCCTTGGTTATGTCTTGGATGGAGATGTTTTATACAAAAAGGGAAAAGATCAAGTGCTATTGAGATGTGTTGATGCTGTTGAAGCTAAACAAATTCTTGAAGAAGTTCATGAGGGTGTTTGTGGAACACATGCAAATGGATTCACAATGGCCAGACAGATCATGAGATTTGGATATTATTAGTCTACCATGGAAGGAGACTGTATCAATTATGCCAAGAGATGTCATAAATGCCAAATTTATGGAGACAAAATTCATGTGCCTCCGTCACCTTTGCACGTTATGACTTCCCCGTGGCCTTTTTCCATGTGGGGTATGGATGTTATTGGACCAATCTCACCAAAAGCTTCGAATGGGCATCGCTTTATTTTCGTGGTAATTGACTACTTTACAAAATGGGTAGAGGCTGCTTCATATGCTAATGTCATTAAGTCAGCAGTAGGTAGATTCTTGAAGAAGGAGATTATTTGTCGATATGGAATGCCTGAGAGGATTATATCCGACAATGCGCTGAACCTGAATAATAGTTCGATAGCAGAAATTTGTAACCAATTTGGAATCAAACACCATAACTCGTCTCCGTATCGTCCGAAAATGAATGGGGCAGTGGAAGCGGCTAACAAAAACATCAAAAAGATAGTGGGAAAAATGACTGAGACTTATAAGGATTGGCATGAGAAACTACCGTTTGCACTTTACGCTTATCGGACGTCTGTCAGAACTTCTACTGGTGCAACACCATATTCGTTGGTTTATGGGATGGAGGCCGTTTTACCTATCGAAGTAGAAATTCCTTCTCTTCGTGTACTGTCAGAGATAAAGTTGGATGAAGCTGAATAGATTCAGGCTCGGTATGATCAGTTGAACTTGATTGAAGAAAAAAGACTAAGGGCTATTCGCCATGGTCAGATGTACCAGAAATGAATGATGCGAGCCTATAATAAGAAAGTTCGCCTAAAAGAGTTTCATGAGGGGGATCTTGTGCTGAAAAAGATTCTTCCAATACAGAAAGATTTCAGGGGAAAATGGATGCCGAATTGGGAAGGACCATATGTGGTGGAAAAAGCTTTCTCTGGAGGAGCACTGGTTTTGACTGAAATGGATGGGAAAAGTTTACCCAATCCTGTGAACTCAGATTCAGTAAAGAGATACTTTACTTGAAAAAGAGAAGAAACCAAAGTGAAAACCCGCAAAGGGCGCTTTGAGTTTCTAAAAAAAAAAAAAACCAAAGTGAAAACCCGCAAAGGGCGCTTTGAGTTTCACAAAAAAAAAAAAGGAGAGGCCAAGGCGAAAACCCGCAAAGGGCGCCTTGAGACCAAAGGGGTTTTGAGTTGAAAACCCGAAAAGGGCGACTCAAGTTTTGAATGGACGGCAGCCATCTCGCTACACTCAAAATAACAATGGAAGGAAAAATGTCGCATATTGGGGAATCTACAAAATACTTTGGATCTTCTAAACGCATGATGAACTCAAGACAATCTTCATAAAGTTTGTATATGGAAGCTCAATCGGCGATATCTAGGGCATCTAAATCTTTTGTATTATCTTGGGATTCTCTTTCGTCTTAAAGATATGTTCCAGTTAATTTTTCTTTGTACAAATCCTTCTAAATCATCCTATCTATTGTCTATTATTCGTAAATGTGTTGCATTGAAATAATGATTGACGAGCTAATAATTTCACAAAAGGGAAGTTTTGCATATTACTTTGGAAATTTCTAAACAGGACAAGGAACTGAAACAGGACAATTGTTTGGAATTTTCATGTGCAAGTATCTTTCCGAGAATATTTCTCTGAATTCTTTGTCCAATTGACAAGAGAACGTGATAACATCAGATCATAACACTTGGAGACGAGGCTATGAACTAAGAAAGCCTTGAATTCAGAGGAATGGATGGAATTTGAAATAGACCTGTGCAGATAGGTCAAATTTGAAAGAGTATTTGATTTTCATTGTGGTACAAGCCTCATGTGTTCAAGATTCAAGCAGAGTTGATTCGAAAAATAAGCGTGGACCAGATTTAATAAGCATGATTGATGAGTGAAAATGAGTGATAACACCTAAAGTAGGAATCATACTCATAACATTTTTATATTTTTCATTAGGTGCATTCGATTTACTCTGGTCATTGCATTTTAATCTTTTAAAAAGGAATCATTTCCATGACATATTGCATGCATGTCATATAACCAAGTCTACAGGACATGTCTTTCAGTGGACGGTGTAGCAATATCAGATCGAAAACATCAATCTAGTGATCCCTGAAGTTGCAGGGATCAGATTGAAGATAGCAGATTTGATCTTCCTGAAGTTGCAGGGAGCAGATCGAAGACATCAATCTGGTGATCCCTGAAGTTTCAGGGATCAGATTGAAGATAGCAGATTTGATCTTCCTGAAGTTGCAGGGAGCAGATCGAAGACATCAATCTGGTGATCCCTGAAGTTGCAGGGATCAGATTGAAGATAGCAGATTTGATCTTCCTGAAGTTGCAGGGAGCAGATCGAAGACATCAATCTGGTGATCCCTGAAGTTGCAGGGATCAGATTGAAGATAGCAGATTTGATCTTCCTGAAGTTGCAGGGAGCAGATCGAAGACATCAATCTGGTGATCCCTGAAGTTGCAGGGATCAGATTGAAGATAGCAGATTTGATCTTCCTGAAGTTGCAGGGAGCAGATCGAAGACATCAATCTGGTGATCCTTGAAGTTGCAGGGATCAGATTGAAGATAGCAGATTTGATCTTCCTGAAGTTGCAGGGAGCAGATCGAAGACATCAATCTGGTGATCCCTGAAGTTGCAGGGATCAGATTGAAGATAGCAGATTTGATCTTCCTGAAGTTGCAGGGAGCAGATCGAAGACATCAATCTGGTGATCCCTGAAGTTGTAGGGATCAGATTGAAGATAGCAGATTTGATCTTCCTGAAGTTGCAGGGAGCAGATCGAAGACATCAATCTGGTGATCCCTGAAGTTACAGGGATCAGATTGAAGATAGCAGATTTGATCTTCCTGAAGTTGCAGGGAGCAGATCGAAGACATCAATCTGGTGATCCCTGAAGTTGCAGGGATCAGATTGAAGATAGTAGATTTGATCTTCCTGAAGTTGTAGGGAGCAGATCGAAGACATCAATCTGGTGATCCCTGAAGTTGTAGGGATCAGATTGAAGATAGCAGATTTGATCTTCTTGAAGTTGCAGGGAGCAGATCGAAGACATCAATCTGGTGATCCCTGAAGTTGCAAGGATCAGATTGAAGATAGCAGATTTGATCTTCCTGAAGTTGCAGGGAGCAGATCGAAGACATCAATCTGGTGATCCCTGAAGTTGCAGGGATCAGATTGAAGATAGCAGATTTGATCTTCTTGAAGTTGCAGGGAGCAGATCGAAGACATCAATCTGGTGATCCCTGAAGTTGCAGGGATCAGATTGAAGATAGCAGATTTGATCTTCCTGAAGTTGCAGGGAGCAGATCGAAGACATCAATCTGGTGATCCCTGAAGTTGCACGGATCAGATTGAAGATAGCAGATTTAATCTTCCTGAAGTTGCAG
Organism: Gossypium australe; assembly: GCA_005393395.2. NCBI lineage: Eukaryota > Viridiplantae > Streptophyta > Magnoliopsida > Malvales > Malvaceae > Gossypium > Gossypium australe. Next base: position 136,039,881 of record CM016623.1, read on the forward strand.
GGAGCGGATCGAAGATATCAGTTTGGTGATCCCTGAGTTTGCTGGGATTAGACTGAAGATAGCAGATCAAAAGATAATAGATACTGCCTTTATGAAGTTGAAGGTATCAAACTTACTGAAATCAAGATGAAGTTCCAATACCGGTGAAGTTGCAGTGGATTTGGAGTCATTTGAAGAAGACAAGAATTAAAGAAGTCGAAGCTCGGCCAAAACCGGGCAAAATTGGTCCTTTTATAGTCTTTGCTCTATTCTCGTTACACGACAATGAGCAAAGAGGGGCAGCTGTAAACACCCAATTTTGCCCGGGCCCATCAGAATAAACCAGAAAATAAGAAAATAAAAATAATGTCTTTAAAAGTCCATTTATACATCTCTTTTTACAAAAAAACCCAAGCAAACCCAAACAAATGGCCCACTAACCAATTACCTGAACTACCCAATTCAAACAGATTACCTACCCAAAATACCCTAGCCCAACTCCTAAAGATTAACTCAAACCCAAATTCACGCAGCCCAAATGGCCCAATGCCTAAGCAGCTAGCAGAAGACCTAGGGTTTCTGGGAAACCCTAGCGCCGCAGCCTCGCGCCCCAGCTCTTTTTGCGCCGTAAGCAGAGATACCCCAACAGTCGCGCCGTTTCAAGTGGGATCCCAGCAGTCGCACCATTTCAGTGGGATGCTGACCGTCAGTCACGCCGCGATCTGCGCGTAGCCACCGTCTCCTGGTTCCAAACCTGCAAAGGAAAGAAGCAAACAGCAGAAAGGAAACCAAATCGCAGCCAAAAAGGAAATAATAGGTTTAAAAAAAAAAAGATATGTTTTCCTTTTTATTTTTGGGTTATAAAAACCCTTGTAAAATCTGTAAAGAGGGGACGAAAAAATTATCAAAGAAATAAACAGAGATTCAGATACAAACATTCTCGCAAAATACAAAGAGGAATAAGCAAACTAATAAGGATACGAACACCCACAGCAAAATCCAGACTTCACACGCGAATACATAATAGTCAGTGGCTTTATAGGTGATTTTTCCACTTCTATTTCTTATTTATTTTATTATTTATTATATATTTTGCGTATAATCACTGTAAGAGTAGAAAGGAAATAGTTTTACCTTCTCCGAAGCCTAGAAATCAATGGTCCAGACCTCCGATCGCCGGCCATGGAGGCGCGTGTACGCGTGGCCCGGACGGACTCTATCACCGCAGCCCGTTTTTCTTTTCCTCTCAGAGGATTTTAAGTTTTTTTTTTAAAAATCCTAAAGCTAATGAGTTTTTTTTTCAGGAAAACTAATATTTATGGCCCTAAGCGAACGACGTCGTTTTGATAGGGCACGACCCGGCGTTGACCCGGATCCGAACTAGGGTCCGCGTGTTTTGGATAAAAAAGGGAAAATTGCAATTTCAATCCCTCCGCAATTTCACGCGTTTCGATTCAGTCTAATTGAAAATTATTTTTTAACAAATTGGCCTTAAAAGTTTAATTACTATTTAATTTAATCCCTCGGACCGTTTTAAATAAAAATCAGAACGACGCCGTTTCGTAAAAATGGTTTAATTGCTACATTAGCCCCTAAGTTTTAACGTGCATTTTTTTTTATTTAATTCTTTTAGCCTGTTTAATTGCTGTTTAACCCCCTTATCTCTATTTAATTCTGAATTTTTTGTTTTTTTTTAAATTATGTTATTATATTAAATGTTTTATAATATTAAATATTTTTATTATTTGTGTATTAATTTATTAATATTATTTATATTTTATGTACTAATCTATTATATATATTTAATTATCATTATTTATTTTATATGTTTTAGTATTATGTATTATTAATATATATTTTTATATATTATATAGTATTAGGTTATATATATATTCCTCAAATCTTTTTTTTAAATTATCTATATTATTTAACATATTTTATTTATATTATTTATGTAGTGTTTTTCTAAAATACTTCATACTATTTATTAATTATTTTTATTATTATCATTTATATACATATATATATATTATTAAATTATATATTATTATAGGTACCTTTTATTTTAAATTTGTGTTATTTTATATAAAAAGTATTATTATTTTTTTAATGTCTAATATATTATTCTCTCTCTATTGCTATTACATGTTTATTGATTTATTTGCTTTAGATTGTTCATTATTGTTAAATATGATTCATTATATTTGTTATTATTGATTCATTGTTAGTACGATTTGTAGAATACACTATCACTTATATTTTTTATTTATAATTTGTTTCAATATATGTTGTAATATCCAATCTAAATCATAGCTTTCATAAAAAACATTTTAAATAGATACGTTCTATTCAAGTGGTTTGTAAAATATGGTGATATGTGACATTTAAGGAATCTCGAGAAGAATTTTGCCCTAACTTATTGGGTTTGATTTTTCTCGTGAAACTTTAAGTATTACATGTTTACCCTTTTTAAGAAATTTGAGATTTATCAACTTCAAAATAAAAAACCTATTCTTGGGAATTCAAAGTGTTTTGCCTTAACTTATTAGGTTCGACATTTTGTGCCTCGAGGTAGGAATTTCCTCAAACGAAGACAAGCTTAATTTTAAAGTAATGACATGCTATACCTTAACTTATTGGGTAAAGTATTTTATTTCTTTGAAATAAGTAAGTCTAGGTTTTCTTTCTACTAAAAGGATCATATTTCATAATATTCTTTATTTTCGATATATGGACATGACTTTATCAATGCGGTACCAATTATTGGATGTTATGAGGGTGCTAACCCTTCCTCATACGTAACCGACTCCCGAACTCATTTTCTTGTTTTTGTGGACCCAAAAAATGTTTTGAAATAAAACGTTTTATAAGGTGATCCAATCACACCTAAATAAAAAAAGATTGGTGGCGACTCCCGTTTTTGTTTTCAAAGTCGATCCCCATTTTTCTAAACTCGATTTTTAAATGGTTTCGACAACATTCATTTGCATTGTGATAGTGGACATTAGAAATTTTCAGTCGGTCCAAAAATGACATCTCCATTGGATGGATTTCTTTTATTTTTCCTTTTTATTTTGGCATTGTGTTCAATTAGAAAAATACGTTTAAGAATTTCCAGTGTATAAAATAATATTACAAATTACAAAAGGTAAATTTAGGAACTAAGGCAACTGAAATCATCCTAATAGATCTTTGGGGTTGAAATGTACGTATGGCCATCATCAATTTAAAAGTTTCCATCACATAAAAAGAAGTTAAATCATGTTATTGGCTTTTAGTTTTTAATTTGATCAATTTTAGTTCTTGTATTTTTTAAATTTTGATATTTTAATCTTGACCCAGACAGTAGTTGTTAAATTCATTTAGTTAAATTCAATTACTAGTTTGTATTCTGCAAACAATTGTAGAGCTAGTCTATATTCTCCAATTAGATCATTCTAACTCCCTATACTTTTTTAATTTTGAAATTTTGGTCTTGACGCAAATGACCATTAACCGAATTTTGAATGAGTAATATGTAGAATAGCATGTTGACATGGCATTACACATATGATAATATATTTGCAACATCAGATTTTGGAAATAGAAGAACTTAACTTAGTGGATTTAATAGTTATTGTTTGGTGAAGACTAAAATTTTAAACATTGAAAAGCATAGAAATTAAAAATGACCAAATTAAAATACAAGGATTAATTTCACAACTTTCGCAAAATATAGGAACTAATAGCATAATTTAACCTAAAAAATTATACTTTATTAGTATGAACATCCAAGGTTAATCTTTTAGATAATATTATACATTTTTAACACTATCGATTCATCTTAACTATATAATAATAATAATAATAATAATAATAATAATAATAATAATAATAATAATAATAATAGTAATGCAAGGCTATGTTTATTGTTTACAATATAGTAGCTTTAGAATTTAAAATATTAAGATTTAAAATTTTAAAGAAAGAAGGTTAGATTAAGATTTAGGGTTGGGATTAAGGTTTAAGCTTAGATAAGATTTAAAATATAATATTTAGGGTTTAAGTTTTTAGAATATCATAAAAAAATAGACTAATTTTTTTAATCTCAATCTTAAATCTCACAAAAAAAAATTGATTTTGTTTGTTTGTTAAAGTTAAAATATAGTAACAAAATTTAATTTAGTGTTTCTTGATGTATTATATTACTATATATTTTTTTAAAAATTATAACGTAATGTGTTAATTACTAAGTGTCTATAAAGTAACTTTTTAAGATCATCTTGATCTAAGAATTCGTATGGGGCGTAGTACTCTAACCAGATTATAATACACTATAGGCATGAAATCCAAAAGAAAAAGAAAAAGAAAAAAAGAGAGTAAAACTTGGACCTTTATATATGTTTTTTTGAACATTAATTTCATTATTGGTTCTTATCATATCTGCTCTTTTTTATATAATGCCTAGAACTACCAATAGTCTCTCCCCAACCCTTAAAAAGGAAAACAATGCGCTTCAACGCACTTAAACCCATGTATTACTACACTGACAATAATACCAATATCAATCAAGTTAAAACTCAATCGAATTTCATATACCAACTAAATATTTATTCATGAAATAAATAGAGTATAAGTTGGAGCAGGCAGGTTGAATATAATGTAGAGAATTGAGTAAAGAAAAGCTTATAGCTGAGTACTAAAAAACAAAAATATCATTTCACTGGATTCGTTCTTTGTGTAGTAAAGAGGAGGGAGACGAAAATCACTTTGGAAGGTACAGCATATATATAGTGATTCACGGTAGGTGGGTGTCATTGGCATGGCAAAAGTTGATTGCCGAAAGGTCAATAAGGAGAATCAAATATGGAGAACCAAGTTCCTAGGAAATGTCTGGTTTGTGTGGCTCCGTAGGTACATCATAATTTTTTTCTGATTTAATTCTTTTTATACGAGTCTAGCATCACGATTTTTAATTTTTGTTTTTCGATATAATGGTAGAATAACCTATAATTCTTTCTTAACCCTTAAAAATTAGAAGATAACATGCTTCAGTGCACTCAAACCCACGTTTTCTTACACTAATATCGATACCAACTAAGTTAAGACTCAATTGACACGTGCATCATAAAATTTAAACAAAGCATAAATGCAAATACAAATATTAATAAAAACTAATGAAATTAATAAGGATTTACTTATAAACAAGTTAAATAATCCTTGTAAATAGGTATTTTTATAGTTATTTTTAGTATTTCTAATTAGTTTTTGTTTTTAATAAAGATTTACGTGGTTTTATAAATGTTGGGAGGTTATGAAAAAGTGGTACGATAGAAAGAAAAAAAAGTCAAAACCACGGAAATAAATGAGGTCCATAAATCATTGCTCCTCCTAGGAGGTTAGGTGCCCTGGGATGATGTTACTTTTACGATGATGTTACTTTTTACGAAGTCTATGTTAATCTTTTCATATCTAGATAGCCTTTTAACACTATAAATCAAAAAAAATAAGAAGAAGAAGAATATGAGCATGTTAATAGTCAAGGTTGCATAAAATCTAATAAAAGTTAATGAAATAACATCTAAATGTTCTCTAAATTTATTTTTTCTAACTAGGGCGAATCTGAACGGCAGGCAGGGGCCTTGACCTCCCCTCAAATGGAACATTACTATTTAAGTCCTTTATAATATTATTAAATTAAAATTTAATTTATGATAAACTTACATTTTAATCCTTAAAATGAAGAAAATTATGTTTAATCCCTTCAAAAATAATGAAATAATAAATTAATATATTATAAAATTATGTTTTAATTTCTTAAAAATTTATTCTTCAATTTTGCCCTTAAAAAAGATTTTGGATTCACTGTGTTTGTCATAAAAACAACAATGTATGCATAAATGGTGTTTTTTATTAGCAACTTGAACCTAAAATCCTTGCATTATATTTAAGCACTGAAGTATTTCAATAAATAGAGGCACCTTGTCTTACACCATATTACGGGAGATTGGTTCCTTGAGTGTATATCATTTTAATAACTTATATCTTTATAATTTTTAAAGGATTAAATAAAATTTTTATCATATTTGGAGGGCTAAAGTACAATTTTACTATTACTAATTTAAAATTTTATAAATTATAAAGAAGTATAAATAAAAATTTTACCATTTTAAAGGGGTTGAGGGTCTTATCAACCCCTGCCACTGAATTTATGTTATCACAAACCATATCCCCCTATATGATTTTATGTTATCATAATTAGAAATAACATATAAAATTTAATGAAATGAGTCTATAAGTAATTCTTGATTTGTACGGAATAGTAGTTAAAGGTTTTATAAGACACACGTTCGACACAAATTTAAATAATGTCCACTTAAATATTATATAAAAAAAACAAGTTAGAATCACTTTCTCTAGTTATGGTATTAATAATATAACACTAATAAAAAATATTTTCTTTAATATCAAATATTTAATAATTAAACTTAAAAGTTTAGCTTATTTGTTCATGCCCCATATAACCTAGAGATTTTTTTGTTAAAAAAAAGTATATTTCAATATGAGAATTATCATAATTCTATTTATAATCAATTTAGTAGTTTTTTAATGGAAATTTTTTATTTTTATTATTTATTTTGAAATTATATATTTTGTAATTAAGTAAATTTTCAATATTATTATTTACAATTAATTATCTTAATTTCTTAATAAATTATGAATGAATCTTGTATCATAAACATTAATTAAATTATTATATTTACATGTATGATTATTATATTTATCAGAACTTTTATTAAATTTGTTATCAATTAATTATTTAAATATATAAGATTTTAATATTAAAAATATAGAAATTTCAATTTTTTGAAATAAAGATAGAATTATTTTAATATGAAATAATTCATAAATTTATAATTTATATATTTTACTTTTGGTACACTCTTAGTGGAGTTTTTAGACTCCACAAACAATGTTAGGGGTTGACAAGTGTTTATAAGAGTACCATAAAATGAGAAAATATTTGATACACTGCTAATAGAGTTTTTAGACTCTACAAATAAGGTCAAGGGGTTGACAAGTGTCTTGTAAGGGTATAATGAAATATTTAAAAAATAAATATTTTAAAAAAGAGACAAATGATAATTTTTAAGACTTCTTGTGGAATAAAAAAATTTATACCACCGGTGTACCAAACAATAACCCTAGTAAAATATTTAAAAAAAAAAAAAGAAACACATGACAATATTTTAAGGTTGCTTGTGGAATAAAAAAAGTACACGACTACTGTCGCAAATATTAACCCTTATTAAATATCATTAATATTAGTTAGTTTTGGGTAAACTACACCATTAGTTACTAAACTATGGGTAAGTTTTTGTTTTGGTCACTTAACTATAAAAAGTTACAATTTGGTCATTGAACTATTCAAAAGTTTGCATTTAAGTCACTAAGCTGTTAAAATCTATTCTGTATGGCTTTCTATGTTCGCATTGCTTGCACCAATCAAAAGTTGTTTTCTCCTTTCCTATAGTTTGGTTTTTTTTTTTTCATGAAATAACTTTGGACGTCATAAATCTGCGAACCAAAATTCAAACAGCTTTTTTCTCCGATCTCCAACACTGACTGTCAGATCGACTATGATCTTAGGTATATTCTTTTACTTATCGATGGATACTAATCTATCATACCAATCGTCAAATCATCACTTGAAGCTCACTATCGAAACTTTAAAAAAAAAACAGTAATAGCCCAATGACTTAAATAAAAACTTTTGAATAGTTCAGTGACTTAAATGAAAACTTTTGAATAGTTCACTGATCAAATTGTAACTTTTTTAATTGAGTGGACAAAACGAAAACTTACTCATAATCTAGTAACTAATGATATAGTTTACTTTTTTGTACAATTATAATTTGAATTGAAATTATTTTTTAAAAAAAGTAAACCCCTATTAATAAACCACAAACTTTTTTTTGATAAAACAAAAACGGATTCAACATTAATTATTTACAACATATACTATAATATTGTTAAACGTAACTTAAAAATTATTAGTATATATGTAAATTTACATTTGTGTATGTGTATGAAATAGATGCATTTTAGCATTGATTGGGGCCTATGAATGTATGTTATTAAGCCAACAAAACCATCAATATATTGTGTACAATAACATTTTGGAGCTGTGAGAGATGCAAGTTGGGCCAGGCAGGTTGAATTTAATGTAGTGTAATCAAAGCTTGGACCAATTTTTTTTTTTAGTAAATAGGACCTTTTATATATATACATGCAACTTGCAACTTGCAACATCTCAACCAACTTCTTTTGGTTTCAGTAAATTAGGGGCATCAAAGCTTGGACACTGCTACCTCAATCATCAAGGCTCCATGCCCTGTTCCAACTTTATCAGCCACTTGACCTTTGATTGCTGTTGAAGCTATGTTACCTGTATGGTTAATCGACCACTAATCAAACTTATCCGAGCCCTCGACGAATTCGGACACGATTTGGCAAACCCTGTCGAGCTATTCGAATTCCCGCAATGAAAACGAAAGCCGAAACTACAACTATAGTAAAACCGTAACGTCGCGTTGCGTCCGCTATTTGAGAGCCAAATGATTGTACAATTGCATCAGCTCCTGCATGGTTTTAGAGTATGTTATGAAAGCAGGAACTTTAAGGTTCTATTACACACTTTGTGACAAATGCAAAGTCCATAGGTTACTACAAATTGTTACAACTTCATTTGTTGTTTTTTTTTCACTCACCTAAACTTCTATGTTGATTTCAGCTTCTGTAATTATAGTAATGGGAAGTGTTATTGGTAGACGTAGCCGGTGCCGGAAAACAAGGGTTTCGGCCAGAATTGTTGAAAGCTGGACTAGGTGATGATGAGGAGGAAGCAATGGCAATGGATGAAGAGAATCCTGATGATGCTGCTATAGGAAACACTGGGGTTGGTGTAATAATTTTACCAGTCCCTTGCATTTGCCATGCCCAGTTTGATGAAACAGCTTCAGCTCTCTTCTGTATTGCCCTTCCCTGTCATGTCATAACATCATTCAATGCAAACTTTTACAGACAGAAAGGAAAACATGTTGGGATATAAAGAAGTACCTCATTGTATGGTAAAAGAACAGCAGGATAAACATTAGACAACATAGGAGGGTGCTTAGATGCAATTGTTTGACAATGTTCAGGTTGTACACCCACAGATACAGAACCAGAACTCTCTCCGGTGCCAGTAGCGTTACGAAAACTGAAAGCCCCTGTATCGTTGCTCCCGTTTCGAGTCGCTGAAATCCCAAGGCTCAAATCAAGATTGTAATGACCATTGCCTGCATTCAAACATCAAAACAATCAAGAACATGTCCTAAAATAATAATAAAAGGCTTGGAATATGTATATACCTCCTCCATAAGTACTTGGCTCAAAGTTGGTCACAGCTTCACTTCCACTACATTTCATGGCAGCCATATCATAAGCCCTGAATTCACAAAAAAAGAACATCAATTATTACATTCATGTTACATAAAAATCAATGTCTTGGGTGCATAAAACTATGATCATCACATCACAAACACCTTGCAGCTACTTCTTCGGTGTCGAATAACCCAAGATAAAAATATACCTGCAAGCAAGATCATAACTAAAAGGCCTAAACTAACATAAGTATATACTAAACTGTCATAACAAAATCTGGTCCTAAGATCATATGGAACAAAGATTTGGTGAAACAGATCCTCACTTCTTTCCTAGGAACTGTCCCATTCGAGCTTCCCATCGACCACATTTATGCAAGGTTACCCCTCTGTACTTGGAGCTTCCCCTTGAGAATCCATTGCTTTGACGACGAAGAGCATGCACAAATTCTTCTTTGCTCATGTGCTTCATCTGCAGATCAATACAACCACAATCAAAATCAATGAACAACCAAGAAAAAAGAAAGTTAAAAGATCATACAAAAAATGACACAATTTTACCTGTTTCATGTCTTCCTCGTAATCACTCAAAGTGAAGTTGATATCAGCATCAACTCCCCGGAACTTGATTGCAGCTCGATCATATGCTCTGAATAAGATCCAAATTTAGAAAAATAAAACCATTTAACTCATTCATTTCATTAAAAATTGAAACAAATAAGATACATATAACTACTTATCAAATTATCATGCAAAAAGTGAAAAAAAAAATCTCACCTAGCTGCAGCATGGGCAGTGTCAAAACCTCCTGACACACAAAAAAAATTTTAAAATAAAAACCAAAGTATACCCTTATCAGCAAAGAATCTAAAATCTATGAATTATTCACAAAATTAAAATTAAAATTAAAATTACCTAAATATACTTGCTTCCCACATTCCCTGTTTACAAAATAATTAAGAAATATATATGTATAGCTCTATATGAATATATTACCATATATGTGATTCCCACCGGCCAGTTCGCCGGTAAAATGTGACGCCACGATACTGAGAGCTTCGCGACCGAGGCCCTCGCCTACTCTTCCTCGGTTGAGGCTTTATCTGAAAAGTTGTCAGCGCAGCCTCACCGGTAGATTCAGCGTAAGATAAATTCAACCAAGGAGGTCTAGCCAAAGGTTTAGTACTTCCAAACTCCAACTCTAGACCACCGACTTTTTCTCCGCTTACCGGGAAAAGCTGTCGAGTAACGAAGTCCGGCGAAGGGTTTTCGACCTTTTTAACAATAGTATTGAAGTTGTTGGTGGTCTTATCACCCGTTTCTTTCTTCAAGATATCGAAAACGAAAGTGGCCGAAGCATCATCGGAAGAGTTCTCATCCCTGACGGCAGCATTGGACGGGAAATCTTCATCGTTGACGATGGAAGATTTCGTCGAACCCGAATCTTCCATTTGAGTTAACGTCACAGCCCCACCATTTACCAACACGTTGTTGTTGTTGTTGTTGTTGCTGCTGCTGTTGTTGATGTTTTCATCACAAGATGACTCGCTTGAGACAATCTCAAGATTGAGATCCAACATGTTTCTCTTTTCCTGATCTTTTAAGACCAAACAAAGTTACAAAAACAAAGAAAAACCAATGTTTCTTTCTTTCAGAAAACAAAACCAGAAAAAGATGGTTTCTTTTTTCTCCTCTCTTGGTAACGGTTGATGATGATATACAAGAAAAATTAAACCTCAACAAGACAGCATTGGAGAAAGATAAGAGAAGAAAAAAAAAACGGCTGTTGTGTGAAGCTGGATACACAAATGGAGAGAAAATTGATCTAAGAGAGAGAGAGAGAGAGGAACTAAAAAGGAAAGGAAGGGAAAACAACAATGAAAATAAAGAAGAGAGGATAGGAACGTGTTAACAGTGAAGGTGGTATAGTTTTTAACACTTGCTCTTTCTTTTTTAGGTGGGGGTCTTATTTATTATTTTATTATATCATTTCTTTTTTAGGAGGGGAAACATTTTTTATTATTATTTTTTTTTAATCTTTGAACTGGGTTTTTTAATATTTGATTTGTCTAATGGTTAAAAAAAAACCGTTATTTTACAGCCTAATTAAATATGATTATTATGATTGATTCATGATTATGTTTCAATTTAATTCGTCCATGCATAAAGTTAGAAACAGAAAAGATATGATTATACCGAGATATCATGTGATTTATATTTTTATGATTTAAGCAGCAGCGTGATCAAGAGGAGTAAAATGAAAAAAAATTATTTAGGTTTTTTTAAAATATTGACTTCTTAAAAATAATAAAAATTTAATTTAATCATTTAAAATTATAAATATATAAGCTATTAAAATGGTGAAATTATGTTTTTACTATCATAAAAATATACGATTTAATTTCGCTCTCTCCCCATGTCATTTCAATATTTTCATCTTAAATTTGTTTTCAGGATGAAACTGTCGAAATAGCATTAAATTATTGGGAAGAGATACAAATGACATAATATCCCAATTTCGTATAATCATTTCTCAATAAGAAAGATTTCACAAGCGGATTGAATGTATGACAAATTTTTAAAAAAATTAATATATAAAAACGAGAAACGTATCACACTTTTAATCCATTTCATAAATTGTGTATGGTATAATTACCCTTAATATAATATAAAATGAAATTATCAATCGGGTTGAATGCTTGTGCTCAAGCTCAAGTCTCTAAATTCACTCTGATTTAAATTTCGTCATACGTAATTATTTCATCAAATTTTGAAGGCTTAAATTCAAGTCCTATCAGTTATAATTGCGATGTAGAGATTTTTTCTCATCATTTGGGTGTATTTTGTCTGGGTCTGGAAATATACTGTATTGGTCAAACTCTGTATGATTTCTCCTGCAAAAACCTTTTCACTCCCTTTGGAGTAAAAAAAAAAAATTACTACTTTCAGTCTTGTACTTTTCAAAGCTTAATTTATTCTTTCATATTATGAAATTTATAGTTGATGAATTCACAATGTACATGTTGCTAATGAAATATAAATGCTTTAATTTAATTAAAATTCTTTTTTAAAATTAAATATAGATAATTTTATTTTTAATGAAATATTTTTTGTATAAATGAGAGAGATGACAGTGGGAATGTTCAAACGGTTAACCGAACTAAATTAGTATTAATCGAATTTTTTTAATCATTTAACTGTTAATCGAATCAAAATTTTTTCAAAAATAAATTAACCGAATTATTTTTTTAATAATAGATTGAGGCTACCATCTTAGATCTTATTAATTGAAGTGCTTGGATAACTTGTTTAAACAATTTTAGGGTTAATAAGTTAGGTCAATAATTCTCTTCTCAATAAATGGTACCAAATACATTTAACAAAATTAAATTACATAAAAAAATTTAAAATGAATAAAAAATTAAAATTCCAAGCAATAATTTTTTTATAAAATAATAGGAGTAGGGGGTGGACTATAATCTGTACCAAACTGATATCTGACAAGAGCTTAAATCACCACTTCATTCGAGTCAAGATAATATCAAACAAAATTTTGATTTAATCCGTCTAAAAAATATAAAAATATATGTCAATATAATTACGAAATTGTATTTTAACTTTCATAATAATATATTACTTAATCTTGGCCTCAAAAAAATTCTAGCTTCCCCTAAGTAGCTTGATTGGCATTAGTTGCTAAAAGTTAGTTTTTCTTTTTTGAATAATTTCATTATAGGTTCGGATTATATCGTTTTTTTTTTTTGATACAATGCCTAGAACTACCCATAATCTCTCCCCAACCTATAAATAGGAGAATAATGCGCTTTAGTTTACTCGAATCTATATCCTTCTACATTGACACATTCTAATTGAACTAAAACTTAATCGAAGAGGTTAAAAATCACATAAAACATTTTAACCTAAATTAGACACCTGAGTCTTAAAAGGTGGAATCACTTCATAATTAGTTTTTTTTTTTAAATAAAATATCTGAAATGTCAATAAATTTGTAACAGCCTTTTGAATTTTGATCATGGGGAATTAAATTTCGCCATGCAAGTTAAATCCAATATAACACAATAAGATTTTATAGCTATTCAGTATTTATTTACTAATCGATTGAGTCGTAATTAAATTGATATTATTATTATTAAAAAATGTATGTTTGAATGCAATTAAAATTTGTATAAAAAATATTGATTTACAATTATGTAGTAATAAAAATTAGTGTGTATATATATAAATTCATTTATATTAGTATAAAATTAAATTAATTTTACATACTTTCATTAGTTTTTATAATATTAATATTTTAACAATTCTATCGTCGTATTTCATGTTTTATTCATATAAATTATGCATATCAAATTTTGAGTAAATTAAAAATACATATAGGTTAGTATTTGATACACTACAATAAAATATTTTAACCTTCTCCTATATACAGGGGCGAAGTCAGAGGGGCTGGCATGGGCCCCAGCCCCCCTAAAAGGTAAATTTATTATTGAGGCCCTTGAATTTTTTTAAAATTTTAAATTAGTAAAGGTAAAATTACACTTTGGCCCCCTTAAAATTATAAAAATTCAATTTAATCCTTTACAAATTAGAAAGATATAAACTATAAAAAAGTAAAATTTCATCCGGTCCCACCTAAAAAATTATTCTGGCTTCGCCCCTGCCTATATATCACTCTTTTTTTAAACAATCTCATTATAAGTTCTAATAATATCTGCTCTTTTTTACACAATACCTAAAATTATCCAGAGCCCCTCCGTAACTCATAAATAGGAGGACAATGTGTTTCAGCGCACTCAAATACACGTCCTCCTACATTAACAATAATATTTATAGCAATCGAGTTAAAACCCAATCGACCCTATATATCACTCTTTAAAACCCTACTTGTAAAATTTAAAAACCAACCATATATATACATTTATCTTCTTCCCATATATCAATAATGTTATATTTCTAACTACAAATAATGAAATTCACATGAAATTGACGTGAATCATTATGTTTTTATGGGTTCAACTAATTCTCCTAGGTCGGTCCATCATGTGTGAGTTCAAAACCATAGCAATAAAGATTAACATTAAATTAAAATTGATACCAATTCCACCTTGTGCCGATCCACATGGCGGCCGACCATAGGCGGCCAACGGAGATATCACAGCTTAATCTAAAAATACAATGTTGACTTCCAATTCTTAGAAACCCAACTTTCTCATTGAAAACGACCATATCATGTCTCCCACATTATTAATTTCTTTGATTTTGTTTTTCTTTTTTCTTTTCAAAGAACATTTCAAAAGAAAAAAAAACCCTATAGGTATACCATTAAATAAATATTATATAAATAACCACAATCAAGAAATTTAACATTTGTGGTTCATTCACGATAAGTCTTCAAACTATCATTCATCGGCACTTGACTAAACCACTAATAATGGTAAGTTCATAGAGGGAGAGCGTCTTGATTATCGTAGATATAACCTACAGGGTCATACCAGTTCGCCTGTCCGATTAGTCCAATCAGTATAGAACACAACATTAATTATGTAAAATCACCTATGTGCAAAGAGACTCAAACCACCAAGCTAAAAAATAAAAACCACATACTTACAAATACGATATATTAAATAAATCTCTAACTCTAATCTTGATATTTACCAAGCTTCTTTTGTTCTCTTCGTGTAAAACTCTATATACATAGATAAATAATTTATATATTAATTATGTAAAATCACTTATATACGAAAAATCTCGAATCACCGACTTAAAACATATAAATCACAAGTGCAATACCATTCGAGTTCGACCCTCTCAACAATATATTAAATAAATTTCTAACTATATTTATTTTTTTCTCTGTTTGTAAAAATATAGATACATAAATAAATAATTTTATAGCATGGTCCTTGTATAATTATTTCAATAAATCTGACGGTTGGGGCTACTCTGTCATATAGACTGGACCCCACACCGCAAAAAAAAAATCTAAAAGGCAAGAAAAGTACATGGAACCAATTGTGTGTTGGAGAAGTAGCTGATCTTTTCCTTAAATTGCTCTCTTTAATTATTTGTTTCGAAGAAACGGTCGGACAGTGAACAACGGTTAATATACGGATTTGTCCTTTGGCAGCTTTCCTTAAATTGATGGCCAATCTCTGCCTGCCCCTTCATTAAACCACACTTTTCTCTTGCGTGTGTTGCTCCCACCTTGACTTTGGTTTTTCAACGTCGTTATCACCGTTAACTTCATTCACATTTTCAACTAATCATGTTTTTCTTTGATGAAAAAATTGTGTTATGCAGATTGAGTCTTTACTTCGGGAATGAAGTCAGAAATTTTTTTTTAAACCGATTGAAAGGAAATTTTAATTTTTAATAATTTATATCTTTATAAATTTTAAGGTTAAAGTGTAATTTTATCTTTATTATTTTAAAATTTGCCTCTAGTCTTACTTCGATTGGCATGGACATTGTTGCCAATACCGGAGGTCGTGGGGTTTGAGTGCACTAAAGCGCATTATTCTCCTATTTTTAAATTGAATAGTGGGTATGATCAGAACCTATAATAAAATTGTTTTAAAAAAATTAACATTTTGGGACCAATTTTATAAATTTTAAAAGATATACCGCTTAAATATATTACATTTTAAGAGGTCAAAATAAGATTATAATAATAATTAATTAAATGGAGGTATCAAGTTGTAATATTCTATAAACCAAACAACAAACACCAAAATAATTTTTAACCAAAGTAATTAAATATTGTTAATTAATACATCAAAGTTGTAAAATATTGTAATATTCCATTTGTACCACAACTAATAATAACAATAATGGTTGCACTTATGATAAACAGCTCTACTTATTATAAATAAGAGGTGGAAGCCATTTTTAATACTTTTGTTGTTTTTTTATTTTCTATTACCTATCAACCCACCTTCCATTCTTAAGTCTTTTCTTTTTTATATCCCAACCCTTATAATCTCTTTTATATATGTAAATGTTTTAAGGTTTTATTAGTAAATTTTCTCTATAATTATAACCTAATTCTTATATTAATTTTGTTTTAAATAGAAACTAATTTTTTTTTTAAAATTCGTAATTATCCTTTTTAACAATCTTATTTTTCAGTTTATCCAAAAAATGACATTAATCTAAGAGTGTAGCGAGGGGGAAGCAAGGGCCTTGCCCTCTTATGCTAAATGGGTAAATTGCTCTTTAATCAAAAGAGCAAATTTTCTCTATAATTTTAACCCAATTCTTATATTAGTTTTATTTTATAATTTATAGAGACTAATCTTTTTAGATTTCGTGATTCTCCCCCCTAACAATCTTATTTCTAATGTTTTTTTGGTCAAAAGTGATGTCTAAATTATTAGTTTTTATCCCAGCTTACCAAAAAAAAACGACACCAATCCAGGAGTGTAGCCAGGGGCAAGCAAGGGCCTTTCCCTCTTATGCTAAATGGACAAATTGCTCTTTAGCCCTTTCTAGAAATTAAAAGAGTAAATATAATCTTTTTTAACCTTTGATTAAATGAAAAAAATTTGAGATTTTAGCCCTTTTGAAATTTAACTTAAGCTTTTTCTAATACAAGCTTTTTAGCTTTACCATCTCCTAATTTTATAAAATTATCTTAATCCCCCAAACAGTGGCGAAACTAGGGAGCTGGCAGGGCCCCAACCCCCTAAAATGAAAAATTTTCCATATGACCCCTTTAAAATTTTAAATTAGTAAAGATAAAATTACACTTTGGCCCCCAACCTTAAAAATATAAAAATTTGATTTAATCCTTCAAAAATTATAAAGATATAGTCTATTAAAATGGTGGAATTGCAATTTTTTCTATCATAAAAATTACAATTTAATTTCAACCCTCCTTAAAAAAAATTTCTGGTTTCACCTCTTCCCCCAAATAAAATTTTTGACTTCATCTCTATACCAATTAATAAAAACATGATACATGACATATTTTTAATAAAAGTAAAAGAGTAAATATAGTCTTCTTTTTTTTTTTTAACCTTTGATTAAAAGAAAAAGAAGAAGAGATTTTAGCCCTTTTGAAATTTAACTTAAGCCTTTTTTCTAATACAAAATTTTTAGCTTTATACCCTCCCTCAATTTTATAAAGTTATCTCAATCCTCAAATAAAATTTTTGAGTTCATCCCTATACTAATCAATAAAAACATGACACGTGACACATTTTTATGAATAAAGCCTAATTCGACAAAATAAGACAATTGATAGTTCCATATCACTTCTTACAATAAAAAATAAGAACTTTAAAGACTAATTTGACAATCGGGCTATAATTCAGGGGTGAATTTATGAAAAAGGCCATATGTTTTAAAGTAGGCAAAGGGTGTGAAACGTTGGGGGTATGAGTCGATCGAGTACGTAGTTTGTAGAATAAAAATACCCTTGAGTGGCAAAGAAAGGAAATCACGTGTTTGATATGTTAGGGGCGTAGTTTTCAAACCCCATAAATGAAAAATAAAGAATGGCCCTAGTGTTGAATGAAAAGGCAAGATGTTCTGTCATTCTTTGGACTATCCCTACGAAGTTATATTATCAATCATTATTGTCTTCACCTTTGAGGACCCAATATATATATATATATATATAATACTAATCTTTCTTTCTAGGTTTACCGGTAGATGGAGTTACATTTTTGTGATGGGGATGCTCATACATTCATCACACATCCATTATCTCTGTGTGAAATTCATACCATGCGACCCACATGTTGTCTCATACTTTGGAATGAGTATTAAAGTTGTAATAAAACTTGACGAGAGGATTGATATTTGATAATGTTGAAGATATTTATGAGTTGGGTAAGGTTATGGATAGTTTTAAATATTGTGTTAAAAAGAGCATATATGATCATATTCTACAATGAAATTGTTCAAAAGATTTTAAAAAAAATTTAAAAGACCTAAATAGCAAATTTTCATTTTAGGGTGCCGAAGCCCTGCCAACCCCTTAGATTCGCCTCTGATTTTAATGTTGTAATTGTATTTGAACCCAAACATACATTTCATCACTAAATTGATTATATTAATTGTCAAACGACCACTTTGATTTATTTATTTAGTCCCAAATGGTATATAAGTTTACACACGATCAATGAATTAAATGATGATATCAGTTTTATTTAGTAAAAAATTTGAACTTTACAAACATCGAAAGAAAACCATATATATATATATATATATATATATATATTATAGTTTTGAAAAATAAAAATTAATTAAAAAATTAAATTTTTTAATTTTGCTTGTCAAGTTTACTTTCAAATTTATTTCAAATTTTTATATTTGATACAATGAGCATGCTATATTAAATCACATTATGTTTAATTAAAATTTTAAAAATATTTTTAATTGGGATGCTTATCTAATGCGTTTACTGCAATAGTGTATCAAAATTTTTAATATTATTTATTAATAGAAATTTGAGTAAATTGTACAAATGATTACTCAATTATATTTACGTTTCTGTTTTGGTTATTTAATTTTAAAACTTTTTAATTTAGGCACTAACGTTTATATTCGTTTTTGTTTTGGTCACCTGTTGTTAAATTGATAACAAAAATAATGACGTGACTTTTTTCTAACTGGTATAATGACACATTTAGTCCTCAATACTTACATGTTCTATCAATTTGACCTTAATTTTAAATAGTTCAATAAATCTAACCCTTCACATTTACAAATTCTATCAATTTAATACTCGAGTTTCTTGAATGTATGTGTTAGTACACCCTAACCTTATTTTACCCTTTCAACCATAATGTGGTGCCTCCATGTCTAATCCCAATTCCCACAACCTACCCGACCTCCTCTCCTAATGATTGTCTGCACCTTCAAAGCTCAGCTAAGTGAAGTGGTAAACACTTCAATGGGAACACTTGGGCAAAGTAAGATATATCAGTCAAATATGTCTCTGGCTAGCTGTTGAGTCCTTGGGCAAAATCTAGAGTTAAAAGAATAGGTATATATTTACTTACTTTCATCAACTAAAGAAATAATTAAAAAAAAAACATAAAAGATGTATATATATTGTATGCTCCCTCATTTATTTCTTGTTTATCTTTTTTCTTTTGGTGAATTATAAGAGAAGGACAAAGCTCTAGCAACAATGTGACTAGTGGGACTCGAACCGAAGCTACACCTAGGACGGTCAATACCCTAACCTTTAAGCCAACACACGGAGTTCATTTCTTGTTTATCTTTACCTTTAAGAAAACCCAAAATCAAAATGTAAAGTTACATGGGTATGTTGAGCTAGAGAAGTTAGTTCTTGCATTATTTCGGTTGTATCAACTTGTTTAGAAATATTTTGATTTGGTTGTTGGGTAAGATCATTATATCATCTTTGCAATTTTTCCTTATTTAGTAAGTTAGGTTAATTAAAAATTTGTATACCCAAAACTTAATGTGATCTCAAGCTCTAATTCAATTAAATTTTGAGGATCAAATTAATAGAATTGTGAATGTGAAAGGTTAAATTTATTCAATTATTTAAAATTAGGATTGAATTGATAGAATATATAAGTATTGACGACTAAATGTGTTATTCTACCAGTATGAAAAAGGCCACGTCATTATTTACGTTATCAACTTAACAACGAGTGGTCAAAACAAGAACGAATACAAACCTTAATGCCTAAATTGAAATTTTTTAAAGTTGGATGACCAAAACAGGAATGTGAGCATAGGTAGATGCCCCTATCTATATAATTTACTCTAAAAAAATTTATGCAAGAACAATGAAATATAAACTTAGGTTCTTTATCATATCTGTTCTTTTTTATAAAAACCACCACAGCCTCTCTCTAACCCTTTAAATAGAAGGATAATACGTTTCAGCACACTCAAACCTACGTATTCCTGCATTGGCGACAATACTAATGCCAATCGAGTTAAAACTCAATTTGCATGATATTAATATTTTTAAATATAAATAATCATTTCAAACACAAAGTTTAAATAGCATAATAAAACTCAAACCTAAAACCTCAAATTTTTACCGATACAATCAAGCTACAAGATGCCTTTAAAACTAATGCATAAGAAATAAATTAGAGGATTAATAGGTTAATTAAGGAACAAAACTTTATAAAAACTAATTCAAATAAATTGGTGGGCAGTTGGGAATAATTTAGGTTACCCCACCACCATAATTTTATGCAACTTTTTTTCAAGCCGTCCAACCATTGGTTGGTAAGGTATAAAGGCTAGAACAATCTATGGAAGAAGATTTTTTTTTTTCCCTATTAATTATATTTTATTATAAAAATCATCTCTTACATCATCGAGATAGTATTAAGTTATATTTAAAATAATTAGTAAATTAACATAATAAAAAATATGATAATTTAGTATTTAATTCTATTTTAATTTAGGCAATGTTAAAATATACTCGATTTATTTTTATTATCTGAAAATAAAAAAAAATTCTAAAAAAAATTAAATTTGGTTCTAATTAAATACGGTAATCTATACTTATTTTTAAGTGTTTTATTGAGTTGACGCCATAGATTAATCGAAGACTAATTTAATTGTAAAATGAATAAAATACCCTTTTGGATATGCGAATTAAGTTATAATATAATGATACTCATAAACAATTAACTTTTTGATATAACCATAACACTCATAGTCCCTGTTTGGCAATTGACTGATAGTTGATTGCTGATTGCGGTGGTTGGTTTGATCAAGTGATTCTATTAAACTGTTTATTTAAAAGCGTTGGGCAAAACTTAACTGATAGTTGAAAGTTGATATGTGTAAAATGACAAATAAGGAAATGACACATTTTATTGTTAAGTATTTATTTGTTTATAATGCATTGGTTTTTATTGGGTGAAATTATTGAAATAAAATACTATTACCAAGGAATTAAAACATCTATTATGGGAATTAATTAGTGAATATTTTTGAAAATTTAAATAAAAAAATTTCTTAAGTTCCTTATTTGTAAATATGAACATGTGGAAATTGATAAATATTAATAGTGTATCAATATAATTGTAAACTATATTGTTAGTGATAATTATGTCTTGTTCTTAGTATGTAATTAGTGATAATTATATCACACACTGAATAAATTTGTCAAGTAGCATATTTCAATTAATATAAAGTTGCATAAAAAATTATTTTATACAAGTAAATTAAAAATAAATTAAGAGTATATAAATATTCAAGAAATAGATACATATCTCATTAGGTTTGAAAGCATATGGCAAAAAAAAGTAATTTTTGAGCAAGCATGATCAAATATGTCGTTTCGCATATCTCATTCCCAACCAGCTGTAAAAAAAGGTTGTTCATCCTGCATTTTTCGTTTTGAAAGTTTTAGCAAAACAAGCTGTTACAAACTTTCAGTCACCAAACGCTATAATTAAAGAGTTTGACTACCGAATCCTCTATTTATACCCAAATCAATTGGAAAAAAAAAAACTAAAAACTCTATTTACCAAACACATCGCAAACTTTTTTAATTATATATCACAAATTATTTTTAAAATAGAGCATTACTTTATAAAGGGAATTCCAAAATCAAACCCCAACCATGATATAAAATATATATTAAAATACTAAATTATTGACAACTTGGTTTTCCCACAAAGGATATTTTAATGATTTTTATAGGATAAAAGAAAAGGCCAACTACCAATTTTGTGGAGAGAAAATAAGGAAGAGAAACCTTAATGGAGACAGAGAAGAGGTATTGTCAACTGTCACAACCAAAAACAAAACACTATCACCCAAAAAGAGAAATATACCATGATGGAGAAATCAAGGCCGTCCATTTTACCTTATTTTGGAAAAGAGATAAAAAAAACACAGTACAATGATTTGATTTAAGAGCACTTAGAATCTTTCTTTCCCCTTTCATTATTTTTTTCATGCAATCCCATGTTAGAACCTTTCCTTTTAGGGTAATATTTACCTTAAATATATTCTCTTATTATTTTTGTTGCTTCCAATTTTAATATATTCTTTTAAGTAATGAGGTAATCCCAATCCCCACCCCCACCCCCCCCCCCACTTGCCTTTGATTTGGGGTAATATTAAAGAGAAAAATAAATGAAAATCTTTTTGTTGGTTGTGAAATGACACCTACTAAACTCCTCTAGTAATTTCTAACTTAATTTAAAAGAATTTTATGTCATAATTAATCCTTTATTTGAGTTGTTAATTTCATTCAATGGTGTTCATAAGAAAAAATCCACAAATAACCTTAAGAAGGAATCCTTTCTTTTCAAAATTAGTTGGTATCTATGCATTTCCTTTTCATAATCATAATGTAATCTTTTTTAGAATTTATCTTATTTATTCACAAGTTAGGTCAAGATTAAATCTAATTAATTATTGAAGCTTTTAATCTAAAGTTTGGTCAAGTTCATTAGGCTTTTAACAACTTATCTTACCACTTTAAAAAATTAAACATATTTTATATTAGGGTTAGTATGTGATATGTTGTTAATGAAAAATATTTATTTCAAGTTTAAATACTATACTTTAAAAGAGCATGTGTCATCATTTCAACACTAATTGTGGGGTCTAAAATTTTCGTTGGCCTTTATGATAGAATTAGTCGGGGACTTGAAAGACAGTGGTTTACCCTGTGACGGATGTCAGCAGTTCGAGTCTGCTTATCACCAATTCTTGAATTTAGTCGAAACAAAGCTATATGATAATACCCAATTTTTCTGATTTGGCAGTTAATTCGATCTATGGACTATGATTAATCATTTATGGATGTTGATAAGATCATTCCATTTCATTTAGCAGTACCTTAGGATGACATAGCCTTAAATTAAAGTAAAGTTAAGGGCGATGTTCAAACGAGGAAAGGATTACGATGGATACCTAGGCACCTAGAGACGAGGAAGGGCATAGTAAGCATAGATCCAGAGATTCTCGAATAGGTCAACCTTTCAAACTATTGCTGACCATGGGCAAACAAGAGACAACCTGGCGAACTGAAACATCTTAGTAGCTGAAGGAAAAGAAAGCAAAAGCAATTCCCGTAGTAGCATCCCACACCTTACATAATCAAAATTGACCATTTTATAACATAATTTAACTGATAATCGGAATAAATTTGCATTTTATAGCGTACCCACACTTTACATAAGTTAAAACCTTAACTTGAAATCTTTAAAATTCAAAGGCCTCAACTTGGCATTAAGCCAAAGTTTCATTGACTTTAAAATTAAATTTAAGTAAAATTAATTAATGAGTATTTAAAATCTTATTAACTAGTGAACAAGTTTTATTTATACTATCCTTATCTTTAAACTGTATGTTGATAGAGTAAATAGTTATTCCACCCATTTCATTATTTCTTCAAGATAGATATGATAAGATTTTGTTTCTTAGCAAAATTCTTTGTTTAAGTCTTATTTTTGTGAGATTATTTTTAAAAAAAATTAAATGTACTAATTTTAAACTTAATTTATTACTCTCTTTTTTCTGTTTTGCTGCTTAAAAGCTTTAACTGACTCAAGAGCTTTTAAATTATTTATTACAGTTTTAAATTGATTTCTTAAGAGAAAAAAAGGGTTTTTTTTTAGTAAAAATAAACCTTAAAAATCATAAATATTTTTTTTTAACTTTTCAATAGAGGATTATAACACTTTTCAACATGTTAGGTGCATATATTATAACACTTTTCAATAGAGGATTATTTATTATAAATATGTCTAGTTAAAACCTTGTTAAGAAAAATTCAAGGGATAAAATTTCAGTGAAAAAGAGAGTACAATATTCATAAAAAAAAAAAACATCCCATTATATGTAACCAATTACAATGTTTTTAAGACGACACATTCCAATGTTATGCGCATGCATCTTGAAAATCGAAGTTTACAAATAGATCGATGGAATTATCATTTGAGGGAATTTTACAAATATTAATGTCACCTTTTTAAAAAAGTTCATGCTTGTAGAAAAATTTTGGAGAGATATGTTTGGTCCTATCACCTTTTATATAGTCACCTTTAATTTGTGAAATGCAAGTTGCATTGTCCTAACGCAATATTGTTTACTTGCCATTTTCCACAAACAATCCACATGCTTTTCTAATATGTTGAATCATACACCTTAATAATACACATTCACAATGTGCTTCATGAGGATAATGTATCATGCATTTCAAAAATGGTTTCACTTCATTTTCCACAAACAATTCACATTCACTACATGTAAAAATGTAGTTGGTGTAAGATTGAGCTTTATCAGGATTTGAAAGATATCATGCATTAGCATATCCCATCAATTCTAACTTCAAGATATCATGCATTAGCATATCCCATCAATTCTAACTGTACTCCATTTAGGAAAAATAATATTATATCAAATGTGCTATTGAGATAATGAATAACATCTACAGCAAAATAGGTTTTTAGCGGCACTTGGACTAAAAACGCCGCAAAAGTTATACATTAGTGGCGCTAGAAGGAAAATGCCACAAAAGGTTAGAGCTATAGCGGCGTTTATGACAAAAACTCCGGTATAGATCAATCATTAGCGGCGCTTTTTGAAAAACGCCTCAAAAAAATTAAGCAAAACGTCGTCGTTTTGTTTTGCCCAGATTAAAACACAAAAGTCTCTAATACCCGAAATCCCTTACTTTTTTCCCAATTTTATTTGCCTCAAGTCTCTCTCAATCTTCATTCGCTCTCTCTTGAAGGTACCCTATACCCTCTTTTTCCTTTTTTTGTTAATCTCACGAAAGAGTTATGATCTGGGTTGCTTCATTTTTTTTTTATTTGCTTTTGCTTCTTTAGTTTTTTCCAGATCCAACCTCCAAATCCGACTTGACGCTAAATTAGACGAAGGAAAAAAAATAGTGATTTGTTTTATTTTTCATTTTACAGCAAAAATCGAAAATGGGGCAGATTCAATACTCCAAGAAATACTTCAATGATACTTATGAGTATAGGTAAAATTCAATTTCATCTGAGTTTTACTAGGTTTAATAGTTTCTTCATTCTTTTCAAATTTTCAAATTCAAATTCATTTTACTAGGTTTAATATTTTCATCTGATTTGATATTTTAGGGATTTCATGTGAACTTAGTGTTGTTCTTGGCAGTTCTTGTTGAAGATGTATTTAATTTAGCTTCAAGCATTGGGATCTTTCAATCCCATCTTGACTTAAGGTTGAATTTTGAAGACTGCAACTTGATCTTAGGTTGCTGTCAGCCTCCTATACATTCATGTTAATGCCTAAACTAGTGAAAACTTTAATCTAATCTTTTAGTGAAAAAGATTTTATAGCCCAAGGCATAAGTGTGTTTTCAATATCCAGTCTTGTTTATTGGTTATTTGGTTATAATTCAATTGCACACTAATTATTCGATTATTTTTTTCAACATTTTATTATGTTTCCTTTGACAGGAATGCAATCTTTGATGAACTTCTCAAGCTCATGTTACAGCTCGACTTGATGGTGATATTCCTATTCCTTGAAGTTCTTTAGAGAACTTATTTAAGTAGACTTTAAGCCTCTATTATGACGTATATTTGTAGTTTTTTGTTGTTACATTGACTATATGCTCTAATTTCGTGTTATCTATATTGATATTTGGCTTTCTGATGTTTCTTGTAGGTAGACTTTTCTGTATTCTCGCGCTTCTATGATCTTGTTTTCTTCGTATGCCGACAAAATGGTCAAAAGAATATTAGTTAGTTACTGTGTACTACTTAGTTAAATGCAAATGATTTTACCGATTTATCTTTGGAGTAAATAGTGAGGATATATAAGCTAAATTACAATGAATTTATTTGGTCTTGGATTTGACTATATATATATATATATATATATATATATTGCATGATTGATAGCTGTAAGCAGGAGAGTTGTTGCTTGGAGATTAGTCTTAACAGGCAAGGAAGCTTCTCGTCATGACATTGTTGGTTGATTTTGGTGTTGCGATACTAAAGTTCCCGTGTCACAATATGGGCTGCGTTAAGGGCTTAAAAGTGTTCGAAAATACGAGGCATACTCCATAGTTAACATATTCAATTTTTTATCTTTATGTTTTTTGAAATAAAAGAGTAAAAGTAAGACGAAAATAAAATAAAATATTACGAAAGAAAACAACAAATTAATTTAGAAAATATAATAAAAAAACAAATAGAAAACTCCAGCACTGATTTAGGTTTAAAAATGAGATAAACCTAGACATATGTTTGTCTGGATTCATTTCGCTTTATGATTTGATAAGTTTTGGGTATTGAGTCCTTAGAATTTTAAAAACTTCTTTTTAGAATTTTATGAACATTTTAATTTCTATTAGATTTTGTTATGGAATTTTTGAAATTATAAGAATTTTTCTTTATTTTAATAATTTTATGCTTTTTTATAATTTGAAAACCTAATAATTTCAAAATAATATTAATTTTCAAATTCTTTTGTAATCTCATGCATTTTTTATGATGTTTTTAAAAATCTTTAAAATTTTCATCTAATTATAATTTTAAAAATAAATTTTATAATTTCTAGAAAAAAGTTATGAATTTTTATATAATTTTTAATTTTTATTTTAAGAATATCAAATTGATATTTTAGATATAGTTTAAGGATCAAATTACTTTTAGAAAATTACATGATATTTAGGTCACCTTATATTACTGACCGTTGTTTTTTTTTTATACAAAGTTTATTTCTACTCATAATTCCTCTCTATCTTTAAATTAAAGAAAAAATGTATTTATGTATATTTAAATTCACATTCTTTTAATTATTAAGGCGAAATTAGGGAGACTGACAAGGCTCAATGCCTCTAAAATAGAAAATTTTTTATTTAGATTCTTTAAAATTTTTAAAATTTTAAATTAATAAAATTACACTTTAACTCTCATAAAAATATAAAAATTTAATTTAATCTTTTAAAAATAATAAATATATAAACCATTAAAATAATAAAATTATATTTTTTATCCTACCACACAAAAAAGTTTCTGATTTCGCCGATGGATTATCTTATAACATTGAATCAAAACATAGTTAATGGTATTTTTCTTTTTTGAATAAAAAAGCCGAAAACAATCAACTTCGATCCACAGCGGACCAATGCTTAGCTGCCACGTTCATGTCAACCCCCACTTTTCAGACGAGGATAAGAAGCCAAAGCAATAGAAAATTGTCATCAACACGCGCTATACAGCGCGTTACTTTTAAAAGGCCGTGCTGTGTGTGACCGTACTTTTTGTGTGAACCACACGGGCACTATAGAAGACGTCATTGCTTATATCACAATCCTTTAATTGGTCATTTTTTTTAGTGAAGCCGGTTGTCCAAAAATTATAAAGAAAATAAATAATTTTATTAATTAATCAAAAGTAATTATCAAATCATGTATGTTAATATTTAATTTATTTTTGACCATGAACAAATTTTATGATTATTTTTTTATCAACATCAACTATAATCTTGCTAGTTGACTGGATTAAACAAGTGTTTATGAAGATTAAGGAAAAGGAATACCTTTCTTTTATAATTTCAAGATTGCTAAATGGAGATATCTCTCTACTCAAATATTTATATTTAAATTTGTCGATTGAATCTTATTCCAATTGGCATCAGCGTTGTTGTCAATGTAAGAGGACGTGGGTTCGAATGCGTTGAAATGTATTATCTTCCTATTTTATGGGTTAGGGAGGTGTTATGAGTAGTTTTAGACACTCTGTCAAAAAGAACAAATATGATCAGAACCTATACTATCATCATCATGTATGGAATATTGTCCATATATTTTAATATTATTGAAATTTTATCATTATGTTTTTTATTTTATTAAATTTGAACATCAATACAGTAATTGGACTAAAATGTTATTATTTATAATTACACACATATAAAATGTTTGGGTTGCACTGAATTAATTGTAGTTAGAGCACCTCAATTACTTTTTTTTTGCATTTTTATTTATTTTTAGATTTACAATTGTTTAGTTACATATTGTACCATCAAATATGATATAAAAAATTAAAATGTAATCGCACTCAATCAACTAAACGCGTTTAAAAAATTAGAATTCATTGTGATTAAGATGGTGCAATGATTACACGAGTAATTACTTTGGGTCATCCAAACACACATATTTTACTAATCTACATCATCAGTGACAAATCATTTTATTTAAAAAATCAACAAAATTTAAAATTTTAATAAATTTAGAGGAAATTTGAGTAAAATAGAAATTTTAGCCTTAAATCATAATATCTAGCAAATGAACAATATTCCCCACCCCCAAACACACACCCACACTATTCCTTTCCCTTTTTTGTGAGAACCTTTCTTGCTCAATTTTTGGTCAAGGTGAGTGAGGGAACTACATTATAAGACTTTAAAATAGGGTACGTAATGATAAGGTTAAGAATTATTTGATAAAAAAAGTAGTTTTTGTCTATTAGAAAAATTGATTTAATAATAGCTACAAAAACAATATGATTGCCTAAAACGAAAGGTGATAATTTTACATATATATATATATATATATATATATATAATTCTTCTTAATCATGTCTATCTTTAGATTTAGAACATGAATCATTCATGGAAAAATAAGCATGCCTATCAATCCATACAAATATGCATTGAGTAAAATCTTTAAAGTACAAAGAAAAGAAGAATATGAAGGAAATAGGGGGGAATTGGAACAAAATCCATTGCGAATGGTTCCCAAATCATAGATGCTGGTATGTTTACCTCCGGTTAAGGTAAAAACAGCGGTGACGATAAAATTAAACAGTATAATAATATTATAGCGTGAGACAAAAAAAAATTAAATGCATTACACTAAAAATAAACAGGGTATTTTTCAACAACACTTCAATTATCATTATTCAAAATTGTTATTAATTTTACTTTTAAAGGATGCATTATGCGTCATTAGAGAGAAAAAGGTGAATGAGGTTTTCAAATGGGACAATGCTTGAAATCATTTTACTATATAGAACATAGGGTTTTGTTTAGATTTTCGACATAATCATTAATACGGAATGATTTATCCATATGTCACATTTACAATGTAGGTGAATTTTTTTTTATAAAATATATAATATTCTTTTGAAATATTGGTTAAATTTTTTTATTGATATCTTAAAGTTTAAAGTTCATGTTAGGATTTATGCCTTTAGTGGAATGATTTCATTATTTTATTTACAATTTCTGTGCTATTAAATAAATAAATTTCTATACAATTAATTATATCTTTGTACGATTGTTCTTAATAGTTTTCATGAAAAATGTATAAGCAAATATTAAGTTGCATCATAAGAAAATGATTATGATGCGAGAAAACAACTTATATGTCCGTAGTCCAATGAATCGAGTTGAACAATTGATTCAAGGGGACTTTTATGTTGTCTATAAGTCCAATTGGGGAGATAGTTTGTATTGGCTAGCGATTGACTCCTTAAATGTGATTGTTTGGGCTGACAATACATCAAACTAGACTCGAGTAGAATTTATCCAAGATTCGTTTATAGATTTACTCACTTGTAACAATCATAATGTGGCTTACCTCAACCCCGAGTAAGTAACTGACCTTGTGTACATAACTCATGTACTTTGATATATTAAACTCATAGTCTGGGGAAAGTGTAGATGATATCCTTGCAATGGCAATGCATGAACCATGGAAATGGAATGTGGTCATGGGTCATTGGTTTAGGATGAATGACTATCATTATTGTTTGCAAGTAATGATCATTTTCATTAAGATACAATGATGACCATGAGATAAAATATAATTAGATTAGATCAAGGGTATCATATGAGGGTAACACATATATGACAATGCCATTAGACAAAAGCATAATCTATGGTGTTATTGTAATTGTATATAATAATAGGGAGATCAAACACAATACTTGCAGTGGATTGACTCCATAGCTAAATAATTTGTAATTAATAGACTTAGAGTCTGAACTTAATTTTGAATTATTTAAGCCCTAATTATATATGTTTGATTAGTCCCTCCTCTAGCTCAAGGTAACTTTGTACAAATTACATAATAAGAATTGTTTTTAACGAATGGATGAAAACAATATGTGAGAAATAAATTGTATGAATTATTATTCGTAGTAAATACATTTTCTTGATGAAACAAGAGATGACTTAGAAATTAATATAATTTATTTGGATTCTTATTTAATTGAATGTAATTAAATAATCATGTATAAAGTGAGAATTAAATTAATTAGTCATCGTAGTTATATTAAATAGGACAATTAAATTTATTTACTCATATATTCTAAAATAGTAAGGTCATCATGACTTTAACGAAATTATAATTTGATTGAACTAATTTAACTAATTAATTGAATAAGGAGTACTCCTTGTGTGCATTTGACTTCCCCTCTTGGGGAGTCCTACCTAATTAGAAACGAGTTTTCTATTAAAATGTTACTATTTACTTATACCTATCACTCTTGTAATTTTTTCTCTATATAAAGGGTTAGGGTTGTCTAAAAGCATAAGGAAGTATACGAGGATATTTTGTCGAATTTTAGTGAAAATTTATTTGGATTATTTTCTTGAACTCAAGTAAATCCTATTTTTCGTGAGTATCTGTTATTAAATTTGTGAGATTATAATTGCAATTTTTTGGCAATTATAATTCAAATTTCATAAATTGAATTTTCAGTTTTGGATTCCCCTTTCATAGAGAATATCGACTACCTTTATGGGAAGTTTTAGTTTTCATCTTGTGTTCAGTTTCTTGTGTTAGAGTTCACTCTCCAAGCGTTCAAGAGTTCGAGAATAGTGAAAAAGATCATTCAGTTGAAAGCTGAAAGATTTTGGACGCCAGATTTAGGATTTGACATATCTCCCTAGCT
The DNA here is from genome assembly GCA_005393395.2 of Gossypium australe. Taxonomy (NCBI): domain Eukaryota; kingdom Viridiplantae; phylum Streptophyta; class Magnoliopsida; order Malvales; family Malvaceae; genus Gossypium; species Gossypium australe. The sequence continues at coordinate 136,071,148 of CM016623.1, forward strand.
CGAAAACACATGTACTAAATTTGGTCAAATTTATTACTATTGACAACACAATCAATGCTTTTTTAAAAAAAAAAACAATTAAAAATTTACTGTGCCAATCAAACTAATTTTCATACCTATTTTTCCAACAGTTCAAACCTTAATATAATAATTTAAAATATTTTTTTAAGATTTTTTTAAAAAATATAAAATACATAAATATAGTTATAATTATTATTATTATTGTTTTAAAAAAATTTTAATCATTTTCTAACTAAGTTGATAGTCGATTAATTTATGACTCCAGCTCAATCAATAATTTGATAGTACTTTCTTGTAATAACATATTTGTTTCCATTGTATAAAAAAAATAAACTTTTTTAAGTTACAACCAATTAATTATATTAATAGTTCCAATTAAAATTAATCATTATAAGTACTAAATTGAATAATTTAACTTAACATAATTAACTCAACTAATCAATTAACACACATAATTTGAGACATAAATCTAGGCATTCACACAATATCAAGATTTTATTAATAATTTAAAAATTATATTAATCAATTTGTATTTTATATATACTATTATTTAATTAACTGACTGAATAAGTACCACCCACCAATTAGATTTCAATTTAGTTGGAAAATTATCGAAAAATCAGAAATTTAATAAATTAATAACAAACATTATTAAGAGATCATTTTTGTCATTTTATATTTTATGTAAAATCTAAAAAAATATGCATAATAAAATTTGAACCTAAAATATTATAATAATTAATATATTAATTTTATCATTTTTACTAACGTCCCATTTATTTTTTATAGCAATTTTTAAATATATTTATTATACATTTTTCACCCACGTTGTAAATGTATCGTAATTTAATAATTATTAATTATACTTATATTATTCAAATATTATATAAGGTGAGTTTGGATGGGCGATTGAATGCGGTGCGGTGCGTTTAACTTACTTTTTGTCTCACGCTACAGTATCACTACAGTATCTAATCACAACGCCACCGCTATTTTTATACTAACCGCAGGTAAATACACCACCCATCCAAACCCACCCATAACCTTTATAATTATCAATTAATGTGATTGTACTTCATACTTTTTTCCAAAATTTGATAATATTAATGCATTTTACCAATAAAATTTCACGAAAGTAAAGGGAATGGTTCGTAGATGTGTATTCATGAATCATGTCGGTTCGGACCAAGACTTAATTTTTAAAAAAATTAGGTTTGAGTTCATTCCACTAAAATCATGTTGGGTGACGTGGCTTCCTGCCTTCCTTTCGTACCAAAGCCTTAGCCTAATTTCTCATCTTTACGGTCACACATTTCCTTTTATTTACTGAGTTGCCATTACATTGGTTTTTGTTTTTTTACCGCACGTGTTTGTAAAATTGTGGGAAAACCCGTCCACGTCACTCACTGTTTGTTTGGTGGCTTTTGTTAATGATGAAAGACAAATAACGTGTGGATTTGGCGATTCTTTTTTCTTCAAAAGCCTCCCTTTTGGTTTTTTCCTTTGTCCTTTTCTTTTTGTTTTGGTAAGAGGGAAAATTTTTTAATTATTTGGGTGAGTAATGAAGTTTGGAATTAAATTTTCTATTTTTTTTCAAAAAAATATTTTTATTAAATTTTTTAATTTCGATGAGCGAAATGAGAAATAACTATTCAGAAAATAAATTCGGGACAAGTATCAATTAAAAAAAAATAATTTTATGGATTGTTTCCACCAAATCATATATGGTTTAGTTATGGGTGAGTATTCGATCGAGTCAAGTTGAATTGAGTTAAAAATTTTTGAGTTAGTCGAGTTAACAAATCCTATTTTAGCAACCGAACTCAATTTGAAATTTTTTAGAATCGAGTCAAAAAATTTTGAGTCGAGTTAATAAATCCTACTATTTATACTTAACGTTCCGTTTAGATGGACTAATTATTTAACTAGTAGACGAAGTACAAGATTATTTAACTACATGAACAATATAATGATTTTGCCTTTTAACTTAATGGGTAAACATTTATCAAAACGACGTTGTTTTATTTTTTAACTTAATTATTTTGAATTTTAACTTTTAAAAAAGTAAACATTTATCAAAACAACGTAGTTTTATCTTTTCTTATTCAGATTTTCGGATAACTCGAATTGTGTAATTCATATTCGAATTAAACCGAAAAACTTAATTTTTTATTCGAGTTAATCCAAGTAACTTGATTAACTCAAATAACTCGAATTATTTAATTCAAAATTTAAATTTTTTATCAAGTTTTTCGAATTGAATCGGATTTTACTCACCCTAGGTCTAGCCCAATTAAAAGAGGGCACATCTTCTTTTGTTCCACATCATATGTACATTTGGACTAAATTTCCAAATCAAAGATGATGTGTCATCTTTTAATTGGACTAAACTCCAATTAAAGGTTTAATATAAATTATATTTGTTATGCACTTATGATCACCAACCTAAAAACCAGATAAGATCTGGGTCGCCTACCCACAACCCGTCTATGGCCCACCAGATGGACGGGTGCAAGCCTTATAGTACGAAACTCGCAAGAAGAACTCGCAAACTCAGCTCGCACACATCAGAGTGTGTTCGAAATGGGAGCTCACTGTCTCGGCTTGCATATGCCCAATGAGTGTCCAGTAGGTAGCCCAGAGCAGTACACGTGTTTGGCATGCATAGAGTCTACTAAAAACGTCAATTCTATGAATAATAGCTATGTATATAAATATTTGATTGGCCCCTCTAATGAGACACGATAGAAAATTACTCAACAATATCATTTTTTTGATTCACATAAAAGAAAAAACGAAAAAGTATCGATTTACAATGTTTTTAATCAAATGGTAAAGATAAAGGATTGTTTGGATTTAAACTCGATACATGTTTTAATGAAGTCAAATTTGAGTTACAATTCATTATTATATTAGCTTATTATTTTTTAAATATTTAAAGGGTTTGAATTGAAATTTTATTATTAAGGCAAAAATGCAATTTTATTATTGTTTTAATTTATAATTCCAGATATTTTAAAGGGAATAAAATAAAAATTTACCATTTAGGGGGGCCTTTTGAAGAATTTACCGTTATTAGTTGATAAATTACATGTGTTAAGTATGTTATTCATTTTAGTGTTTTATGGGTGAATTGAGGAAGAAACTGCTTTTAATTGTTTATTTTTTTAATTTATTCCAATTTTTCTTTTTCTTTTTTTAAATTTTTATGATTTTTATACTGTATTAATTTAAATATATAAATAAAATTTTCAAAATTTTAGTAAAGGCACACCAAATCACCATCAATTATGAGGGATGTCCATGCAAGCAATATTGTAATGACCCAAAATTTATGGGCATTAGAAAAGTACATTATCGGGCCTCCTTAATAAACTGAATTAATAAATAATTATTAGAAATATTTATGAGTCTAGTAGTGTGCTTAATTAGGCTTTAATTAGGTGAATTTAGCTTAATTAGGAGAGATTAGGAAAAAGGACTAAATTGAATAAAGGGTAAAAGTTTAATTATAAATTAAAATAAAATAAAGGGGATTAAATAGAGAATTATGCCTATTTCATTAGGTGACGCGGCAAATGGGAAGAAAAATCTGATTATATTATATAAATATTATTATGGTTTTATATTAAAATTATTATTATTTTCATTATTAAATAAATTAAAATAGTGACAAATGTATGGTAATGATAATAAACATGTGTAAAATACATAAAAATACACTTGTAATATATTTGTATATTTCTTAAATAATAAGTAAAAGATTTATTAATTATTATTATATTATGAAATAAAATAAATAAAGACAAGTGTAAGGTGATGATAAAATACAAGTGTTAATTAAAATATGTACATGTATTTACTTATTATTTAAGTAATAGATATTTGTTATAATTATATATCATATTATTGTTAAATTAATAAACAAATATAATACAAAGAAAGTAAAAAGGATTAAAAGGGAAATTAAATCAAAAGCATAAGTTGAGGCGATTAATCCTTAAAAGTCTCAAGATTTTTAAGTTAAATATTATATATATATATATATATATATATTATTAACTAATAAAGATATTTATTATGTTTTATTATATATTATATTATATATAAGTAAAGAAAAAAAAATAAAGAAATTAAAACAACAGAATAGCAGGGTCGAAATAGAGAGAAAGAAGAAAGAATTTAGAGTTTTCAAGGTTCAAATTCAAATAAGTAAGTTAATTTAAGTCTTTTTTTTTTTTGTAATTTTTGAGTTTTTATGAACCTAGAACAAAATATTATTAAGTATATGCTGAAAATTAGACATTAATTTTGCTAGGTAAAGTGTGAATTAGAGATTGAATTAATAAAATTCTAATTAGAATTGGGAGATATATTAACTTGTAAAATAAGTTATAAATTTTATATAATAGGGTCTAAATTGCAAGAATTTCGAAATTAGGAATTTATGATAAAAGTTAGATAGTTAAGTTTAAGTTTAGTTGAAATTTGAGTAGAAATGAGGTATGAATTGAGATGGAAAAATAAATGAATTTAGTTAGGGATTAAATTGAAATTGAGATGAAAGTAGAATAGAAATTCAAGTATTAGATGAAAAATTAATATTGTATTAATGATTATGAAATTTATCTTAATTTTTCGTAGCCAATATCACACTCGAGGCATCCGCGAAGAAAAGAAAAAAAAGTGGACAAGGAGTAAAAACGAGGAATCACGGTTTGTATTATTATAATTCAAATCTATTTATTATTAATTGTTATATTTTAATTAAAATGCATGGCAAGTAAAATTATGTAAGCAATTGAAATGATAATATTGATTTGAATGAAATTGATTCAAAAATGTTTATGGCTATTAAAATTGAATGTGAACAAATTGAAAATTAAAAGGGATTTGAATTAAGTAATTGAATTATGAATTATGTGAATATTTGAAATTATATTGATTGGAAACAAAAAGTGATTTGAATTGAATCAAATTGAATTGAATGAAGAAATTATGTAAGTATTTGAAATGTATATTGATTGAAAAGTAATTAGGCACTTTATGTGTCGTATATTGCTTTTGAAATATTGATCAGGTACTGAGTACTGTTTTAGGCACAATGTGCCGTATTGGTGTGTTTGGTTGGAATCCGTGTATCCGCCAAGGTTCGGATTTGTTAATAGGGTGAATAATTGAAATGAGAAAATTAAATAAATTTGATTGATCATACTATTAAAAATATGAGAAAGAAATTATGAGTTGAATTGTGAATTGAATTGAGACATGAGATTTGAAGCATGAACTTAAGGCTCATGAATTTGTTAAAATATCGAAATAAGAAGTGAAAATAGAATGAATTGGAAATAATGAAACAGTGTATGAGTTAATTGAATATAATCATATGAATTAATTATAATTATTTTTATTGAAAAATGTTGGTTTAAATAATTATTGAAAAGACTAATGTTGTAAGGTTTTAGATATGAAATAGAATAAGTTATTAAATTGAGATATAGAAATGAAATAATGATTTTATGAAATGATTATTGACGAAATGCATGAAATGAATATTGATAAAGTAAGAAGATATATAAATTAAAATGAAGAAAAGCTATTTAAGATACATATTACTAAGAAAATTTAAAGTTTTAAATGCATGAATGATTTATTGAAAGTAAAATAGTGGTAAGATTAATTGTGCATTTTTATTGTTTTTACTTTAAGTATTTGAATTATAGTAATACCACTGAGTGCATGTATACTCAGCGTACGGTTTGTTTCCGTGCGCAGATTAGGTACAGAAATTTTGAAGAGTTGTATTTGAGATTAAGAGCCGTCATCTCATCACATCTTCAAGCAACAAGAGAGTACATTTTAAAATTTTGAATAGAATCGCATGTACTTAGAAAAAATCAAGTATGTTCCAAGTAGTAGTTAGGACTAAATTATAAATTATTTAAATTTATTATTTGTCTATTTTTATGTTCTAATATATTAGTGATTAGCCAAGAATTACTTTGATACCAAATGTAATATTCCTATATCAGGTTCCTTAAGTCGAACATGGTATAGGGGTGTTATTTTGTTGATATATATATATATACACATACATATGTACATGATTCTAAATATTTTAGTTTCATACTAAATAATAAAAGTAGTCAATATTATATTGGTACCGATTATAGTGGTCGATACATATTGTTATAATTTTCAATCTATACCAAATAATTTAGATTCTATTTCGATCATGATTTCCATTTTTCGATATGATTTGCCTTATTCCAACTTTTGTATTAGTGCATACCAATTTGTACATGTTAGTACAAAATTTTAACAATCTAGATCGAACTTGGGTAAAGATTTTTTTCTTTTTCTTTTTGCTCACTTGGGAATCTTAAAAATTAAATTATTGTATATTATATGAACTTTTAAGATTTTTTATGAAATAGAAATTTCTATATTCCTATTTTTTGAATATATAAATAGCAAAAAATCATAAAAATACAAGGCATAATTGTAAAAAAAAAAACCCTCAACGTTTGGAGGCTTTTAGGTTTGAGCCATTAACCTTTTTTTTATTGACACCCTCAACATTATGATTTTTGTTAAATAGATGATGTTATCTATTATGTCATGTGCTTATGTGACATGCCACGTAGGCTACTATATTGACCTGCAGTTTGATTAACGGTCAACGTGTGTTGACCGTTAAAATTAGACTGATTTTTAAAAAAATCGTAATGTTAAGTGTGTCAGTAAAAGAAAAGGTTAATGGCTCAAACCTAAAAGCCCCAAACCTTGAGGGTCTTTTTGCAATTATGCCAAAAAATAAAGCTTAAAAAAAAACCCAAAGGCTAATATTTGAGAATTAACATTTGACATTAATTAATTTTATGAAATTTAAAAATAAATTCATAAAATATGGTTCTCAATTAAATCAAATCATTGTCATGATGTAATGTTCCCAAAAGAATAATTTTAGGTTTTCGCATTTGGTCCTATCAAATTGATTTTTTTTCGATTTTTATTTATTTATAATTATAATAATCATACTTGTAATTATAACTATATTGGTATATTCTTAAAAAAATTATGACTATAACATAATGATAAAAAAAAGTCAAATAAAATAATTTTAGGTTCCCAACTTTCTTTTTTTTCCTAAAAAAATTAAGTCAAATAAAATCTTTTGACTGAGTTTATAAAATAAACAAAATAATTCCTTCAACAATAATTGTAGAAGATCATGGAAATGGGGTTTTCTTTTTAAAGCGTTTACCAAAAGGGAAAAGGGAAGAATCCTTCTCAATCTAGGAACAAGCAACATGTCAAACTACTACTTTACTTCTTTAATTTATCCTTTTATTTTCTCCATTTAAAAATAATTTCGGGTTATATGAATACAATATCATTAATGGGAAGCTAATTCTTTTGAGATAAGTTTTCAAAGAATCGCTTATTCAAAACCTGTCAATACTATATGGATAGTTTAAGTGCATTCTTTAATAGAGTAGGAACGCCTCACTGAGATGAATGCCCAGTAGGCAGTTTGCTTTACACACTTGAACTCTCTATAAAGTTGAAAGATAAGACCTCAATCGAAAACAATACCAACCCATTGAAGAGTTCGTCTACTTCAAATCGACAACACTTCAAAATAGACATAATTGAACAAGGAAATAAAGAGGTGAAGTGAAAGTTTCCCATACCCAAAAATGGAAAATAGAGGCCCACATGTTGGATTTATGGCACACAAGCCTTAGCTGTAAAAACTTAAGTTGGAATATATATTTGATTGTGTGCCCAAATCCAATAGGTATTGTCAGGCATTTTTTTTTTTTTGGTTTATAAATTTTTATGCCTATCCAAAGGAAAATGGAGAACCAAATTCCCAATCACCAATCTTTGTTTCTTGCCTTTTCTTTTCATGAAATTGTTGTTATTATTTTATCTCTTTATTCCTTATGTGGAGTAAATGCAACCTCCAATTTAAAAGGATTAATGTTACTGTGAATATTTTAATTTATTTTAAATATATATTTTTAGGGGACTTCACCTCTTTTAAATTGTTCGACGAAACTTTAGTATTATTGTTTAAGGTGAAAGTTTTGAGTTTTTCAGTATTCAAATTTGAGTTTCATCATTTGCTATTGAGATATGCGAGTCTTTAGCCTGAACATATGTATATGTCATGGATGAATTTTGTTTGAATCTTCGTCTGTTATGCTTTGATCATATATTAATTATCATACTATATTTATGAATATATTATATTTATAATAGTGAATTTTTAAAAAATATATAACATTTTTTAAAAATAAATAAAACTAAATTTCAAATTTAGCATAACCTTTATAATAATATATATTAATTAGTATAAAATTTAGCATCAATGTGGGGTACTCTTTTATAATAAGTAAATGACACTCCAAGGATGGTGCAAAAGTATGAGAATTTAGGGGAGGAAATTCTCATTTTTGGTCATTAATTTTGTGACAAACAATTTTATTCACTTATTTAGGTTTAAGTTTTATCATAGTAAATTATGTGTGAATTTTCTTTTAAATTAATTTTTGTTAATTGTTTGATTTAATTATTTTAATGGGAAAGGATTGTATTAAACAGAGACACCACGTCGTCTTTATCACTTTTCCAATAGTTTAATGTCATATCAACATTTTCATTTTAAAAAAAAATCAAAATCAAATTAAAATCCTGAAATTTTTATACAATTATTTCTCTCGTTTTAGTGATTTTGACTGAAATTGTTATATAAATAATATTTAAATAATAATAATTTCTCAATTTGGGAAATGAGTCAAGGAAAGTACACATATTTCTAAATTGCAAAATATCATTTTTAGCCCCTCTACGTTTTACATAATTATTTTATAAAATGTTATAATTGTAAAAAAATTATTATAATCAATCATTTCCTTTCTTTTTCACTGTTTAATCAAACCATAATCGTTAAAATTAATTTAATTTTAATTAAATTTACTAATTTTAATCATCCAAATAAAAGATATTATAAATCAGATTTCCTTTTATCACATTCTATTTCAGTCCCAGACCCAAATCAATCTTAGTTGGTCCCCTTTTGGGTTTACAATTTGGACTTCTATATTTGTTGGGTTTTATCAGCCCCTTTTATATGTTATCATAATTTTCTAAATTATTTATATCTATATCATATATTAAGTAATTATCTGAATTGATGTCACGAATCAATCTGATTGATCGATAGAACAATGATGAGAATGTTTTTACTTTACAAACTAAATTGTACTACTTTAAAAATAAGGTCAAAATTGATAGGAAATCGTCAACCTACTAACGATCAACATTTTTGTCCAACGTATCATACCACTCAGGGGCGAAGTCAGAATAATTTGTTGGGGGGGCCAGATGGAATTTTAATTTTTTTATAGTCTCTATCTTTATAATTTATAAAGGATTAAATCGAATTTTTATAATTTTAGGGGGGCCAAAGTGCGACCATTAGTTAATTATCGGTTTTCATCAATTTTGGAGTTATTTGGAACCTTTTGCAATGTTGAAGGTGGATTTGCACTTCTGCCTTTGGATTATTTCAAAATGAGGCAACATTACATCATTAGAGAAATTAACGAGATCATTGTCAAAACTACTGAAATACAATTCATTAGTTATTCTTAATGATGGAATGCTATTTTCAAACATGAGTGGATAGGATTTTAATTTCGGAAACAAAAATAAAAAATGCCACATTTGAAATATTTATGAGTTTCAAATTCGATTCACTCATTTCAAATTTTTAAAGGATTATATTTAAATATCGAGTTATGAAAATTAATAAATTCTATAATGCCTCAACAATTTCTAAAGCTTGGTAGAATGTTTTCATTATATACATCGAGAATCTTAAATTCTCTTATAATAGGATTATAAATATAAAACTGAGAGTTGATGCGATAAAATAAACAAAACAATCCATCGTTAATAGAACAATAACATGCTTATTCTTTTTGCTAATGTTAAAATAATGAAAAATAAACTTGAGACTTAAAAACAAATTTTCAACACTCTCGAAACGAATGATAGATTTAACAAATAATCTTAGAATTGGTTTAGATGGACGGTGTATTTACTTGTGGTTAGTGTAAAAACAGTGGTGGCGGTAAGATTAGAAACTATAGCAATATTGTAGCGTAAGACAAAAAGTAAATTAAACGCACCGCACCGCACTCCACCGTCCATTCAAACCCATCCTTAGTAAACAAGTTCACTAATCATCATTTCAACTTTGTTTTCCGACCATTAAATTGACCATTAAATTGAGAGAAATATTTTAGACTTAAGTCATTTAAATTTAGATTTTTAACTACATAGTTCAAAATTTTCATCAAATTTGATTAAGAGGTTGAATGATTCTTCCTAAGTACATTAATGAAGATGAATGATTTTATTATTGAAAGAATGTTTTTTACCAAATTCTTTCTTTTAATTCATCCTTCTAAAGTTGTCAACTTCACCAACGTACAGATATCTTGCATCAAATACTAAATATAGCCTGTAAAAATTGTTATGTGTCGTACTCATATTTTTTTTCTAGGTCAAGTTTGGACTAAAGTCAAGTGAAATTTGACCTAATAAAAGAGAATCCAAAGTTAGAAAACTATTCTAGACATCTTGTAATAGTATTATTTAATCGAATAGATTCTACGGTTTAAGTCAAGACTAATAAAAATATTAAAAATCATTAATTAAAACTTAATTTAAGCTTAATTCAAATTTAACCCGAACAAAATATGAGTATTACGCATAATATTATTAATGGTTAAAGGCACATACAAATATTTAACGGTAATAAAACAAACATGAATCATACCTTAAGTATTAAAAAAAAAAACACAAAATTTAAAGCATAAGAACTAAATTTCAAATTTTGTAGAAGTGCATGAGCTAACAACATGTTTTAACTGGTAAAAAATGCTAAGTTATTTAAGCTAGTAACTTTTTTTTGTATTATTAATGTACGTTTTATTGGCTATATTCAACGTTCGTGGTTGTCCCTCCCAACAAATTTTTTTGAATGATTATTTATCGTGATTTTCGTTATTTTCCATTTACCTCTTTACATGTTTAGTAAAAGTATATCAACCTTGAATTTCCATTGCCTTCTAATTTATTTTGGTAAAAGATTTCTTAGCTCATCTTGTTAATTTCAAAAATGAGTAATTAAAGATAATTTATTAATTTACCTTCAATATTTACACATTTTGTCAATTTAGTCTTGATTTAATAAATTTAGCTTGCAACATTTACACATTATACTAATAAAATTATGTACAATTGACGAAAAACATTAATGCCGTGACTAATTGTCCTTAGTTGCTTACTTATGAAATTGATAGGTATTAAATTGTTCCAAATTTTTTGAGATGGATCAATTTGCTCAATATTGAAATTGAGGGGGACGAGAGAAAATTTTTACCATTTATTTTCATCAAATATATTAATGCTACTACATTTCTCATTTTCTATTACCTAATAACATAAAACTGTTGAGATGAGATGTATATGCGTTTGTTTTTTTTTTTTTAAATAATTTCATTATAAGTTTTGATCATGTCTGTTCTTTTTGAGATAATATCTAAAACTACTCATAGTCCTTTTCCAACTCATAAATAGGAGGATAATGCGCTTCAGTACACTCAAACTTGCTTCCTTTTATATTGACAACAATACTCATGCCAATAGAAGTAAGACTCAATCGACAATATATTTAAATTTTAATAATGTTGGACTGGTATTATTAATTTTGCATTATCATTTGAGCAATATTTTAAAATAATACAAGCACATTTACTAAGGATTTTCGATTAAGTATCAATATTTTTTTTTTCACTTCAACCGTTTTTTTTTCAATCGCGTTCACAACATTGCAAAAAGAACTTAAATAAAGCAAAAAAAAAAAAAAAGACTAGCGACAACATTTTTGTCGAACATGACTAGATGTATTCATGGGCTGGGTTTAAGTATGATATTAACATACTTTATGTTTGTCCAAGTTCGGTCCTGTCCGAAATATGAATTTAAAATTTTGCCCAAACCCGCCCACATTTGTAAAAGACTAACCCAAGCCCATTTTAGGCCCGCCCATATTATTTTTTAATTTTTTTAAATATTTATATTATATTATTTTAATATTTAATAATTTTATACATTTTTATTTATTTAAATTTTTTATATAGTCATATTAACATTATTTTAATATTTACATTAAAGTAGTATTATATATATAGTATAGGTTTTTTTTTAATGTGTTCTAAATTATATAATATATAAAATAACATAATAGAAAGTATTATAAACTTAAAAACAGGTTGGACTTAGGTCTTGAATATTCAAGCCCGAGCCCTACCCATATTTTAAATGAGCCTAATTTTTTTGTCCAAATCCATTTTTCGAATAGGTCTAAATAGATAACATGACCCATGAATAAGCCTAAACCATAGTTATATAAACCTATTTCTAATAGATTGACACCTTACTAGAATAACAAAATTATAAGAAATCCGTAGAAGTCATAAGTGCGGAATTTACACATTCCAAATATGTATTTGTTTGGGTATGAAAATAAATTACAAATATGGTCCAACTAATAAATGCCCAAAGTGTTGTATTATAGAGATAAGATCAAATTAGTCCTTCTATTATCAAATAAATTAATTTAATATTTATATTATTAAAAAGATTCAAATAAACCCAAATCATGACATAGTTAATATTTACTATATAAAAAATATTTTTTCAATTACTGTTTAATTTCAAACAAAAATTTTCATTTACAATAACAAAAAAAATTTAAAAATAATTTTTTAAATAATAAATAATAGTATTTTAAATAATAAATATTAACTCTATTTTAATTTCACATTATCTGGTTTTTTTTTAATACTATAACGACTAATTTAATATGGACCTTTTAAATACATTCACGGGTAAATAAAAAGGATCAAATTGTTGAAACTTGCCTCTCAATCGAAGTTTCATCACAACTCTGCAAATTACTTTGTTAATATTTTAATAATAATTATTAATAGTTTTAAAATTTTAATAACTTTTTTATTTTTTTATAAATTTTAAATAATTTTATTTTTAAATTTTTAATAAATTTAAATCAAAATGCCATGTTGTTATTGATGTGCCACTTAGAAGAGCCATCACTTGAGGTGGTATGTCATGTTGGATAAATGTAGCAGCCCGATTTTGAGCCTAGTCGGAATAGTGGTTTCGGGACCACAAATCCGATAAAAAAAATTAAATTAATATTTTTATATTTTTATGATCTACAACTTTATGAAATGGTTTCGTAAAAATTTCATTCGAAAATTTTGGTGTTTGAGCACTCAATTTAGTCAAAAGGACTAAATTATAAAAAGTGCAAAACTTGTGTTCTAGAAGCTAGAGGTATCTAATTGCTATAAAAGTTTATTATGATTAATTATTATGATTTATTGAGTGATTAAATACATGTGTTAGAGTATTGATAAGAAATTTTATTAATTTCATGCTTAAATTGCCTATTAGGACTTGTTTGCAAAAGTTGCTAAATAGGGGTTCTAATTTATAGAGTACTTGATTAAAATGGGGGTTTGAAGTAGGAGTCCTTAAATGGAAATTAGACCATTATATTTTCATGGACAAAAATGGACATATATAGGAAGAAAGAACCAAAGTTTTTAATGAAGGGTAATTTAGTCATTTGGTAATAAAAATGAATTAAAAGGGAAAAAGATGGCAAAATATGCTCATCTTCTTCATTAGGCCGAATTTTCAAGTGTTCACCATAGCTAGGGTTTGTTTCAAGCTTTCAAGCTCCATAGTAAGTGATTCCAAGCCCCGTTTTTAATGTTCTTTACATTTTTGAAGCCCCGGTAGCTCGATTTAGCTTATTCTATTAATAATTTATTCTAGGGTTCATATTTAGAAAAATACCCATAGGTGAAATGTGTTTATTTTGATGTTTTATGATAGAATATGGAGTCTAAAATTATGTTAAACAACTTTTGCTTAGTGATTTTAAGTGAAAACGAGTAAAACGGCTTAATCGGTAAAAATACCTAATGTTCATAAGTACAAGTTAGAGTGAGAATTTGATGTTGCCATAGAAGGGAAAAATGATCAGCATGCCATAAAACATAAGAATAAGGGATAAAGTTTAATTTCCGAGCTTTGGGGCAAATGTGTAAATATGTAAAAGTTTAGGGGCAAAATTGTAATTTTGCCAAAGTTAAGAGTTAAGGACTGTTTTGATGAATGTGAGTATTAAATAAGCTAAATTTTCTATTATAGATCAAGAAGAACGAAATCCAGAGTTAGATCGAGGAAAGAAAAGATAGAGGATTAAATCAATATAGTTGATCGTATTTCGTTTCGAGGTAAGTTTGCAGTAAATAAATGCAATATTCTATTATTTTACATTTAATATTGTTAAATTCCAGCATTTACATATTTATTCTGTAAATTTATTATTTAAAGACTCAAGTATGAATTGATGGAAAAACTATCTCAGAAAGCTCCGGTTGAACCTTAGGAATGTGTAGGATACAAATGTCATGACATTAGGGTTTAAGGAAATCATGTAAGACCATGTCAAGACATGGCATTGATATGTTACTATAAGGCAAAGGTCCCATGTAAGACCATGCCAAGGCATGGCATTGGTGAGTTCATAAGGCAAGGATACCACGTAAGACCATGTCAAGACATGGCAATGGTTAAGTTTCATAAGGAAAGGTACCCGCGTATCCTTAGTATTCCAAGTGGTTCAACGGGAAAATTCAAGGAGTATTCTAAAGTAAAGGTAAGGCAAGTTCAAGCTAAAAAGGTAAGGTAAGATAAATTCATGTTAAAAGGTAAGGCAAGTATACAAGTTTTAAGTATATTGAGTTAAAAGCGTAAGTGATCTTGACAAGAAAAATATAAGATAATTCACTAAGAATGTTGTTATCTATTTACATGTAAACTTACTAAGCTTTATGCTTACACCTATTCTTTATTTTTTTTTATAGTATTACAAGCCAACTCGGGGATCGAAAGGACGTCGGAGATCGTTACACACTATCAAAGGATTATATTGGTATTTTGTGACTTTAACGTTTTAAGTTATGGCATGTATAGAGACTTAGCCATTTTATGTGTGTGACCTTATGATATGGTTTATTATGGACTTGTAAATGTTTGGTAATAATTAGCCATTAAAATGGTTAATTAAGAACATGCTTTGGAGGTTATGAAATGCCTAGTTGATAGTTATTTTAAAGAAATTATGTAATTATATGCAGGGAAATAGTTGGACAGCAGCAGTGACGTGATTTTGAAAACTCACCAAAAATAGTAGAAATTGAATTAGGTTGTGCATGAGATATATAATTAAAGCTTATTGAGTCTATTTTCATATGAAAGAAACAAGGAAAGCAAAGGAATTCTGTAATTTGAGATATTTATATTTTTGTAAGACTGGTTCAGAATAAATTCAGGTTCCCCTGTTCTGACTTGGAAAAATCATAAAAAAATGGAGAAAAATAATTAGGGGTTTAACTTTATATGTTTAGAATCCTGAATGAGTCTATTTTCAAATGAAATAAATAAGAAGGTCATATGAATTCTGTACTAAGAGAAATTTGATTCGTAGTGAAGAGAGGTCAGAATAGTCAAATAGTAAAACAGGGGAAACTTTAAGAAAAATCTGGTATTGATTGGCCATACCAAAAATTATGGAAAAATTACAGTGAGAAGGTATATGAGTCTAGTTTCAAGGAAAATTTACGGATCTAGATTTCGAGTTTCATAGCTCAAGTTATAATTAATTTAGTGAACATGACGCAGACGGACAGTTTCAATTTTTATACCCAGAACTAGTAAGTTAAGTCTAGTAATACCTCGTGCTCGACTCCGGCAACGGTCTCGGGTAAGGGGTGTTACAATAAAAATGTTGACCGTTAATTGACTAACAACTTCTATCAATTTTAACTTTATTTGAAATATTTTTACAATTGGAATATGATTTCATTATTTTATTCTTAATAATGGAATGTCCTTCTCAAACACAAATGAAAATTTTATTTTGGCAATAAAAATAAATTTGCCACAATTGATTTTTTTTTTTCAAAATCTAATTCACTCTATTAATAAATTCATGTTGATTTCAAATGGCAAGCGATCATATTTAAATATCAAGCTCTGGAACTTATAATTTTCGAACTCTAAAAACAACACGTAAATTAACCAAATACAAATTCTAAAGCTCTAAATATCATTCCTTACATACAACCAACTCCCGAACCCAATCTTTAATAGTTTGGTCTGGTGGTTCTCATCATTCAATACCTAAATCTCATTTCTTCTATCACTTAAAAGGTGTACTCTGAGTATCCATAATAAGATATAATCATGTAAATGGATCAATCTCCCAAATAATTCAGGATAAGGTTACTATATAAATTGAAAAACTTTGGTGCCCAAACAAAATGAAGGAATATCATTGATAGTTTACCAATAGCAAACACCATGTTGGGGATAAACCTGATTTAAGTAACGAACAAGTGAAATAATGAAGAAATTGAAAAGATCAACACTAATATTTTACGTGGAAAACCTCTCCGAAGATGATAAAAAGCCACGGGTAAAGATTATTTCGCTAAAATGACAAAAACGAAGAGAACAAAAGATGGAGATAAAACTAAACCCTAAAACCCAGAACAAAAACCCTCAAAACATAAATACAAAATTCCCTGAAAGCTTATAAAAACTAATACCTAAATGTGTAATGAGTTATTTTTCTAGCTAGGTTGAAAAAAGAGTTTATTTATAGGCTAAATTTGTAAATCAAATAATATTAATATAACTACACAAAATTTAATTGGGAGAAAAACAATCGAAAAATACGAGGTATAACTCCACACACCATTTACACATGGGTTATTTTCACTGCAATAAATCACATGGATTTTAAGCAACTGAAAATCTTATTGTTTCAATGCTTTCCAAAACTTAGTCTTCATCTTGTAAACAACACAATGGTATTCTAAGATATTCATTCAATCATCATCATCTATAAATGACCAAATATGAATTACTTTGTGATCATCAAATAAAGGATCAAATCCAAATTCAATGGTGTCTCCATAAGAAGTTCTAATAAGGTGATTAAAATTTTCGAACGGAATGTTTTCATTGTCTACATCGAGAATCTTAAATTCTCTTATGGTAGGATTGCAAATACAAAACTAAGAATTGACATGATGAAATGAACAAAACAATCCATTGTCAACACAAAAATGACATTCATGATTAAATTATGTTCACAATTTTTTTTCTTATCATGTATGAAAACCTCGCTCGGCCAACTTCAAAAATGACTTTGCCAAAGTGTCACATGGCTACGAACACATAGGCTATGCTTAATCTACACGTAACCTCATGTGACTCATACTTCTCTCATGGGATTTGAAGACTTGTAAACAGTATAGGAACTCTCTCATTCTCAACTTAAGAGAAAATTAAGAGAAAGTGGTAGCTCCTCTTCCCATTCTATTGAAAACCATCTACAACTTTTAGCAACTAGGCTATTCACCATCAACATCTAAAACCTATATTTGTGCATCAGCAAAATTATTTTAATATGTAAATGAAACTTTCCTTTGGGCTTATTTCTACCAACCAATAATTACTTTGTAGTAAGTTGGAATTGAGTTATTTAGATTTTGAATTACGTAATTCAAAATTTTCATTAAAATATAAATTTAAATTTAAATTTACGAATTGTATAAAGGTTTGTAGCATATTTCAACCTAAAATTCTCATTATAATTTCTTATTATTTATTTATTTTAAAATATCAACTCTTTCAACAATAAATTGTTGGTGCAGTGGTAAGACATGTTACACTCTTAATAATAAGATGTACTTTAGACATAAACAATAAAACAAACATGTCGTAATATAAAAAAATTTATATATATCAACTCTTTCTTGCTATACTAAATTGGGTAATTATTGAATAAAGTACATAGGGTAAATAAATAAAAACACTATAAAATGAACCAGAAAGCACCATGACAAAAGAAATAAAAACATCATTTTTGAACTTGTGGCCATTCATTTATACAACCAATCTTACAAGTTGGTATCAATATTTTAAAAAAGTTCGAGATTTTTCTGAATTTTTTTTTGACAAATTTTGTAATTTCATTTTTTTTACTTTATGTATTTTTTAAATATAAAATTATATATTTTTTTTAAATCTTTACAAATTTTATATAACTTTCCAAATAAATTTTCTTGTTAATTTTTTTTTGAGATTTTTCTGAATATATTTGACATTTTTTTTGTATTTTCTCTCTTCTTTGTGTTTTATGTATTTTTAAAATACAAAAATAAATATTTTTTAAATTCTAGCATTTTTATATAGATCTATATATTTTCTTATTATAAAAAATTGAGAATTTTTCTGATATTTTTGCTATTTTTTCTGATTTTTACTGTTTCCTTTTTAAATTCAATTTTGAAAAATAAAGTTTGGGTGTGTGTCACATCACTCTTTTTGTAACAGCAACAGCAATTGAGGTAACAAGCCTGACATTTGGAAACTTTGGGTACTAAATTAATAAAAAATTTATTTAAATACCAAAGTGATAATTGGGTGTAAATATAAAGGCAAACAATATATTAACCCTAAATACAATTCTTTAAATGGTCTTAGTCCTTATGTACATGCCATAACCAATAAACTCTAGTACAGTACCATAGGCTAAATTCTCTTCAATCTTCGAGTAGTGATGTGATACCTCCAAGTCACAATCTCAATCTTCTTAAAAAAAATTTCACCTACGTGATTAAATTGCCAATACGATAAGCTCGAGAGCTTAGTAAGCACCCATGAAATATTCTAATTTGTCTTAACTATTAGTAGTTGGAGTCTTTTAGAAATTTTATTCAATAGTTCACTTAAGTCATATATTGAGGAAACTTTATTCCTAATTTTTTTAGTACATCATTTGTACTCAACCACTTAAGGAGATTAGTTCATATAATTTATTTCTAATACATAATTAGGGTGGTTCCAATCGTGATTTTCTTGCTAATAAAATGAGCTTTAACTTATAGTTCTATATTTACCCTATTTTTTTTAAATCATTCATAATTTTTCATAATTTGGCCTCTTAGTTCCAGTGGTTTTCTAATTTCAATTTTTGCGTGAGTTAACAATTGTTATGTAACATCTTACACCCAACTCGGACAATGAATCCGAATGCAGGACGTCACATTCATTGTTGGAGCAACTCAAACAAACAAACATTCAAGTAGCGAAATCCATTATAAATAAATAAGTAAATGTAAATGCATGTAAACATGATCAATGGAGCCCACGTACGAAAGTTCGAGTGCCAAAGCTACTAAAAAAATAGGGCTAGGTTGCGAATCTTGAGGTAAAAAGTCATTTTGTGCTGTAGTGTCTTAAGGCAGTGAAGCCATGTTTCGAGACATTCTTCCTTTGATTTACTATTTCAATTTTGGAGTTTGGTGTCTCAAGACAAATGTCACCATGTCTCGAGACAATGATCCCTATCTCTCAAGACAATGCCACTTGTCTCGAGACCCTGGACCTATTTTCACTTAATTTTGCTTCGATGTTTCATGTCTCAAGACAAAGTCACCATATCTCGAGACTAGGCACTCAATGTCTCGAGACAAACATGATACGTCTCGAGACTTTTACCCAAACATGCACAAAAATGTTCTTGATGTCTCATGACATCACGAGACATGTTCTTGATGTCTCGAGATAATAGAATAGAGGTGCAAAAATTAGCATACCAAAATGCACCAAAAGACTTCCTCTATGCAACATGCAACCAAACCTCCTCGCACATTTTAGCATAGTATATACCAGTCACAACATGAAATCACCATGCATAAAAAGTAATTCGTCCAAATTATCATAGTGTCAAGTAAATATCCATTAGTAACCATGCATGCTACATTAAAATTTATGAATCAAAATTTACCCAAAAGTAACCAAATGACCAATTAGGTAATAAAGCAATACCAAAATACAAAACCATTCAAAAACCTCAAAGCTTCAAATACTAGATATATAAAGCATCCTAAACACCTAGGTCCATAGCGTTTATTATGCAAAACTTAAAAAGAATCATTATTGAAACAAGACAAGGCTGAGATTTGAGACTCCTAGATGCAGCGGACACTCTCAAATCAACTTCCAAAGAAACTTTTAGCCTACACATGGTAACAAACAAAACCGTACATTGAGTAATGAAACTCAATGGTGTTAACATATCTCTAGATGTACCTGTACTTCTCCCTCAATTTGCCCATTACAGTGTTTTGGTGATTTTGAGCCCTTCAAGGCTTGTATATGATCTCGGACACCATTGAACTCCTACAGTAACCGAGACTTGTATGGATGCATCTCCCCTTAGAAGCACTTGTGTATCTCTAGATGTACTTATAATTTTCCCTTAGTTTGCCCATTACACTGTTTTGGTGATTTTAAGTCCTCTAAGGCTCGCATATGGTCTTAGATGCCTCCGAACTCTTACAAATCAATTCTAATTAGATTTATCATGATTTTAAGGTTATACAATTGAATTTATCTATTTTTTATGATTTTATAAAAATTATTTAAAGTTTAATTTCTTAAATAACATGAGAATTTTTGTCACAAAAGTATTTCGGTAGCACCTCCCATTCAAATTATATGTCAAGACGGGTGATGGGTGTTACATATAAAATTTTGTGATTTTAATTAATTTATAATAGTTTTTATAAATTTTAATTTTTTTTTATAATTTTAATGTTTTTTTAAATTTATTTTTATAATTCTAAAATGTATCTAGACAAATTGATGTCTAGATTCAAGTAAACCTCGACAATTATTTGTCTAGATTCATTGTGTACTTATTTTAAACTTCTTTTTTATTTTTTGAAATTTTTATTTTTGCTAACATGGCGTCTGTTAACGACCACGTCAGTGTTGCCGTTAAATACTAATGGTTGACATCAATCAAAGGGCTTATTTGGCTAGTCTTGTTAGTTCACGGGCTCAAATGGATGCGAAAAGTTAGAATGGACTTAATTGATTTTTTTAAAAAAAGTTCAAGAGCTTGTAATAAAGTTAAAGGCATAAATAAATCTACGGGGATATTATACTTTTTTCAAACTGGAATAGTGAACTAGTCATATCATCAATTTTTGTTTCAATCGGTTTAACTAGCTATTGCAATTTTAATTAAATAAATCATTAAAAATTCATAAAAAGAAAAAAAATTCAATCAATTTTTTAATCCAATTTAAGCAATTCACTCAAAAATCAATTTGATATAACAATCAATTCCCAACCCGATTCTAATCATATTTAAGTATTTCACTCAAAAATTAATTTAAAATTGATTTAACTTTTTATTCAAATTGATATATCAATTAGTTCTCGGCCCGATTCTAACCATATGCATTTTATGGTTAAGTGAATATATATATATATATATATATTTTGAAGGTAGTGAATATATTGCAAACTATAGGATAAATAGATTTTTATATCAAATTTCAAACAATTCTTTTTAAAATTGGATTTTAACGACCCTAGTATGCGTGAATCATCTATTAAAGGACTAGATCAAGAAAATGAACGGCCGAGATCACACCTTACCGTCCGCTGGATCCCACATTCACCAGAATTTGTTTTGGTTTTTTTGTTTGTTTTTATTAATTTGTGTTGCTCCCATCTCTAGCAGTACCCAACTTCTGTTCTTTTTCTTCCAGACATTTAAGAATAACTAGAAAAGTAGGAGGTTTTTTTTCCCCTTAATTTTCTAGGGAAACAAACAAAACCATGGATGATTACACGAGAGAGATGATGGATTTGAAAACCCTGGTTACTCGAACCCTAGAGAAGAAAGGGGTTCTAGCTAAGATCCGGGTAAGAAATAATTTTTTCTATTTTAGCGCTTTTTTTCTCGGAATTTCATGTTTGGTTCTCGAGAATGGATGATGAAAAAAAGAAACTGCTGATGACGTGGGCTTTGTTAAGTTAAAATTGAGTAAAAAGATACTCTTTTGGCGTTGGATCTCGTATTAGCGGTAGAAACCTAGGATTTGTTTTTGAATATTTTGTTTCAAATTTGTTACTTTTACAATAATTGAATGGGCTAAAATTGTGTTTGTAGATCTTTTGGTGTAAATTTGGTACCCAAAGGTTAAAATTTCATGTTCTGAAAACATTTAGGTGTGAATTTTTTGGGGTGAAATTAGATAATTGGAAATGTTGAAGAAAGTATTTAGGTGGCATTTTGGTATACTGGAAAATTTGAATATTTCTCACTGGTCTTGTTTGAGAAACTGGTTTGCTGTTAATTTTATTGAATTGTAAGCTGGAAAGTTTTAATTTTCAGTGGCTTTTTTCAAGGGATTTAGTTAAGTTTCATTAGTATGCCCTTTAATTTCAGGAAAGTTATGGATAATTTCTTTGCATTAGAAGCTAGAGAAAGAACTTCTTAATTTGCGACCAGCATTTTGGCTGGGGATTTGTTGGATCCTAGAAAAGTAGTGGAGTTTTTGGAGGGGAAGCTAAATTTGGGATTTGTGCACCATTTACTTGCCAAGGAAAAGGGTATGGTTCATTTTGAGTGATTGAATAGGGGCAGAATGCTAGATTAGTATCTACTACCAATTATACACATTTGTTTCAGAACTTAGAAGTTTGTAAGTGAGCTGTTTCCATACCCTGATTTTGCAAAATTGTTGAGCCTAGTTAATAATGCGTGTTGAATTCACTCTCAGATTTGAACAGGAGTGCCTGAAAATAATTTTCCTTGTCTGCCTCTGTTTAGGTCTTCTAGACATGGGGGAAAATATGTTTGGAGACTGGGGATATTTTTTTTAATTTGGTCCTGGGGGAAGGGGTGTTTTGGATGGGAGGCCAGGGGCATAAGAAGTGCAAATCTAACGAAGGCATTAACGTGTCCTGTATGTGATAGTGGTAAGACCTATATGAGCTGAAGTATATTGATGGTGTTATTATCTTGAATGATTGTTGCTTGTGAAGTGTGCAGATTAATAAAGCTGTTTTTCCTTATGGTTTTCTGTTTCTTCTTTTCTTTTCTCTGTCTTTTAATGTTAATGTACTTGGTATTTCCGTTTCCAATGATCAGGCACTCGAATAACTTTTTCTTTTCCAATTTATGTCACTCCTAGGCTGAACTAAGGGCAAGTGTCTTTGAGGCAATAGAAGAGGAAGATCGAGTAATTGAAAAAGCGGAGAGTTTACCTCCTGCATTATTGGGAAGTTGCAATGATCGTGCTAAACGACTTCATGCTTCTCCTTCTGGTCAGTATATTAATTTTAGCCTCGCTATATATCATTACATGAAGTTATTGAACAACATGCTTTTTCTGCTGGCCCTCTTTTATTTAAAAAAAAAAAAAAAAAAGATTAAGCTAGCATCTATTATTTGTTCTTTTTTTCTTCCTTACTACATGACTAGGAGTCCACCCTTCCCTTTATTTGGTTGTTAACTTTTTTGGTTGCATCAGTAACTTTAAAGTCTATATCCAATTTGATATGTCATCGGTGTACCTCGAGTATAGTCTTTAACCATTCCATTTGTACATTGTGAACTCATGCTCATGTTGTTTTGTCATGTCTCCAAAATCTTCTTAAATCTGCATTTTGTGATCTCCTTAATAATGTGTACCTTGAATTTCCAAATGCAGGAAGATTGTTAACTGCACTAGTGTGTGAGTACTTAGACTGGGCGCAACTAAACCACACTCTAAAAGTTTACCAGCCAGAATGCAATTTGGTAATCAAGTAATTTTCAATATATCATGGTCCTCATCATTGCTTTATAGTTGATCATTTTATTGGTTTTATTTCTTTGAAGCTTACATGCTAATCATACGGATATTTGTTCTTCTTTTAAATGTAGCAAAAAGACTCCTGGAAAGCTGAGTTGAAAGACTTTAGCATCAAAAATGGTTATGACCTTAACAGAAATGGAGATAATCCTGTCCTTATGGATGTTCTTGATTGCTTCTTGAAGTTTGAGGTTAGTTTATCGCTGATGTATATATTTCATACTACTGGAGGTCTTTTGACTTGTGAAGTTTGAGTCATTTTAGTCTTTCTGTCTGAAGTTCGTATGCTCTTTTTGTGTGCTTTTTAGCTGTGATAAGTGTTATTTGGAATCTTATTTAATGCATTGGGAATGATGATAATTCTTTTAGGATAAGCTTTAGCTTGCCGTTGTTTGATTCTTGTCATATCACCTTGCTTCTTCTCTGGTTTGACATAGTTTTAAGATACCCGATGTGATGAGATGAGTCTTTGTCTGAATATCCTGGAATGAGCTAAAGGGATGGGTGTCAAATACCGTGTGGAGAAGGATGTGGGTTTTACTGTAAATTGGGTGCAGAAACAGATTTTGGGTGTTTTTTCTGTAATGGTTCTCAAGTAAAAGGAAAAAGAAATAAGCAAATCTGTCTTTTGTTTGGAATGGGGCAAGATGAAAAATTCATTGTAAATCAAGTTTGCGGAATGCATCGATGTTAAAGGAAAATAGTGAAACCTATGGTTCTGTGTTGCTATATATCTTTGGCATAGAACATGATGTTGACAGTAGTTTGAGTGTGATGAGTACAGTAAGGGTCTTTATACCCTTTAACAAGAGGAGGACTTGGATGTGTGAAGCCAAGATCAATATCAATCAGGATTATCCTAGCACTTGGGGTTCGAGGGTTTCTTTTCAAGGTTGTGAATACGAGGCTTTGTTAAGAACTATTCATTTTCTTGTAATGTAAGCATTTAGTTTCTGCTTTACCAGGATGTTTGACATGTTCAGAAGTTGAGTTTCGACTCTTACCATCAAATTTTTTGGTTTGTGTTTGTTAAGTTAGATATCTCCAATGTTATTCCACATCATGATGACATCTTTTCTTTTTTAAATGTTTATAATAATTTGTACGCGTGGAAAATATGCTCATGGCTACCAATCACATTTTGTCAGAACTTAACCCAAGCAAGAGGAAGTGGAAGGAGATCACAAGAAATTGAGTCCTCGTCTAGTTCAGAGTCTCGTAACACAAGAAGACCCTCATCATCTACTGTTGTTGGGGGCTTGCCTCCATTGGGAAGGTGCTGGACTAATGCCTTATCCCCTGCTTCTTCATCTTTATTGTTTCCCATTTTGCTTTGCAATACTCCTAAAAGCTGACTAGTTTTAGCATATTTTTATGACAGAGCTGTCCCTGCCTCGCAGTCATCTGGTAAGTGATTATCTTATATATTATTTTAGCAATCGCATATCTTCTTGATTGTTGTTTCCATCATCTGATAACTTCTGCAAATAGATAGGAGAGCAAGCTCCTCCATGTCTGGTTACAGGAAAGAAGAGTATAGTTGGAGATATGATGATGACCTCCCAGAAGACGTGATTCGAGCTTCAGCTGCCCTCGAAAATCTTCAGTTGGACAGAAAGGCCAGGAATGTAACTTCTTCTTGGCGGTCTGTTTCCCAACCCTGCTTAAAATGAAACTTTGCATACTTATTCAATGTTCACTAGGAATTAATTTGGATTTTATGGAATTTTATATATCTCCGTGACACCTTTTAGATGAAACTTCCATTAGTCGATATTGTTCTGATATTTGGCATGAAGGCAAATGCTTCACCTTTCATTTGCTAGTAAGAAGCATGCATCTCACAGTGTTACTGAGTATTGGATAAATTTCAAATTAGGTTGTCGTAGCGAATAAGGTTATTTTAAATTGTATAAAACAAGTTACCTTAGTCATGTAACCATAGAAATATACGATTGTATACATGAAATATCTAAAGTCGTATCTACTTAATCAATTTGGTTACAGGCATGCTGGGGATTCAGTCAGCGGGGATGACGACAAAGTTGATCATATGTAGCTGAATGACATCTATCGCAATCCGGCAAGCCTAGTTTAGTGTGTATTTTCAAGGTCTCACCGATCCAAGTTTTTCTTAACCACAAAAAAGGGGCAGAGTGAAGTTATCATGTAAGTTTTAATCTATATATAATTGTGATGTGATTTAGGTCCTCACTTTTAAGCTTTCTTTCCTCTCTTTTCACTTATTTGTTTTTGGTAGACCTTTCATTGTATCTGAGGTTTTGTATGGGGATTTAGATCAAACTATGTTTTGCAAGCAAGCTGAAAAGTCTTATGATTGTTGATGTTTAGTTTTTCCTAAAAACAAGCAGTTATTGTTGTAACTTGCAAGTTACCAAAACTGAAAAGTCTTACTCGAAGAACGAACGATGGATACAGGCATACCTGTTCATGGGCCGGGTTATCTGCCCGGGCCCGAAGGTTCACCCAAAACTTGGGACGGTTTGGACAAAAATATTAAACCCGAAAAATAGGCTTGGTAAAAAATTAGGTTCATTTAAAATATAGGTCCGGGTTTGGACTTGAACATTCAAGGTTGGAGCTCGGCCCGACCTGTTTTTAAATTTTTAATACTTTATATTATGTTATTTTTATATATTATGTAATTTAGAACAACTAAAGAAAATAAATTTATGTTAAATATATAATACTATTCTAATATAAACATTAAAATGACTATAAAAAAATTCAATAAATAAAAAATATATAAAATTATTAAATATTAATATAAAATAGTATAAATAATTTTTAAAAAATAATATGGGTGGACTTAAAATGGGTTTAGGTTAGTCTTTTGTAAATATGGGTAGGTTTGGGTAAAATTGTAGGTTCAATATTTTGAGTCGGGTCGAGTTTGGGCAAGTATAAAGTATGTTAATATTATGTTTAGGCTCGACTCAACTTGGCCTATGACCACCTCTAAATATGGGTATGTGGCCGACATTTTATTTTTAATTTTGAAAAAAAGAAATTTCAACGTGCCCATAGGATCATAATCCTAAATGAGACACTCTTGTCTAATATACATATGAGTGCTGGATAAGAGTACTTCAAGGTTTAGAGTAACCTTGATTAAACCCATTCAAAAATTGAACCCGGGCATACGTTAAAATCATTTTGAAAAATGAACTTGGGTTTAACCAAGTTGGTGGCAAATGAAGTTTAGTTTGTTTTAGATGGGTGTTTACTTTTTAGTGTGGTACGGTTTTTTTATTTTAAGCTATAATATCTAATTTCAACGCCGTTATTTTTATACTATCTCGTAAGTAAACGCACCGCCAATTCAAAGGGCCCTTGAATCATTTGAAATATGTATTTTGAATTTTAACATTTGTAATTATTTTTAAGTGAATTATGTTATAATTCTTTGTACTTTTCATAAATTTAGAATTTAATTTTTGTACTTTTATTTTTAGGAATTTAGTCTCTTTACATTTCAAAATTTAAGTTCAATTGTCAACAATGTTCAATTTTTTTAAAATAAAAATAAGTATTCACTTAATAGTTATGTAACTAAAAAATTATTATAATGGATTTGAATTTAACATAATAATTTTAACAAGGTTAGTAGTTGAACTTAAAATTTAAAAAGTAAAGGGACTAAATTTTTAAAAATAAAAGTATAGAGATTTAATTTTAAATTTATGAAGAGTATAAAGACTCGTGGTAATTAGGTTAAAATATTTTATTTATCTTTGTACTTTAAAAATTAAAAATTCAAACCTTTTTACTTTTTTAATTAAAATATCTGCTTAAATCGGGTTGTTGATAATTTATTTTAAAATTTTGTTTATTTATTTATTATCAATTATGTCATGTAATATGAATAATAGTTTAATTAACATGTTAAATTAATAAATTTTAATAGGAAATATAAAAAAAATTAATAATTTGATTGAGATTTTTAAATAAAAAAATAAAATACTTTAATTTTAAACTTAGAAATTAAATTTCAAAATTTATATTTTGAATAATCTCATTATAAGTTCTGATCATATCTATTCAGAATTATAGTCTCTCTCTAGATTCTGATCATATCTACTCTTTTTAAGACAATACTCAGAATTATAGCCTCTTTCGAACCCATAAATAAGAAAATAATGTACTTCAACGCACTCAAATTCACATTCTCTTGCATTGACGATAATACCCATACCAATTGAGTTAGGAAATTAATTTTTTTTTATAATGTTTTTGTACTGAGATAAAAGGAATCATTTGAAAATAGATCATTTCTCTTGGGAAGAGGATCTTAGTCAGCATATTCTTTTGTTTTTACTTGGAAAAGAAAGGGCAATAAGCTAACCTATAAAGGCATGTGGTGTTCAATGATCACACGACTAAATATACAGTCCAATCGGATTCAACCTTTAAAAAAAGGTTAAACTTTAAGTATTATATGTATATATATGATTGTTGTAATAATATAAAATTTTAGTATATATTTTATTTGAAAATATATATTTTATATATATTGTATTAATAATTTATGAAAATTAAATTAAATTAAAATTTCAGATATAAAATTATACATGTTTAATTTCAATAATTTAACCTCCAAAATTAGACTGCAATTTTTGTTTGGGTCTTTGGCTTGAGAACCAAATTTGTCAAGAAAGAATATTAAGACAAAAATAGTCAAAATGCTAAGAAGTTAGGCAACTATTACATCAAACACTCCATCTCAATATATTAAATTTTTACTATTTCTCTGATATTTTTTATTTAATTATAATTTTAAAAATTTATATTTTATTTTAAATAATTTCTAACATAACTTTCAACTGTTGACACGAACTTAAGAATTTAAGATTAATGTAAAAATATCATTACATTTTTATAAAAAAAACAACAAAAAAAAAAGAAGAAGATATATAACAACCTCCTAAATTCATTTGTGAATTTTATTATTATTATTTCAATGATAAGTATAATATCTATATTGTATGTAAAGCTTTTGATTGAGTTAGCGTCGTAAGTCAACAGAAGAAAAAAATATAAAATACCATTATTTTTAAACAAACAACAAATATTATTACGGTGTAAGGGTGATTTTGAGGAGGTGGTTTGGGCGTTGAGTGTAGCATCTGAGTGAAGGTACTACATGTAGTTTGTGTAATATGAGTAACAGTGATGGTTGGCTATTGCTATAGTTCAGGAAATGATTGTCGCATATCGGTTTGTAATTGGTCTTGAATTGTGTGAGACTACGTTTGTGCTTATGGATCTTATGCTTGTTTATCTCTATTTGTCGAATATGTTTGAGCTGGAGTGACACATGTTTATTTATACTTACCGTACCAATTATTGAGGACTAAATATGGAGGAAAGGAGATAGAAATTCACCCTTAGTATAAAAAACCGCGAAGAAAGGAGATAATCGCTAAGAAAGTTTGAGATAAAGTTGTTGGAGAGGGGAAATGAAGCCGGAAAAAATTGTCCTTGCTCTAGAGACATGAGTAGTTCTTCTGTTAGATCGATAATATGATTTGACGTGACTGAACTACAGGGCATGTGAATAACAACTGATAGTAATCTTATTAATATGTTTGAATTGTTTTCATAAACGACGTACTCTTAATTTAGATAAAATATAAGTAAAACGAAATGACTTCCCTAATGGAATAAATAATTGGTAAGATATTTTGTAGCTTAACAAATTTCAATAATTGTACAATCACATACACACAATCTTTCTTTTAAAATAGATTAGAGACAAAAAGGACTAAATTACCATTTTTCAAAATCTTTACTTTTTTCAAGAGAAACCCTCATACCCAACTTTTGTTTCTTTCTTTGGATTAAAAGCCAAATTGTCAAGAAAGTATATTAAACAAATAGCCAAAACAAAACCCCATATTTTGTTGGTAATTGCTAAGAAATTAGGCAATTATTATCAAACACTCAATCTCAATATAAACCAATCAATAAATTTGGATTTGCATTTTTCTTATTAAAGCTAATTGTGAAGAAGACTTTATTTATTTTACTATTTACTCGATCAACAAAATCAAAATTCTTTTGAATTGTTGGCAGGTGAAGTCAGAACATTTTTTTTAGGGAGAGCCGAAATTAAATTGTATATTTTTACGATAATAAAAATACAATTTCATTATTTCGTTATCTATATCTTTATAATTTTAAAGGATTAAATCAAATTTTTATCATTTTTAGGGGGCAAAGTACAATTTTACATTTACTAATTTAAATTTTTACAAATTTTAAAGGGGCAGGGCCGGGACAGATTGAATTTTGGTTAGAAGTTTACTAACTAATAAAAATATATTAATTTAATTATATTTAAAAAACATATATATATTAATATAAACAAATTTTATTATTTATTTAATGTTTAATATAATTTGCCCAAATTTAAAATTAGATATAAAAAGCTGATTGAGTTTAGTTTGATTGACATAAGCATTGTTGCTAATGCAGAAGGATGTGGGTTTGAGTGCGCTGAAGCATATTATTCTCCTATTTATGAGTTGGGAAGAGACTATGGGTAGTTCTAGCCATTGTATTAAAAAGAGCAAATATGGTTACAACCTATAATGAGATTGTTATACATTTGACTAGTCTAATAATAAAATTCCACAAGTGGGCAAGGCGAAACCAGAAATTTTTTAGGAGGGCAAAATTAAATTATAAATTTTGAGAAGTCAAAATATAATTTTACCATGTATTTATTTATTATTTCATTATTTTATGAAGAGACTTAATAGAACTTTTTCATTTTTAGAGACCAAAGTGTAATTTAACCATATATTAAATTATAATTTAAATATTTTTTAAGAGCATGTATAGCAAATTTTTCATTTTGGCCATTGTCTGCCCCCTTTAAATCCGCCCCTACAAGTGGATTTAAGATGCTACTATACATTATTATATGCAGAAAAAGACACATAGACTTCTAAATCCGCTTGTAAAGTTTTTTTCATTGATAAATAATAATATTTATACTATAGGGTAAACTACATAGATAGTCACCTAACTATAAAAAATTGCAATTAAGCACCCAAGTTACATAGTTCGGTCATTTTGGCCACTCTCGTTAAAATCACAAATTGCAAGTTGACGTGATAGTTAAAAAATTGGTATAATTACAAATTTAGTCCTCAATTTTTGTTTACTATATCGATTTAGTCATGATTTTAAAAAAATTAACACTGAAAATTTACAAATATTCTCAATTTGATCCTAATTCTAAAAAGTTCAAAGAAATATATAAAAATACATAAATATTTTTTTTAAAAAGAATTGTTGAAAATTTAAATTTATATATATTTTAAATTTTATAAATTATTAAATCAATATAAAAGTTGAGGGATAAATTTGCACTTATATCAATTTTTTAATTGCCACATCATCTTGTCGTATGTGATTTTAACAGGAGTGGCTAAAATGACCGAACTATGTAACGTGGGTGTTTAAATTACAAACTTTTTATTTTAAGTGCTTAAAATGAAAATTTTTAATAATTAGATAACTATTTGTGTAGTTTACACTATACTATATATAAAGCTTTTGACTTAATTAACGTCTAGTGTTACATTTCAACCAAACATATATTCACTTGAAAAATTATAAAGAATTTTTTTTACAACAAATATTATTAAAATGTTATTTATATCTTTTATTGAATTATACAAAATATTTAAAATAATCAATTTTAAAATATATTTACGAGAATAATAAAATCTTAACAACAATGTGATTAGCGTGACTCGAACTCAGATCGATGAATATGTGCTTCATTTTTATTCATTTATCACACATTGTATTATGTAAAATTTTCTTTACGTGTAAGACACAAATTTAAATACGAAATTAATATATATTTATTTTAAATTAATTAAAACAGAAAAATATAAATAAATAAATAAATAACCCTCGTGGCAAATTATAAAACGTCAAACTCTTTCACATTCTCCACGTTTCCTCAGTTGAAGGAAACACAACCAAAAAAGCTTTTCTTTTTCTTCTTTGTTTCCAGTGTTTTTATTTTCAATTTTTTTCCCCACAGCCAAACACTCTCCCTTCTCCTTTTCTCCCATGGCGGTTGTTAGCCGTTGGTCCAGAGCTGCTACGGCTGCGACAACAGCGAACGCCACCACCGCCACAACATTCGCTTACTTAATTCGATCTCTCTCTCCTTTTTCTTCTTCTTCTTCGACTTTCGATCCCCAAAATGACCTCAACAACCGTAATAAACCAGCCGTTTTAGGGACTTTGAAGAGAGAATCGAAGGGTAGAAATGTCCAGTGGGTATTTTTAGGTTGTCCTGGTGTTGGCAAAGGGACCTACGCTTCACGGTTGTCAAATCTTCTCGGTGTTCCTCACATCGCCACCGGTGATCTTGTCCGAGATGAGCTCGCTTCCTCTGGTCCCCTTTCTTCTCAGGTCTAATCTATTCTGTTAGGTTTTCGTCATTCGATTTCCTTTTTACAAAAAGTTGAAATTTAATGAATGCATGTTGAAAAGAGAATTTATTTTACCGATGAGTTTAAATAGTTTGATCCACTGCTGTTTTAGAGAATTGAAGGTTCAGTTTTCTCGTAATTCTTTTATTATGTTAAGTGGGATAATGTTTTTTGAAGGATCGAAGCTAAAAGTTTCGATTTGTAAATAAGTGAATGCATAAATTTCTTATTTGGATCATTATATTCGAGTATATGTTACATTTTAACTTAATCAGGTCCGTTTGATGAACAATTTTGTATTTTTTTTAATGCATATTAATTTTTATTTTTATGTTTAAGTATATAGGTAGTACCTTTAGAATTAAGTAATCTAGTCCATGGAGTTTGATGGCTGCAAACAAAAAAACAAGTACAATTGTAGCAATCTAGATGCTGATGTGGACTTTGGGAAAATCTAACAATACAATAGAACTATTAAGAACATATCTTCTGTCGGATTCCTGAAGTTCAAATCAGCATTTTAGACTGTTCCTCATTACCATTGTTACCAATTTTGTAGTACTTTTAGAATCAAGTAATTTACTCCATAGAGTTTGACAGCTGCAAAAAGAAAACAAGTAAATTTAATATCATTATTAATGGAAACCCATTTAAATGCTGATGTGGACTCGTGAAACCTGACAATTCAAACCTTCAAAATTGAACTAACTATTAAGAACATGAGTTTTGTCAGCATTTTAGATGGTTTTTCACAGATATTGTTATCAATTTTGCTTGTTTGCACCAATATCAGATGCAGAAGAAGTAAATTACTCAGTTCTATATCAAGACCAAAAGCAATTAGTAAAATTAATAAGCAAATGGATCCATGATAAATTCATAAAGGAAATGCTTTAGAATGTTTTTAGGACCTCTAATTTTTTTGTTTGATTTTAGCTTTAATTGGTTTGTGTTTTTATTGGAATTTGAAAGTCATGATATTTTTGTGGTTTGAGGAAAGAAATTGGAGTTGAAACATCATTGTTGTTTCCTTTTTATTTTTTACTTTTTTATTACTCAAATTTACTTTTTTTTATACTATTACACTTGGCAGCTAAAGGAGATTGTTACCCAGGGAAAATTAGTTTCAGATGAAATTATAATAGATTTACTTTCCAAACGTCTTGAAGCAGGAGAAGCTAAGGGTGAATCAGGGTTCATTCTTGATGGTTTTCCTCGGACAGTAAGACAGGCAGTAAGTGCTTCATTTGATAATGTTCTGTAATATTTTGCTTTCAGCTAAAGGTTAATTTGACTTCACTTACAGGGAAATACTAATGTTAGTAAAGGCAGTGGTAAAAGAACTGGTAGGAAAATATACCCGTTGGGTACTAAATTGATCCCTTTGCATATCTATTACTGAATCTTTTGCTAGAAGCATGTATAAATTCCAGTCATTGTTTTTGGTTCTAAAAGCTTTTGTTAGCTTCTTAATAATTTACTCACATGAGGCCTGGCAATTCGTGTATGTTCTTGTTTAAGGTATTTTTCTTATTAGTTTTTGACAGGCTAATAATTCTTGTTATATGGATTGGCATTTTTGTGTTTTCGTGTTTCTTTGTGTTTCTTTTCCATGCCATGTTCCGTACCGTGTTTTTGTTGACTTTTTCGTGTTATGGAATCTATCATGTCCAGAATTGCCAGGTTACACCTATGCAACTTCTACCTATGTTCTCAATGATTAATAGATTTGCCCCTGATGACTGTAAGTTGGATGGTCAAGCATTTTATTCTTTTTTTTTTTTTGTGTGTGTGTGTGTATACACTCTGAAAATAGCATTTTATCAGAATACAACTTAAGAAAAATATGCTGATTTCATATGGTCTAAGTTGCTACCTTGTTAAGAAATTTTATTGGTTAAAATATGTTTTTAGTCTCTGTACTTGTATATAATTTGAGATTTCGTCCCTTTACTTTAAAAGTTCAAAAACTCAATCTTTTTACATTTTCTATTTAAAAATCTTAGTCCGATCATCATTGTTGTTGGTAGTTTTTGTTAAAATTTGTGAACTTATTATGTTTATTTTCTGTCAATCATATGATGACAGCCTAATCAAAATTCAAAGTTGACAATTTTGACAGAAAATACTTACGATTTTAATTATTGGACTGAGATTTTTAGTAAAAGAGTAGGATTTAATTTTTAACATTTTAAGTATAGGGACTAAATCTCAAATTTTTTTCAAAGTACAGGAACTAAGAACATATTTTAACTACTTTTTTTCATCAAATTGAAAGCTTTTTTTTTTTTTTTTTAAATATGAAATTGCATCAGAGTTGTTTTCAGTTTCACAGCAGGCAATTCACTTATAATATGAAGGATTTTTCAACTACCTTTTATAAATAAAAACAAAAGAGAACGGTAGTGGCAGTTGCCACTGAATCCGTGCCAGCTGCATGGCAGATACATTTTACTTTTCAATGAAAAGATGCTCATTTTGTACTTTCATGCTGTTTTGGTGTTCTAGCCCCCCCCCCCCCCCCCCTTTTGGTATATTGTCAGGAAGCATAATGTTTGCACTATCTGTTTATCATGTAAAATAGCTCCTTGCCATTTTGACCAATTACTAATAAATCCCTAATCCTTCTGTCTACTATTTTATCATGTTTATTTCCTAGGAAATATTAGAAGGGGTGACAGACATTGACTTAGTGATTAACCTGAAGCTTCGAGAAGAAGCATTGCTTGCAAAATGTCTTGGAAGAAGGATTTGCAGTGAGTGTGGAGGAAACTATAATGTGGCTTGTATCAATATCAAGGCAGAGAACGGGAGGCCTGGAATGTACATGGCTCCACTTCCTCCCCCTCCTCAATGTGCATCTAAGCTTATTACACGACCAGATGATACTGAAGAAGTTGTTAAGCAACGGCTCCGTATATACCAGGCAATGGTAATTCCCATTCCTGTATTTTTTTAAATTGCATTCCTAAAATTTAGTTGTCTATCAACAGGATTACAAATTTTATTTTCATACAGACTCGACCTGTAGAGGATTTCTACCGCAGTCGTGGGAAGTTGTTAGAATTTGATCTTCCGGGAGGAATCCCAGAATCATGGCCAAAGCTGCTCTGTGCTTTGAATCTTGAAGATCGCGAGGACAAACAGTCCGCAGCTGCATAATGTCTTGCATCGTTGTATCATCTGAAGTAATTGCAGGTAAATTCGGTCATTCTTTGCATGCACAACACGAGCATGCATATTTATTTCATAACAGAACCCGAAAAGAAGAGAGACATTGCATATGCAAATAAAGCTAGACATGTCTAAAGCCCTAAACTACAAAACGAGGTAGTTTTGTACTTGTATTGCAGAGAATATGTAAATTAGGTAAGTTATTGTTTGGGAGATGCGGGGGCATTGTGTTCTTTAAGCTAACTATAATGGTTTGCTTTGAAACAAGTATATGTATATCTGCTTAATGCCAGTGCCATTGTCATTTTGCTGTATATTTGTGGTATGTCGAGCGTATAAAAGGGGATTTTATCATTGTGGGTTGAATTATAAAACTATGACTTGATAAGCTGTGGTTTGAATACACACACACATATATATATATATTTGCGTGAGCATGTTGCTAATGTGTGCGTGTATATAGAGTGTTATTCAGCTGCAATGGAGGTCCATGAACAGGCTTTTAGGATGCTAATATACACTTAAAAGTTGCTTGATCAATGAAGTAATTTTCTACTATTTTTAAAGAAGATGGAAGTAAGGGTCTTCTGTAGAACAATGGCTGTAAGAGTCCAGAGCTACTCGGTGTCAGCTTTATTACTTGAATTTGGGGACGTACTGGACTGGCTAATTAAATTAGGAACCGGTGTTTTGACTAGTTCGATCGGTGGCATAAAACCAAATATAAATTAAATCGGAAAAAAAATCAGTTAGAACTAAAACTGTCAGTCATAGGTGTAGAAATGACAGAATTTCATTCCCAAGTGATTCGCGTATATAGCCATGTGTTTTTTCATTGCTTTGAAGAATCATACTTGGGGTCCTGTGGGACACTGATATTTGAAGCAACATGGAGTTGCTTTTCACTGCTTTCTTAGAGTTGATTCGGATTTTCCAAGCTTAGTTGAGATTCTATGTCAGCTTAATAGGAAAAAAAAAATAGTTGAAAAATTGAAAATTAAAATTAATATGGAATTTTTTTGATAAAGACCCAATTTTACGTTTTCTGAAAAAATATAATTTCATATGTAATTTTTGTTTTTTTGAGAAATAATGATTGTTGTAAAAGACAAAAAGTGTAGTTTTTTCTAATGATGAAACGTTAATGTTAATAGTATTTGATAGTTTAATTTTCAAACAGATGGGTAGTTTAATTAAGAATATTAATGGTTCTTGAATAAAAAATTTAGATGGTATAATAATTTTTATATTTATTTTTTAATAATTTTTTTAATTGAGTTGGTCTGACTTAATTTTGTACCATAAAATAAAGTTGTTGTTTGATAAATTGAAAGGTTAAGTATTTAAAAAATAAATACTAAATTTAAGGTATAAAACATGTTTGGTAAATTATTTGAAATTAAATAAAATGTATAATTAGATTGTTTGATAAATGATAATATAATCTTAAATTAAGTAAAAAAAAAAAAGAGTTTATTTTTTATTAATTGATAAGTAGGTCCCTATCTACTTATCATTTTCTACACTTTTTTTTTTTTAAATTTCAAAAATTTTGTCAAGTAATTTTTATTGTGGGTTATCAGATATGTTTAAAAAATTAAATTGCTAAAAATATTAATTTTTAGTTGATTGAATTTTTTCAATACTTTATCAAGTAGGTTAAGTAATGAATAATTAAGTTATAAAATATGTTTTGATAATTTTTTTTGGAAAAAAAAAGTTAAGTAGATTATTGTTTTATAAATGTAATTTTTAAAAATTTAAAGGCAAATTATTTAAAAGATAATATTAAAATAAATAAAATAAAAATAATTGAGAAAATTTTACATTAATTTATTTATCATTTTCCACACATTTTAATTACTTTTTTTATTATAGATTATCAAATTAGCTTAAAAGAATTAAATAACTGAAAATAATGGTTCTATTTGATTTAATTTTTTTAATGGGTCATTAAACAAGACTTAGGTCTAAAAAATTATTTATTTTATTTAATGAGTCATCAAACAAGGCTTAAGTCCGAAAGTTAATTATAGTATAGATATGAAGACCAGTAAATGAAAAAAAGTACTCACATAAGTATTAAACCTTTTAAAATAGTCATACAAGTGCTTAACCTTCATAAAAATGCTCAAATAAAGATCAAAATTATCAAATAAAGATTTAACCTTTTCAAAAGTACTCAAATAATGACCAAATTTTTTTAAAAATGTTCAAATAAAGGCTTCTCGAATTTTGTATATTAGATTTTAAATTATGTTTTAATTTTTTTTTCTTTTCAAATATTATCTTATTCTAAACGCGTCAGTATTTACTTATTTTTTTTCAACAAATTAAACTAAAGTGTATGAAAAATCCTTATTTAAGTATTTTTATAAAAATTAAACCCTTATTTATGAGGCACCCTAATTTTAGCATTTACATAGGCTAATAGCAAGAATCATAATGTTGACTGGTAAGGAAGCTACTCTATCTTCTTCATGACTCTAATGGAGACACACACATTCATGAATCATGGTGCTCCTGCTTCTTTCCTGTAATTGAAATTATTACTATTTGTTAAAAGGGGTATTCACATGCATCAATAAGGCTTGGTTTAGTAACATTTCCTTTTCAACTTTTTGTTGATATATTATTTTAATCAAATAGATTCTTGTTGAGTGTTTATTTTATTGTCTCCTTCTCAGAATGATTTATCGATATATATATAAGATACGATCCATTTACACATGTCTTAATAAAAGGCTCACCAGACCATGACAAGCTACTGGGGAGCTAGTCAGCCTCGCCAACTAGGACAAGTGGCGAGCACACGTGTTGAGCGAACTTGATTTACGTAGTGTGCTTTATATTATTTGTATAACAACTCTCATTAACTTTTAATTTTAAATGTAATATTTGGTAAATTTCACTATTATTTTAATGTATTAAATAATAATATTATTTATAATTTTCTTAAAATACCATTATAATAAAATACCTTTTAGGTAAGGGTAGGAGACAAAGACCAGCTCTTAGATATGCAAAATATAGAAGGCCAACTTGCGTTCCCACTGTTTTTTTGTTTTTCCACAACTTTTTTCACAATGACCAAAAAAAAATATTCAAAGACTTATTCTATTTATTAAGGGAGAATTATTCAAACCCTCCTGTAAAAATTCTATAAAATATTCATTTTTTTTAAAGATTTGATAAAGTTTATTTATTAAATGAATTTTAAATAAACCAATTGTACCCATATTAATTAATTAATTTTATTTATTTTTATTATCTTCAATTTTATATTTAATCAATTTAAATAAAAATAAAAATCATAAATAGTTAATTATTATTAAATTATATTATATTTTTTAAAATATAATCATTTATTAAACATAATATATTTCTAATTAATAAATTTAAGTGTTTTTTAAATTACAATTACAATTATAAGGAATATATCCAAATTTAAGTATAAATTCCAAATTTATTTCAATGAAATCAAATATAATTTTTTATGAAATAAGTAAATATATTTAATTTTAAAGTATTTCAATATGTAATCAAATTTTTATTATTTTATAATTAATAATAGGGAAAAAAATCAACAAATAAAAAATACATATATAAATAATAATAAAGATATATGTATTTTTTATTTGAAATTTTCTTAATAAATAGATCTCAATGGTTTTAATCCATTTCTCTCAGAGGACATTCTCGGAATTATAGAAAATAAGTGTATTTTTAAAATAAAAAATATTTACTTAGTAATAATGTAAGTTTTATATTATAATTAATTTGAATTTAAAAAATAAAATTTAATAGTATTAACAATTGAATTTGAATTGTAAAATCTAGAAAATAGATGACTTGAGATAAAAGTATCATCAGGGACTTTATTTTAAAATTTTCACATTTTAACCGAATTTTAAGTTTGGTAAATTACATAAATAGTCACCAAATTATCAAAAAAAAATTATTTTAGACACTCAAAATAAAAAGTTTATAATTTAAGCACTTAAGTTACATAGTTTGATCATTTTTGTCATTCTCCTTAAAATCACAAATAACAAACTAACGCAATAGTTAAAAAATCAGTATAATAACAAATTGAACACTCAACTTTTACTTATTATATCAATTTTGATCATAATTTTAAAAAATAATCTCACGAAACTTACAAAATGATTTTCAAATGAATATATAAAAATACATAAATATTTAAGAAATATAATATTTATGTTAATATTAAATAAAAAAATTCCCCCATCACGCCTACCACCCCGTCGCTCTCACCCCTCTCCATCTCCCTCTCTGATGCTGCTGCAAATTCATATTGGGGTTAAAGTTGAAGAAAATGGAAGCTGTTTTAGAGAAGTGCAATGAGCCTAGAGGCGAAAGAGGAGTGGTTTATTTAAAAGGATTGATTTTGGATGGGGTGTTAAGTGATCTTGTTACTTCTTTGGTTCTCAAGTTAACAAGTTCAATGGAAGTTCATAGAAGGAAACTGTGGTTGATTAGAGCTGTAGACAGTGTTGAAATATAAAGAAAGTTTTCTGATAAGTTTCCCAATATAGAAAAAGATTGGGATTTGCAGTTGTTGCCCATTACTTCTTCCAAGACTTCTTCTGATGGGGCTTACCCCAAATCCAGTGGGTATTTTTACTTTGATTACAATGCTTCAATCATCTTTCATATGGATATGAAACCATGTTTTTTTGTGATTTTAATGAAGATGGTAAAATAATTGAATTATGTAACGTAAGTGTTTAAATTGTAAATTTTTTATTTTAAGTACCTAAAATGAAAATTTTGGATAGTTGGATAACTAAGTGTGTAGTTTACCCTTTTTAAAGTTAAGGTTAACATCTCCTTCAGGGCAGGATAGCAAAAAGGACATAAAAATAGGACAGGATAAATGTATCCTTAAAAAATATAAAAAGACATTTGTTTCCCTCTCCCCATGTTTGGTCTGATTTCCACCTCCTTTCCTTGCTGTCTTTATATTCTGTGTCTCTCTCCTCCTTGTTTTAGTCATCTGTGTGAGGTAAGAAAGAGAAGAAGACAATACAACTAATAAAAAGTTTTCATATGGGTTGGTTCCTTTGTGGTGGAAATTCAAACCAAGATGGAAAGAAGAAGCTGCCCATCAACAATAACACCACCACCAACAACTTTGATCATCAGATCCCATCTACTTCAGGTTTTACTTAAAAAACCCACTCCAAAAAAAGAAAGATTTGATCTTTAAAAAACATTTATTGTGTGAATTCTCATTTATTTTGGCTGCAATTTGATTTGGGTTTGACCCATTTGTTTAATTGTTTGAAACTTTTTTGTTAAATTTCTGGGTTTTCAATGTTTAAGTGTGATCTGACAGGATTTTGAAAAAAAAAAAAACAGTATGTTTGTTGAATTATTTGTTGGAAATGGCAACTTGGGTTCGCTTGAAATTGTTCTTAGGTATGAAGACTATGAGAATTTTGGACATTTTCAGCCCATAAAGATGAAATTTTTATTGGATTATATATAAATGTTTTAATTTGGGATCCATAAAAATGTTGGACTGGTAGATTTTAATTTCTGTTTTTTTTTTTTTCATTTACTTTCTCTCAGTTTAATTTATCTGATATTACAGAAACCACTTTTTATTACATGTTTTGTTAATTCTTTTGTAGGATTTAAAACTATGTTTTTGGTTCTTCATGTTACTGTAGTTAAGGTTAAAATTGTCTTGAAAGAACATGGAAGGAAAGAATGCTACTAATGAAACAGGTTCTCTTTGTTTGCTATGTTAAAAGGATATATATAGAAGCTCGAATCGTGTTTTTGTGGTTTTCGTTGATATCGTTTATTAATACGAGAAGGATAATAAAGGCTGTTTTCAGCAGCATTAATATAGAGTTTTTTGTTTTTTTCTTGTCATGGTAGAGAAGCTGAAAGTGCATTCTGCACCAAATACTAAGAAGGACGCTACTAAAGATGGAGGGTCGGATCACATTGCGGCGCATACTTTTACGTTTCGTGAATTGGCAGTTGCAACAAAGAATTTCAGGGCAGATTGCCTTCTGGGTGAAGGAGGTTTCGGCCGAGTGTATAAAGGGCGATTAGAGAGCACTAATCAGGTATGTGTTTTGTAAGATTTTAATTTTTATCAAGTACAAGTACATGAAAAAGCATCACCTTCCATATGCTCGAAATGGATCGTTTATGTTACTGTTTTTGTTTTTTATTACCATTTTGTTAGACTTTTAGTATGTATTCATTAACACTTCTGTGATATCGGTGATCAACTTTGAGCTCAGATTGTATCCAATGATCTTATATGCCTTCAGTTGATACTAGAACTACTAATTTTGGTTGTTTTGATTAG
Organism: Gossypium australe; assembly: GCA_005393395.2. NCBI lineage: Eukaryota > Viridiplantae > Streptophyta > Magnoliopsida > Malvales > Malvaceae > Gossypium > Gossypium australe. The sequence goes on from CM016623.1 coordinate 136,113,096, forward strand.
ATTGGTTGGAACTTTTAGTTTTGGAAATCTATGTTCCTTAACCGTCCAAAATAATTTCGGTGGACCTTAACTGTGTCACCTGTTTTTTCGTAGGTTGTGGCAATCAAGCAGCTCGATCCTAATGGACCGCAAGGGAACAGGGAATTCCTTGTTGAAGTATTGATGTTGAGCCTGCTTCATCACCCTAATCTTGTCAACTTAATCGGGTATTGTGCTGATGGAGATCAGAGACTTTTGGTTTATGAATACATGCCGTTAGGATCTTTGGAAGATCATCTACATGGTATGAACAGCAACGCTCATCTTTATACCTTTTCTATCACACCATTGAATGTCATACTTAATACTAAAATTTTCAATTCGGATGGTTGATTGTTTTTCTTATTTGCTTCTGTATCAGATTTACCTCCTGATAGAAGGCGACTTGATTGGAATACTAGAATGAAAATAGCTGCAGGTGCTGCAAAAGGTTTGGAGTATTTGCACGACAAAGCTAGCCCGCCTGTCATTTATCGAGATTTAAAATGCTCAAACATTTTGCTTGGTGAAGGCTACCATCCGAAGCTATCTGATTTTGGCTTGGCTAAATTAGGCCCTGTTGGAGATAAGACTCATGTATCGACTAGAGTAATGGGGACCTATGGATATTGTGCTCCTGAATATGCAATGACTGGACAGCTTACACTGAAATCAGATGTTTATAGTTTCGGGGTTGTTTTGCTTGAAATCATTACTGGAAGGAAAGCTATCGACAACTCGAGAGCTGGTGGTGAGCAAAATCTGGTTGCTTGGGTAAGATTCTTATCTCTTGTTTACCATATATTGCTAACAATTCAAAGACACTTTATATTGCACTGGCTCATGTTAATAGATGATTCTCTTTTTAAAATTTATATGTTGTTTAACAGGCTCGTCCGCTATTTAAAGATAGAAGGAAATTTGCGCAAATGGCCGACCCATTACTTCAGGGCCAATATCCGGTGAGGGGTTTGTACCAAGCTCTAGCTGTAGCTGCAATGTGTGTTCAGGAACAGCCCAACATGCGGCCGCTTATAGCAGATGTAGTCACTGCCCTCACCTATCTTGCTTCTCAAAGGTATGATCCTGAAACTCAGTCGGTTCAAGGAGCCCGCACTGGTTCTTCCACTCCGAGAATGAGAAGGGAATAATGCCAAGCTAAAGGGAGAAGTAAACCATTACTCATATGTCAGAATCGAATCTGCTGGTAACTGATGATCAAGATTAAAGGCCAAGAACCAACATGTTTATATGTTCGAGATTTACTGCCGAGCGGCCACAAGATGGCAATCACGATGCAGGCAGTATCCCTACACCCTTTTGTCATGTCCTCTTTTCTCTTCATTTTTGTCCAAATTCATTTTTTTAATGTAAATTTGAGCTTGAAAGCCTTGTATCTAAAATGTCTTTTAATATAGAAACGGTGTCCCTTCAAAGATCATTCAATTATGCTTGTCAATATTGAACATTGCTAGATTATAGAGTAATTTATCTAGTTGCTAGCTTTTGCTTACAGTAGGCATTTTTGTAATTTCTTCCCCTTTCTCCATACCATGGAGAAAGATATGCGTATTCATATCATGTTCTTGTATTTTATTTTTTATATGTTAATAATTCTTATTATATAGATTTTAAGGTATTTGTGTGCATCTTATTACTTTTCTTGTGTGGTTTCATGGTAAAAGTATCATTAGTCGCATTACATTTTGGCCTGTCTATTAAAAAATGAGCGAATTAGTCCTTAGACGTTAGATCAAAGATCGAATTAGTCTTTCTTTTAAAAATTTTATCTATTTTTACTATTAAAAATTGATCTTTGTACCTCATTATGAGGTACATGGCACACCAAGCATCATTTTCTTATTATAGAGATTAATTTGTTTATTTTTTTAGTAAATAGGATAAAATATAATTTCGTGCATTTATTATGAATGCACGTGCTTCAACTAGATATACAAATAAAATCTTGATTACATTATAAACCGGGAAGAATTGCAGGCAACTTACTAAAATTATCAAAATAATATATTGATTCCCATAAAAAACAGAACCATCTCAGTCATGGATCTGCTGATTTCTTTTCTCCACCTATATATTACAGACATATAGCATCTTCATCTCTCCATACATATATATACATATATATACATACATGATATACATATCACTATGCAAGTAGTGCTAAGAATTAAGAGGGACTAATAGGAATTTTCATAGATCAAAGCTATGACTGTTGAAATGGAAAATGGTGTCATGTTTTTGTCTCCTTATGTTGTGTGACCTGATTTCTTTAGCAACACTTGATTGAAGAGTTGGTGGACCACAAACTAGCACACCTACATCAACATTCCCCCATTTCCTGCTTGTGGATGCGAATATTTCTGCATAAATGAAGGGGAAAAAAAAAGAATCAAACCTGAGACTCAAGTATCAATGTTGTATACGTATGTGTTCAACACGGGGTTTTATCATGGAACTAACCTTTGAAGTCTGGTCTGGTACCATATTGAATGATGGTTGAACTTTCAGGATTGTTTTGAGTCAAATCTTTGTCTTCAACAGTTTCATAACTCGGAGTAGATTCAACCTTTATCCTGTCGATATCTTCATCTTTGTCATTTGCAGAAGCTTTTTTATCCCAGAGATGCCATAAACCGATCACAAGACCACCGAAGATAACAACACTCATGACCATGCATGCAATGAAAAGAAGGCCTAGGTACCACCAGGTAGATACATTGTACGGCTTTATGTAGAAAATTCGTAACAAAGCCATTAAAACGATAAATCCGACTGTTGATATAATAATGTATAGGCCAGACCATACGTTGTTTCCGGTGCCAACCAACGGCGACATGCTGCGGCCCGAGAAAGGGCAGGAAGAGCTCGATGCCACATGAACCTTACCTTCTTCCTGCAGGTAACATCAATGGCAGATGAAATTTAAGAAAATGGTAATGATTATGTTTGAAAGCAAAGGAGGAGTTGAGCATAAACTGGACATACCATTGAAGGTCCGGATTCTCGAGTGACATAAATATCAATCTCGAGATTAATTTTGTTGGAGAAAAATGGGCAAATTGATTCCATGTCGATACTTGAAAGAAGCGGAAGTTCATCCGACTTTTTAACGGCCCAAACAACCAAAATCTTTCTTGGTAGACATGGTTTTCCATCGTTAACTCGATGGAGGATATCACTTAAGATCGCTAAGAATGGCGAAATCCCAATACCACCTGCAACTAAAATCAGGTTCTCATACCTGCAAAAACAGGATCACCACGTCAAGTTACATATGAAGGTGACTTACAAGTTTAATCCGGACATGAGAAAGTGAAATATTGAAAGGTACGGGAGTATGTACATCAAGTGGTATGGCGTTTCATGCCCGTAAGGTCCCTCAACAGAAGCTGTGATCGTGGTTTTCGATAGTTCAGGATCGGACATGCTCAAGATACTGTCTCTCAGCCTCGCTGTCCATCCCCCAAGGACCTTTATGAGAATAGCTAGATGATGTTTACCATCTAGAGGACTGGACGAAACACTGAAAGGATGCCATTGCAACCACGATAATTCTCGAACTTGAAGAAAAATAAAACTGAGAGCATTGTACTGCAAACCTACGTATTTCAAGCCAATAAAGTGTGAGAAAACAGCAATGTCATAATATGTTACATCCCAAGGAAACCATAAATTTGCTGTGAACGTATATTCTTACTTCGAGGTTTTGAGAGGACCAATTCAACTGTCCCACAGGGAAGGCACTTGGCCGAAAGCACGTCCACTTTCGTTCGTGATTGGCAGAAACGCAGGAAGCGGTCGAGCATGAAAATAAATATCGCGCCGGCAACTATGCTAAAAACAAAATCACCGACATGCAACGCCAAAAAGACGACGAAGACTACATATAGTTGATGGGTATAGAAGAACAACTCGAAGTAGTCTTTCCTCACTGGATGAAGCGATGTAACCCACATAAACAAACCGGCTAAAAGGCTGATAACTCCTGGTAAATTAGCAATACCAACCTTTTTCCACTCCAATAACTGCATGAAACAATCAACACCGAAAACAGTTAGTCGCTACCAATGCATAGGGTAAGCATCTAACACAGGTATATTGATTTGTTTTTAAATGAAGTGTCCAAGTAACATAGCCGGCATCTACGTTAGAGATATAAATATACAGCAAGCATAAAAGAATGAGTTAAACCCAAAACTCACTTCCTTCACAAGAGTTCCTTTCATTGCCCATCCAATTACATAGAACAATCCATGTAGTGTAAAGAGCATCATGGTCAGATGTCCCAACCATACATGGTATCTTGTAGCATGTTCAAAAGGGATGTCTATAAGACGAAGAAGAAGCGAACCCCTTGAAACCGGGAGGAACAAAAATATCAAGCAGAGCAACCCCAACATCCCGCATCGAAGTCCCGTAAGTTCCAACATGAGTCGACTGAAAAAAGATGAAAGATGATATTAGCCCTCTATGAACAAACTACGCTAGTAAAAGACAACTTTCAGATGCTAGTAATGGAACTAATGAAGTTGGTAGACATTGGAATCACATCTAATGCATCCCAAAACTATTTATAAAAACTAGAAATCGATAATATAGGCATCTATGTAACTCAAACACGGGATGTGAGTATCAGACACGAATATATCCATGTATTAGAGGGATTTTAGATGATTATATCAACATATCCTCATACATTATGGTCCCAATATACATCAGACACAAGTACATCAAGAAAAACGAAGAATCAAAGCATATTTTACCCTGTTTCTGAAGAAGAAATGTCAAAAAGGGGCAAGAGGCTAATATTCCGCAAGGTGTAAGCATACATCGCCCATATGATGAACACAACAAAGAGGGTTATCCCAATGAACTCAGCTGCAGACACAACCCCAAATGGTCCATCCACAAGAACAGGGAATGTCCACAAACGAAACCCTGGTTTCTTTGAGGACTTACTCCTATAAACAATGCCAAAAATTTTCAAATCATTAGAACATACATACATACATACATACATACATACATACAAGACAAGTTCAGTTGGAAAATGACATACTTCTCAAAAACATGTTCACCAGAGATGATCAGATGAGCTACTGCAAGGATTGCAATGAGAAGAATTGGAGCACTGAATACCAAGAACAAACTTCCTGGAAAACAAAATTAAACATTGAGTAATAACAAAGCAAAGTATAATATATATGTATGTGTATGTGTATGTGTATGTGTATGTACATGTATATGTATATGTATATATATATATGTATATGTGAATGAAGTAAGATAAACAAACCTGAAGTGCCGAAAACAGATCCGTTGGTGGCATTAATAATTTTCTCAACAAATTGACTACCAATTTCTCCAGGATATAGAAAAATAACACCAACCCATGCAATGAAAATCACCCACATTACAATCTTTAAACCCCATTTCACTGATGATTTCAGAAAAGATGAGTTTTTGACATAACCAGGCTCAACTTCATCACTGAACAGAAGAGGGTTCTTCAATGAGTTTGAACCCATGGCAAAGAAAAAAAAAAACACTTCACAAATTCTTGGAAACGGAAAACTGGGTTTTCTTTAATTTTTCTCCTCTACCAAAGCCTAAGACTGTATAAATAAAATAAAATTAAAAAGAAACAAACTTTGTGGAACCCTTTTCTGGGTTTGATGCAAATAATGAAAATAACATGGAGGAATGATCATTCAATACATGACCACAGATGAATTGCCACCAGAAAAATAATTTATAATTTATCTTTTAGTAGAGTAGAAGGAAATAAAGATGTAGACAGGTTGAAGTAAAGAGCTAAACTTTATGGGGGTAATTTACAGATTTTATTTGCAAAATGATAGATTTTGGGGGGGATTAGATTCTTGGACAAGTGTGCAAGGAAAAAGCTGATAATAATTGATGATGTGATATAACAAAATAAAGAGTGGAGAGACAACATTGTTTACGTACCACAAACACAAACTTCAATATATATCATCAAGAAATTGACTTTTTTTCATTAAAATGAACCTAAAATTTTAATATATTATGAAAATTGCTCACTTTCTTAATTACCTACGTAAATAACTTGAAATGAATAATCGAGTTAAATAGATTAGTATCACTAACATACTATATCAACAATAAAGATTAAAAAATTAATTTTTTTAGTAGAGCCATAGAGAATGACACCAATAAATATTAGGATTTCTCAATAATTGGGGCCAAGAAATAAATAATGGTGGTGGAGCCTTTTTAAATAAATTCTCATTGATCTCACAAAAAATTTAATTGATTGACCTTAATTATTATTTTTTAATGAGTTGATATAATTTTTGGACTTGGATTTGATAATTGAGTTCATTTTGGAATTTGTATTTTTTATTCATTTTGGTTCTTGAATTTAGATTCAGTCAATATTTGATTATGTGCAGCGGCAAATCTAAAGATCTAATTTTGGGGGCTAGTAAAATTTTTAAAAATTATAAGAGTTTAATGAGAATTTTTTTTAAAAATTAATGGGGTCTAATTAAAACTTTTGTGAGATCAATGAGAATTTTCAAAAATTTTAAGTGAGCTTAATTAAAAATTTCAAAAAAATAAAAGGTATGATGAGAATTTTTAATTTTTTGAGAGGCCTAATTTAATTTTCTAAAACTTTCAAGGGAGAAGTTTTTGGGGGCCAAAGGCCTCTTAGGCCACCATAATGATCTGCCTCCGATGATATAACTAGTATTTTTAGAATAGGATTGGATTGGTCAGCAATATCGATTAGACCAAAAATCAACCAGTATATTAGTCTAAATAAAATGTTGAACCGATTGAATCAAAAACTGTTTGAATCCAATAAAAATTATTAACTAGAACAAAAACTAGTAGTTGAACTGGTTTAATAAATTATTTATTTACTTTTTAATTTTTTTATGATTCTTTAACCATTTATTTAACTGTTGTTAGTCTGTTAGTTGAACCGATCAAATCGATTGAATCAAGATCCAGTGGTTTGACCAATTTAACCACCGATCCGATTATTAGAATAATGTGACACTGTAAAATTGTACCACATCATCACCAAAAATTTTATGTAATTTTTTTAATTCTCAAGTGATGGTGTGGCACAATCTCATAGTGCCATGTCATCAAAGTTTTATATTTTTTAAGTTTAGGAATCAAAATGGACTTAGCTACCAAATTTAGGGGTCAAAAATTATATTATCCTTTTTTAATCACATAAACTTTGACAAAAAAACAATAAAGTTAATAATACTGAATATGGTTATGACTTGAATTTTAAATTTCTCTCCAAACTTCAAAAAGTTCTAATTACATTCCGAAACTAATAATGTTATACCAATCATGTCCTTTTATTAAAATTGTTAAAAAAAAAACTTCAAATCTTATGTTGCATAATTTAAAATAAATATTTTACTGAAAAGCGAAACTTCATTGCAAAATTTTTAATGGTTAAATTTTTAAAATAAAGTAAAATAGAAAAAAAAGAGTGAATAATAAAACTTTTGTAAAGTCTCAAAAATCTTAAAACCTAAATTTATTACAATATTTATTTTTACAATATTCGTTTTACTTTAATCTATTTTTATTTTAAACTATACCGCATAATATTTGGCATCTTATTTAATAGTTAAATTAACTATTTTAATAATGAAAAGACATTACTCATACAACCTCGATAACTTAAGAATGTAATTAAAATGTTTTAAAATTTTAAGACTCGATTAAAATGAAAGTTATAGTTTAAAAATGTATGGAGCAATTACCTCAAAAGATAAAATGAAAAAGAAGAAAGAGCATGGGTGTCAAAGTGAGGGATCACAAATTTGTGAGTGAAGCAAAATGGTTTTCCTTTCATTGTCAAATATTATGTCCATATCTCACTAATGGTGAAGGGGAAATGTTTCTTTTCCATCAAAATCATTGTAAATATGATTGCTTTGAACTATATATAATTCTTTTCCATTCGTAAATAAAAAGATAAACGTATTTCAATGCTCTCAAAATCTTTTTTTTTTTTTTTTTACTTTGATAATAATGTCAATACCAACTCGTAGTGAATCTAGGGTGGCTGGCAAAGGCCCCAACCGCCCTAAAATGGAAAAATTTCTTTTAAGGTCCTTAAAATATTAAATGTGTAATGGTAAAATTGTACTTTGCCCCCTCCAAAAAGTATAAAAAATTTGATTTAATCCTTTAAAAATTATAAAGATATAGGCTATTAAAATGATAAAAAAAAATTTGATTTTTTTGTTCAGGATATTTTAATTCCAGATTTTTCTAATGTTCCATGTGAGAACGAGGGGAGATAGGTTGGGTGTATTAGGTAAGCATGTTGGCTTGGGTATAATTGCTCTCTCGTTTTCTCTTATGATTTATAGTGTTTCGACTAATGAAATTCTTGTTTTTCCGGTAAAAAAAAAAAAGAGTAAGGTGTTCATGAGCAGGGTTCATGTTTAATGATGATATTAACATATTTTATCTTTGTTCAATTCCTACCTAGCACGGAATAGGGATTAAAAATTTTGCTGAAGCTCATCCATATTTATAAATAGCCAAGCCAATTCGAGGCTAACCAATATTATTTTTTATGAAAAAATATTTATATTATTTTATTTAATATTTTTATATTTTTCATTTATTAAAATTTTATATTTAAACATCTTAACAATTTCTTTTAAACATTTATATTATAGTATTATATATTACTACAGATTTAATTTATATATATATATATATTATAAATTACATAATATAATATATCATAAACTTAGTAATGGGTCAAACTTAAATTTTAAATGTTTGAGCTCGAATCTAACTCATATTATAAATGATCTTAATTTTTTTCTCTAAATTTATTTTTTAAGTTTAATAATTTTCTTCAAACTTTTTTGAATTTCACATGAGCTTCTGACCATAACCTGATCTAGTTAGGAGAGAGTGTAAGTGACACATGTCATATATTATACCCTTTTGATATTTGCGCAATACACACCTAACGCGTGGACATACTTTTTCAAAAGGAAACATAAAAAACATGATACTGGACCATTGTCGTACACATTCCAACATGAGACAGTATTTTTTTAAATCCAAAAAATTAATTTTCAGAAAATTAAAAAAAATATTTGGTAAAAATATTAAGGAAGCCCTTATATTAGAAGTTAGATTGTATTTTACCCATTTACTAAAAAAGGGGCAAATTTATTACTGTACATTAAATCAAAAAGTAAATTTGTCCTTTTGTTAAAATTTTCATCCATTTTTACTGTTAAAAATTGGTCATTGTATATCAGCATGAGGTACACGTGCCATGTCACGCGTCACTGTTTCGTACAGGAAAAACCAGTTTACTTTTTGATCCAACGTACAGGAACTAATTTACCCAATTTTTTATTAAAGGGAACAAAAGCAATATAACACTTAGTATAAGGGCTTACATGGTATTTTAACCAAAATTATTTACATATTAATATTTAATTAAACCATCGAATTTTATATCTTTATTCTGTATTTTTGTAGGAACTTTTTTTGTCCTATCTCGTAAATTATTGTAACGAACCTCAAAATTATATATGAACTTTGGTTTAATGTGTAATTATATATATAAAATTTTGATTTGATATAATTTTTATAAATTATTAACACAATTATTGATACAGTATCATTTTATGTTTATATATTGCATATAAAAATAATTATATTTATCTAATATAAAATTAAATTGATGTATTTATTTTTTTAAATGTGTATAAACGAATCAAAATTAAAGTTTCATGTATAAATTTAAACCACAATCAAGGCTTCATGTGTATAATTACACCAAATAAAAATTCATGTATCAAATTGCACATTAAATCAAAGTTCATGTATAATTTTGAGATTTATCCCTAAATTTTCTTATCATTATATCTAAATTTATTTTAGTTAAATCTCACCATTTTATCTAAATTTTATTTTTGTGGACCATCAATAAATCAACTTTTTTTTTAGATTTATTGATGGACCAATTTGTGAACATAAAAAAAATTGAAAACTGAAAAAATAATCTAAACTCATGGAGTCTTCTTTTACCATTTTTTTACTTGGAACGTGGCATGCAAAAACCATGAAAATTTTTTTCTAACTCAAATTACTATTTAATGATTTCAAAAATATTTTATTTAAATTTAATTATAAATTAAATAAATATATAAAATATTTATTAATAAAGAATAAATAATAATCCGAACAAGGTCGTAACAAAAATTACCTCAACAAGAAAAATAAAAATTTCGAGACCTTGATCGACCTAATCCATAGATAAATCTATAAACTATATTTTTTTATCATTATTATTAAAAAAAAGGATGATATTGTATAAATTCATATCATTTAGGTGTCAAACGAGAAATTTAACCATTGTTACAAACAATATTTGGTACCTAAAAATATATTGGCCCTGTTTTGCAATTGGCTGATAGCAATGGCTGGTTTGACCAACTGATTCTATTATTTGTTTATTTAAAAAACGTTTGATAAAATTTAATTGAAAGTTGATACGTGTAAAATGACAAATAAGGGTATGACACATTTTATTATTAAGTATTTATTTGTTTATAATACTTTAATATTTATTGGATGAAATTATTGAAATAAAACACTATTGTCGAGGAATTAAAACATCCATTATGAAAATGAATTAGTGAATATTTTTGAAAATTTAAATAAACAAATTTCTTAAGTTCCTTATTTGCAAATATTAACCTTGTGGAAATTGATAAATATTAATAGTGTATCAATATAATTGTAAACTATATTCTTAGTGATAATAATGTCTTGTTCTTAGTATGTAATTAGTGATAATTATGCTACAATCTGAATAAATTTGTCAAGTAGCATATTTCAATTAATATAAAGTTGCATACGAAATCGTTTTACACAAGTAAATTGAAAAAAAAAATTAAGAGTACATAAATATTCAAGGACGAATGGGCTCGATTGAAAGTTTCTCTTAGCAATGTTGATTTTTGTCGATTTACAGTAGAGTTTTTCTGTTTTGAGATTTACTTTGAACTTTGGAGGTGAATAGGGGCGTAGCCAGGGGGGCTGGCATGGGCCCCGGCCCCCCCTAAAATGTAAAATTGCTTAAAAGGCCCTTAGAATTTTTTAAAATTTCAAATTAATAAAGGTAAAATTGCACTTTGGCCCCCTCTAAAATTTTAAAAATTTAATTTAATCCTATACAAATTATAAAGATATAAACTATAAAAAATTAAAATTTTATTCGGCCCCCCCTAAAAAATTGTTCTGGCTTCGCCCCTGGAGGTGAAAGTGAAAATGGGAAAATAGAGGCTACTGATATCTTAGCACTCCTATTAGGTTTGAGAGCATGTCGCAAAGGGAGTGATTTTTTAACAAGTATAGTTAGATATGTCATTCCATATATATTATTCCCAATCAACTGTTGAAAAAAATTGTCGATCTGAGCATTTTTGTTTTTTTTTGTTTTGGAGGTTTTAGCTCAATAAACTCCAATTAGAGGGTTTGACTATCCAATCCTCTATTTGTGCCCAAATCAGCTAAAAAATGCTCAAAACTCTATTTTAACAAATACCCTCATTAAAATTTAAAAAAAAATTATCAAGATGAAGAGAAGCAAATGGATATATATATCGAAGCGGAGGGATCCACTTACACTGGTGTAAGACTAAAATAGTTTTACACCATTTCGTATCTCTTTGTACACTTAATATTTTAACGATCCAACTATTGAACTTATTATTCTATTCATATAGATCATGCATGTCAAATTTGATGCAAATTAAAAATTTATAACTATTTATTTTAGGTAAAAAAAAACTTTCAGTCGTTCAATAAATATTAATATATAATATTTTAGATCGATAGAGATATCGGATCAGTTTGAAAATCTACATGTATGACAAGCACAATTACATCAATAGATTCAACAGTTAGATCGTTAAAATATTAATCGTATATTAAATATGTAGTATTTAAATATATCATAATATCTGTCGGTTGAGTTTTAACTTAATTGTCACCGTTGATATTATAATAACAAAGATGATGTGGGTTTGAACGTGATTAAACACGTTTTTTTTTTTCGATTTAAAATTTTGATAAAATGTTATAAATAAAAGTAAATATTATATTCATATAAATATAATTCCTAGTTATTTAGCTTTCTTTCCATATTATCAAATTTATTATAATAATACCATAACTATTAAAGTGCAGTCAATCAAAAATACTATTATCAAATTTATTTATTTGAAATTGGTCATTTAAAATTAGACCTTTTATGTCAAGTCAATTTCATTTGATAATGAACTTGTTAATTAACTTCTGTTTTTAGGTAATTTTATGGGTCATTTTCTAATTTTAAAATTCAGATGGACCTTGTTCATTTTTTGTGATGACAAAAATTTTGAGAAAATAAAAATAAAAAATTTATTACGAGGATGATAATTTGGGATTATCATTAAGAATATTCACGAACTTTTTAATTACGTTATCGTTTCACATCATATATATATATATCATATGAATTTATATATTATAGGGTAAACTAGTAAAATATTCATTTTTACTTGTCTCGGGTTATATTTTAATCACTTACGTTATCGCGTTGTAATATTTTTATTATTGAGCTGTTAATTGTCGTTAATGGTGCAACAGTAAACTGATGTGACACATTAAATCATCATTTCAAATAAAAATATTAGTTTAATTTATACAACAAATCCATATATTTTTTCGTTTTTAGTAATTTAATTTTTATATATTATTTAATTTAAATTTAAATTTAATATAACTAGGTATATAAATGTCTACCGCTATTGTATAAAATTATTTTAAAAAATTATTTCATTTATTTCATAGTTTAATATAACGCATTTTTTTCCTATTGTATAAAATTATATAATGTTTTTATGAAAAAGTTTCGTAAAACACTTTATAAACATCTCTACCAAAACTATCAAAGTCTCAACTAATTACTCTTTATTAAAAGTTTTATCCAACTTTTTAAGATCTCAATAATAATTAATTTTTTAAAAATATAAAATTAAAATCTAACTTTTTAAGATCTCAATAATAATTAATTTTTTTAAAAATATAAAATTAAAATCTAAAATGTTTTCTTTAACCCACATGGTTGTGTGATAAATTCTAATAATTTTTAATATATAATTAATTATATATAAAATATGAGGGTAAATTGCACTCAAAGTCACTAAACTATTAGTAAGTTTACGTTTCGGTCATTGAACTATTTGAAAGTTTCCATTTAAGTCACTGAGCTGTTAAAATCATTGTTATATGGCATTTTCTGTTTACACCAAATGCACCAATCGAAAGCTCTTTTTTTTTTTTTTTCATATAACATCTTTGAACATCGCAAATCTATGAACCAAAATCCAAACAGCTTTCTTTTCCATTCTTTAAAACGAACTATTAGATCGACTTGGATATAATATATTATCAATCGTCGAGCTGTCGCTTAGAGCTCACTAATTGAACTTCATTTAGAAAATTAACAGGTCAGTGACTTAAATAAAAACTTTTGAATAGTTAAGTGACTTGAATGAAAACTTTTGAATTGTTTAATGACTTCAATGAAACATTTCGAATAATTTAGTGATCATTTTATAATTTTTTAAAATTACATGACCAAAACGTAAATTTACTAATAGTTTAATAACCTTGAATATAGTTTGCCCAAAATATTAATGTAATATCCTAAAAGTCATTTTCTTTTTTCTTTTTTCTTTTTAAAAAGAATTAGTGAAAGTTTCTGATTTATTGGGAGAAAAATAAGTGGGGAGCATCAATTGACCCACACCAGCCACACAATTCATACTGGATATGACGACGACATGCAATCAACGAAACAACGTTGGAGTGTCCTGATTCCTTAAACGACGTCGTGTACGATCGACCCAAATTATATCTGCTTTCTAACCGTTGGTTTATTTGCAAATTGAATTTATATTGTTTTTATATTGTTACTAAATATTATTAATTTTAAAATTTTAAAAATTAAAAAATTAAAAATTACAAGATTTTAGCAAGCTAACCACCTGCCCACTACTAGCAGCTCCTGTCATGGGCACCATCGGCACTGTCTTGGCAGCACCAACACCTCAAACAATATATCTAAATACTACCCATAAATCAAATAATACCTCCAAATATTTGTATTTATATTTTCAACAAAGAAAATTGCATTCATTTTTTATTAATGAAACACTCTAATCTATCATATAAATTTATACATAATCAGTATATTAGATATAAAAAATTAAATTTTTTTTTCTTATTTCTTTCTGATACTTTCTTACCTATTAGTTTAAGTGCAAAATATTTTCTTATGCGAGTATAAGAAAAAGAATACCAAAAAATATTATGGTTAATGTGATTTTTTTTCCTTGTAAAACAATTATGTCCACCTTAATATTTGATTTTTTTCCCATTAACTTTTCTCAATTTAATTTCTCGATAATAGACACTTTGAGATTTTGCCACATCATCATTGAAAAATTAATATATAATTAGATGAAGTTGGTATACAATGTCAAGTGATGATGTGGCACAATCTTAATTTGTCACATCATCACACCATAACGAAATGAAATTAAAGTTCAGAAATCAAATAAAAAGATTACACAATTCCAAGACTAATGTGGAGTAAAAAGAAAAGGTTTAAATGCCAAAATGAACATAATTGATATATTTAGGAGCGAAATATAACATTAACCCAAATATTGACTACGGCTTTTATCAAGTGAGCTGTTAGAGAGAAGACTGTACAGAAACATACAACATACAATGAACTAGGATTTGAAATATCTATCAAAAGCAACCATTACAAAACTTCACCATATACGTTATAGTTGATTCCCTTTGTATCTCTCGTTTCTTTTCCTTTTTCGATACAAAGGCCCGAAACTCGAGACCCGGATTTGCGGGAAATCACTCCTTAAGGATGATTACACTTGTTCTTACATTCTCTTTACTTCTACAAAGTATTATTAGTTATTACCATCTAATAATGGAACAAACAATTAATGATTATGGATATCACCTTGGTTTCTAGTAAAAAATTATAAAGATGCAAACTACTGGTGTCCTGAATTACCCCAATGCTAATAAAATATCTACTGAGGCCAATGAATAGAAGAATTGAAGGCAGCAAAAGATGGATATGAATGCTGAGTATTAACATGACAAACCGGCAATTCTCTCACTCCTTATGTTGTCCTTCAATGTCGTTTGTTCCCTTGTCATCTGTGTCCTTGCCGTTCAGTTCCTTCTCATTTGTGTCCTTGCCGTTTGTTTCCTTGTCATTTGTGTCTTTCTGCTGGATTTCGGTATTCTGACCCTCATTAGATGGCTTCCCATCATTTGAGCCATCAACATTACCGGGCTTTCCCTGTTTTGTTTATTCAACCTTGGATTAGTACATTACATAAAATATTGTTATGGTAAAAAGAGCAAAATGAAAACTCTCATAATAGCTTTTCCCTTAGCTGCCAATTGTGAGCCAGCCCATCAGTTTAATCCAGCAGAGCAATCATCTGATCATCAAAAAACTTGAAAGAAAGTAAATTTGTGAAAAAACTAACCTTGTTTCTATCACGCCAGCCAAGTCCAAATGGTCGAGAAAGTATACTAATTTTCCGTGCAGGGATTTCTTGTTGAGGCTCTTGATTGCTGCGTGCTGATGAATCAGGGTGTGATGATCTGCAATCTTATATTTATTAGAAGGGATTTATAATCAAATTGGCAAATGTATATTGCTTCTGAAATGCATTCCAAGCAATGACAAAGGATACAAATCAAAGAAAAACTAGCTATTGAGTGATCCCCGAACCCTGAACAGACCCAACTGACTAAAAATATTTCACCCATGAGTAAAAGGATTTCAAATTGGCAAAAGATTGTTAACGCACCGTGGAGAAGGTTGGACTTTACTTTGTCCAGACTGGTACTGTAAGGTAGCCTCTAACATTGATTCTGCCATTACCACTCTTTTCTCCATTTCAGCAAGTGATGCAGTGGCCTCTTCATACTTTTCCTGTATTTGCATAAATTTTGAATTTTTGTGATATGGTAAAGACATAACAACATGTTCTCACGCAGGGAAATGCTTCATAAGGAAAAAAGAAAAGAACATGTTCTCGCATATTTTCTACACTGGAGTACATCAACTAACATCGTTTCGAGTAAAGTCCCACTGTTCAATTAATTACAGCTTTCCAAAATATTTTTTTGTTTGCAACGATTTTTAAGCAAAATTAAGATCCGTTGAAGCCATTAGTGCGCTGCCTGCAGCACTGGTGGAAAGATGATTTATTTACAATGTAATTAAAAAAGACCCATAATTTCCAAACCATAGAAATGAATATTGGCATTCAGTAAAACTCAAGAACCAAGGACTTATCGCTGCGAGCATATATTTACTGATGAAAGTTACACAGCAAAACAAGAGTTTGACCATAATGAGTACCTGAAGCACTTGAACAGCATATCTTTGAGCAGCTGCATCTTGTTCAGCAAATCTGCGAGCATCTTCTGTCACCCTTTGATCTTGCTCTACCCGCATTAGGACCTACAAAATGCGAGACAAATGCTATAATAATCAAGACATGTATAACAAAAGAAGAAATCTTCCATTAATTGAACATGAGGAAACAAGTCAAACCTGAAGCATTGCGTTTTCTTGTTCCTGCTTCTCAGAAAGTGCCATACGAAGCTCAGCAACCTCTTGCTCTAATTGCTCCACCTAAAGATCAGAAGCAGATATAGCATATGCAAAATGTTCATCTTAAGAAAACACCTAGCAACTATGAAGTCAACAAAACACCAAACATTCAAAGCATACAAGTTGTAAGCGAACTGCCCAATGTCCTTCATTGATTCAGGCATGAGTCATGACAACCTTCGAATGCAATTTTTTTGCAAGTTCTTGTAATAACATTAATCAAATTGTCTACTTTGTGGTAAACAGTGATAGAATGCACACATAGAATCCACTAACAGGCCCAAGGTTCCAGGAAAGCCAAGCAAACAAGTTGCAGGCATTGGAATGATTTTTAGTTCAATGGAAAAATTTGCAAGAACAACAATCATAAATTTCTATTCATGCCAAAGGAACTGCCACTAATGAAGATTTTCTATTTTACCCTAGCACTTAATTGGCGCCGATTATCCTGCTTTACCATCTCCATCAAGGCCGTTTCCAGCTCCTCAGATCTGATACAAATTAGAAAGACGCAATATTGTTGGTTGCATTCATCAAGCTTCCATAGAATAAAGATTATTTTAAAACAAATAATCCACGAATTCCAACATAAAATAAAAAGATTAAGCATGTGTTCATTTCACTGAAAACTTCCGAAAAATGATTTTTGGAAGATTGATGGATTTTCTAGAAAAATTTAAAGCTTTTTTGTGTTTGTATGATTCAATGTAAAATAATTTTTTTGAAAGTTGTTCCCAATGAAACAAACACAACATAAATTACATTTGTTACAAAATATTGTCGAAGCATTAATTTGACAATAAAATTTATCTTATAATAATCAATGCATAAGTTTTTAAATTTGAGATTACATGAATGAGAGTGAAAAGTAGTACATTCGAGCAGGAAAGGATAATTGAAATTAAGCAAGATTTAAACAAATATTCATATTTTGTATTATAAAATATTTATTACTAAAAGTATTTATAAATTATAATCTATATCCATTATTAAAGTATTAATGTAAATATTTTTCAATAAAATATTTAGAATGTTAAAAAGTATTATTAATGTTAAAATTTAGTATTAAAATAAAATTGCAATATAAAATAATTTTATTAAAATAATAAATTATATTATTTATATATTTGATTTATCATATATTATTTTAAATATAAATATTTATTATTAAAAATAATTATATTTACAATCAATATTTTAATAGGTTTAAAAATTAGAATAAAAAAATTATTATTAATATAATTTGGCACGATTCAAGTTAATTTTCATCTAAAAATCATATTACCCATATGGGAACTCTTGTCCAGAAATTGTCTTACCCTTTGGAAGACAATTTCATAAAAAAAGACTTATTTTCCGTTAACCAGTAAAAGTCATTTTCATTGGCCAACCTATCTTCCATTAAACAAACACAAAAAAATTGCAGAAATTACTTTCTATAAATCATTTTCCATAAAATAAAAACGTCCTAAGTAGGTAGGCATGTAGGCAAGTTAGTAATAGATCTTAAACCAAAAACACAAATCTCGCTGTCTATTACACGGCATATAGCAAAACATGCAAACCATAAAGATGATATAAATTTAACCTGAGGATAGCTGATCTTTTCTCTTCTAGCAACCTGCACAACTCAACTTTTAACCACACAACCTGCACACAATTATTTATAACAAATTAAGAATATTAGAACATCACAAGAGGCCAATAAAATCTCACAATACAAGGGTATAGGTTTAGGGGTTATGGTTTAGGGATGATAATTTAGGGTTATTGATCAATTAGTGTTTATGATTAGGGTTTACAGTTTGGGTTGACAAATTAGGGATTATAAAATAGGGATTTTGTCTCATGAATTAGGTTTTATGCTAATATAAATTAGGGCTTATAGTTTAGGAAATAGGGTTATGAATTAGGGCTTAGCCTCCCATGTCTTTTTGCAGCTACATATAAATCCAACAAGCAACATCCTTTCAAAAAATTTTGTTAGGTCCACAGAATCAGTGTACTCAATGAAACAAATCCACTCAGGCAGATCAATAGATCTAATCATTGATAATGATTTAACAAAAATGATATCTATATAGCTCTAAGAAATTGACACTAGAAAGAGAGTTCATGCCACAATCTCACGTATGCATGCAATATGGAAATTTTCAACTAACCCCTAAATCCGAACGTGTGACTGAACATGAATCCTTCTGAAATATCTTTTGTTAAATCTAGGGTCACTCTAGCCATTGCATTAAAGCAGAAAAAATCTCAGGACTTAAGATTAGAATAAATTACGTTATTCAAATTATATATTTCCACTTTATAGGGCAAACAGAACATGCAAGTGATCATGTATATATTGTATTTTGTCTACAGGCCAAGGAACAAAGACTCATCAACTCACAGAGGAAATGCAACATTAAACAATTGCATATAGTGTTCACAGAAAGGGTAAATGTATATGCTACCTGCTCTTGAAGATCTGGAACAGCACCTGTGTCAACATCTCCAGTCAGACTAATAAGAACTTCGTCAGAGTTTGTGGAACCAGACTCAGAATGAGAGAGATCCCCATTTGCTTTTGTCTTATTTGTTTCCATAATCATGGACTTAGGATCCTGCTTAAAATTATATAGCTTAGAAGCTAGGCCCTGAGAATCCCTCCAAGCTTGAAGCCCCTTTGATCTTTCCTCAACTGCAGCTATTACAGCTGATCTATGCTTCTCTCTTAAATCATGTAATCTTTTCTCATTTACATTTTGATAACCCATACAAGCTGTCAATACAAGTTGGCTGCTGTCGAATGTTGAGCCAGCTAATGACTGTAACAAGGTAACAGCATCTCCTGCATCCTTAGTTGTAACCAGTGCAGGGCCTGTAAGAAAATTAAGTTACATTGTGTAGTTTAAAACAGCTTATTTGTCACTTTGGACTTCAGGTACCATTAAAATCAAAATACTCGTGTCTTTCACCCCATACCATATAACTCCATTAAAGCAAGTGCTGTCCTAAAAAGCATGACACGATTTCCTTCATAGAGGAGCACATCCCAGACTCGAAGCACTGTAATGAAAACGTACAGCAGGAAGCTGTAATTAAGCACTGGTGATACCAATTATTAAATGAGTGCAGCATCAGTAAATTAGAAACAAAAGCACCAATTATGACAGAAAATTCCAATGATAAACTGTTCGACTGATAGAAGACACAGCATGAAACCTAACCACTTTCCCATGGAAGCATGTTCATAAAAATGGAAAGGAACCACGGTCCAGTAACCCATGCCACCTGCACTCCCAGATAATCAAGATGATTGACTGCAGAAACATAAAAATGTAAATTATAAACTGCCAAAAAAGCAATGGAAGGATAACATATATGAAATTTCAAACACAAAAGAACAAATATTGAAAAAACAGACCCAGTTTGGGAAATCTCTCGCGCACCAACTCCTCAAAAACAAGTTGGTCAACCTAACAAAAGGCCACGAGTTACCAGGACAGTTATCTAAAGCATAATTATTCCATCAATCATTTAACATTCTCATTTAGGAGAAAGCAGATAGCATAAATCAACTAACAAGGAGCAAAAGAGTTGGACAAAATATTACCTGAGACTCAATCATTTCCTCTGAGTAATAGCCATCAAAATAGTCATCAATAATGCCCATCAAAGTCCTGAAATGTATACCACTACTTAGAAAATGGAAAGCCAACAGTGCACTTACTATAAGATTAAATGCTATGTTTGCCCATAAAACTTAGAGGATCCCACCAAATAAACATAAGAAAGCATGTAAATAATGTTTCTCCAACAAAATATGCTCAGATATGTAACCTTAGAAAAAAAAAAAATTCAACAGATAGAAAGAGGAATAATAGATCCGCAAGGAAATTCTCAACTGTCTCCAAACCTACCAGAAGGCATTCTCTTCGGGCATCAGTAATAGTAAGAAGGCAGCAAAGAAATTCATGGCCTGCATGAGAAAAATACTTATTCCAAAAAAGCCAAAACACATGAAGCATGACTGTAACTAACATATTTCAGAGCCTAATACCTGACAGTAGCCAACTGAGGGATTATGTCGAGCATAAGCTGTAAGCAACCGTCTCAAAGCATTTCTACCATCATCGTCAAGGGCAGGGTGACCTGGGAATGTTCGAGGCAAATCCTGTTTTTAGAACCACTAATCGATTAGGAGACTCAAATGAATAACACAAAACAAACAGGTAGCACTAGTGGCAGAAGAAACTAAAACTAGAATTGAAAAAACTGCCGATGAAACAACCTTCTCAATCTGCCCCTTCCACTTCTCAGGCCCATCTATGGACTCAGTAGTTGAACCCTTACTGTCTGATTGCAAGCTCTGTTGTTCAGTGTTGTTGCCACAGCTAGTTTCATTAGCTAGTAGATCCTGGTAATAGTTCTCCACTCTGCGTGCCCTCACACCAACAAAGGCTTGCCAAAGCTGAAATGTCCATATTCATGAGAAAGGAAGGTAGAAAATAATGTGGAAAATAAAGAGAGAATGACAGTAGATCAAATAAAGTACCTCTCCCCTAAGGGCCATTGGTACTCCACCACGAACAAGAACTTCCAACTCTTCCTTCCAGGGAAATAAAGACTCTGTAGGAGCTGCATCATCAGCACCACCACCCGTTCTGGTACTTCCGCTGCCACTTGT
Organism: Gossypium australe; assembly: GCA_005393395.2. Lineage (NCBI taxonomy): Eukaryota > Viridiplantae > Streptophyta > Magnoliopsida > Malvales > Malvaceae > Gossypium > Gossypium australe. Next base: position 136,134,590 of record CM016623.1, read on the forward strand.
AGGGGAATCCTGAACTGGGTCAGATCTCTCTGCATCATAAAATTCATCATCAGAATCCTCCTCTGATGCTCCCTTTGGGGATCTAGCATCTTCAGTAGGAGTTAACGGCTTTCCTTGACTGGTTTTTTGCTCATCTTTTGATAGAATGCCTTTCTTCTTTACACGAACACTTATCATATCCTCAATGGCCCGAAGCGACGGTCTAATTTCAGTCCATATTTGGATCCGATGAACTTTTTTCTCTGGTGCAGACTGAACCTTCTCCTCTTCTGTATCATTCTCAGACAGATTATCAGAACCAGACTTCCTTTCACATAAATCATCACTTTCAGTGCCCTTCTTTAATTCACTGTCCCCATCCTCAGCAGCATGTGAGGTCTCCTTGCCTTCCTCTGAAGGTCTGCCATTGACTGGCAATTGAGCAGACTCGGCTTGACGTTCCAAGAAATCATTCCACCTATCTGATCTTTCCTCCTCTTCTTCCTAAAGTCATGGGAATAGACAGGATCTAAACATTTAATTCATCTTAGGTGAACTTATTGCCATTGATCTCCAGTCGGTTTATCAGAAACTAGTTAAAGCAACTAAATCAAAGACCTGAACTATTGAGCTTGTTGTCATTCAAGGCCCATAAGAATGTGGGAGAGAGGTAGGGAAAAAGAGGTACTGCAGGATATATGTTCAGTCTTAACAGAATTTAATTGTTTAAGGTATTTTCAGTTTCAGAAAATAACTCTGCAACACATCAACCATTTCTAACTAAGTCAGAGAGTGAGACAAATTATTTGATATCCACCATGATATATGAGTTGGCATTTTATCATACTTTCCCTTTTACGCAGCGGCTGGAAATAGATGATGATTTAAAATAAAAAGGCATAAAATCAGGAGACTGAGTCAAGAAAATACCTTGTAGATATTAGCATATTCTCTGTACCTTTGCATATGCTGAGGTCTCACCGCAAATCCATATGCATCCCTGTCAGTAATAAACTCTTCAGTAACCTCCAAATTTTTCTTAAAAAACCTTCATAGTTCACACTAACAACATATCATTCCAATACACACACAAACAAATTATAGAAAAAATTCCAGTTAAGCAAAAAAAAAAAAAAAAAAAAAAAAAAAAAAAAACCTTAAACTACTTCCGATCAGCCTCCAACAATCACATTCCCACACTGATTACCACAACATTCTAAAACAAAGACTAGCTTAAACTTATCTGTAAGGTTATCAAATTCAAATCGAGATAACTTATTGAGAAAGGAGCATAAACATAAAACCAAAAGTGAAATAGCGTATAATTTTAACCAAATACAGCTCAAATAACCCGTAATCCTTCTCCAACCTTACCCAGTTACACCAGTGGCCAGTGGTCACACAACAAAATATAGTCAAAACTAAACTTCTCTACTTTCCAATGTCATTCAATTTACACCAATTTGCTCAAAAAATCAAACTACAATACATGAAAAAGAAAAGATATCAATAAAAGATCATGGACTCCAACAACGTTCTCAGCAAAAGCTAACATAAATTACTAGCGACCAGCCACCACATTCCTCGATTACTAAACCAAATTGTGACCAGTTCAATAAGATCTTGAATTCACCTGCAATCGGCACCCAAAGATTGCGGAGTTTACACAAGCAAACAAGACATGTTACTATTTTTCCATCCAAATTTGTTCATAAAAACTAAGTCACATTTCAGATCATCAAATCCAAATCAAGAAGAACGGATAAAAGATTCGCGGTCAAAAAGAAGTCCAAAAAGTTTGACTAGAAAAAAGAAAAAGAAAGATCTAATCAAAAGATTCAAAACTATAACGGATCAGATAAAGAGAGAAATCGAAGGGACAGTTGGCGAAAAGAGCATACCTCTTGTGTTCGAATGCTATAACGGGGTTTACGCCTTTGTTGGTAGTTGAAATGGTGGCGGCGGCGGCGGTGGAGGAGGAGGATCTCATTGCTTCCTGCTGACGTGGATAGATTTGATTGGTCCGTGAGAGAAATTAAAGGAGCGTTGTCGGTGACGAACGAGAGGAATTTTCGGACTTCTGCTTGAAATTCTGCTAACGTTAAAAAAGGATAAAAGAAAGAGAGGGAGTTCAAGTTTGGCTGTTTGGGTGGAAAGAAAGCGAGGGAGAGTGAAAGAAAGGAGAGTGACGATGGTGGAAATATAAAAAAAAGGGCAGGCGAGAGATTAATATAAGAGATGGAAGAAGAGGGACAAAGAAGGCATGGACTGATTTGGGCAATTCTTTCTTTGAAAATTATAAAAATTAATTAAAAAAATAGAAAATTTAATGAATTGAATGGAAGCTTGGGAAAATGAGTAAAACGGAAACATTTGTTTAGGTGGTAAGGTAAAACCAACACGCGACGAGCGGTTTTTAAACAATGGTTGCTTTTGGTCTATTCAGTAAGTTTATCAGACAATTTAAAACAAAATTTTTGGCCAACGTGGCCTTACTTTGGTTCCATTTTTTCGGAGTTTCATCATATATAATTATTTTTAATTATTTTGATTATTAGTGAAATTTTAAAAAATATATATTTAATTTTATTCGTTTGAGAATCAACAAATAAAAACACAAGAAGTTGAAAGTGGTCGTGATAAGGAGGCTGATTCACTTATAATAGGCGGGGAGCTAGAATTGAAAGGAGAGGAAGAGGAGGCTATAAAATGCTTAGGGTAAAAGGCTTAAGGGAGGCCGGAGAGGAAAAGGGGATAAAGAGCCTTTCTGCATTGCGTGCTAAGAGCTTTACTTGATGGTGTGGTTGACCAAGTGGTAGTTTTATTATATGTTGTGATAATAGAATGTCTATAATGGCAATATATTGTAAAGAAAAAAAATAGAACACACAAATTTTACGTGAAAATTTTTTCGGGAAAAAATCACAAGCAGAGGAGAGACGACTACGTCTATTTATAGGTTTGTAAAACCATATTCTAATCAAAATCAAATATAAGTAATATAGTAAGGTTAACAAGAATTTAGGTCACATGTCTTTAACATATGTCGATTATCGTCAAGTGTAGTACCATATAAACCAGCTTTAACATTCCCTTTCCTAAGCTAGTACTAGATTAATATGATTCAGTGATCCTTTAGTGATCTCTTTGAGGGATACAAGCAAACCACTAAAAACAAATGGCCTTAGAGAGAATTCAATGAGTAGCCCAATGAAAAGTCCAACGATATCCTGTCGATTGATACAAGGTAAAAGGCTATCTATAGGTGCCTCTCAAACTACTTTTCACGTTGACGTGTATCTTAACCGAAGTAGAATATAACAAATTTATAACTAACAAGCCTCCACAAATGTCCAACTAATATATAATATTTGAGTAACAATCAATCCAATCCAAACAAATAGTACTTACATAGGTCTAGTGTGGGACTAACAAAATGGTTGAAGACACACTTAAGGACATCTCTCAACCCAATCACATGCAAGCTTTCATGTGGTCTCCTGCTATCAACAGCCTAAAAAATCAAATTTCTCTTAATATAACCCCCTTATCCCATGAAAATATATACGGTTAAATTGTATTATTAGTCCCTATATTTTTTTTAGAATTAAAGATTTAATCATTATACTCTAAAAGTTAAAAATTCAATTGTCATATTTTTACAATTTAAAAATCTTAATTCAATCATCATCATCGTTGGTAGTTTCCGTCAAAATTTATCAATTTAACATGTTTATTTTCCGTTAATCATATGTCACATAATACGAAGACAGCCTAATCAACATTTAAAGTTAATAATTTTGACGAAAAATACAAATAATGTTAATGATTGAATTGAAGTTTTTAAATCATAAAAATAAGAAGACTTAATTTTTAACTTTTGAACTACATGAACTAAATTAGAAACTAAATACATATTTTAACTAAAATATATGCATATTTATTGTAATTTATTTGTGATTTTTTTAGGATGAGTAAGGGTGTGTTTAGGGTTAAATTTCAAAAACATTTTTCAAATAATTCAATTTTTTAAATAATAAGTTATACTAAATAAATAGTTTTTCAAAACAAATTATAAGAAAATTAAAATTTCTAATTTTCAACTTTTTAAAAACTAGTTTAAATATTAAATTATAAATTTACTCCTCGTTTTATATTAACAACAATTTATGTATTTAAATTAAATTTTACAAATAATTTATATTAATTAAGTAAAAATATTTAAACATTATAGTTTATATATCATAATATTAACAACGAATTACATAAATTATTATTTATATATTTGTATCAAAATAATACTAACATGGCATCATTGTAATAACAGTAAATACATATAGTAATGTACACGTATTAATTGTTGGCGTGAAATTATTTTATTTTATATTTCACTTTTAGAATGAATTAAAAAATTTTAAATTATAAAAATATAATATTAAAATATTAAAAAAATTATATAATTATTTAAAATATTAAAAGTTATTGAAAGATTAATAAAGATATAAAAAAATTGTTCAAGTTAAATATGTCAAATTAAAATATTGTTACAATATATGTAATTCCATATTAGAGCACATAAATTTGAAGCCATATATATATTTGGAAACTCTTTTAAAATAAAATAAGAAAAAAAAGACTTTAGTATGATAAGCTTTATTATTATTTTTTATATATTCTTTAGATTTTTTTATAAAAATATAAATTTAGGAATCTTTATAAATATTTTGAATTTTAAAAATAATTTTATAGTTTTTATTGAGAGAAATCAATTTTTCATTTTCAAAATTAACAGTGACCAAAAAGGTATTTACACTAATATATTATTTGAGTTATTCGAATTATTCGAGTTATTCAAATTATAAAATTTAACCAGATTCGAACTACTCATTCAAATTAATTTAAAAAATTAAATAACTTAATTCGATAAACTCAAAATTTTTAAAAAAATTAATTTTTTTAATCAAATCAAATTTTATCCATATATAAACAAATTAGATGAAAAGCAGAGTCGCCGCTCCTCCAATGTTACCCAATCCGGCTGCAGTTGCATCGACAAATTATTGTTGGAAATTGCGGACAATAAGGCATTGCACCGTCTGTATGAAAATTCAATTTTAATTAACAAGCGAATTTTCATGTTTTTTTTTTCTTATGAATCTATTTATCTAACAAAACTTAATATCAACATATTTGTGCAGCCAAATTTATAATAATATAAAAATTATTTACAAATTTTTGGAGATGATTTTAGATTCAAATGTAATTTTTAAAATTACGAAAGATCACGAATAGCATGTGATTGGTTCGGGAAAAAAGTAATGAAAGAAAATAGAAGAGATGGTCATTTTCCATTCTAATACATAAAAATCGATCCTTCCAAATTAGAATAATAAGAGAAGAGAAAATGAGAGAGATATGTATATTACTTTAAAATTATACATTTTTCAATTTTTTTTCCTTTTATTTTTCAACTCTAATAAACACACCTATGGAAAGAAAAATTATATTTTCCATCCACAAGGTTGGCTGAATGAAAAATATCTCCTAATCGATTAAAGCTTTACTTCTCGGATAAATCAAAAATCAAATTTGGTTGATTAGATTTGAATTTTCCTTCTATTAATCCAAAAAACCAAGTCTCAAGAAGAAAAATATGGTTGCAAATAACAAGAGAATTTTCTTGTAATATTGAAACACATATAATCACTAATTAAGTTTCACATTCACGTATCAAAATCTTTTTTCTCATATCACAAATATAATATAAACAATTAATTCACATGTTTCGTTTAACATTGAATTCATTATGTACTACTGAAACACATATATCACTATAATACTTTTACTTTCACATATCAATTTTGCAATTCTCAGTAAATCTCAGAAGAGTTCAATAATTTCGATACATTGCAAAGATCCAGGCCAAACACAAACTCTCAGCCTATAACGAAACTCTAATAATGAGAACTTCCGAAAAATATACAAGAACTCCAATAAACACATCACATAACCCAATACTCCTCTCCTAATTCCCTCTAGACCATTTTATCACCAGATTTCCATCCGTACTCCCAGCCCTTCTCAACTCCAAAATCATTTCATTATCATATATCATATTTGCTCTAAGTTCACCGAGACATTTATTCACATATCACTTAATATAACATAGTTTATACATCACACATATATCACTTTGAATCACATAAACACGTTCACTATATTTTTATTTCACATATCCACTTTACTCACAATTAACATATATTTACGGCACTCAGCACTTTAGATTTCAATTCATTATCATTAAGCACTTTACTTTCTTATAGCACTTAAATATTTTATTTCACTATTTTAGCACACATAGTTACTTTTGAACATTTTATAATATAGTCCTTAAATTCATAAAAATTCAGTAATTATTATATCACTGCACACTTTATTTACTACCACTTAACACTTCATTTAATCCATTTATTATAATATTTATTCACATATCAAAATTTTACACACTATTCAATTTAGTCCTATCCACAACAATTTCACTACACTACATCTATTCACTTTATAATTAAAATTTAATTGATATCTTCACTTCACTTCAATCAATTTCGTATTAAATTCGTACTCAAACATCTTAATTAAAATAAACAAACTTGAATTCAATTAAGTTACCTGCTTTTTCACTTTCCTATGCTTTCATTCACTTTCTCCTTCAACGGAGTGATTTTCATGGTAGAAAATAATCTCATAATACTCTAGGATATGAATTAGGCTACCGTTTTAAGTAAAAACTCAAGAAAAATGCATGAAAATTTTTTCTTTCTTTCTTTTTTTTTCCCTCTTATTTTTGTTGTCCCAAGCTGCTGCTGTTCTGCCTCCCATATGTTTAGAAAATTCTAAACTTTTCTTTTTATTTCAATTTATTCCATATATCACCAACCAATCAAATTTCACCACATTTCAACTTTAATTCCTACAAACTCTCTCTCTCTCTCTTATTTACACCTCAACACTTAATATCAATTAAAAATGGAATATTTTCATTTAGGTCCCTCTTCCATAAAATGGGAAAATTACACTTTAGTCCTTATACTTTTCCACTTTATTCAACTCAGTCCTCATCTCAATTTTCCAACTTCACATAACAATATATCCCCATGTCACATTCATAAAAAAAATATTTCTTAAGTTTTCGCCCTTTTTCCAAAATGGTAAATTTACACTTTTAGTCCTTCAACTTTTAATTTTTTGCAATTTAATCATTTCTAAATTTCATTATTCATACTTTCTTTCTGAATAATTAATTCACCTTTAAAATACTTTTCCCTTATTAGAAACCAAAATTTTGGGTTATTATGTATGGTTTTATTGTAAAATTAACTCTATTTCCAAGTGAAATAAAAATAACAACTTTAGTTAATAACATCTTCTTGTCTTGGCAAAATTAATTCTATTTTCAAGTAAAATAAAAATAATATAATTTAGTCGAGATATTATTTAAATAAAAATTTTAAATTTTATTGAAATAATAAAATGCCAGTACATATATAAAACATTAGAATGTAACAGATTTTAGAGCTTAGGGTTTTATTTTACCGTCTAGCTAGAGGGAAATTGAGAGATTTGAAACGGAATAGACGCAATCCATGAAAGTCGATACCATCCTACAATTGTAAAATCACAAGATAGTCTTTTACTTCCTCATTCTCCACTCTCTACACCTTGCACTACATAGACATGTCAAAATGGCAAACCCCCAATTGTATATACCGGGCATTTGGAAAATTGATAATAGTTGGAGGTGTTGTACCATCGGGTTTTACATTCAATGGGATATGCTGAAAGGGGGTCTTTAACAATTTTAACTTAATTTGAAGTCGTTGGAAATCGAATCGAAGGTTAATACCTATTCCAAATGTTAGATAAACGATTTGCCTCAGATTGTGCTTAGAATTTCTCATCTACTAGAAACCCATTCACCAATGCTACGTATTTCAATTTTCTTGTCACTTCGTCACATGAGAGACGAAATGTATAAGTTTTGAGTCCCCATCGCTCAACCAAAACATAAAAGAAAAACGATACAGAAGTAATTGTTTCAGTTGTTCGGATTTTCATAAAGTAATCAAGTTATGCTTTGAAATTAGGGGTAAAGTAGAATGTAGAAGACTTGTTTTGCTTTTATATGAAGCAGGATTTCCTATTTATAGGGATTGGAATTAGGATTCTAAAATTATTTTAAAAACAGTTTTAGGGTTAAATTTAGGGTTTAGCTTCATTGGATATTATACTACTCCTAATGTAGTCCTTAAAAAAGGCAGCATCTAAAAAGCTATAAAATTCCAATTTCGTCCTCTACAACTTTCTTCTTTATTCCTTATCTCAAACTCTCACATTAAACCTTTTTTCAATATTAAAGGAATAAATTCGGATGTTAAAAAATTAAAAAGAATAAATTAAAATTAATTAAAATTCATAAATATTTTTAATATATATTTAAAAAATCAAAAATCGAAATGAACAAAAATTCAAAATTGTTTATTAAAAAATAGAAAACTCCAACTATTTTGATTATACGTCACTTGTTGAACTTTCAATTTTTAATTCAACTGACCAATTTGGTTTGGTTTTGTCAAAACACAAATCTCGATTTAGTAATTCCTTAGAATTCATCAAAAGCGAATGGAATTTGTAGATAAAACCTAGTTCAAAATGAGTTACTAAGAACATTGAAAAACAAAGTTGGTCGAACTAGTCACGCCATTGATTCGCTAGTCTAACTGATCCAACCAGTTCGATTAGTCCATCCGTTTTATTCAATTAAATAAATTATTAAAAATTTATAAATAAAAATAAAAATCTGATTCAACAACCCAATTCAATCGGTCTATACTAATTCCCAGATCAACCGATCTAATCCCTTTCTCTGAATCGATACCTGATCAATTTCTAGTCCAACCTGACTGGTCCAGTCCAATTCAAACAACCATAAAAAAAAAACCAACTAATTTTCTAATATTCCCGAAACAAGAGCTCGAAGAAACACCTCAATATCGACCATGGTTCAGTGACTGGATCAGCAGTGCCATTAACCAACTACAGTTTCAGAGAGCTGAGAATATGAAAACCTTCTTAACTACTAAAAGGTGCCTATGTTTAATATTAACTTCTGCAACAATCCTTATTGTGCATTCATCTGATATTGTCATTCGGTTTCGGATAAAAGCCGGATCTCCATAGAATTCGATGTTCAGAGATAAGACAAACCCAGAAGAGATAACATTTCTTGCACTCAAAGTCACACGAAACAATCGATAATACTATATATGTTAATGAAATTATATATTTTCAACTATCATGTATCAGTTAGCTGAGTGAACTTTCAGAAGGCACTCTCTAACTGGTAACTGACATCTATCGATAGTTCTGTTATGTATTTGTGTAAACAAGTTGTTAAATTACGTGACTATACATTGGAAAAAAGCAAAAAAAAAAAAAAAATTCATTTCGATTTATTCAAAAGAGTGTTTGTTAATACAAAAAGAAGATAATGGGGGAGCAAATGATAAAAGTTTAGGACCTGTCGCACTAGCAAATGCCGTGTCCGGTGACTCCAACACCACCACGGATTGAAACCAAGGGTCCCTGCCAGTAGCTTTGGCTTATCAGATGGAAATCCAGAAACAAAACTATAACTGTTATATCGTCGTGAAAATGTCTCCTCACTCCACGGTCGATCTTTTTCAAGTCCGAGTATCTCATTTCTCTCTTCTTAGATGCTTCGCGTAGAGCGGCTTTGACAAGCTTTCTGGCAATACCCTGTGTAGTAGGCATCTCTGATAAGTATATCCCGAAGCAATTCAATCATCAAAAGAAAGGTTACTTGGAAGTTACAAGAAAATTCAACATGGAACTCTAAAAAGACTAAAAAAGGCAAACCTTTAAAAATGTTATGTTTTAGTAAAATGTTAACAATTACATTAACTAAATAATGTCGATTTTACTTGGACTCAGATTTGAGTGTTCAAAAGGGTACGGTCTTACTAGGGTATGTTCATATTTTTCCAAGATTTTCACGTATCTGGATGGTCCTTGGAGGATCATATCCCGATGGTCTGGATATGCATCAGATATCAATTTCGGGCACCGGAACTTCAAGAAAAATGAAAAGTCGGAGCAAGATAGTTCTAGTTTGACAAAAAGAGAATCATGAAAAGAAATCTTACATTTCGTGGACAGGTGTTGACGATATCGACTGCCTCTTGACTACTAAGGTGTTCCCATAGACCATCTGATGCAAATATAAGAAACTGATCTTCAGGGTCAAGTTTCTGTACTAATGTTTTTGGCTCAGCACTAAGGATTGGCTTATCGAATGGTTCGGGAACTCTAAACTTCGGCAATAGAGGATCTCTGTTGAACTCCGCACTCTTTAGATAAGCATCACCAATGGATCTCGAAATCTGTCACATAGCAAACTTTGGGTAACAGACTATAAGTTTGCACGTGCATGTTGTGTAGATTGTGCTAATTCTCTTTGTCGGATTGATAGTAACTCAAACGGCAATTACCCTTAAAAGTTCCTAAAGCTGGTTCTCCAGGTGGAACTATTCAACGCATAAAATAAGCATGGGGACAATTCGGGCTTCTATGATGGTTTTTTATTTTATTTTATGAAAATAAGCATACAAATGGATAACAACTTGGGTACTAATGCTCCTATGGAAACTTCCAAATTCCGGAACCTAGACATGAAGATGACTAACACTTGTATTGTTATTCTTCGAAAAAAAGTCATAAGATTCGGAACGAGAAGGTAATTGACCAATTTTCATCAATTTTAAGTAGTTACTTCAACTCAAGAAAACAATTGTTTATAGAAGTAAACCTATGTTACTCGAACTTGGATGTGACTGCTGGACACAGGTATGTTCAAATTTTTTTCTAAGTTTTTCCACGTATTTGGTGGGTCCTTGGAGGGTCATATCCTGATAACCTTGTCCAAATATATGTCAGACACGGATACTTCAAGTAGAATGATGAGTCGGAGCAACATAAATGAAAATGACAAAAAACTACCTGTATAATACCCTTCACACGCCATACTGTGTGCTTGAGGACCACAATTTGTGGATCATCGGGATGTAATGATCGTAACTCTTCCCGTACAGATTCAACACTTGCATTGTGCTCTGATGATAATGGAACTGCCTTGACCTCTTTATACATATTATCCAATCTTCCTAAGACCACTCGAGAATCACCTGCATTTGCAATATATAGCATTCCGCTACAAACTATTCCTACCAAACAACATGAACCAACAGAAGCCATATGCGGGTCATTTAGCCATTGCTTCCTCACGAGAGCAAGAAAATCCTCCTCAGTTGCCAAAAATGCTTTGTTGATTACATCTGCCGACATTCCTCCATTCTCAGTTGTAAACTCTGCACCATAATAGCTGTCAAGTCAGTAAACATATGCATTAGCTATCGGAAATTGGAAACTTTAACCAGTCGAGCGGGAAATAATCATTTTTCTTTAAGTATCGGAGTTCGACATTTTCAAATACGGGGTATAGGGATATGACCTTCCAAGGAATGACTTGAGACTACAGAACAAACTCAAGAAAACATATGGATGACTTGACTTTTGAAACTCTAAAGAACTTTGCAGTGAGGTGGTAAGACTAAAGACTACAGCACAAACTTCAGGAACATAAAGTTCGGAAATCCGAGTTCTAAGTTCCTGAATCCACACAAAAACTAAATTATCATCCTTTATGCAGAAAGAATAAAGTAGCAGACGTTTTTTCGAAGATTACTCCCAACATGTTCTACAATGTGCAATATCATCTCTATGTATGTCATCAATGGTAATAAAACCTGATTCCAAGTCAAGACTTTTAAAGACCACAATAAAAATATTACTAAATTACAAAGTTCCGGCTTTTTTATATATATGACTGTCAAATACAAAGTTTCCGAATTCAGCATAGTGAAGAAAGAACAACATACTCTTGATATAGCCGAAAAGGTGTTCATTTATAAACCTAGCAGTAGCCGGACCACCATGACCATCGTAAATTCCAACAAATGTCCCGTGAGGCCCCGATTCATATAAGCTCAATGGACCTGATTCGAGTTGGCTATGGTCTTCCAATAGATTGTTTGCTTGAATTACCGCCATCGAAAACTCACCAGTATCATGGTCTCCTAAATCTTTGTACCACAATAGTCCGTCAACCCTACCATTAGCATCATCACCTCTACTCGAATCTTCACCCTCGACAGAAGGTCTCCAGCAGGGCGGCATCATTCGCATTAATGATCCTGATACCATAACTTACATATTCTACCCCAAATGACCCAACAACCAAGTTTTTCATAAAATCAATACCTAAAACTCTATTCAACCTAAGAATTCACCCCCGGTTTCTGCTCGATTTCCAAATCCACAATCGAAGATTTGGATTTCTATGCAGACAACATTAATCTGCATAATATCAATAAAAAGACATTAAAAAACCTTCATTTTAACATGATAAATTCTACATAAATCTTAAAACAGGCATTATTCACATAAATCCATCAACCTGTTTATGCTTTGGGGATTATCTACATAAATTCAGACAATAAAAACTTTTTTCAGACAATCATCAATCTATGTCTTAAAAAATAAAACATGAACTTGAAAGCCATGACAAAAACTCCACACGACCAATCTCCACCTGCATTAAAATGGAAAAACAATTCATTTTTACAACATCTATGGGCTTTAAACTGAGATTAAAATCCCATATTGTCACCTGTTTATATATATATACTTTGGAACAAAATTAGAAACTTTCAGACACCAATCAATCTGTAACATTAAAGCATTAAAAAAAATGACAAATTCCACATTGTGAATCTTTTACAAGCATTCAAATAGAAATTACAAAAAAGAAAATAGATAAACAGCCATCACCTTAAAATCATCAAAAAAGAAACAGATATATTCTTCTTACATACCTTATAAAACAATGAAGAAAGTTTGCATATCTAAGAAGATTCAAAAAGACCCATCATTTTGTTTGAAGACAAAACAATAAAAAATAAGGTTGTAAGAAAGGTGGAGACTTGGAGAGAGATTTTGACAAAAGAATAATAAGAAGAAGAAGAAAAAAAATTTAACAAAACAAAGCTTGTGTTTTGGAAACCACCATAATAAGGTGGCTTTTTTCCCCCCCTCTCTCTCTCTCTCTTTTCTGTGGGTTTTTGGGTTATGGTTTTTGGTTGGATTTTTTTTATATTTTTCAATTTTAATTTTATAATAATCCATTGGTTGAAGGGGGTTTTGACTTTTGACCTGTTTGGCTTCAACAATGAACAAACCAACAATTTAGGCAAGTTTCACTCACCTCTCTTTCTTCTGTTTTTAGCAAACAACTGCAATTTATATGATTATATCAACTTTCTCCCTTTTGCCTTGCCTTGCTCTTTTCCAGTATTATTTCTAATTTTTCTTCATGATTTAGTGCATCCTATGTGTCCTTTTTTGTTTCCTGTTTATTTTAGGTTAAAGTATCCCATAAGCTTTTCTACTTTTTAAAATTTTAGAATTTGGTCCTTGTATTTTTATTTTCAATAATTTAATTTTTAAAATTTTCAAAATTCATGTCTAATTATTAACTTTGTTAAAAAAAAATTGTTAAATTTATTAGTGTAACATTTTGAAATTAAAAAAAATACTCACTTGGTACTGGTAACAATGTAATTCAAAATTTTGGCATTGTAATAAATATGAATTTAATAAAAAAATTTATTAAATGTTAACAGTTAGACCTTAATTCTGAAACCTTAAAAGCAATAGGACTAAATTCTAAAATTTTGAAAAATATAAAAACTTATGGCATATTTGAAGCCTTTCTTTTATCGTATATTTATATAAACTTTTTTAATTAAGGATAAAGAATGTCAATTGAAAACTTAAATGTAAGTCCTTTATTGTTACATTTGTGGGTTCACAATGTTGTAACAATTAGATTGGCGGGGTCAGACCATCGACTTTCAATTTAACCGGTTGAATCTTTAATTCAATAATAATTAAACAAAAAGAATTAACCAATTAAATTGTCGATTTATTTTTATCACGGTTTGTATTTTTATCGGTTCAGAGTGATTTGTTTTATTGTCAGTTATATACCATAGTTTGAACGAACGATTTTTTTATTTAACTGATCAACCCAATCCAATTCTGATAATTATCCTTATTTAGATTTATAACTGCTCCTCTCATTAATATCGTCTCTAAAATTTAAACATGTATCCTTTTCTTGGAAATGCGATATATTTTATCTTCGCACTCCATACCTATTAACATATTGTATAAATTTTAATATCATCAAATTTTGATTGCAAAATAGTATTTTTTTTCCCTAATAAATAAAAAAGCTAAGACTCTTGAATCTTGATTTAACCTATCAACTGTAAACATTTTCCAACTTTAGTATTTTAGTTGTCTGTTTTAGTTTACTCTATAATTAAAAGAAAGTCAAATTACTAAAATAGTTACTTTTGTTTGTTTCGGGTTTCATTTTAGTTATTTATATTTGAAATGTTATGTTTTAGTCACTTATGTTATCGTGTTGTAACATTTTAGTCACTGAGTCGTTAATTACCATTAACAGTATAACGATAAGCTGATATGACACATTAAATCATCATTTCAAATAAAAATTTCAGGTTAAATTCTACAATTGATCCTTATAATTTTTTTTTCATTTTGAGGAATTTAATTTTTTTCTTTTATGTTCTTTTAACTTTCTTTTTTTTCTTTATTTTTCATTTTCTTCTGCTTCTCCCTTTGTTTTCCTCCCTTCTCCATTTCTTTTAACGTAGTTTGTCTATGTTTTTCGTTTATTAAAACTAGTCCACAAGCTTGCCTCACTCGAAAAAATTAAATTGTTCAAAAAATATATAAAAGTATAGGGACTAATTTTAACAGATGGCAAACGTATGAAAAATACGTTAAAAGAAATAGAGAAGGGAGGAAAACAGAGGGAGAAGAAGAAGAGAATGAAAAATAAAGAAAAAGTTTAAATTGCGTAAAATGAAAAAATATAGGGACCGATTGTATAAATTAACCTAAATTTTTTGTTTGAAATGATGCTTTAACGTGTCACGTCAGTTTACCTTTACACCGTTAATGGCAATTAATAGCTCAATAACTAAAATGTTACAACGTGATATCGTAAGTAGCTAAAACGTACTATTTCAAATATAAATAACTAAAATGTTACCTAAGATAAACAAAAGTCACTATTTTAATAGTTTACCCTTAATTTTAAGAAACTATGACAACTATTTTTAAAACCAAATAAGACGAAAAATAATAATTTAAATGTTAAAATAAAAAAAATTAGATATTAAAATGAAAAAAAAAGTATTATTCAGGAGGAAAATCGTAGCTTAAATCGAATAAAAACTATGGTTTTATTTTAGTAAAATTATCAGAACTTATGTCAATTTGATACCTACTTCTTCTTCTTCTTTTTTTGCATAATTATAAAATCATTAAAAAATACTAAAAACTGTTTAAATATTCTAAAAATACATAAAACATGAATTTTTCTTAAATTATAAGAACATGCAATTTGAAGTATTTCTATGTATAAGTCAATAAAATAAACGAAAATTAAAAATTCATATATATATATATTTGAATAATTTCATTATAGGTTATGATTATATCTGTTTTTTTTTTACACAATGCTTAAAATTACTCAAACCCCTCTCTAACCCATAAATAGCGCATTCCAACCCTTGTCCTATTGTATTAACAACAATACCTATATCAATCGAGTTAAAGCTCAATCAGCAAAAAAATCATATATATATATATATATATACAAAAATAAAAAACTCAACTAATTCGAGGATTTTCTTCTTCTTCTTTTCCTTTATTAAGGTTTCGTAATCCCATTGTTGTGTGTTCTGCAAACGTCATAGATTCACAAGTAACTTCTTCCATCATCTTATCTTAAGCAACTTTTTTTTTATATGTAATTCGAAACTATAGGGACTTAGAATAATTCGATTAGAGAATATGAGCTAAATCTATAATTGTATGTATATTATAAGATTAGTAATTGAATTTAACTAAACGAATTTAATTGCTGCTATTTTGATCAGTATTAAAATTTCAAATTTTGGAAAGTACAATAACTAAAATTGAGCAATTCAAAAAGTATAAAGACTAAAATTTGATCAAATTAAAGTATAGAGACTTAGTCCACAACTTTCACAAAGTATAGGGATTAATAGTAGAATTTAACCACTAAAACTTTAGATCAATGGAAATTGACCTACTTAAAGTGATTATTTTTTACATTTTTATCTTTTTTTTTAATTTTTTAGGTTTTTTATTTTGAAAAATATTTGATACACTATTAATGAAATTTACAAATTCCACAAGTAGAGTTGGAAGTGATGACAAACGTATACAATATATATAGTGAAAAATTAAAAAAATAAATATATATCAAAGAAATGGGACACGCAAGAAGATTATGACGACTTGATAATGGGCCGAACCGCGAAGGCCTCCCCGAAAAATGAAAGGGTTTGGGCAAAAATATAAGCCCGAAAAAATAGGTTTGGGCACAAATAAGACCCATTTATTAATTGGGTCGAGCCTCAAGTAAGTCTTTTTTTCCTAGGCCCAGTCCAAATTTGTAAAAAGAAAATTTTGTTATTGTTTATTCACTGTTTTGTTGCAACTTCACTCTTATATTGTTACTATTTTGTTGTTATTATTTAGATATTTTGTAATTCTTGTTTTATTGTTAATTTTGCTATTATTTTAAAGGCGTTTACTTGTTAAGTTGAACCTATCTTAGTGTTATTTATGTATAATGACTTTTTAAATTTTATTTTCAATTTGTTGAGAAACATTTATTTTAATGTTTGTAGTATATTTGATATATATATATATATATTTTTATTTTTATTTTTATTTTTATATAAAAAACAATATAAAAAATTTAATACGGACGGGCCAGGCTCGGGTTTTAGCTTTTTTATTCGAGTCAGGCTTGGACAAAATTTTAGGTCCATTTTAGCCCTTCAAAGTATTAACATTTGGCTCTTAACCTTCATAAAAAAAAGTCATTTTAGCTCTTAAATATACGTTGTTTGTTAAATTACCCCAAAATATATGGAAATATTAACATTTGTTAACTTTACTGACGTAGATGACCATGTGAATGCCACATCAACGATTACTTAATTATTTAAAATTTAAAAATTCAAAAAAATATTTAAAAAATTAAAAACCAAAATTTATAAAAATATAAAAAAGTATTTTTAAAATTTGAAAATAATTAATTGCTCACGTGGTCAGTAAAGTTAACAAACCTTAACATTTTCATCTATTTAGATGATTTGACAAACAATACAAGTTTAAGATATAAAAGTAACAAAAATTTAAATAAAAAGCTAAAATAACTTTTCTTATAAAATTAGAGGATAAAAAAAGTTACTATGCCAATTAATATTTTTTTTTTGTGAATTACAAGAGAAGATAAAAATCCTAATAACAATGCGATAAGTATAACTCGAACCTAAATCATATCTGAGATGATATAAACACCCTTATCATCAAATTAAGACTCGAGTTAATAATTACATACTTGTAAGATTACTTTTCATTTATTTCCACTAATCATTACCATGCACCCATGATTAAGTTACCATACGGGGCTTCGGCCACAACGGGACGTAGAATGAACCATGTGCTATCATCATCATCATCATCATCATTTTCTCATGCTTTTATAACATTAATTTTAATAAATTTCCTTTTTTGTCGTCCAAGTATGAAAAATTATAAATTAGTCACTTAACTATTCAATCTTGCCTTTTGTGTCTATCATGTTAACGTAAATAATTTTTAAAATTAGTATAATAGTAATTTTAACCCTCAATATTTATACATTCTATCAGTTTAATCTTGATTCTAAAAAATCTAACCTTCAACATTTACATGTTATATAATTTGATCTTTTTCTCCTGTTTTGCTTTATTTGTGACCCTTTCATCTAAAAAAATAAATTTATTAGCTAAATTTGATTGATATATATAAATAGAAACACCAAAAAATTCAAGATAACAATTTCATTTTTTTTATTCTTTTAAAATTCAACCCTCGATATTACAAAAAAAAGAGTAAATCTACAAAAAAAAAAACAACCAAATTACACAATGTGTAATTTTTTTAGAATAAATACTAAATTAATATAAATTATAAATATTAAAAATTAATATTAATATTATTTAAATTTTAAAAACTGCCAGTGATAAAAAAACATTACTAATAACTGGATAATTACTATTGCATTTTACTCTAATTTTATTTCACCAATGAAACAATTAGCCAATTATCATTTTTAAAAGCACATAGTAAAGAAATTAATAATTATGGAGAATTCACTTTTAATCATATTAGTTTATCCTAAATCACCTAACCTCATTATGACATTTTGGAACTTAATACCCAACTTGTATTTGCTAACTTTAATGAATCAAATTATATATAATGTTATAAGTTGTTTAATCTTTTACCTTTACTACCAGCTAGATTTATTTATGGGCTAAGTTATTTGTCTAAGTTCGAAGATTTGTTCGAAATTTAAGAGGATTTGGGTAAAAATATTAAGCCCAAAAAATAAGTTTGGATAAAAAAATTAGGCCCGTTTAAAATATGGATCGAACTTGGACAAACATAAAATATGTTAACATCATGCTTAGGTCCGGCCCGACCTAACCCATGAGCACCTCTACTGTCACCTAGACCAATTATCAAAGTATTATATTTACTTTAGAGGTGCTCATAGGCAAGGCCAGGTCTAAGCATGATATTAACATACTTTATGCTTACCCAAGCTCCACCCAGCCCAAAATATGAGCTTAAAATTTTGCCCAAACTCGCCTATATTTGTAAAAGACTTATCCAAGCCCATTTTAGGCTTGCCCATATTATTTTTTAATTTTTTTAAAATATTTATATTATATTATTTTAATATTTAACAATTATATACATTTTTTATTTATTGAATTTTTTTATATAGTCATCTTAACATTATTTTAATGTTTACATTAGAGTAATATTATATATTAGTATAAGTTTATTTTTTTAATATGTTCTAAATTACATAATATATAAAAATAATATAATATAAAGTATTATAAACTTAAAAACAGGCTAGGCTGGGCTCGGGGCTGGAATGTTTAAACCTGAGCCCGACCCATATTTTACATGAGCCTAATTTTTTTGCTCAAGTCTATTTTTTGGACTTATTATTTTTACTCAAACCTTCCCAAATTTCAAACAAACCTTTAGCTTTTGACAGATAGTCTGACCCATGAATAGGACTAAATTACTTTGCTAAATTACTATATATTTTGTTGCCTCACAATTTTATACTCAAATTACCATACATTAGCAAATCTTATCATTAAAACCATTTATCACCAAAATCACTAATATCTAATTACCTTATTAATGCATATTAGTGACTAATGATAATAAGAACTAAATCCTTTACCCTTTTTATCATCAATCATCTTTCCACCCTCTTTTTCTAACTTTTTAATAAGCTCTTATTTACTGGTTTTCATCATTTTGATCCTAATTATTATTTGTTCAATATAATCAATTTTATAATCAATATTTTATGAAAAACAGTAACTAACCCTCTTTAACTTTGAATATTAATGATTTAATCAAAGGTTAAATTATGTCATAAGTCTTTATACTAGTCGTAAATTTGGAATTTAATTTCTATATTTTTATTTATAAGAATTTAGTTCGTTTACTTTTCAAATCTCAAAGTTCATGTTAAACTGTTAACACTACGATTTTTTTTTTTGAATTCAAATTCATTACAATATTATTTTTTAGTTACATTGCTACTAAGTGAATAAATTTTTTTTTAATTCTAAAATGTCACGCCAATATATTTTACAGTATTAATAATTGGACATGAATTTTAAAATCTAAAAAAATAGAGAGATTAAATTATTGAAAATAAAAGTATAAAAACTAAATTCTAAATTTATAAAAAGTATAAGGGCTAATAGTATATTTTAACCTTTAATCAAACATGGAATACCTATAACTTACCCTCTTTGGTTTTAGCTTCTCCGGTTTAGACAATAGTATTAAGTCTAAAAAATAAGTTTAGGCTTGAAAATTAAAGCCTAAGCTTTATTTTGTCCGGCTTATTTTTTATATTTGTAATATATTATAGGAAGTTATATACCGTTTGTGGAGTTTTTAAAACTCTACAAACATGTTTAAGGTATAACAAATGTATTGTAGAGGTGTAGTAAAATAAAATAAGTAAATATATAAATAAACATGATTTGTGAAGTCTAAAAAACTCTACAAACAGTGTATGAAATAGTTGCCCTATATTATATCATAATACTTTTATATATTATTTAATTTATAATACACAAAATTTAAATTAATCTATAATATTATAGTGTAATAATTAAAAATGTTAAGATGCTTATGTATAAAATTTTAATAAATGACAGAAATATAAATGTATTAAATATTAAATTAAAAATAATATAAATATTTTTTAAAATAGTATAAGTATGTCTAAAATGTACTTAGATTAACAATTTTCAAATACATATAAATCTAAACAAAAATTTAAACTTATATTTAATGATTTAATCCTTTTTACCGTCTTTCATAAAATTATGGCATAATGATTTATTTGACCCTCCAACTTTATAAATTATGACATAAAGTTATGGCTATTCATTTATTTTTTCGTCTCTTTTAACTATAAACTTACGTTTTTTTTATTAATTAGGAAAAAATATTCAATCCACCATCAATAGTGTTTTTTAAACTCCATAAGCTGATTAAGGGTTTGATATATTATAAAGCATAGTAAAAAGGACAAGAGTTTGACAAATATATTATAAAGTGTAGTAAAAGTTAAAAAAATATTAATTATATAAATAAATGTGACACTTGTCACACCTTCAATAGGGACTAGCTAGGGGAGGCTGGCAAGGGCCCCTACTCCCCCTAAAATTGAAAATTTTCTATTTAGGTCCTTTAAAATTTTTAAAAATTTAAATTAGTAAAGATAAATTTGCACTTTGGCCTCCTAAAAATGATAAAAAAAATTGATTTAATCTTTTAAAATTTATAAAGATATATGCTATTCAAATGGTGGAATTGCATTTTAAGTATTATAAAAATTACAATTTAATTTCTGCCACCTAAAAAAAAATTTTTAGTTTCGCCCCTGACCTTCAACCTGCTTGTGGAGTCTAAAAACCTCAACTGGACATGTATCAAATAATTATCCATTACATAGATAATAATATGTTTGTCACTTAAGATTTTAAAAATAATAATATCTTAATAAATTTAATATTACCATTTACATAGGACTAAAATTTGAAATTAAAAAAAATATATAAAAAAATATTGAATAAAAAATATAAAGATTAGGCCACATTCTTCTATTAGTCCCTAAACTTTGCATAAGGTGTGGATTTAGTACTACTTTAATTTGATTTGAAACACCCCAAACCCGGCCCACGAGCCTTGTCCGGATCTGGTATGTTCCCCGGTGTAAACCGATTCAAAATTCTTTTGTTACTTAGGAAAAACTTGTATGTTTTGAAGAAAAAATGTTTTTGGGTTGGGCTCGAGTTGGAAACAAATTTATCTTATAATGAAAACTCTTTAATTTAGGTGACAAAACAATTTAGAGTTTGTTTAAAAAAAAAATAAATCCACTTAATATTTAATTAATAAATATTTATAACATAATAAATCAAAGTAAAATAAAGAAATTCAACTATGGCCTTATTACATCAAATAAATCCCAAAATTAAATAATTGACAGTACTTAAATAAAAAATAAAATGTCCAAATGTTTAAAAATTCCTTACTGTGCATGGCCACCTTTAAGCTCCTGCTGACCCGGTCCATTACCGATCATCACCTGAAAAATGTTCCCACAACGGGGTGAGTCAAACGGACTCAATGTGTACACAAACACTAAGTCTTAACAAATTCAGGCATTTCAAATCATACATGTACATATAGCATTTAAATAATATGATGCAACCTGAACCCAAACCTATAAGCCATCCGCTACACATCACCCGTACCAACCTGCACACCGTGGGGACTACTAAGTCAACCCTCCATCCGCTACACACCATCGAAGGCAGTCGCTGCAGTCGACGTGCTCATCGCCCTTATAAAATTCGTGGTCTTAGGTCACCACTTGCAGATATCGTGGTCTTAGGTCACCACATTCAGATATCGTGGTCTTAGGTCACCACATTCAAATATCGTGGTCTTAGGTCACCACATTCAAATATCGTGGTCTTAGGTCACCACATTCAGATATCGTGGTCTTAGGTCACCACATTCACTTCCCCTTTCATATAACCCTAATGCCCCATATCATTCATATCATGCATATTACATAATTTCACATTCTTATCACTTTTCACATGTTACATATATAACATAATTTCATATTCCTAGTAGGAGTAGGAAACGTACCTGAGTACTTTTGTACCATCATATGGTACCTTAGCCATATTCTTACACATTCTTATAGTCACATACATATTAAATATTGCCATAAATATATCAAGAAATAGTGTGAGGTACACACCTGATTCGCTTAAGGTTTCCAATCCAAATCCCGAAAAGCTTGATCTAATGCCTTAGATCTTAAATCTCTACATTTAATCAATCATTTAATACTTAGTAAAGAGCCATTCGGCCATAAATCCAAATCCTAGTAGGATTAGTATACTAAAACTTACCTTGTTGCCGATCTCACTACTAATTAAATCCCGAAAACTTTGTTGTACTCCTTCTTGCATTTGGCCAAACATTAAATCACATCATAGGTTAGTTTCGGCTTTTAAACAAAGTAAGAAATAGATCTAGATATCCAAAATAGGCCTTGGCCGAATACTATAGACACTTACCTTGTGGATTTTAAATCCCGAAACTCACCGAATAACTAGGGAACACGCGGCCTATGGTGTACCTTCGGGAAAAGAACTTCTCCTTCCTTGTAGTCGACACTTAGTAAATCCCGAAAGTATTCCTTGCCTTAGATGTCTGTCGAAATCCCTATAACTTCATGTTATATCAATTTCTAACATTTATTCACAACAAATAACCCTTATCCGAATGTTAAATATGACTTACCTTAGATTCTTAAATCCCGAAATAGTTGACTTGTCTTATGAAGTTGTCGATAATGGCAGAAATCCCGAAGAGCCTTCTTTCTAAGTTTCGACTAACACAATAATGGGGTTAGATTTCCTAGTTTCGGCTTTTGGAATATTGAGAGGAGAAGAATGAAGAAGAAAATAATAGGGGTTACAGAGAAAATTCGGCAGAGGTTATCAAGGAAGAGAAAATAATGCTGAATGGCCTCTCTTTTCCTTTTATAGCCGAATTTACTAACTTAGAATCCTTTACTTGGCCATCACTCTTCTATTTTGATAGCTTTATCTCTTTAATTATCACTTTATTCAATATTAGAATTAATCCCTCAATTATCTCTTATCTCTTAAAAAAAATGACAATAATTATCTATCATTTATCTCTTGAAAATAATCTAAAATAAATCCCTTATTTATCCACCCTTTATCTCTTAAAAATAAAAGAATAAAAGCTCCTAGAATTTAGCCATGTGCCGTCCAACTCCCTTGCTCCTTGCAGCAAAATAAAACTCTTTTATTTGCTTCCCCTGTGACTCGAACCTAGGCCCATTTGCATAGCTTGTGGCGTCACTTACCTGGGCCTTAAGTGGTGCCTTCTTGCCACTTTTCCAAGCCCGTTCTTGTGTCAAATTTCTTCTATTAATTCTCTTAAGGCCACCTTGCTTCATGTCCCTCTCTTAAACTTAACATTTCTTAAGCATTTCCTTACATTTCCAAGTTTCCAAAAATTTTCGTTTGCCTCCTTTAAACTTGACATTTCCAAATCATTTCCTTACATTTCCAAGACATTTCCCTATATTTCCAAGACATTTCCCTACATTTCCAAGACAAGACATTTCCTTACATTTCCAGGACATTTCCCTACATTTCCAAGCCATTTCCCTACATTTCCAAGCCATTTCCCTACTGATAACACTTTAGAACGACATGTTTTTATATGCTAATTGTATATTAATTTCGAATACGACTCTACTAATTTGGGCTATTTATGGACTTTTATCTCATAGGGACTAAATTGGAGACCAATGCAAAATTGAGGGCCAAAATCGTGAAATTAAAGATAAAAATGGACCAATGTGCAACAAAAGGAAAAGATGGTGCCAAAAGTGCAAACATGGAGAGCAGAGGGATTGAAATGCAAAAAGAAGAGACTTTGCTTTATCAAATTCTATTTTAATTATATTAGGATAATTAATGTTAGGATAATTATCTAGGATTATTTAATTTCTTTATTTATCTCTATTTATCTTTAATTAAATTGTAATTATCTTTGGGAGTTTGAGTAGGACTAGTCCATCTACCTTAAGCACTATAAATAGGGGATGGAGTGACTCATTTTGTTGGTTCATCGTTTTCTGTACACTTCTCTCCCATACGTTTTTGTACTTCCTTTATTTTCTTTACAATAAAAACTCTCTTTTCCATAATTTTATATTTTATTTATTTTTCCATCACAATATGAGCCACTAAAAACCATCTAGCCGAAGGTTGTCGAATGCCCCAAAAGGGTTCTTGAGGCTTAGAAACCGCACTTAACTTTCTCGCCCAGGTATTCATCGTTTCTCCGCATTACGGGGCTGACGCTTCCGTCCAGGTCCCTTTAAAAGTAACCCTTTCAACTTATGCAAAGGCGGCCGCTTTGTGTGTTTTGGGAGGATTGCATCGTCGATTCGTGAGCTTACTGCGTCAGAGGTTAGCGAGCCCAAGAGACAAAATGGTGTGGGATTCGCCATTGAGAAACGTTGATCTAGCGCAAATGACTCCACAAGAGCAATAGCAGGCTAGAGTCAGGCTCCCTAAATTCGTAAGGTCAAACTCTTGGAGTTGGTGGTCGTAGGCGTCCTCTTCCACTATAATTGCCTTACTTGGCAGAGAAGGGTCATCCAAAAACCGAAGATTGAACCCAAGGAGGAACGAGACAACCGGAGGCTGGAATATCTCCACATAAGAAACTTTTCTCTAAACCCTTTCTTTTTATTTTCCTCATTTTAATTCTCGTAATTTATTCTCGTAATTTCAATTCGTCTTAAATTCTACTTTTATTATTATTTTTCCAGATCGAAAATTATTAATTCTGTTATTTATTTATTTTTCAGGAACGCAGGTTTTCTTGGGCACGATTCTGCCCAGGATCTCGAGAAACAGGCATTTGTATAATCCGATCCCTGTGGATTCGACCCTACTTGCCCTTTACTGTTATTTTCATTATTTTGCAGAGAGTAGGATATATTTTGGTGCATTCAACGACGCATCAAATTTTGGCACCGTTGCCGGGGATCGGTAACGTACTAATCCTGGTTTTTTTTTCTATGACCAGATCTGCTCCAGGCATTCTTGAGTTTGATTCGGAGATCGAAAAGACTGCAAAAGCTAATCGAAAAGAAACTAAGTTGAGGAAAAAGCATTCAGCGGTGGTAGTGACTCGAAGCAATCCACCACCAGAAATTAGGACCGACGACGAAGCGGAATCTAGGGTTAACGAAAACCCTACTCAAACGCTTGAACGTAAAGCAGAAGAAGTCGATCCATTTGAAGAAGTGTTCAACGCTAGGGTTGACGAAAACCCTAATTTGGTACAAGAACCAATGGCTCAAACGATTCGGCAACTAGCCGAAGCTCCGACGGAACAACCGCCACTGTGCATCGCATATCCTACCATGGATACTGACTTTGAGTTGAAATCAGGGTTGATTTAGTTGCTGCCAACATTCCGAGGGTTACAGAATGAAAACCCCCATAAACACTTAAAGGAGTTTCATATGGTTTGTCTGAGTATGAAACCTCAAGGCGTAACTGAGGATCAGATTAAATTGCGCGCTTTCCCTTTTTCCCTAGCAGATTCAACTAGGGAATGATTATTTTATTTACCTCCTGGATCTATAACTACGTGGGCTGATCTTTCTCGTTTGTTTCTCAACAGGTTTTTCCCAGCATCTAGAGCAGCTGAGCTAAGAAGGGAGATCGTGGGGATAAGGCAGAAAGAAGTGGAGACTCTTTATGATTATTGGGAGCAGTTTAAGAAGTTGTGTGCGAGCTGTCCACAACATGGTATAACAGAGCAATCTCTCCTCCAGTACTTTTATGAAGGTTTGAAATCGATGGAGATGAATATGGTAGACGCTGCTAGTGGAGGAACGTTGGTCAACATGACCCCCCAACAAGCAAGGGACTTAATCTCCACAATGGCTGCAAATTCTCAGCAGTTTCGAGCTAATCCTGAGCCCCCTAGAAGGGTTCACCAGCTAAGTAATTCAACCTTAGTGGATAAAGTTGATAGACTTACGATTATGATGAATTCTCTTATTGCAAAAAAAGCTAAACCAGCTCGGTTATGTGGAATATGTGCTACACCTAAGCACACAACTGATACTTGTCCCAGTCTGTATGACGATACTATGGCTCATTTAAATGCTGTGGGTAATTTTCCTGGTCCACCACGGAGGCGATACGACCCTTACGCTAATACCTACAACCCAGGATGGAGGGATCACCCTAACTTAAGTTATGGGGCCAACCCACAATATAACCAACCATACCAAAACCGAGTTCCACAGCAGCCACAAGACTCAAGTAATTCTCTAGAAACTTTGGTCAATAAATTAGCAGCTAATATGCTTGATTTTCAACAGAAAACCAAGGCATCTATAAGAGAATTGACCATATCAGTTGAGAAATTGAACTCTCAAGGGAAGCTGCCGTCACAAACAGAACTGAATCCAACAACACGCAAATGCAGTGACGTTGCAAAGTGGAAAAGTACTGGAATCAATTCCCAACAAAAATCTTGCCCAAGAAATCGCCCAGGAAAAACCCGAAAAAGACGAACAGGTCCGACCGAAACCCCCATTGCCCAGAATTCCACCTCCATTTCCAGAACGATTCAACCAGTGTCGAAGAGGTAAAGAGGATAAAGAAATCCTCGAAATATTTAGGAATGTCGAGATCAACATTCCGCTGTTGGATGCCATCAAGCAAATACCAAGGTATGCTAAATTTCTTAAAGAGCTTTGCACCAACAAGCGGAAATTAACAGGTAATGAAAGGGTGAATGTTGGTGAAAATGTGTCTGCAGTATTACAGCGAAAAATGCCGGCAAAATGTAAGGATAGGGGCATGTTTGCAATACCATGCAAAATAGGTCATTTGGGAATTAAAAAGGCTATGTGTGATCTAGGAGCCTCCATAAATGTCATGCCTTTTTCTGTTTATGAATCACTTAACGCAGGTTTTTTGACAAAAACAGGTGTTAGCATTCAATTGGCAGACAGGTCCATTGTGCATCCCGAAGGATTCCTCAAGGACGTATTAGTTAAAGTCAATGAACTTATCTTCCCTGCAGACTTTTATGTGATAAAAATGGAGGAGGATAAAACTCCTGGGTCTTCAGACATCTTGTTGGGGCGACCTTTCCTTAGTACCGCAAATACTAAGATTGACGTCCGAAGCGGAACCCTCACGATGGAGTTTGATGGGGAGATCGTGAAGTTTAACGTTTATGGCACAATTAGCCACCCAAGTGAAGTCTTGGACGTAAACCGTGTCGACATAATTAACTCATCAGTAGAAAAAACTTTTGAGTCATCTTATGGAGATAAATCTAAAATGATGTTTGATGATTTTGAATCTATTAATAAATTGTTGGCTCCTATGGACACTAAAATTTTACCTTCTGTTGTGCAGGAGCCAGATCCAAAATTAAAACTACCTCTCGAGCATCTAAAATTCACTTTTTTGGAGGATGATGAGACCATTGCCGACTTAAAAGGGATTAACCCCTTGGAGGAAAATATGAAACCAATGAAAAAGGCGCAAGGACAATTAAACCCAAAGATGGTGGATGAGAATTTCCAAGCTCACATGATTAAAAAGATTTATTTTGAGCCACCGTAGAACCATTTAAGTCGTCGAGCTAATGACGTTAAACAAGTGCTTGTTGGGAGGCAACCCAATCTTTATTTTTCTTTTATTATTTATTTTCATTTTTTTATTTTTATTTATTGTTTTCTTTTCTTTTCTTTTTAATTTCTTTTATTTAAATATCAATAAATTTCTCTTCTTTGCTTAGCTAAAATGGAGCGCATTGAGGTTCGACTCGACACTTTTGGCTAGCAACTCACCGAACTCATTGCTATCCTCCACATTCAACAGTAGCTACACGGGGAGTTTTTCTAAACTTTTCTTCTTATTTATTTCTTTTGCGTCCACATTGAAGACAATGTTTTTTTAAGTAGGGGGAGGTACTCTTCGTATTACTGTCATATTCTGCTGAGATTTGTGTTTGCTGCTTGAGGCTCTTTTAGGTTGTCCATATTTTTTTTAGAACATTCTGTCACTAATCATGCCCAAGAATTTGCCCACGACTTGCCACTGTTTGACCCACATGCATGATTCTTGGCCACTGAGTTAATTCTGATTCTGTCTGTTTGATTTTATCTCCATTGTTTTATTCTTATTAGGCCAATAATATTTATGATTAATAAGTTAACTCTATCTTGCTTTTCGTAAAATTGATCAAGTTTAATATCAAGTGGACACTTAATATATTTGCATGCCTAAGTTGTGTTCATGACTATTAGGTGGTTACTAAAACTTATTTTTGACACTTGATTATTTCTCTTAGGTCCTCTTGAAGTTTATATTTCGCGAAAATAGTGATTAATAAATATTTCCAAGGTTATGAGTACAACTTAGAACGTGACTGACTGAGTAACCGGGGTAGGGTGCTTGGGTTGTCATTCTACTTCACGTCAAAAGGTTTTGTGACGTAATAGGTAAAACTCCGCTAGCCAAGGTTATGAGTATGGCTCAGAACGTGACTGATTGAGTAACCGGGGTAGGGTGCTTGGGTTGTCATTCTACTTCGCGTCAAAAGGTTGTGTGACGTGACGAGTAAAACTCCGCTAACCGGAAATAAATAATTTTTAGGAGTATGTTGAGCTGAGTAACCGGGGTGGGGTGCTTAGGTTGTCATCTCTCTTCGCGTAAAAAGGTTCGATATAGTTCTATTATTAAAAAAAAAAGAAGAAGAAGAAGAAAAAAAAAGAAAGAAAAAAATATAATAATAAAATTTCAGCTAAGGACTAAAAGAGGAAATAAATAGAGTGTCTCGGTAGGTTTGGTAAATCACCTAATTGTCATGAAATAATTCAAGACGATTTTACTTTTTGTGTGTGTGTTAATTAGAATACTTTTTCTATTTTACTTAAAGCAGGCTTAGAAGTTCTCTTTATTTTTCATATGCATTTTTGACTAATCTTTATAAAACTTTGGAGTAGAATTTCTCTCAGGATCTAGTTTTCACAGTGGATAGGAACCATACTTGAGGGCAAGCATGGGCTAAGTAGGGGGGATTTGATAACACTTTAGAACGACATGTTTTTATGTGCTAATTGTATATTAATTTCGAATATGACTCTAATAATTTGGGCTATTTATGGACTTTTATCTCATAGGGACTAAATTGGAGACCAATGCAAAATTGAGGGCCAAAATCGTGAAATTAAAGATAAAAATGGACCAATGTGCAACAAAGGGAAAAGATGGTGCCAAAAGTGCAAACATGGAGAGCAGAGGGATTGAAATGCAAAAAGAAGAGACTTTGCTTTATCAAATTCTATTTTAATTATATTAGGATAATTAATGTTAGGATAATTATCTAGGATTATTTAATTTCTTTATTTATCTCTATTTATCTTTTATTAAATTGTAATTATCTTTGGGAGTTTGAGTAGGACTAGTCCATCTACCTTAAGCACTATAAATAGGGGATGGAGTGACTCATTTTTTTGGTTCATCGTTTTCTGTACACTCCTCTCCCATACGTTTTTGTACTTCCTTTATTTTCTTTTCAATAAAAACTCTCTTTTCCATAATTTTATATTTTATTTATTTTTCCATCACAATATGAGCCACTAAAAACCATCTAGCCGAAGGTTGTCGAATGCCCCAAAAGGGTTCTTGAGGCTTAGAAACCGCACTTAACTTTCTCGCCCAGGTATTCATCGTTTCTCCGCATTACGGGGCTGACGCTTCCGTCCAGGTCCCTTTAAAAGTAACCCTTTCAACTTATGCAAAGGCGGCCGCTTTGTGTGTTTTGGGAGGATTGCATCGTCGGTTCGTGGGCTTACTGCGTCAGAGGTTAGCGAGCCCAAGAGACAAAATGGTGTGGGATTCGCCATTGAGAAACGTTGATCTAGCGCAAATGACTCCACAAGAGCAATAGCAGGCTAGAGTCAGGCTCCCTAAATTCGTAAGGTCAAACTCTTGGAGTTGGTGGTCGTAGGCGTCCTCTTCCACTATAACTGGCTTACTTGGCAGAAAAGGGTCATCCAAAAGCCGAAGATTGAACCCAAGGAGGAACGAGACAACCGGAGGCTGGAATATCTCCACATAAGAAACTTTTCTCTAAACCCTTTCTTTTTATTTTCCTCATTTTAATTCTCGTAATTTATTCTCGTAATTTCAATTCGTCTTAAATTCTGCTTTTATTATTATTTTTCCAGATCGAAAATTATTAATTCTGTTATTTATTTATTTTTCAGGAACGCAGGTTTTCTTGGGCACGATTCTGCCCAGGATCTCGAGAAATAGGCATTTGTATAATCCGATCCCTGTGGATTCGACCCTACTTGCCCTTTACTGTTATTTTCATTATTTTGCAGGGAGTAGGATATATTTTGGTGCATTCAACGACGCATCCTACATTTCCAAAAATGTTCATAATACATTCATAACACATAAGACATGCCATTTCGTATAATTAAATCAAGAATGCATAGGCCCATTCTCAGGATGTTACAGTTCTACCCCCTTAAAATAATTTCGTCCTCGAAATTACTTACTATTGTTCAATCGTGCATCATTAACTCATCACACTGCTCTACAGCTGCGCACTCTGATCTTAATAATACTATCACACCTCCTAGGCACAGTTTTTAAGTTCACATCCAAGGTTTCAAGCACTTCACTAGCAACACAAAAATAAATTATCTCTAAAGCAATAAATAATATTCCAAAACAAGGAACTTATCCGCTATCATATTCTTGGTTGTCTCGCATTCGAACCTTCAGCTCCTCTGTCGGATGTTCCATGACCTCAGCCAGAACCATTTCCTCCATGGTTTGGACCGCGAACCTTCGTTGCCTGAGGGCAATTCTTAACCAAATGAGCCTTAGACTTACATTTAAAACATTCCCGATCTTGGTTCCAACATTCGCCAACATGATACCTTCCACACTGAGCACACGGACGGTCCGGATTTCCAGTAGTTGGCTTAAAAACACGAGCAGAATTCTCAACCTTCGGTCTTTTCTGAAGACTCTCAGACGATTTTGACTGTCAAAAACTCCTCTTATCCCGTCCATGACGACCACGTACCCTAGAACTCATTTCTAACGTCGCGATTTAATCTGATTAAGAAGTTTTATGAATTAGCTCTTATTTCACTGATTATTCGCGAAGAAGTTTTATGAAAGGAATTTTAGAAGTGGTTCTTTCGTATTCATACATGCACACAGTCTTTACATTCATACATTCATCAATCAAGTATGAACTTTCGTTCATTCAGAGAAATGTTGTAGTTTTCATTGTTGTTGTTTTTCCACTACCCAGGGGTATTTTCGTTAATTTTCCCTACAAAATAAGGTTCCTTGTGGATTTTGTCAATAAGAGTATTTTGGTAATTTTTAAGATTACAGGGGTATTTCGGTAATTAACCAGGGTAACTTTGTAAATCTGAATAAATCAAGGGTATTTCAAAATTTGCAAAACTTGAGGGTTCTTTTTGAGAATTTGTTTTCCAAATCGGTGATGTTGCAAAAATTTTGAGAATTCAGGGTCATTTTGGTAATTGTGGTAAACCAGGGGTAATTTCGTAAATTTTTTTTTCAAATTGGGGTATTTTGAATGTTCACAAAATAGAGTTTTTGAATACTTTTACAAAACAAGAGAATTTTATTGAAATCGGGGTAATATGATAATTTTTTTTAAAAAAACCAAGGGCATTTTAGTAATTTAGCAGATAGAGGTATTTTAGTAATTTCCATAAATCAAAAATATTTCAGAAAAATTTGATGGAATAACTTTTATAAATCAAAAAGGGTAATTTAGTAATTTTAAAACTAGGGTTTCTATAAAAATACGGCTAGTCCCTTTCGGGTTTTAGTTAGGGGTTTAGCCCGTGAATAAGTCCTCATGGTTAGGGTGAACCGAAGCTACGCACCAGGTAGGATTCGAGTGGAGAGGAGTTGAGTCACACGGACTGCTTAAATACCAAGCTCTTACTGAATCCACTCCTAGACATGCGCACAACAGTTACCACACCCTAGCTCGGCGACTTAATCACAGGTTTGTTCTATTAGGCATTTAAGTCTTATGTAATCGTTGGGGTAACTAGTCCTAGGGTTCAAATACTTATCATGCTAATCTACGTTCCATTCTAGTTCTACCCTTATATGCATCAAAATATAATCACACAAAAGATAGGGGTACTTACCTGGTGGACTTCGGGTCGGAGACTTAGGTGCCATGCCAGAAATCCTGCTTAGTTTCATAAAAATTTTCACAAATTCATTTTGGGCCTAAATTTCAAAACATAGTGGGCTTTAAACCCCAGGCCGAGAGTTTAAAACTGGGCTCTGATACCAAATTGAAACACCCCAAACTCGGCCCACGAGCCTTGTCCAGATCTGGTATGTTCCCCGGTGTAAACCGATTCAAAATTCTTTTGTTACTTAGGAAAAACTTGTATGTTTTGAAGAAAGAATGTTTTTGGGTTGGGCTCGAGTTGGAAACAAATTTATCTTATAATGAAAACTCTTTAATTTAGGTGACAAAACAATTTAGAGTTTGTTTAAAAAAAATAAATCCACTTAATGTTTAATTAATAAATATTTATAACATAATAAATCAAAGTAAAATAAAGAAATTCAACTATGGCCTTATTACATCAAATAAATCCCAAAATTAAATAATTGACAGTACTTAAATAAAAAATAATATGTCCAAATGTTTAAAAATTCCTTGCTGTGCATGGCCACCTTTAAGCTCCTGCCGACCCGGTCCATTACCGATCATCACCTAAAAAATGTTCCCACAATGGGGTGAGTCAAACGGACTCAATGTGTACACAAACACTAAGTCTTAACAAATTCAGGCATTTCAAATCATACATGTACGTATAGCATTTAAATAGTATGATGCAACCCGAACCCAAACCTATAAGCCATCCACTACACATCACCCGTACCAACCTGCACACCGTGGGGACTACTAAGTCAACCCTCCATCCGCTACACACCATCGAAGGCAGTCACTGCAGTCGACGTGCTCATCGCCCTTATAAAATTCGTGGTCTTAGGTCACCACTTGCAGATATCGTGGTCTTAGGTCACCACATTCAGATATCGTGGTCTTAGGTCACCACATTCAAATATCGTGGTCTTAGGTCACCACATTCAGATATCGTGGTCTTAGGTCACCACATTCACTTCCCCTTTCATATAACCCTAATGCCCCATATCATTCATATCATGCTTATTACATAATTTCACATTCTTATCACTTTTCACATGTTACATATATAACATAATTTCATATTCCTAGTAGGAGTAGGAAACGTACCTGAGTACTTTTGTACCATCATATGGTACCTTAGCCATATTCTTACACATTCTTATAGTCACATACATATTAAATATTGCCATAAATATATCAAGAAATAGTGTGAGGTACACACCTGATTCGCTTAAGGTTTCCAATCCAAATCCCGAAAAGCTTGATCTAATGCCTTAGATCTTAAATCTCTACATTTAATCAATCATTTAATACTTAGTAAAGAGCCATTCGGCCATAAATCCAAATCCTAGTAGGATTAGTACACTAAAACTTACCTTGTTGCCGATCTCACTACTAATTAAATCCCGAAAACTTTGTTGTACTCCTTCTTGCATTTGGCCAAACATTAAATCACATCATAGGTTAGTTTTGGCTTTTAAACAAAGTAAGAAATAGATCTAGATATCCAAAATAGGCCTTGGCCGAATACTATAGACACTTACCTTGTGGATTTTAAATCCCGAAACTCACCGAATAACTAGGGAACACGCGGCCTATGGTGTACCTTCGGGAAAAGAACTTCTCCTTCCTTGTAGTCGACACTTAGTAAATCCCGAAAGTATTCCTTGCCTTAAATGTCTGTCAAAATCCCTATAACTTCATGTTAGATCAATTTCTAACATTTATTCACAACAAATAACCCTTAGCCGAATGTTAAATATGACTTACCTTAGATTCTTAAATCCCGAAATAGTTGACTTGTCTTATGAAGTTGTCGACAATGGCAGAAATCCCGAAGAGCCTTCTTTCCAAGTTTCGACTAACACAATAATGGGGTTAGATTTCCTAGTTTCGGCTTTTGGAATATTGAGAGGAGAAGAATGAAGAAGAAAATAATAGGGGTTACAGAGAAAATTCGGCAGAGGTTATCAAGGAAGAGAAAATAATGCTGAATGGCCTCTCTTTTCCTTTTATAGCCGAATTTACTAACTTAGAATCCTTTACTTGGCCATCACTCTTCTCTTTTGATAGCTTTATCTCTTTAATTATCATTTTATTCAATATTAGAATTAATCCCTCAATTATCTCTTATCTCTTAAAAAAAATGACAATAATTATCCATCATTTATCTCTTGAAAATAATCTAAAATAAATCCATTATTTATCCACCCTTTATCTCTTAAAAATAAAAGAATAAAAGCTCCTGGAATTTAGCCATGTGCCGTCCAACTCCCTTGCTCCTTGCAGCAAAATAAAACTCTTTTATTTGCTTCCCCTGTGACTCAAACCTAGGCCCATTTGCATAGCTTGTGGCGTCACTTACCTGGGCCTTAAGTGGTGCCTTCTTGCCACTTTTTCAAGCCCGTTCTTGTGTCAAATTTCTTCTATTAATTCTCTTAAGGCTACCTTGCTTCATTGCCCTCTCTTAAACTTAACATTTCTTAAGCATTTCCTTACATTTCCAAGTTTCCAAAAATTTTCGTTTGCCTCCTTTAAACTTGACATTTCCAAATCATTTCCTTACATTTCCAGGACATTTCCCTACATTTCCAAGCCATTTCCCTACATTTCCAAAAATGTTCATAATACATTCATAACACATAAGACATGCCATTTCGTATAATTAAATCAAGAATGCATAGGCCCATTCTCAGGATGTTACATGATTAGTTTTAGTCCTTATGTTTTTTGAATTAGTAAAGTTTTATCTCTATACTTTTCGAACTTTGAAATTTTAATCTTGACCAGACAACAGCAGTAAAATCTATTTCGTTAAATTTTGTTACTAGTCCTATATTATACATAAAATTGTAGATTTAATCCATGTTTTTCAATTGGATCATTTTTAGTTACTATATTTTTCAGATTTCAAATTTTTAGTATTAATACAAAAGACAATCGTTGAACCGAGTAACAATATTTTTAAGTAATACATGAAAATAGTAAGTTGACATAATATTACATATGCATAATACGTTTGCCGCATCAAAATTTGAAAATAGCATAACTCAACTTAATGAATTTAATAATTACTATTTGACCATGACTTAAATATTAAAATTTGAAAAGTACAAAAATTAAAAATGATAAAATTAAAATATAGAGAGTAACTTCACAACTTACATATAATTTAACCTAAAGACTAAAATCGTAACTAGATCTGTTCATGGGTTGGGTAACTCATCTGGCTCAGTTAGCCCGACTTAACTTATGTCTTGCTTGAATAAAGAGTTTTATATCTCAACTCAATTCGAATTCAATTTAAATAATAATAAAAATTTAATTTAAAATTAAGTATAAAATATTAATATAAAAATACATATTTAATATTTTATTATTTTTTGAACAATAATACTTAATGTGGGTAGATGACTTGACCCGATCCGACCCGGCATTAACAGCTCTAACCGCAACTTTGACCATTAACAAAACCTAAAAAGAAAATTTACCTTTTTAAGTATTGATAATAATTGTCGGATTAAAAAAAAAAAAAAAATCTATGTTAAATTGCTGTCTCCATTTCTGTCTCAGCGGTGCTCGTCTTCCTCGTCCGCTCAAATCAAGCCACGTCAACGCGTATTCTAGCTTTTCAGCGGTCCGGTCAAGCGCCGACTCAGCCATGGCAGCACTCAACTCAGTCCGAGTAGCCGCGGTTCAGATGACCTCCGTCAACGATCTCGCCTCCAATTTCTCCACTTGTTCTCGCCTCGTCAAAGTAAAAACAATACCTTCGTTTTTAGCATTATGTAATCTGAATTGATGATGAAAATTTATAATTTTCTTAGTTGATCAACCCCGAAAAAGAAACGGATTTGGATTCAAGAATTTTTTTTAAAAAAAAGGACATTTGATAATCACGGTTGAATAGTTATTCGCTCATTTTAAGAAATTAGGGATTTATTTAAAAATTTAAAGAAATTAGTATTAATTTGCTCATTTTTATCAAAAGCATTAATTTAGTTATTGATAAATATATTTTACTTTATAGTTTATATTCACCTTTAAAGCAGCAAAAAATGTAAATTAGTATAGGTATTGATGTTTAAATATATAATATTTGTGGGTTTGTTTAATTTTGAAGGAAGCAGCTTCAGCCGGGGCAAAAATGATTTGTTTCCCTGAAAGTTTCTCCTTTTTGGGTCCCAAGTCTGAGGATAGTCTTTTGGTTGCAGAAGCTTTAGATGGACCAATTATGCAAAAATATTGCTCTTTAGCAAGGTGCTAATTTTGATTGTTCTTATTTTCCTTGGTTTGTTTCATTGTATATACCGTTATTTTATTTTATTTTTTTAGCTTATGTTACTCGGATTGGGGTGAGGGTTGGATATGGGTATATGACCAATATAAGTTTACTCATTTTCTGAAAACAATATATACATACATGGAGAATCATACCTTTATACTCATGTTTGGATATGTGTAGAACACATGAACTTTTCGAATAATGAAAAGTCCAAGTAATGTTAGCTATGTTGCTCGTTCTTTGTTTTTCTTGAAGTACTAGAGCTATATAGGAATTAAGACATATACTTGTATCCAACACTAATACCCGAGTTTGAGTAACATTTCACAGCATTTAGCAGTTCGTCACTGTTTGCTTACTGATTACACTTTAGATTAATGTTATTGCTTCTTGAGAGAAGGAAAAAAGAAAGAATCAATGAATCGTTGTTGCCAATAGGATCCCTCTTCACTTCTTTTAATTTCATCTAACGACTTTGATTGGGTTATGGTATCGGTATCTGCATGTAACGAACATGTTTGAGTTATTGAGATTGACCTTTACATGGACTTTATGAATGCAGAGAATATAGCATTTGGTTGTCCCTTGGAGGTTTCCAAGTGAAAGGACACGATGCACACTTGCGAAACACGCATGTTATAGTTGATGATGCTGGCAACATTAGAAGCACTTACAGTAAGATACACTTGTAAGATGCTTAAATTTCTGAGTTATAATGTTATTTTTCTTTATTTTAAACTGGTCGACTTAGAAAATTTACCGAGTTAGAAAAGGCTTCCGTGATTCATTGGCTATTGAAATGAAAATAACGTGTTTGACGTTGTTTCAGAGTGACGTGGTCTGTATGCATATCTTATTAAGTAGGCTTTCTTTAATTTGATATGAAATATTTCTCCTGTTGGCTATTGAAATGAAAATAACGTGTTTGACATTGTTTGAGTGACGTGGTCTGCATGCATATCTTATTAAGTAGGCTTTCTTTAATTTGATATGAAATATTTCTCCCGTTATCTTGTTAATCCGGGTTTATTGATGTGATACTTTCGATGCATTGGAAGGTTTGATGTGGATGTTCCTGGAGGATCAACATACAGGGAAAGCAGCTTTACTGAACCAGGTGATCTTCTCATATTGTTTTACGCTATTGGTCTGGTCTGATTTTTTATTCCATAATTCTTGCTACGGCTTGAGTGTATAACTAATTCAATCGATTTGTCTTGTGATATCTTGTAAAACCCCCAAAAGGGTATACAAATAATTTTGCTTAAAATACGACAATAGCATGTTCCTGCACTACGAATGTATGCAATGCAAGTAGAACAAGCCATTTGCATTTGCAAGAGAAGGCTCTTTCTTAAGCTATATCTAATGAATCTTAAATTTCCGTGTTTATAGGGAAGGATGTTGCTGCAGTAGACAGTCCTATTGGACGTTTGGGATTGACGATCTGCTATGATTTGAGATTCCCAGAAATTTACCAGCAGTTACGGTTCAATCATGATGCACAGGTGGGTTCAGACCTCACGTTGTACACCTTCCAGTATGGTTGTTTTCCATGTCATTAAAATCTCACCATGGAATATGTTTTATAGGTCATATTGGTACCTTCAGCTTTTACCCCGGTTACTGGTCAGGCACATTGGGAGATTCTTCTTCGTGCTCGTGCAATCGAGACTCAGTGTTACGTATGGAATCCATTTCCATTTTCCACCATACTTTTTCTTAAATCTGTTTCTTTATATTGATAAATTTAGTTCATTGATGAGCCAATCTCCCAAGAATTCATTGTTAGGTCATTGCTTCCGCTCAAGCTGGAAAGCACAACGAGAAAAGAGAAAGCTACGGTGACACACTGATAATTGATCCATGGGGCACAGTAGTTGGCCGATTACCAGGTTAGACGGTATTTCCTTTTTGGTAATTGAACTCTTGTGTGGTTATTTCTTATGTTACATGAAATCAGGTATGATTATCGGATACGGTTATGTGTCAGATATGGGTATATTCAATTTTTCTTAGTTTCTTCATGTATTTGGAGTGGTCTTGGAGGGTTATATCTTCATACCTATATTGGAAAATATGTTGAATTGGAACAAGTAGTCCCTCTCCTCCTGCAGGAACAGAATGTGAACTTAGTAATGAATTGAATTTCTTTCCATTACTTCGGTGCTGAGTGGCAATTTAAGTGACATTAAAATCCTCCCTTATTTTTCCTGTTTCAGATCGACTATCAACTGGTATCACCGTAGCTGATATCGATTTGTCATTGATAGATTCAGTGAGGAAAAAGATGCCAATTGCTGAGGTTAATTCCTAACTATTTCTTCAAGGCTACCTTAGACATCGCATGTTGTTTATCTGAAACATAAAATAGATCTAGTATCGTCCTTTTTGGGTGTCGTCGAAAAACCGATGGACACTCAAGGTTTTGTCCTCCGGCTCTAAAGAGAGCCCAGGGATGCCTCTTGAAGCTGCTATAAAGCATGAATCATACCATTGAAGAGTCAACCGTGGTGGAAATCGAACCCCTGACCTCTACATCCTATAGGTCTGGGGTTCAATCCATGCCTTGCCCTCCTCAACGCCATGGGTTTCCACCATGCATCAATTCTTCAGTGGAGTGGTCTCTACACTAGAGAGGCTTCCAGAGGCATCCCTAGACAAAACCTTGAAGGTTTGTCGGTTCTTCCCCCCTAAAAACGATTAATTCCTGTTAATCTCATTATGCTGTTATAATTAATCATCCAGCAACGGAAACCATTTGACTTCTGGAGACCTGCATCCTCCTAGTTCACGAAGATGATGGCCTGTTACCTTCATTCATATATGTAAGTCAAAGCCACTTTGGATCCCTAATGCACACTCAAAGGAAGGCATGTATGTTGATTAAGAAGGATTGTTCTTACAGCTTTCTTGCCTCACTGTATCATTTGGATTCTGTTATGTAATAAACATGCATGAAAAGCTTTAAAACAAACCTTGTCAATATCTTCTTGCAAGTCTATTTTTCATCATGCTATTATCTTGTGATGTATATAATTTAAGGGAGAAAAATCGTAAATAAAATGATTAATCATTTTGTATAAAATACTTAAATCATTTTGTAATTTGCAACTTTAAATTTTATTATTCTTTAACATGAAAAATATACTTCAAAATTGAACGCCTTGTTTTCATAACAAGAGTAAACTAATAAAATAGTCATTTTTGTTTACCTCGAGTTGCATTTTAGTCACTTATGTTTGAAATATTACGTTTTAGTCACTTATGTTATCATTTTGTTACAAAATGATCACTTTTGTTGCGTTATTTTTGCAATCAATTTTGACTGTAATTCATGTTTGGATGTATTGAATCGATCTTTTGTTCTTACATTTTGAATAAAAAATCCAACCGATTAATTGAGCATTCAATTTGATTTTTACTGTTTCGGTTCAACAAAAATGGTTATAAAAATGGATGGTTTTTTTAGTCTTAATGGAAAGGAAAACTAAAAGAAAAAAGAGATCAAGGTTTTTTTTTTAGTTCAAGGTTTAATATGATGCATTTAGGGCTTAGGTTGGTTTTGATTATTTTAGGAAACCAAATCAATATTTCTCTTTAATTAATTTAAAAATTCAATTAATTAAGTTTAATTTACTTGGTTAGACATTCATGTTGGAAACTCATTTTAATTGTCACATTGAACTGCCATTTGAGAGGTAACAAATTTTAATGACAGAGTGATCATTTCGTAATAAAACGATAACGTAAGTGACAAACGTAACACTTAAAACATAAATAGTTAAGATGTAACTTGAAGCAAACAAAAATAATTATTTTAATAGTTTACACTTATAACAATAAAGCGTGAACAAAGGTCATAAAACACTAACTGTGCAGTGCTAGATTTTATTAATACCTTATCTATTCAATGTTCAACAACTTAGTCCAATTATCATCATCATTTAATACCCAAACATTAAAGCTTTTTTCAAATCTATACATCATACGAGTATCCCAGATCGAGATATAATCATGTAGAGGAAGTACCCTCCCAAATGATTTAGGACAAAGAGATTGTATCGATTGAGAAATTTCATTGACCGGATGAAATGCAAGGATCTTAGGGTTAGCATTTCAATAGTAAACATCATTTTATACATGTATGGTTTTCGTTGGAATCAATAGCTAGGCGTTTAGCCACTTGTATATCTTTGTGATTCAAAACCTTTTAAGAATCAATTCTTATATTTCGCATATTATTTTTTGCATGCTTTATAATTATTCGACAATCTGTTCAACCTAAATCCAAATAGATATAAAAAAATTGCATAAATTAATGGAACATTTTCATTAATTTTAGGGAGAATCTTAAATTCTTTTGTAGTCAGATTACATAAAGTTAAATAAAAATTTTCTTGATTATATAAACAAAATATATCAACGCAAAACATAAAAGAAAACGTATCCGTAGATTTATAAGAAAATGGAAAATTATAAACTTAGAGAGAGAATTACCCTCCGTAGATAAAAAATTACACACTTTTAATTCTTCTCCTTTGTAGAATATCACATAAAGATAGATTGAACCAATTGGAAAAATCATCTTGGAACTCAAGAAAGAGAGATGCACCTATATTACAACAATCTATTAAGAAGTTAAAATGAACTTGAATAGAATTTCTTCTGGTTTTATGACCCATATGAACTACCAACTAGTATGACTTTATAACAAAGAAAAAGAAGATATGTAAAATTATTTTAATTAAACAGGTCGGTCCAACCAGTAATACATCTTATAAGAGGCCTTAACAATTTGATCTTTTGCTTGAACGAAGAAATGCATCTATATTTGCCTATACATTTAGGATGACACAACAATCAAATTCCAAACATATACTAAAAAGATAGAAATTTCATCTGGTTTTATAAGATGAAAACCAACTACATACAATTTGTATGACCTTTATAACAAAAGAAAATGTCTCCCCTTTTTTCACTTCTTTGCTCACCCAAGAACTTCAACAATGTAAAAACAAAGAAAAGAACAAAAAACAGCCTCAAAGAACACGAATTCAAAAAAGTATAAAAAGATCTATATAAATCTATGAACAATATGTTCAGCCACCCATAAAACTGAAAACCAACCTTTTTAGCCGATCATTCCAGGAGGAATTCTCGAGTCAAATCGGGACTACCAAGAAGGTTAAAACTTTTGTTGTTGCTTAAGGTGTCTTTCAAGATTGTAATTTGGCCTTCTTTTAAAAGTATATCCTCATCCAAAGTTTCTATCTTCTTCTTTAACACCTCAATCTCTGAGTTTAATAACATGTTCTTCTCACTATATTGCTTCACCTCTTCCCACATCAAGTCTCTTTCTTCGGAAACCTTAGGTAGTATACCCCTCAAGATAGATAGTTCCTTCATTGATTCTTGTAAATCGTTCTGGAGACGGCTTATGTTGTCATCTTTCTTTAGTATCTGTTCGTATTGAAACCAAATAATTAGACAAATATGAAGAGGGTGTCTTATTGTGAAGGGTAAGGCAGCAACACAACAGTGAAGACAAGTGATAAAGATAACAAAGGTTCAAACTTCAGAATATTGAAAACACAGAAAATGGAGTAGCACAAACATCAAGCAACTACATGTATGCCCTTATATCCAACCTATGTTTCTTAGTCTCTTCATTTTTCTTGGAGTACCCGTGTCAGATGCGTAATTTGGACATGAGTATGGAGTTAGGCCCTCCTAGGATTATCCAAATACATGGGAAGCTTAGGGAAAAATAAACATAACCATGTTGGACAGGGATACCCGAAACTTGCACCGAAGTCCAAGTAAAATAGATTTCAGCTACCAACCCTAGTTTTTGTCAATTATAAGCAAGCTTTGGTTGGTAGAGTGGAAAGAAAATTGGAAGAATAGAAAATTGAAGGGGTAAAAAATTGAATGGAAAACATAATTTGTCTTTCCATAGGAGTGCTTGGTAGGAAAGATGGAAAAGTGGAAAGAAAAATTACTTTTTCTTTCCATCCATTGCTTGGAAGGGTTGAAAAAGGAAAGGAAAGAAAGAAAACATTTGAAAATGCAGAATTTTGAACATACATATCTTTCTCATTTTCTCTCCTCTCCTCATTCCGATTTGAAGGATTGATTTTTATGCATTAGGATGGAAAATGATCATCTTTCCTATTTTCTTTCCTCATTTTTCTTCCCTACCAAGCACACTCAAAGTTTATTTGCTTTCTACTTTTCCATTCCCTCCTCCCATCCCTCCACTTTTCCACCCAACCAAGCAAAGCCTAAATGATTTGCAAATGTGCAAATATAGCATAAGCAAATGCAAAAAAACTAAATATCAGAAACCCAAAGAAACCTGAATAGCTGGATAGTTACTGGTTTATACCTGCTACTCACTCACATGCAATATACAAAGGAAGATATTCATGCACAGATACAGAAAACTTATAACATTTAAGGATCAAATGCTACCTGCAGTTCAAGATCCTTCAATCTGTGGGTGAGGCAGGAAATGTTGTCCATTGCATTCTGTAATTCACATCGAAGGATATCATTACCTCTCACACCTGCTGCCACCTCGGCTTGCAACTGTTCGACTTCAAGCTCTTTAGAATACAGCTTTTCTCTCAACAAATTTGTCAGCAATGTTTCTGATTTAAGCTCCGTTGTTAGAATCTCCTAAAAAGTTTAACAAAAGCAGTGAGTAAGAATTTAAAAGAAAATAAATAACCATGCTTGAAAATAAGAACCAAGTTTCATGAATAAACATTCTTAAACAGGTGACGAGCAGTGAAACCTCTGATTCGATATATATTAATGTCAACCCTAGGCTTTATCAAGAACTTACTTCTGAAGACTGGTTATTGAGTTTCATAGATTCCGAGTCAGACTCTGAGGCAACTGGATTGGATTTCTCCAGCAGCAAAGCGGAAATTGTCTGCAAACTCCTTGTTAAGCTTTCAATTCCACGTTTAAAGCATTGCACCTTTACATCAGATTCAACAATAAATTGACTATCTAAACCCTGGTGAGTTTCTTGAAGCTGACAGGTTTTTCCTTTGATGAACTCAATTAACTTGGAAGACAAATGAACAGTCTCATTAAGCATAGATAGTCCTTGATCCTGCAAATAGTATACTCGATTCCGCATTTCCTTGTCAAGCTTGAAGGTTAAGGCTCCAACGTCTTTTCCATTACCTTTTAAGCGATTCAGTAATTCGATATTCTCATGTCGAAGAGAATCAACTTCATGCCTGCAAGACTCCACTTCCCTTCTTAATGCCAATTCTACACCAGTCAACCTCATTTGCTCCATTTGCAAATTTTTCACCCAAACTTCATTCTTTTCCATGGAATGCTTCTTCTCGATCTCCTGATTATATCCTTCTCGCAACCCTTCAATTGTTTTCT
The DNA here is from genome assembly GCA_005393395.2 of Gossypium australe. NCBI lineage: Eukaryota > Viridiplantae > Streptophyta > Magnoliopsida > Malvales > Malvaceae > Gossypium > Gossypium australe. Next base: position 136,179,060 of record CM016623.1, read on the forward strand.
CTTGCTCTTTGCAGGTTCGAAATAATTTCGCAATGGACTTATGCAACTCCTTGCACTCCTTATCTTTCTCTTCAAAATTTCTTCTAATGCAATCAATATCTTCAATTGCAGCTTGATGCTTCTCTTGCGACTGAGAGAGATTTTTTCTTAGAACTTCATTCTCATCATTCAGCTTTTCGACCCTTCTAGTCAACTCTTTAAGTTGTTCGGCAGAAGAAGTCATCATGCTTCTGTTTTCTGTTTCCTTTTCATTGAAGGAAGAGACTTCTCTCTGAAGTGAAACATTTTGCTCCGCTAGCTCTCGAACTCGTTCGCGAAGCCTTTGCTCTTCTAACCGATGCTTCTCAAGCTTAGACGACCAGTCACTTGACCTTCTATCTAACTCCTTTTCCAATCCCAATTGTATCTCATGTTTCTCTGTCTCTATTTTTTTTGTCTGTGACTCTAATTCTGCCCTTGCCATTCTCAGTTCATCCCTAGCATGCACTCTCTCCGCAATTCTAGACTGTAGAAGTTCTGAAACCTCAAGTGCCAGGTTTAATTTGTCCTCTGATAGGTGTCTAATGGTCTCAATGAGAGACGAAACATTAAACCCAACATCACGAAGAAAGGTTTCCTGCCCAAGAGCTCCGGAAAGAAGCAAAACTCTCTCCTCTGCTTCTTTCAATCTTCTTTGTAACTCCATATCTATATCCTCTTCTGTTTGGGAAGAGTTAAAACCATCAGAACATCCCCCAAAGAAACAATGTTGCTTCTCCAAGCTAGAGAAATCCTCATGATATCCAATATCATTTTCATAAGGCTCGTCTGTTACACAACCTTTTTGGGCCAACATATCCAATTTGGACTCGGGGCATCTATTCAAGTATCCACCATATACATCTTCAGCGGTGATCGGAATATGAAGATCAAATTCTTTTGAACTTGATCTTGGGATATGAGTCTGAGAAAGCCTTTCAACCACATTCTTTGCAATCATCCGGGGTGACTCATGCCCGAATCCATTTTCCACGCAATCTCTAGACTTGAACTGATGACGCATGCCTTTAGCTTCCCTAAATGAATGAAACTTGTTTTTCTCTTTGACACTATCTGTTGGAGACGAAGGAGCTGTATACTGAACTCGTGGAGGAAGCCTCCCACCACCATTTCCAAGATTATTTATTTTTGAACTGTTCTTGGACTTGCTACTTTCCTGCAGCTGTTCTCCATCAATATAGCGGTCCACAACTTTACTTGACACATTGCTAGAGCAAGATGAAGAGCTTCCAGATGAATCATGGCGCATCCTCGAAGAACCAACAGCAGCCATTTCACATCGTTTAGCCTTCGACTTTTTCTCGGGAGTAACAGCTCTTCTCCTGGAATAAACCACAAGAACACGAGTGGTATACCTTTAGATTAGTACAAGTAAAAGAACAAGGTATGATCAACAGTTTTGATACTCCATACATTAACAAACACATCAAATTCCTTACCGTGATGACTGATCATACTGCTGGTGTGGAGTAATATTAGGAGACCTATTTTGATCATTTGAGGAAGGTAAATCTTGTTGTTCTAGACCATCAACAAGAAAGGCTGCTGATGACAAAGAACGACTCCTTCGAAGAACTGGACTGTCACAAAAGCTAGGGCTATCAGGTATTTGCTTTCGAGATTTTCCAAAAAAACGTATAGGACTGAGAAAACCGTATTCAGCCTTATCACTGTGTTGATCATTCACCCCACTTTCCAATGTGTTTTCCCAGAAAACTTGCTTGTCTGCTGACGGTGAAGGAACAGCAGCATTGCCATTACTACTGCTAGAGGAAGATTTGAAGAAAAACAGCTTCTTCATCTCTATATATCATCAACAACAACAACCAGTTTTATCTCACAGAATTTCTAATACAAAATCCAAATCCTTTTATAACATAACCTTCCAAAGAATGGGGCCTCAATTAACCTGGAGATATAATACATAAACCCTAAAGTTAATCAAAAAGGAAAAAGGGGATCAAATAAACACACAAAGACATCATCAAAATCACTAGAGACAGTGGGGACAATCTATAAAGCAAGTACCAGAGAAATAAATCTTGGTTAAGAAAACAAATACATAAAATACAACTCATATCAACTTCACGGTAAGAATTATATATCATATAGAAGAAAAGGAAAGCATATGCAACATTGAGATACCAATCATGAAACAAAAAGGTACCTGATACATAGAAATATGGACTGGAAAAGCAATGAATATGAAACTGAGGTTTATGATTCATTTAGTTGGAAAAGCAAAACAAGACAGCAAAATCGATAGATGTTATGTTATCCGAACTTTTCATTTTTTTTATAGAAGTACATGTGTTCGACATTTGAACCGACCCATTTCGGACATGAAGATGAGGTATGATACTCTAAATATAAGAAACTATTAAAGCATATATGTACGTAGGACAATGGTATGCAATTTTAAAAGAACTAAAGTTCGAAATTACAAAGCAAAAGTTAGTAATTAAGATTCACAGCAAAAAGAAAAAGATGGTTAAAAAAGAAAAGGAGAACCTGCAAACAGTTACAATAACTATAACAAAAGAGCTAGGATTGTAGAAATCAAACTACAAGAATCAGGTTTACCTATAAATTAATAAAACTAGAAAATGCAAAAATATATACATATACCTACATATATACACTGATATGTACTGATTAATTATTACAAAGCTTTACTTTTATAATTCTGCAACTTTCAGTAGCTTGCAAAAAGCTTTTTTTTTTTTTTTTCCATTAAACAAACAAAACTATTTTTATAACAGATAATCTGTCAGAGCTGAGCTTGAGATTCAATCTAAAATTAACTAAATCACCACCAACCCCTCAAGGTAGATTTATCAAAAAGACCAAATTACCCTGATTCACCATTTTCAACTACTGAAAAACCTCTCAAAAACCCCTTTAAGAAGGAATAAAAAATGAAAATAATTTCAGAAAGTTCTGATGAAATAGAAGAATATCAAGACTGAAGATCACCAAATAAATTTTAATTCAATTATGGGTGAAAAAAATGAAAAAGAATTGAAATGAAATCAATCTGTTGGAAATTGACTTACAAGAAAATCAGAAGAAAAAGATTATAACTTTTGTAACGGATCATGAGAAAATAATCAGTGAAAACATTATTTTCCACTCCACTTTAACTTTCTCAGCAACCAAACAGACCCGCGTGAAAAAGAAAATAAACAGAGAGAGTCACAAAATCCCCCCTCCCCAACTCAGCTTTCTCTTCAAACGGTCAAAAAAAAAAGCCCAAAACATACTAAATTTAAACTAAAATCAAGATAATAAAATCATGGATTCAACGCAAAGAAAGAATTAACCTTAAAACATCAGAAAAAGAATAAAAGATTAAATCTTTGCATTTAATTACTTACCATTAAATGAGTGATATACGGTATTATTTTTTTCTCAGAAAAATTCAAAATTCGAAAATTTAAAAAGAAAAAAGAAAATACAAAACTTCCCCGAAATTTAAGGGTTTTAAACAGGATTATCAAAGACAAAGTGAAAAAAAAAAAAAGTGTGCCAAAAGCAAGAGATTGACAAAAAGGAGCGGAGTCAACGGCGTTAAAGAGCGGACGGAAATTCAGGATTTAACGGTGACGGAACATGTCGGCCGTTCAGAGCAAAATGATGAGAATGAGTGAGTGAAGGAGAGAAAGAGAAAGAGAGGCGGCCAATGGCAAGAGCAAAAGGAACGTTTCCTTTCTTCGTTGGGTGGGGAAAATATGGGAAAAGGTTGAGGGTATTTTCGTCATTGTCAGAATCTTTTGAATTCTGTTTCGTTAAGGGCGCCGGGGGGGGGGAGGTTTTGATTGGGTGGAACCGGGTGTAGAGAAATTTCGTGTGGGTCCCACGGTGGGAGGATGAAGCTGGAGCGCTATTGGTGGGGTCAGGTTTTGACCGTTATTCCTAAATCTAAAAGCTTTCACTAATCATATAAAACAAATTATGATGATTTTTCTAATTAATTTAGAGGAAAAAATATGTTTGAAAACAAATAATTTTCCAATTATTAATTTTCAAATTGGATTTAAATTTTTAAATTTTAAATATTATATTTGATAATCCAATTTTTTTATGAAAAATAAATTAGGTCATGCCTACAAAATAGCAAACTTAATGTCTTCTACCATTTTTCATCATTGTTTGACAGATATCTTTCTCCAACAGACCTCTCATGAAATGTGATGGATCGTTAAGAATAACTAAATGATCTAATCTGTCTTCATTTACCTAAGCTAAATGATAATCCAAAATTTAGTTTAGATTATTTAAGTCATTAGTATTTGGTGTCATTGAGGATTTGGCCTTTGGTCATGTCATTAAAGCAACGATATTGAGATTTTGAGCATCTAAATCATTTTTTCATATAGTTCTTTGATTTATTCCAATGTTGTTTTAAGACTGGACCAGTTTATTAGGGCTCCTTTGGATGGCATTATATTTATTTGTGGTTAATATAAAAATAATTTAACAGTGATATTAGATATTGTAACGATACTGTAGCGCGTTAAAACTCAATCTATAAATAGAAAGACAATGCACTTTAGTGCACTCGAACTCGCGTCTTCCTACATTGACAACAATACTTATACCAATTGAGTTAAAACTCAATCGACAATATTCATTGAGTTTATTAAAGTAACTTCCTTTGGAAATCGAATTCTTGAAAAAATCTCTTAAATAAAATTTAATAAAAGTCAAGAGATTAGCCCCAAATGCATCCACATAAACTTCAACATTCATATTTTTTAAAAAATGTTAAAAATTAATAACAAAATTTCTTATTAAAAAATAAAATATTTAAATAAAAATAATAATCACTTGTGTTTCTTCTTATTTTTTCTATAGGCTAGTCAAAAAAGTGATGTGAATTACATCATAAAATCTTAAGAAAAATCAAGTAATACTAAAATAACATTTCAATCAAAATCTATGGAATTACTTTAAATTTTAAACCTTTAAAAAGTCACAGACTTATAAAGGAGTACTTCCAAGGACCAATTCTTGCAAGCTAATAAAAACAATACATGCCAAATCAAAGCAATATATATATATATATATATATATAATCTCATTTTTATTATTTTGTATAAAAGTTCAAATATACATTTTAGGGGACAAACATTTCTTTTTTTGAATACTATAATGTAAAATATATAAAAGGTTTGGAGGATAGTGAAGGGTAAGAACCCTTACAAGTTACAACCCATTTTTCCTCTTTTTAACCTTTGAATGCAAGATATAGATGACAAATTTTACAATGCAAGGTAGTGTATAGCCTTGCTTAAGTTTCTACATTGATTTGTTAAAGCTAATATGTGACCAAGTACCAACTTTTTTTTTTTGCATAATGATCCTTTTAGTCCTCTAATTTTACAAAAAAAAAAATTAGTCCTTCATTTAATTTTTTATTTTTTAATTCTTAATTTTTTTTGTCAAATCACCTCGAAGTAAATAAAAAAGTTAGCATTTTTTTAACTTTGTTAGTATTGCATACATGTAGATTGCCACGTAGATGACATGCAATTATTTAATTAACTTTTTAGAATTTTAAAAATAGTTTTTAATTAAATGCTTACATGTCATTTACGTGTATGCCACAAGTCAGTAAAGTTAACAAAAGTTAAATTTTTTATCTATTTTAAAGTGGTTTGATAAAAAAATGTAAGTTTAAAGCTAAAATAGTAGAAAAAATAAAAAATAAATGAAGGACTAAAATGACTTTTTTTATAAAGTTTGAAGGAAAAAAATTATTAAGCTTATTTTTTGGGGTGAATATTATTTTTAAATTGGTAAAAAAAATATGTAAATGAAGAATTGTTGACATCAATCATTTATTACAAATTAAAGTAGGATACATTATGTGATGTAGATGTTAGGTACTGAAAACAGGACATGTGGCTTTTTTTTAGGGGTGGAGTGAAAGGAGAAAGGGATAGGGAAAGAGGAAGAAAAAAGAAAACAAGAGAAGTTGTTGATGTTTAATATATATATTATAATATCTTATGATGTAAAATAAATATTATATGTTTAAATTGGTGAAAATGAAATTTAAAATATAAATAAATTTTATTTTTAAAATATATAAAATTATTTATTTTTTTACTTACTTAAAAAGAAATAGAAATTTTGTGAAAAAAAATTGATAAATTATTAAATAATATCCAAAAGTCATAAAATAAAATCTAAACATCCAAATCACAAAATAAGTATGGGAAAATCGAGAATTGAGTGAATTATCATAGAAGTTTGAAAAATAGAAGAAAGAAAATCAATAATTATACCTAAACAAATTTGACCTTACTCTCGGACCCTAAATTTGTGTATTTTCATGTGCAATTTACCATGTGTGGATCTTTAATGTCATTGTCGTTAGTAAGTTTTATCTAATTTTTTGTTTGTTTGTGTTTTTACATTTATTTGATTCTACTTTATATTTATGTACATATGGTTATAATTATACCTGTAATTATTTTATATTTATATTGATAAATTCTAAAAAAAATCGTGAATAGCTCACCATTTAATATAAATAACAAATGAGACTTCAGTTAAATGATAAAGTACAAATGTTGAAAACTTTTGATGTTTGAGTTTAAATGTTCTTATATGCATTTATATTTCTATTTTTTATATAAAATATATAAAGTGATAAATTATATTTCTATTTTTTATATAAAATATATAAAGTGATAAAAATATTATAACTTATTTAAGCTATCTATTGACATTTCAAAAGCCAGGTTGAATCTCTAATTACATCCCTCTTAAAAATTGTAATATGGAAAAAATAAAATTCATTAATACATTAACCTTATTTTTAATTAGCATGGTTCTCGCCTACGTTTCGAGTTGGATTAATTATTTATTTGTGTTAAATTATAAAGTATAAATTTGAAGTTTAAAATATACTTTAAGTCTTTATATACTTCATACGTTTGGAATTTAATTTTTTACTTTTTGGATTTAAAAATTCAAGTCCAATTCTTACCACCATTAAAATCTTTCTATGGTGAGAAATTTTGAAATTTTTTAAAAAACATTCAATTGATAATCATGTAATAATAAAAATAACGTTGAAAACGCTTATCGGGATCTTTTTTTCTTAAAAATAATCATTTGAAAACGTCATGATAAAATAATTATTTTTGTTAGAATAGTGTTCTTGAGAAAATTTAACGTCACTATTTTGATTGAAATAGTTAACAATATTAACTATTTGGACTAACTATATTATAAAAGTAAAGGGACAAAATTATGTCAAAAATTAAAGTATATAAATTAAATTTCAAGTTTCAGCATAGTTTAGGGTCCAAAATTAAAATTTGACCGTTGTCTTATGATGTAAAAAAAAAAAAAACAAAAGAGTAACACGAGCCTAAAAGAAATGAGAATCAATGTGTCACTCTCTAAGACTTTTAGGTATTCAAACTATATATAATCACGTAATATTTTTATTAAAAATTTAATGATATTGTCTTTTTAGACTAATTAATAGCATTATAAAAATATAGAGATTAAGTTATGTTAGAAATTAAAGTACAGATATTAAATCTAAAATCTGGCATGTTAGAGGAATCCTATTATCACCCATGGCGATAGATTAATTTTCTTTTACAAAATCATAGAATAAAATTTGAAAGTTAAAATATGCTTCAAGCCTATGTACTCTTTGTACATTTAGAATTTAGTTTTCATACTTTTATTTTTTAAGTATTTAGTGTTTATTTTTAAAATTTAAAAAATTAGGTCAAATTGTTAACACAATTAAATTCTACTGATAAATTCGCTTGAGTGATATTTTGAAATAATAATAATAACTCACATGATAACTATGTGTAACACCCCAAACTCGGCCCATTCACTCCGACCGAATTTGGAATGCCACTGCGGAACACTTTCGAAAAATATTCTTACTTAAGATTAAAACCGTTGAAAATTGGTCGAGTTCAGTAAAACAATTTCATGACTTGTAATATTATAAGTAAAAATCGAAGTTTGTTATAAAAATATCGGGTTCAAGCTTTATTGAGGAAATAAAACCATTTGAAATCAACCTTTAAATCATCCTTCCATAATAGGGCATAATAATAACGATACTAAATAAATGGACTGAAATACTTTAGTGGGCCTTATTACAATACACACTTAATCAAAATACGGATAATATAAATATTTAATTCATTAAACAAGAGATTCCTTTGCATGAAAATCCACTTTTTATCCTCGGGCTTTAGGAACTCCAAAAACACATCAAAACCACTCTTGAGGCCCACTAACACTTGAGTTATTTACCAAACTCGCAACCCCTATTTCGGGATATTACAATTCTACCCCCTTAAAAATTAATTTCGTCCTCGAAATTACTTACGAACGAACATCCGTACATTTCAATTCACCACATATCAATCACATGTACCCAACTATACACATATTGCAAACATATCCAACCTCTCTCACATTTAGCCTTTTCATATATGGCCAATTCTCCGTAAGCATATTCAAGCTTAAATTCCATTATAGATAAATCATACACATCAATGGTAAGATCAATTGCACATATTAAAAGTCTTACCGAAGCTTTACTATATCACATCTTACTTAACTCAAATGGGAACATATTAACTTTCCTTATTCCTTGCAAATAGGAAAAACTTGTACTTACCCGAGCATTTAGCTTATGGTAATAAACATGTTCCATCTTGTAAGTGATTCATGAATTCTCTATTATAACACATCACCGGCATTAAGCCTGCTAGGCATCAAAGCCTGAAATACAATACACCGGCACAAGGCCTGCTAGGCTGAAAGCCCGAAATATACACCGGCACTAAGCCTGCTAGGCATCAAAGCCTGAAATACAATACACCGGCACAAGGCCCGCTAGGCATCAAAGCCTGAAATATACACCGGCACAAAGCCTGGTAGGCATCAAAGCCTGAAATATACACCGGCACAAAGCCTGCTAGGCATCAAAGCCTGAAATATACACCGGCACAAGGCCTGCTAGGCATCAAAGCCTGAAATATAATATTATCACCATCTGAATCACATTATAAGCTGACCAAAATTATAAACCATATATACTTCATATCACTTGTACTTATCACTTCAGTAACATTTCATGATAGAAAGTCTATCCACATATCACTTGTACTTATCACTTCAATAACATTTCATGATAGAAAGTCTATCCACATATGGCTTTCACTATATTATAACTAGGATTCCAACATGTACACAAGGTTATAACTAACCTTAACAATATTCAATTGTTTATAGACTTACACCTAAAACATTCTCAATTTCTGGTTCCAACACTCGCCGACATGGTATTTTCCATACTGAGCACACGGACGGTCCCGATTTTTCATAGCTGGCTTAATCACATGAGCAAAACTTTCAACCTTCGGTCTTTTCCGAAGATCCTCAGATAATTTAGACAATTCAAAATTTCTCCCATCACGGTTCATATCCTTATCTCGGTTTTATCTCATCGAGTTCTTAATCTCTTCAGCTATCTTAACTTTTTCGACTAACACAGCAAATTCCCGTTCCTGTTGAGGAGCTATCAACAGTCTCAGGCCGTCCCTTAATCCGTCCTCAAACCGGACACATCGTTCATGTTTTGTAGTCACTATTCCTCGATCAAATCGGCTTAACTTTAGTAATTTAGCCTCGTATTTCGCCATGGACTTGTTCCATTGAACTAGTCCCAAAAACACATTCCTCTGAGCATCAATGTAATAAGTATCGACGTACTTCTTCTGGTATGCCATCTTGACATACTCCTAAATGAGATCCTCCGCTATGACACTATCCCGAACCGTGAGCCACCATTGATATGTCTCACCGCGAAGTAGCGTCACCATTTCTTTCACTTTTTCTCAGGGCTCAGATCGAGCTCATCCATAATTCTCTTGGTTGCTTCCAACCAATAATTAGTCGTACTGGGTGCCACGCCTGATATATCACAGAACAAATTCGCTCCATTGGCTCGAAGTCGCTCGGGAACAAATTTCTGAGTTCTTATATTTCCTCTCGCTCCAGCCACTATTTCTAAAACTCGCAGTACCGCCTGCGATACAGCATCTCTCGTCTGATCTTGCTGCTCATTACCAAAGGCTGGTGGTGGAGGTAGTACCTCATTATCAGATCCTTGACCCGATCTAACGGGTTCCGATACGGCCATTTTGCCTCGACCACGTCATCTAGAACTCATATCTTATCGCACAATCTGACTTAAAAAGTTTTGTGCATTTAAAAATTTGTTCCACTGATTATTCGCGAACAAATTTTATGGAATAAAGTATTTAGAAGTGGTTCTTTCGATCACACATAGGTTCAGTTCAAGTTCGCTACTTCTTATTCAGAGAGTCACATACACGTTCATAAGCAGGGACATATTCATTCACTATATCTCTATGATCATTTCAGTTTTCAAATCTTATACACTTGTTTTTGAATAGACTAGTCTTAGGGTTCGATGCCCAGATTTTCTAATCTACGAGCCCAATTATGCCCACACAGTTCACATATTCAATATACCTCAATAGTCAGAGGTACTTACCAGGTGGACTTCGGGTCGGAGGTACAGGTGCCATGCCAGAACAAGCCCAAAATAGAAGTTCACATTTTGAAAAGCCCACTTTCGAAAACTGCTTTCGGGCCTAAAACCTCAAAGCCGAGTTTTGAACCATGCTCTGATACCAAAATGTAACACCCCAAACCCGGCCCATTCACTCCGACCGAATTTGGAATGCCACTGCGGAACACTTTCGAAAATATTCTTACTTAAGATTAAAACCGTTGAAAATTGGTCGAGTTCAGTAAAACAATTTCATGACTTGTAATATTATAAGTAAAAATCGAAGTTTGTTATAAAAATCGGGTTCAAGCTTTATTGAGGAAATAAAACCATTTGAAATCAACCTTTAAATCATCCTTCCATAATAGGGCAAAATAACGATACTAAATAAATGGACTGAAATACTTTAGTGGGCCTTATTACAATACACACTTAATCAAAATACGGATAATATAAATATTTAATTCATTAAACAAGAGATTCCTTTGCATGAAAATCCACTTTTTATCCTCGGGCTTTAGGAACTCCAAAAACACATCAAAACCACTCTTGAGGCCCACTAACACTTGAGTTATTTACCAAACTCGCAACCCCTATTTCGGGATATTACACCATGTAACAAAATAAGAGATTGTAACAGTAGTGAATTTAATAGATAATTTTAATAGTTATAACAACTCTTAAAAAGCCCGTCATCATTTTAATCATAATAAAGTACATGAGCTAATCAATCACACTGTAAAAGTTAAAGTACCAAATTATGTCAAAAAATTGAAATCTAAAGATTAAATCTTAATTTCGAGTAGTATAGTGACCAATTTTAAAATTCGACCATAGTTATATAATCTGTAGAAAAAATACGATCCATGCCACTTTGCCATGTTGATAGTCTCTCTCTCTTTTCTTTGTTTTTTTTTTACCAAAACATGAAAAATTTAGTTTTGACCTTTTGACTACAATTAACAATTTTTTAATCTCGAACACTTATCAGCATATAAAGGATGTAATGGTAAAATAATAAGCTAACTATTGCATATAAAGATGTAAATTCTTTGGACTAATTAATACCATTGTAAAAGTAGATGACCAAATTATGTTAAATTAAAATATAAAGACTAAATATCAAATGTGAGTATGGTGGAAAAAATCGAAACAACAATTTTACTATTATCTTATAACGAGTAAAAAAAAAAGGAAAATTTAATGTCATTAGTTAGTCTAAATAATTATCACTGTTAATAATTATGATAGTTTATTTGGATTTTTTTGAAAGAATATATTCTAACTCATTATGCCAAAACATTTCTTTTTGTAATATCTGAAGTAAACATTATAAAAAAGTAAGGATTAAATTGTTGTATAAATTTAAGTATAAAGATTAAAATTTATTTTTTGACATAGTAGAGGGACTAAAATGTTATTTAACCATATTTCTATAAAATGAAAAAAAAAAAGAATGGTTGAGACACTTGGCTATATGAGAAGGTACCTTGGACATTAGGTTCTAATTTTTATATAAAATATCACATCTCAATTATTTGTTTAATATAATTATAATAATCTATATAATATAAAACAAAAGTTTGGGAGTATTTTTTTTTAACATTAATCTATATAATATTTTTTCATCATATCTGTTTTTTTATACAATATCTAGAATTACTTATAGTCTCTCCCTAAACCTTAAATAAGAAGATAACACGCTTCAACGTAGTTGGACTGACGTCCATTTACACTGACAATAATATCGATATCAATTGAATCGACTTATATATATTTTACTATGATAATGTATAGTACCGTATTGAGTGCAGCCCATTTTTAATGTTTGATTCCTCTTAGTTTTTACCCATTTTTCAATATAAAGTTTGGGCTTAGGTCCCAAAATGAGTCATAGCCCAACTATTTAGTAAAGGCTGTTGCTTCGTCAAACATTTAAAAGAATGGTAAATTACACTCATGGTCATTAAACTATTAGTAAGTTAATATTTCGGTCATTTAATTTTAAAAAGTTATAATATTGTCACTAAGTTATTCAAAAGTTTTTAAAATTGCTCTTGTATGGTATTCTTTGTTTGCAACACCTGCACCAATTGAAAGCTCTCATTCTCTTTTTCTTTTACAGGTCAATTTTTTTATGAAACATTTTTAAATGTCATGAATCTATGAACCAAAATCCAAACAACTTTTGTCTCCAATCTCCAACACCGACTGTCAGATTAACTTGGATTTAAGGTATGTTCTTTTACTTGTTGATAGGTACTAATCTACCGTATCAATTTTTGAATTGTTGCTTAGAGCTGAATAGTTAAACTTAAAAAAAAAACATAAACTTAACAACCCAAATGACTTAAAAAAAACTTTTGAATAGTTTAATGACTTAAATAAAAACTTTCAAATAGTTTAATGATCATTTTGTAACCTTTTGAAGTTGAGTAACTAAAATGTAAACTTACTAATAATTTAGTGACAAAAATTATAGTTAAAATGTATTAATTTATATTCGAGTTGACATAACCAACTTATTTTTTAAAAATATTGTGATTAGCTAAAAATAATAATAATCAGTGCAAAATAAAAATAAAAATTCAAACTCAACCTGAATACAAGTGAATACGAAAAAATTTGAATTATTTAACTAATTTAAATTTTCTTTTTTGAAAGCATAGTCAAATTCAACCTGATTAGGTTTAGAGTTGAGTTAGATTGGATCTTTAAACCAAAGATAAAGTTCTTCCGATACTAATTTTTATCCAAAATATTCAAACTTGAAATCTTACTTAAAAGAGCATCACATTTCTTACTATTCAACTCGATAAATATCGGTGTTCTAGATAGAATTTGTATGATATTTGTAGCTCACCTGAATTTAATTACATTTTATATGAATATTAATTGATTCAATATTAGTTTATCTGGTATCATTGCTATTATAACAATATGAAAGTCGTGAGTTCAAATGCACTTAAATGCGTACTATATTTTATTTTAGAGTTAGGAGCAAGGTTTTTAGAACCAGGCTTGTGGTCAAATTGATTAAGCCATGAGTTTGTTGGTCTAACTAATTCTATAAAAAAAATATTAAAAATTGTTTCAACTGGTCTGTACCATTTTGTGTCTCTACTAGTCTAAAATATTTTTTCGGATCGTTAACCCAATTGATTCTCAATCCAATTAATTTGATTAGCCAGTCAAGTTCAAATAACCATGGTTAGGAGGTTTATAGGTTTTCTTTAAAGAATTGTATTGAAAATAATATTACATACCCGACACGACCCAATTTTATTTTTTAAATTATCATTTATGTAATATATGAAAAAAATTAATTTTTAAAAATTTTAAGTAGTTTTAAGGGTAAGGATTAAATTGATAAAAATATATAAATGTCGAAAGATAAAAAAGTTATTTTACCTTTGACGCCGTTTGTAAATAACGACCGAAAATTCGTGGGCACCGAAAAAGTGTATTATCGGGCATCCGTCTTAGTAAACCGAGTTAGTGTGAATCCGTTAGATAATCAACCTCCTAACGTAGGAAGATAAAGAGATGACTCACAACTATTAAGAGCTATAGCCGATGCATTACAACATGTAGCGGGAACTGTACCTGCTACTACATCAGTACCTACTGTCAGACGGACCCCGATTAAAGAGCTACGAAAATATGGTACCACAGAGTTTTTAGGACTGAGAGGAAATGATCCGTCCACTGCTGAAAATTGGATGCAGTCAACAAAAAGAGTTTTGCAACAATTAGAATAGTTGATTCCATTCAATTTTCAGCAGCGGATGGATCATTTCCTCTTAGTCCCAAAAACTCCATGGCACCATATTTCCATAGCTCTTTAATCGGGGCCCATCTGATAGTAGGTACTGATGTAGTAGCAGGTACAATTTCCGCTACACGCTGCAATACATCGGTTATAGCTCTTAACAGTTGTGAGTCATCTCTTTCTCTTCCTACGTTAGGAGGTTGATTATCTAACGGATTCACAGTAGGTGTAGCAGATTCAGTTTCTTCAAATTCTCGACTTCCAGTATACATTTCCTGTTCAACATTATACATTCTTTCATCTGACATTTTATCTATAAAACAAAATCAAATAAATATATTAGCATCCAAAAACCCAACTCAGTTTCGACTCAACAGTGGCATGTACTTCTAGACTCACTTCCGAGCCCAATTTAGCCCGAGAATCGGCTAAACCTGATAGCTCTGATACCAACAATTGTAACACCCCCTAACCCTGAATCGTCGCAAGAACAGGGTTACGAGGCATTACCGAACATATCAGACAACTTACGAATTATTCACAAATAAAATAAAATTCACAGTATAATTGAATAACTAAGTCCCTATAATGAACTCTCGAAGTCTAAAACATATATTAAAAGTGAAATGGGACTCGTTCAAGTACTCCGAGTTTTTTTTAATAAATTTCAACAGCATTTCTGCTTATTTTCACATAAAACCCCCTGCAATTAAAATAGTATCCATTTCAAACATAACCAATTCTTTTCACATACTCATTTTCTATTCTAAATACCTTATAATCAAACTCAATCAATATAATATCAATTTAAATTTATCAATGTACTAATTAAATTGAAATGGATTGTAACACCCCAAACCTGGCCCAAACACTACGACCGAATTTGGTATGTCACAGAGAAAACTATTTTGAAAATCCCTTTAGCCGGTTTAAATTTTGATGAAAATATCTCACTTTCATTTATCTCGTTAAACAAAACATTTGTGTGTATGAAGAACAAAACTTAACTTAGTTATTTAAAACTTTATTAAGTCGGATTGTTACAATTTTGTCGATGTACCTGATGGTATGAAAGAAAATCATTTACGTTTGAATTTAGGAAAACGTGTGTAACCATTTTTAAAGTCACTAAGTAATTTAAATAAGTTATCCAAAACATGCAAGAAATAAAAATAATCTTAGGAGGCCTTATTACAACTTGAGTAAATGAAACCAAAAATAAGTAAAAATAATTCAAGTCCATTTAAACCAATATTTCCACTGCATGGCTACCTCGAGTCCATCCGGCTCCTCATCCGCGATCTACGAGTCACCTGAAAAATGTTAAAGGAGAAGGTGAGTCACCAAGACTCAATGTGTAACCCTTCCCCCGGTTTAGTGCAACATCATACACAAATCATAACTAATTTAACATGCACAAGTTTAATATGCACCCAACCTAGCCATCCATAACGCCTTTCTCTACCCCGTGTGGTACCAAACCACTGGTGGTGCCAAACTACTGGTGACTCAAAGTCACAGATGTGATACCAAATCACTGGAGGTGTCAAACCTCTGGTGTTCGAAGACACAAATCGAATGATGGGGCCAACCCATCGTGTGATACCAAATCACTGGCGTCGATCCCATATCTCAAATGTGGGGCCAACCCACGGTGGTGTTAACCACAGGGACGAGACGCTACGAGGTGCCAAACCTCTGGAGGTGCCAAACCTCTGGTGACCGAAGTCACATTGTGGTACCAAACCACTGGTGTCTGTCGACACGAATATCACTTCCCCCTCCACTCGTTTAATCCCACATCAATCAATCACATGCATATATAAAAATCATGCTAATAGGTTTATTTAACAACACCCAGTAAATTTATCATTAGCCATATATTATATGCCACACATACCAAATGTGCCATGCTTCCCAAAAGTATCAAATAGTAAACTCATACAAGGACTTACCTGAATCCTCGCTTATACCGCTATGGTATTAAATCCAGAGCTACATAAACCAGATTTAGCATATACAAACATTTAGTACGTTAACTAGTTATAAAGTGTGTATGTACACACCTGTCACCAACGTTATCCCTAAATCCCGGAGAAACCAATCGGCTACCCACAATATCCTTGCTCCTATATTCGGCCAACACAAGATTAGTGACATGGCCTATTCGGCCAAACCAAATAAATCTAAAGGGGTCATCTCTTGAACCCGAATCCTTACCTACACGCTTTTGAGTACTAACCACGGCATACGATACACGAATTTGCTTCGTCAAACTACAATCGGTCAATCAACAATATCATTAACCTTCAGCTTTGAATACTTAAAAGAGTAATCTATTAAAATAGATCCTTACCACCTTTTAAAACGAATCCCGAAAGCTTTCCCTACTGGTTATGGCTTCCCTACAATCGCTTTAACCACATTAATAAGAGTCATAAGCCATTCGGCCATAATCTTTGAACCTAAAAGAGGATAGAAGGGTCCGGCTACTAGGGAAAGATAAAGAAGAAGGGAATTTTGAAGATATTTAGGCAAAGGCTAGAGTGATTTCGGCCAACAGCAATTAGAAAAAAAAGAAGAAGAGAACTAACTAAGTGAAATTCGGCACTCCCTTGCTTAGCCACCAAGCCGTCCACTCCTCTCCAACTAGGAATCCAACACTCGGCAAACTCCCAAAATTTCTCTTGACCACTCATTTGAAATTAATAAAAAAAAACATACAATTATCTCCTCAAAACAAAATAATAAAAACAAAGGTTTAAGCCCATGCTCTTGCAGCTTTGAAACAACCAACAAAATAATAATAAAAACAATAATAATTTTTATGCATTGTTGTTCCTTCCTTTCCCAGCTTGTTTTGGCCGAATTCACCAAATTGTTTTCTTTCCTTTTCCCAAACTATTCATGGCTGAATATGAAGAAATTCCAAGGGGCCTCAACATTCGGTTTTGAGTAGAGCTAAAGGGTACCAAAGTTCATCTTTTTCTTCTCCTTTTTCCTTCCAATTTGTGCATAGCTGAAAGTGCTTCTTAGACTTTCTTTTCTTTCCATTTTTATGCTTGGCCGAATATGAAGCATTCTCTTGGGAGTAGGTAAGGGTTAAGTGATGTTTAGTTTATTTTATTTTTTTTTGAGTAATGACAAGATAAATGTGGTCTTATTTTATTTATGTTAATGGGAGGATAAGAGATAATGGGATAGAGTATTGTTATTTTATTAATTAAGGGGTAAGTGGGAGAAGAAAGTGGAATAGGTTAAGGGACATAGAGTTGGCCGAAAGTGGGATGGTAGGCAAGGTTAGCTATCGGTTTTGAGAGCATAAGTATAACCGAATGTCCCTCTAAACTCATTCAAGGCTATTTTCTTTTCTCTTCTTTTTGCTGTCGAATTCTCCCTAGCCTTTCTTGCCAAAATTCTTCCAAAAGTTCTCTGGGAAAACCATAGTCGATTGAAGGAAGCTTTCGGAGTTCGTTTTCCTAAGAAAGGGTGACTCAAGTGATAAATTCGGGATTTCGGTAAGTGGGGGGACTATTCGGCCAAGGTTAATAAAGGCTTCGGGATCTAGGAATTTCGGTAGAAACAGGTGTGTACATACACACTTTATAACTAAATAATGTGCTAAGTATTTTGTGTATGCTAAATTGGATTTGTGTAGATTCAGATTTAATACCATAAAGGTATAAGTAAGGCTTCAGGTAAGTCCTTGTCAATATAAGGTTACTATTTAATGATTATTGAAGCATGACATATTTGGTATATGTGACATGTAATATATGGCTAATGATAAATCTGTTGGATGTTGTTAAATAAACATATTGGCATGATATCTGTTAAATGCATATCATTGATTGATGTGGGATAACACGAGTGGAGGGGGGAAGTGATATTCGTGTCGACGGACACCAGTGGTTTGGTACCACATTTCGTGACTTCGGTCACCAGAGGTTTGGCACCTCATAGCGTCTCGTCCCCGTGGCTTAGCACCACAGTGGGTTGGCCCCACAGATGACATTATGGGATTGACGCCAGTGATTTGGTATCACACGTGGGTTGGCCCCACAACTTATGATTTGTGACTTCGAGTCACCAGTGGTTTGGCACCACAAGTATTGACGGATATCGTGACTTTAAGTCACCAGTGGTTTGGCACCACAAGTATTGACGGATATCGTGACTTTAAGTCACCAGTGATTTGGCACCACCAGTGGTTTGGTACCACACGGGGTAGAGAAAGGCGTTTGGATGGCTAGGTTGGGTGCATATTAAACTTGTGCATGTTAAATTAGTTATGATTTGTGTATGATGTTGTACTAAACCGGGACAAGGGTTACACATTGAGTCTTGGTGACTCACCTTCTCCTTTAATATTTTTCAGGTGACTCGTAGATTGCGGACGAGGAGCCGGATGGACTCGAGGTGGCCATGCAGTGAAAATGTGGATTTAGATGAACTTTGAACTATTTTTATTTTATCGTTGGTTGAACAAAGGTTAAGGGACATAGAGTTGGCCGAAAGTGGGATGGTAGGCAAGGTTAGCTATCGGTTTTGAGAGCATAAGCATAACCGAATGTCCCTCTAAACTCATTCAAGGCTATTTTCTTTTCTCTTCTTTTTGCTGCCGAATTCTCCCTAACTTTTCTTGCCAAAATTCTTCCAAAAGTTCTCTGGGAAACCATAGTCAATTGAAGGAAGCTTTCGGAGTTCGTTTTCCTAAGAAAGGGTGACTCAAGTGATAAATTTAGGATTTCGGTAAGTGGGGGGACTATTCGGCCAAGGTTAATAAAGGCTTCGGGATCTAGGAATTTCGGTAGAAACAGGTGTGTACATACACACTTTATAACTAAATAATGTGCTAAGTATTTTGTGTATGCTAAATCGGATTTGTGTAGATTCGGATTTAATACCATAAAGGTATAAGCAAGGCTTCAGGTAAGTCCTTGTCAATATAAGGTTACTATTTAATGATTATTGAAGCATGACATATTTGGTATATGTGGCATGTAATATATGGCTAATGATAAATCTGTTGGATGTTGTTAAATAAACATATTGGCATGTTATCTGTTAAATGCATATCATTGATTGATGTGGGATAATACGAGTGGAGGGGGGAAGTGATATTCGTGTCGACGGACACCAGTGGTTTGGTACCACATTTAGTGACTTCGGTCACCAGAGGTTTGGCACCTCATAGCGTCTCGTCTCCGTGGCTTAGCACCACAGTGGGTTGGCCCCACAGATGACATTATGGGATTGACGCCAGTGATTTGGTATCACACGTGGGTTGGCCCCACAACTTATGATTTGTGACTTCGAGTCACCAGTGGTTTGGCACCACAAGTATTGACGGATATCGTGACTTTAAGTCACCAGTGGTTTGGCACCACCAGTGGTTTGGTACCACACGGGGTAGAGAAAGGCGTTTGGATGGCTAGGTTGGGTGCATATTAAACTTGTGCATGTTAAATTAGTTATGATTTGTGTATGATGTTGTACTAAACCGGGGGAAGGGTTACACATTGAGTCTTGGTGACTCACCTTCTCCTTTAATATTTTTCAGGTGACTCGTAGATTGCGGATGAGGAGCCGGATGGACTCGAGGTGGCCATGCAGTGAAAATGTGGATTTAGATGAACTTTGAACTATTTTTATTTTATCGTTGGTTGAACAAAGGTTAAGGGACATAGAGTTGGCCGAAAGTGGGATGGTAGGCAAGGTTAGCTATCGGTTTTGAGAGCATAAGTATAACCGAATGTCCCTCTAAACTCATTCAAGGCTATTTTCTTTTCTCTTCTTTTTGCTGCCGAATTCTCCCTAGCCTTTCTTGCCAAAATTCTTCCAAAAGTTCTCTGGGAAACCATAGTCGATTGAAGGAAGCTTTCGGAGTTCGTTTTCCTAAGAAAGGGTGACTCAAGTGATAAATTCGGGATTTCGGTAAGTGGGGGGACTATTCGGCCAAGGTTAATAAAGGCTTCGGGATCTAGGAATTTCGGTAGAAACAGGAGTGTACATACACACTTTATAACTAAATAATGCGCTAAGTATTTTGTGTATGCTAAATCAGATTTGTGTAGATTCGGATTTAATACCATAAAGGTATAAGCAAGGCTTCAGGTAAGTCCTTGTCAATATAAGGTTACTATTTAATGATTATTGAAGCATGACATATTTGGTATATGTGGCATGTAATATATGGCTAATGATTAATCTGTTGGATGTTGTTAAATAAATATATTGGCATGATATCTGTTAAATGCATATCATTGATTGATGTGGGATAATACGAGTGGAAGGGGGAAGTGATATTCGTGTCGACGGACACCAGTGGTTTGGTACCACATTTCGTGACTTCGGTCACCAGAGGTTTGGCACCTCATAGCGTCTCGTCTCCGTGGCTTAGCACCACAGTGGGTTGGCCCCACAGATGACATTATGGGATTGACGCCAGTGATTTGGTATCACACGTGGGTTGGCCCCACAACTTATGATTTGTGACTTCGAGTCACCAGTGGTTTGGCACCACAAGTATTGACGGATATCGTGACTTTAAGTCACCAGTGGTTTGGCACCACCAGTGGTTTGGTACCACACGGGGTAGAGAAAGGCGTTTGGATGGCTAGGTTGGGTGCATATTAAACTTGTGCGTGTTAAATTAGTTATGATTTGTGTATGATGTTGTACTAAACCGGGGGAAGGGTTACACATTGAGTCTTGGTGACTCACCTTCTCCTTTAATATTTTTCAGGTGACTCGTAGATTGCGGACGAGGAGCCGGATGGACTCGAGGTGGCCATGCAGTGAAAATGTGGATTTAGATGAACTTTGAACTATTTTTATTTTATCGTTGGTTGAACAAAGGTTAAGGGACATAGAGTTGGCCGAAAGTGGGATGGTAGGCAAGGTTAGCTATCGGTTTTGAGAGCATAAGTATAACCGAATGTCCCTCTAAACTCATTCAAGGCTATTTTCTTTTCTCTTCTTTTTGCTGCCGAATTCTCCCTAGCCTTTCTTGCCAAAATTCTTCCAAAAGTTCTCTGGGAAACCATAGTCGATTGAAGGAAGCTTTCGGAGTTCGTTTTCCTAAGAAAGGGTGACTCAAGTGATAAATTCGGGATTTCGGTAAGTGGGGGGACTATTCGGCCAAGGTTAATAAAGGCTTCGGGATCTAGGAATTTCGGTAGAAACAGGTGTGTACATACACACTTTATAACTAAATAATGCGCTAAGTATTTTGTGTATGCTAAATCGGATTTGTGTAGATTCGGATTTAATACCATAAAGGTATAAGCAAGGCTTCAGGTAAGTCCTTGTCAATATAAGGTTACTATTTAATGATTATTGAAGCATGACATATTTGGTATATGTGGCATGTAATATATGGCTAATGATAAATCTGTTGGATGTTGTTAAATAAACATATTGGCATGATATCTGTTAAATGCATATCATTGATTGATGTGGGATAATACGAGTGGAGGGGGGAAGTGATATTCGTGTCGACGGACACCAGTGGTTTGGTACCACATTTCGTGACTTCGGTCACCAAAGGTTTGGCACCTCATAGCGTCTCGTCCCCGTGGCTTAGCACCATAGTGGGTTGGCCCCACAGATGACATTATGGGATTGACGCCAGTGATTTGGTATCACACGTGGGTTGGCCCCACAACTTATGATTTGTGACTTCGAGTCACCAGTGGTTTGGCACCACAAGTATTGACGGATATCGTGACTTTAAGTCACCAGTGGTTTGGCACCACCAGTGGTTTGGTACCACACGGGGTAGAGAAAGGCGTTTGGATGGCTAGGTTGGGTGCATATTAAACTTGTGCATGTTAAATTAGTTATGATTTGTGTATGATGTTGTACTAAACCGGGGGAAGGGTTACACATTGAGTCTTGGTGACTCACCTTCTCCTTTAATATTTTTCAGGTGATTCGTAGATTGCGGATGAGGAGCCGGATGGACTCGAGGTGGCCATGCAGTGAAAATGTGGATTTAGATGAACTTTGAACTATTTTTATTTTATCGTTGGTTGAACAAAGGTTAAGGGACATAGAGTTGGCCGAAAGTGGGATGGTAGGCAAGGTTAGCTATCGGTTTTGAGAGCATAAGTATAACCGAATGTCCCTCTAAACTCATTCAAGGCTATTTTCTTTTCTCTTCTTTTTGCTGCCGAATTCTCCCTAGCCTTTCTTGCCAAAATTCTTCCAAAAGTTCTCTGGGAAACCATAGTCGATTGAAGGAAGCTTTCGGAGTTCGTTTTCCTAAGAAAGGGTGACTCAAGTGATAAATTCGGGATTTCGGTAAGTGGGGGGACTATTCGGCCAAGGTTAATAAAGGCTTCGGGATCTAGGAATTTCGGTAGAAACAGGAGTGTACATACACACTTTATAACTAAATAATGCGCTAAGTATTTTGTGTATGCTAAATCAGATTTGTGTAGATTCGGATTTAATACCATAAAGGTATAAGCAAGGCTTCAGGTAAGTCCTTGTCAATATAAGGTTACTATTTAATGATTATTGAAGCATGACATATTTGGTATATGTGGCATGTAATATATGGCTAATGATAAATCTGTTGGATGTTGTTAAATAAACATATTGGCATGATATCTGTTAAATGCATATCATTGATTGATGTGGGATAATACGAGTGGAGGGGGGAAGTGATATTCGTGTCGACGGACACCAGTGGTTTGGTACCACATTTCGTGACTTCGGTCACCAAAGGTTTGGCACCTCATAGCGTCTCGTCCCCGTGGCTTAGCACCACAGTGGGTTGGCCCCACAGATGACATTATGGGATTGACGCCAGTGATTTGGTATCACACGTGGGTTGGCCCCACAACTTATGATTTGTGACTTCGAGTCACCAGTGGTTTGGCACCACAAGTATTGACGGATATCGTGACTTTAAGTCACCAGTGGTTTGGCACCACCAGTGGTTTGGTACCACACGGGGTAGAGAAAGGCGTTTGGATGGCTAGGTTGGGTGCATATTAAACTTGTGCATGTTAAATTAGTTATGATTTGTGTATGATGTTGTACTAAACCGGGGGAAGGGTTACACATTGAGTCTTGGTGACTCACCTTCTCCTTTAATATTTTTCAGGTGACTCGTAGATTGCGGATGAGGAGCCGGATGGACTCGAGGTGGCCATGCAGTGAAAATGTGGATTTAGATGAACTTTGAACTATTTTTATTTTATCGTTGGTTTAATTTGTTCAAGTTGTAATAAGGCCTCCTAAGATTTCATTTTGATATTTTACATGTCTTGGATAATTTGTTTAAACTACTTAATAACTTTTAAATGGTTACACACGTTTTCTTAAATCCAAACGTCAATGATTTTCTTCCGTACCATCGGGTACATTGACAAAACTTGATAACAACCCGACTTAATAAAGTTTTAAATAACTAAGTTTTGTTTTCTTTGTACGTTTCAAATTTATCTTTCCTTAAATACAATAACCTATATAAAGGAATATTTTTTTCATAAATGGAATCGACATTTGTAACACCCCAAACCCGGCCCAAACACTACGACCGAATTTGGTATGTCACAGAGAAAACTACTTTAAAAATCCCTTTAGCCGGTTTAAATTTTGATGAAAATATCTCACTTTCATTTATCTCGTTAAACAAAACATTTGTGTGTATGAAGAACAAAACTTAACTTAGTTATTTAAAACTTTATTAAGTCGGATTGTTACAATTTTGTCGATGTACCCGATGGTACGAAAGAAAATCATTTACGTTTGAATTTAGGAAAACGTGTGTAACCATTTTTAAAGTCACTAAGTAATTTAAATAAGTTATCCAAAACATGCAAGAAATAAAAATAATCTTAGGAGGCCTTATTACAACTTGAGTAAATGAAACCAAAAATAAGTAAAAATAATTCAAGTCCATTTAAACCAATATTTCCACTGCATGGCCACCTCGAGTCCATCCGGCTCCTCATCTGCGATCTACGAGTCACCTGAAAAATGTTAAAGGAGAAGGTGAGTCACCAAGACTCAATGTGTAACCCTTCCCCCGGTTTAGTGCAACATCATACACAAATCATAACTAATTTAACATGCACAAGTTTAATATACACCCAACCTAGCCATCCATAACGCCTTTCTCTACCCCGTGTGGTACCAAACCACTGGTGGTGCCAAACTACTGGTGACTCAAAGTCACAGATGTGATACCAAATCACTGGAGGTGTCAAACCTCTGGTGTTCGAAGACACAAATCGAATGATGGGGCCAACCCATCGTGTGATACCAAATCACTGGCGTCGATCCCATATCTCAAATGTGGGGCCAACCCACGGTGGTGTTAACCACAGGGACGAGACGCTACGAGGTGCCAAACCTCTGGAGGTGTCAAACCTCTGGTGACCGAAGTCACATTGTGGTACCAAACCACTGGTGTCCGTCGACACGAATATAACTTCCCCCTCCACTCATGCATATACAGAAATCATGCTAATAGGTTTATTTAACAACACCCAATAAATTTATCATTAGCCATATATTATATGCCACACATACCAAATGTGCCATGCTTCCCAAAAGTATCAAATAGTAAACTCATACAAGGACTTACCTGAATCCTCGCTTATACCGCTATGGTATTAAATCCAGAGCTACATAAACCAGATTTAGCATATACAAACATTTAGTACGTTAACTAGTTATAAAGTGTGTATGTACACACCTGTCACCAACGTTATCCCTAAATCCAGGAGAAACCAATTGGCTACCCACAATATCCTTGCTCCTATATTCAGCCAACACAAGATTAGTGACATGGCCTATTCGGCCAAACCAAATAAATCTAAAGGGGTCATCTCTTGAACCCGAATCCTTACCTACACGCTTTTGAGTACTAACCACGGCACACGATACACGAATTTGCTTCGTCAAACTACAATCGGTCAATCAACAATATCATTAACCTTCGGCTTTGAATACTTAAAAGAGTAATCTATTAAAATAGATCCTTACCACCTTTTAAAATGAATCCCGAAAGCTTTCCCTACTGGTTATGGCTTCCCTACAATCGCTTTAACCACATTAATAAGAGTCATAAGCCATTCGACCATAATCTTTGAACCTAAAAGAGGATATCGCTCCTTACCTTGATAATTATTTCGGCCCTTAAACACCACAAGCCAGCACCACTTGGTGTTGTGAGGGGGTTCAGCTACCTTTAAGGAGGAGAAGAGAACCGAAAACAACACCTTTCTTTAAGGGGGATTCGGCCAAGTAGGTTCCAATAGGAGAAGAAAAGGAAAAGAGTGGAAGGGTTCGGCTACTAGGGAAAGATAAAGAAGAAGGGAATTTTGAAGATTTTTGGCAAAGGCTAGAGTGATTTCGGCCAGCAGCAATTAGAAAAAAAAGAAGAAGAGAACTAACTAAGTGAAATTCGGCACTCCCTTGCTTAGCCACCGAGCCGTCCACTCCTCTCCAACTAGGAATCCAACACTCGGCAAACTCCCAAAATTTCTCTTGACCACTCATTTGAAATTAATAAAAAAAAACACACAATTATCTCCTCATCCTATCTTTTATCACCTTTTCAATTTAAAAAAAAATACAAAATAAAAATAAACTAATATTAATCTCTTATTTTATCCCTTCAACATCCATTCAAAAAGAATTTGAATGAATAAATCCTTATCCCCTATCTTCCCATTAAAATAATTAAAACAACCCACATTTATTTACATATTTAAATTAACAAAATAAATCCATACTTACCCCATTATCCCACTCCTAAAATAAATAAAATAAAGTCCCATACCTACAATTATCTAAAATAAATAAAATACAACAACCACTATCTCTTACCTTCCAGCTGAAAATACCACCCTAGGAAGTCCTTCAACAACCGAAACTCAAGCTTGCTCTCACTCTCCCAAGTCCCTATTTCGGCCATGCAAAACGTGGGAAGAAAGAAAGCAAAACAAGGACATTCGGCACCCCTTGCTAACATGAAAACCGAATTGAAAGTCCCTAGAGAAATCCACCTTCGGCCATGCTCAAAATGGGGGGAAGAAAGAAATGAATTTTGGCATGCTTAGCTAACTAATGGCCGGCCATGCTCCCCCTTTTTTGCTAATTTCCATCCTTGCTTCAATACCAAATACCAAAAATATTGTTTATTCTATCTTCCATCCTACCCCATTTCCTATACATAAATTAATAAATTAGCCCATCATCCTTCTATAATAATAAAATAAAAATAATAACAAAACACAATAAAATAAACAACCCCATCACCTAAACTCCATCGTCCTAAGCATGTAGTAATAAAATAATAATAATAATAATAATAATATATAAAACTATCCCATCATTCTAAGCAAACAAAATAATAAAAACAAAGGTTTAAGCCCATGCTCTTGCAGCTTTGAAACAACCAACAAAATAATAATAAAAACAACAATAATAATAATAAATAAATAAATAAAATAACCCTACCCCATGCGTGCATGCCCCATGCACACACCTTCACGCCAGCAAGAAAAAGAACAAAACCAAGCTGCGCTCCAGGGTCTCGAACCCGAGACCTGGGGAAGATATCTCTACGCCCCAGCCACTCGGCCACTATGCATTTCATGACAATATTGCTTCGAAATTTCTTTTAAACCTTCCTTCGCTAGCTTCCCTTTACTCTAGCGCCAAGTAAAAATAAAAGCATCCGCGAGCCCCCAATGGGACTCGAACGCCCGACCTCGAGAAGCTCCTATGCTGCAAGCGTCCCAGCCACCTCTCCCAGGCGCCTTTTTGTGACATGAACCACCTTGATTTTCTTTTAAAGCCTCTTTAGCGGCGCGCCTCATTAATGCAAAAACATAATTTCTCCCTTTTTGCTTCCCTTGCAACTCGAACCTCCTCCCTTCTTGTGCAGGCCTCCAAGGACCTTAAAGCAGCGCCCCAAGCCACTTTACCACCTGGACTTTCATGTCCAAAACCTTCCAAAAATTTTACTTAAGGGTTCCTTCACCCAATTTCTACTTTTAACCTAAAATTTTCAAAAATTTCCAAAACACTCCCTTTTTAAGCCCATGCTCTTGCAGCTTTGAAACAACCAACAAAATAATAATAAAAACAATAATAATAAAAAAATAAATAAAAAAATAACCCTACCCCATGCGTGCATGCCCCATGCACACACCTTCACACCAGCAAGAAAAAGAACAAAACCAAGCTGCGCTCCAAGGTCTTGAACCCGAGACCTAGAGAAGATATCTCTACGCCCCAGCCACTCGGCCACTATGCATTTCATGACAATATTGCTTCGAAATTTCTTTTAAACCTTCCTTCGCTAGCTTCCCTTTACTCTAGCGCCAAGCAAAAATAAAAGCATCCGCGCGCCCCTAATGGGGCTCGAACGCCCGACCTCGAGAAGCTCCCATGCTGCAAGCGTCCCAGCCACATCTCCCAGGCGCCTTTTTGTGACATGAACCACCTTGATTTTCTTTTAAAGCCTCCTTAGCCGCGCGCCTCATTAATGCAAAAACATAATTTCTCTCTTTTTGCTTCCCTTGCAACTCGAACCTCCTCCCTTCTTGTGCAGGCCTCCAAGGCCCTTAAAGCAGCGCCCCAAGCCACTTTACCACCTAGACTTTCATGTCCAAAACCTTCCAAAAATTTTACTTAAGGGTTCCTTCACCCAATTTCTACTTTTAACCTAAAATTTTCAAAAATTTCCAAAACACTCCCTTTTTAAGCCCATGCTCTTGCAGCTTTGCAACAACCAACAAAATAATAATAAAAACAATAATAATAAAAAAATAAATAAAAAAATAACCCTACCCCATGCGTGCATGCCCCATGCACACACCTTCACGCCAGCAAGAAAAAGAACAAAACCAAGCTGCGCTCTAGGGTCTCGAACCCGAGACCTAGAGAAGATATCTCTACGCCCCAGCCACTCGGCCATTATGCATTTCATGACAATATTGCTTCGAAATTTCTTTTAAACCTTCCTTCGCTAGCTTCCCTTTACTCTAGCGCCAAGCAAAAATAAAAGCATCCGCGCGCCCCCAATGGGACTCGAACGCCCGACCTCGAGAAGCTCCCATGCTGCAAGTGTCCCAGCCATCTTTCCCAGGCGCCTTTTTGTGACATGAACCACCTTGATTTTCTTTTAAAGCCTCCTTAGCCGCGCGCCTCATTAATGCAAAAACATAATTTTGAAGAAAAGGAAAAGAGTGGAAGGGTTCGGCTACTAGGGAAAGATAAAGATGAAGGGAATTTTGAAGATTTTTGGGCAAAGGCTAGAGTGATTTCGGCCAGCAGCAATTAGAAAAAAAAAGAAGAAGAGAACTAACTAAGTGAAATTCGGCACTCCCTTGCTTAGCCACCAAGCCGTCCACTCCTCTCCAACTAGGAATCCAACACTCGGCAAACATCTAAGGAGGCTTTAAAAGAAAATCAAGGTGGTTCATGTCACAAAAAGGCGCCTGAGAGAGGTGGCTGGGACGCTTGCAGCATGGGAGCTTCTCGAGGTCGGGAGTTCGAGTCCCATTGGGGGCGCGCGGATGCTTTTATTTTTGCTTGGCGCTAGAGTAAAGGGAAGCTAGCGAAGGAAGGTTTAAAACAAATTTCGAAGCAATATTGTTATGAAATGGATAGTGGCCGAGTGGCTAGGGCGTAGAGATATCTTCTCCAGGTCTCGGGTTCGAGACCCTGGAGCGCAGCTTGGTTTTGTTCTTTTTCTTGCTGGCGTGAAGGTGTGTGCATGGGGCATGCACGCATGGGGTAGGGTTATTTTTTTATTTTATTTTTTTATTATTGTTTTTATTATTATTTGTTGGTTGTTTCAAAGCTGCAAGAGCATGGGCTTAAACCTTTGTTTTTATTATTTTGTTTGCTTAGAATGATGGGATAGTTTTATATATTATTATTATTATTATTATTATTATTATTATTATTATTATTATTATTACTACATGCTTAGGACGATTGAGTTTAGGTGATGGGGTTGTTTATTTTATTGTGTTTTGTTATTATTTTTATTTTATTATAGAAGGATGATGGGCTAATTTATTAATTTATGTATAGGAAATGGGGTAGGATGGAAGATAGAATAAACAATATTTTTGGTATTTGGTATTGAAGCACGGATGGAAATTAGCAAAAAAGGGGGAGCATGGCCGGCCATTAGTTAGCTAAGCATGCCAAAATTCATTTCTTTCTTCCCCCCATTTTGAGCATAGCCGAAGGTGGATTTCTCTAGGGACCTTCAATTCGGTTTTCATGTTAGCAAGGGGTGCCGAATGTCCTTGTTTTGCTTTCTTTCTTCCCACGTTTTGCATGGCCGAAATAGGGACTTGGGAGAGTGAGAGCAAGCTTGAGTTTCGGTTGTTGAAGGACTTCCTGGGGGTATTTTCGGCTGGAAGGTAAGTGATAGTGGTGGTTGTATTTTATTTATTTTAGATAATTGTAGGTATGGGACTTTATTTTATTTATTTTAGGAGTGGGATAATGGGGTAAGTATGGATTTATTTTGTTAGTTTAAATATGTAAATAAATGTGGGTTGTTTTAATTATTTTAATGGGAAGATAGGGGACAAGGATTTATTTATTCAAATTCTTTTTGAATGGATGTTGAAGGGATAAAGAGATTTATTAGTTTATTTTTATTTTGTATTTTTTTTTAAATTGAAAAGGTGATAAAGATAGGATGAGGAGATAATTGTGTGTTTTTTTTTTTAATTTCAAATGAGTGGTCAAGAGAAATTTTGGGAGTTTGCCGAGTGTTGGATTCCTAGTTGGAGAGGAGTGGACGGCTTGGTGGCTAAGCAAGGGAGTGAGGTTAATCCCTTTTCGGGTTTTATTTATTGGGTTTAGCCTATGTATAAGTCCTCATGGTTAGGGTGAACCGAAGCTACGCACCAGGTAGGATTCCTGCAAAGAGGAGGTGAGTCGCTAGGACTGCTTAAGTACCAGGCTCTTCCGGATCCAATCCTAGACATGCGCACAAGGGTTCCCACACCCTAACTCGGTGACTTAGTCATAGGTTTGTTTAATTAGGCAATTAAAATCTTATGTGATTGTTGGGGTAAACTAGTTCTAGGGTTCAAATACTTATCATACTATCTACGTTCCATTTCTACCCCTTTACAGATAATAATTCACACAGTAGTTAGAAGTACCTACCTAGGCGGATTGGTGCCGAAGACTCGGTGCCATGCTGTTCAAAACCCAAAAATATTTCAAAAAGGCCTACCAAAACATTTTGGGCCTTGGGCCCTCACAACCGAGCTTTGAACCGGGCTCTGATACCAATTTGTAACACCCCAAACCCGGCCCAAACACTACGACCAAATTTGGTATGTCACAGAGCAAACTACTTTAAAAATCCCTTTAGCCGGTTTAAATTTTGATGAAAATATCTCACTTTCATTTATCTCGTTAAACAAAACATTTGTGTGTATGAAGAACAAAACTTAACTTAGTTATTTAAAACTTTATTAAGTCGGATTGTTACAATTTTGTCGATGTACCCGATGGTACGAAAGAAAATCATTTACGTTTGAATTTAGGAAAACGTGTGTAACCATTTTAAAGTCACTAAGTAATTTAAATAAGTTATCCAAAACATGCAAGAAATAAAAATAATCTTAGGAGGCCTTATTACAACTTGAGTAAATGAAACCAAAAATAAGTAAAAATAATTCAAGTCCATTTAAACCAATATTTCCACTGCATGGCCACCTCGAGTCCATCCGGCTCCTCATCTACGATCTACGAGTCACCTGAAAAATGTTAAAGGAGAAAGTGAGTCACCAAGACTCAATGTGTAACCCTTCCCCCGGTTTAGTGCAACACCATACACAAATCATAACTAATTTAACATACGCAAGTTTAATATGCACCCAACCTAGCCATCCATAACGCCTTTCTCTACCCCGTGTGGTACCAAACCACTGGTGGTGCCAAACCACTGGTGACTCAAAGTCACAGATGTGATACCAAATCACTGGAAGTGTCAAACCTCTGGTGTCTGAAGACACAAATCGAATGATGGGGCCAACCCATCGTGTGATACCAAATCACTAGCGTCGATCCCATATCTCAAATGTGGGGCCAACCCACGGTGGTGTTAACCACAGGGACGAGACGCTACGAGGTGCCAAACCTCTGGAGGTGCCAAACCTCTGGTGACCGAAGTCACATTGTGGTACCAAACCACTGGTGTCCGTCGACACGAATATCACTTCCCCCTCCACTCGTTTAATCCCACATCAATCAATTACATGCATATACAGAAATCATGCTAATAGGTTTATTTAACAACACCCAATAAATTTATCATTAGCCATATATTATATGCCACACATACCAAATGTGCCATGCTTCCCAAAAGTATCAAATAGTAAACTCATACAAGGACTTACCTGAATCCTCGCTTATACCGCTATGATATTAAATCCAGAGCTACATAAACCAGATTTAGCATATACAAACATTTAGTACGTTAACTAGTTATAAAGTGTGTATGTACACACCTGTCACCAACGTTATCCCTAAATCCCGGAGAAACCAATCGGCTACCCACAATATCCTTGCTCCTATATTCGGCCAACACAAGATTAGTGACATGGCCTGTTCGGCCAAACCAAATAAATCTAAAGGGGTCATCTCTTGAACCCGAATCCTTACCTACATGCTTTTGAGTACTAACCACGGCACACGATACACGAATTTGCTTCGTCAAACTACAATCGGTCAATCAACAATATCATTAACCTTCGGCTTTGAATACTTAAAAGAGTAATCTATTAAAATAGATCCTTACCACCTTTTAAAATGAATCCCGAAAGCTTTCCCTACTGGTTATGGCTTCCCTACAATCGCTTTAACCACATTAATAAGAGTCATAAGCCATTCGGCCATAATCTTTGAACCTAAAAGAGGATATCGCTCCTTACCTTGATAATTATTTCGGCCCTTAAACACCACAAGCCAGCACCACTTGGTGTTGTGAGGGGGTTCGGCTACCTTTAAGGAGGAGAAGAGAACCGAAAACAACACCTTTCTTTAAGGGGGATTCGGCCAAGTAGGTTCCAATAGGAGAAGAAAAGGAAAAGAGTGGAAGGGTTCGGCTACTAGGGAAAGATAAAGAAGAAGGGAATTTTGAAGATTTTTGGGCAAAGGCTAGAGTGATTTCGGCCAGCAGCAATTAGAAAAAAAAGAAGAAGAGAACTAACTAAGTGAAATTCGGCACTCCCTTGCTTAGCCACCAAGCCATCCACTCCTCTCCAACTAGGAATCCAACACTCGGCAAACTCCCAAAATTTCTCTTGACCACTCATTTGAAATTAAAAAAAAAAACACACAATTATCTCCTCATCCTATCTTTTATCACCTTTTCAATTTAAAAAAAAATACAAAATAAAAATAAACTAATATTAATCTCTTATTTTATCCCTTCAACATCCATTCAAAAAGAATTTGAATAAATAAATCCTTGTCCCCTATCTTCCCATTAAAATAATTAAAACAACCCACATTTATTTACATATTTAAACTAACAAAATAAATCCATACTTACCCCATTATCCCACTCCTAAAATAAATAAAATAAAGTCCCATACCTACAATTATCTAAAATAAATAAAATACAACCACCACTATCACTTACCTTCCAGCCGAAAATACCACCCCAGAAAGTCCTTCAACAACCGAAACTCAAGCTTGCTCTCACTCTCCCAAGTCCCTATTTCGGCCATGCAAAACGTGGGAAGAAAGAAAGCAAAACAAGGACATTCGGCACCCCTTGCTAACATGAAAACCGAATTGAAGGTCCCTAGAGAAATCCACCTTCGGCTATGCTCAAAATGGGGGGAAGAAAGAAATGAATTTTGGCATGCTTAGCTAACTAATGGCCGGCCATGCTCCCCCTTTTTTGCTAATTTCCATCCGTGCTTCAATACCAAATACCAAAAATATTGTTTATTCTATCTTCCATCCTACCCCATTTCCTATACATAAATTAATAAATTAGCCCATCATTCTTCTATAATAATAAAATAAAAATAATAACAAAACACAATAAAATAAACAACCCCATCACCTAAACTCCATCGTCCTAAGCATGTAGTAATAAATAATAATAATAATAATAATAATATATAAAACTATCCCATCATTCTAAGCAAACAAAATAATAAAAACAAAGGTTTAAGCCCATGCTCTTGCAGCTTTGAAACAACCAACAAAATAATAATAAAAACAATAATAATAATAATAAATAAATAAATAAATAACCCTACCCCATGCGTGCATGCCCCATGCACACACCTTCATGCCAACAAGAAAAAGAACAAAACCAAGCTGCGCTCCAGGGTCTCGAACCCGAGACCTGGAGAAGATATCTCTACACCCCAGCCACTCAGCCACTATGCATTTCATGACAATATTGCTTCGAAATTTCTTTTAAACCTTCCTTCGCTAGCTTCCCTTTACTCTAGCGCCAAGCAAAAATAAAAGCATCCGCGCGCCCCCAATGGGACTCGAACGCCCGACCTCGAGAAGGTCCCATGCTGCAAGCGTCCCAGCCACCTCTCCCAGGCGCCTTTTTGTGACATGAACCACCTTGATTTTCTTTTAAAGCCTCCTTAGCCGCGCGCCTCATTAATGGTTTCTACTTTTAACCTAAAATTTTCAAAAATTTCCAAAACACTCCCTTTTTATCCTCGAGCTTTAAGAATCCCTAAAACACACCCAAACTAATCTTAAGGCCTACTAACACTAGGGTTATGCTCCAAACGCACAACCCCTAATTTAGGGTGTTACATGGATAAACTTCTTTCATTTTAATTCTTAGACTTGTAATACTAACATTTTTTAACCATTTATATTCAAAACATAATAACCTTTATACACATCCTATGCACATGCCACATTACCAAAAGAAAATATACATCACCAAAAGTTTGCTGAAGTCGGGTCTGGCTTTGGATGCTGGTTCAGTACTTGACTTCTACAACCTGCGCACG
This sequence comes from Gossypium australe, assembly GCA_005393395.2. NCBI lineage: Eukaryota > Viridiplantae > Streptophyta > Magnoliopsida > Malvales > Malvaceae > Gossypium > Gossypium australe. The sequence continues at coordinate 136,213,486 of CM016623.1, forward strand.
GAAACAACCGTACGCTGAGTATGCATATACTCAGTGGTATCATTATAATTCGATTTATAATTAAATACATTAAATCACACACATACATACTTTTACATTACAATTATCCTCATTTAATGAACAATTCAACCTTTTTATGTTATCATTTGATTATATATATATACCATTCTTATTTCTATATTTCAATTATCACATTTCCCATATGCCATATCATTCAAAGTTAGTTTTATCAGTAAATTTATTTCATTTGTCCCTATTAACTTAACTCGAACTTGGCAAATACACGGATTCCAACCAACACACCAGTACGACACATTGTGCCTTAACGGTACATAGTACCTAAACAGTAATTAGTAACAGTAGCAGTAATAGTAACAGTAACAGTATTCAACACTCAAAGTGCTGAATCTGTAGCAGTAACGATAATAGTATTCGACACGCAAAGTGTCAAAATCGGTAACGGTAACAGTAACAATAGTCAGCACATAAGTGTAACGACCTAATTTTTAGTGGTGTCGAAAATGGTGATTTGAGATCACTAAACCCGACAAGTAAGATTGAATAAGATAGTAATTTAATATTTATGAGTCAAGAATTTAGAATAATTTGTGATTTAGTGAATTTGGTAAATTAAAGGAATTTATTAGGTTAAATAGGTAAAAAAAAATGAGGTATCGAGACCTCATATTTGAAAACCGAGCCATAAATATTTTTGGAAATATTTAAAAGACTAAATTGTAACAAATGCAAAATCTGCTACAAGGATTAAATAGCTCAAGTGTTAAAAGAAAGAGGATTTAAAGGGAAATTAAGCCTAAAAGTGAAAAGGCTGGACGGCAAGGGCAAGAAAATCATCAGAAAAATAAGGGAAATAAGGGCAAAATTGGAATTTTTACAATTTTAACATGTATAATAAAGACAAAATTGAAAAATCTAGAGATCTCTTCATATTTTCCCAGCCAAAACGCCATAGGAGGTCTGGAGAAAGCTGGTTTTTCATATTTTTACATCATGTGAGTTTAATTCTTGCTTTTTCTTGATAATTTTTATGTTTTTATGACTTTTACAACTAGGTTCACTTATAGAATTCATTAGTTTTTTATTTGGTGGGTGAAATTAGAAGTTACCCTGGCTGAGTAATGGAAATTTATGATGAATTATTATAAAATTTAAATTTTAATTTCATATTAAGGTGGTTTTATTAAGTAATTTTGATAGAAAATGGTATTTAGGACCTAATTGTGAAAAAGTTGTGAAATAGAGGTTGGTGTTGAAATTCAGAATATTAAAAGTTGTCAAATAGTTTGGAATGATAAAATAAAGTGTTAATTGAGAAAAATTAGTTCAATTGAGCAGGGACTAAACTGTAAATATTAGGGTAAAAGTGAAAATTGAATAGCATAAATTATGAAGTGAAATAGAAATGAAATAAATGCTAATAAGTGAAAATATTTTACATTATAAATCAAGGATCCAAAGAAGAACGAGGAAAAGAAAAAGTTACAGAATAGTTCCTAAATTTCAATATCTTCTACAAATCACCCGGGTAAGTTTATATGGTTGAATTTACATGTTTATTTGGGAATGATTGAATAATATAATGTGCTATTAACTATGAATTTGCTGTGGGATTGTGAAAAATTTGATAAAATAAAAGAATAAAGGTGGTAATTCAAATTAGGAAAAACGCAGGATTGAGTACGTTCGTATCGTGACATGTGATGAATTGATGGAAAAGACCATGGTTGATCCATGGCAAAGTGTGAAACGTAGGTATGGTATCATCCATACTGAGTTGCGAAATGTAGGCATGGTATCATCCACACTGAGTTGTGAAACGTATGTATAGTATTAACCATATTGAGTTAAGAAAGTAGGTATGCCTTTCCCATACGGAGTTGTAAAATGTAGGTATGGTGTTTCAATAGGAAAAACCATACTGAGTTGTGAAACGTGGCACTGAGCAACGACGTACTCAAATTCGTAAGACGTTTCCTAATTTGATAATAAGTAATACAAGAGGTGTGAACCTATTGAAAGAGATTGAGTAGTTGTTAATGTTGAGCTCAACTATGTTAAGTATCATGACAGTGGTTGTGAATGGCACGGAACTATAGTAAATACTTTGTAATTGTTTGAAAATATTATGTTTGGTAAGCATTACTTTTAAACCTATGAAATTACTAAGCTTCAATAAGCTTACTTGTGGATGTTTGATATTTTTATGTAGATTAAATTAAAGGGAAGTTGGTAGATCGGATCATCACAGCAAAGCTCACTATCCATATCAATTCTGGTAGCTTTTTTTTTATGTTTAAAGGTTTATATGGCATGTATAGAGTTTAAATGAAATAGAGTAAAGATGTTATAAACTAGTTAACAATATTTTGCAATGAAACAGTTTATGAATAGTAGCAGTGACGTGATTTTGAAAAATCACCAAAAATAGGAGAAATGGAATTAGAAAGTGAATAAGATATAGAATTAAAGCTTATTGTGTCTATTTTTATCTGAATGAAACAAAGTAGGCAAAGGAATTTTATATTCTGTGATATTTGAATTTTAGTGAGACAGGGTTAGGATGGTATTTGAAGTCTCCTATTTTGACTTTAGAAAATCATTAAAAATTATACAAAAAAAATTATGAGTTATAATTTATATATCTAGATTCCTTCGTGAGTCTATTTTCAATAGAAATAAGTGGGAACAACATATGAAAACTGTACAATGAGATATATGAATTTAGGTTAAAAGAGGTCAGCACCATTGGTCAGTGAAATAGGGAAAACTTTAATGAATAAACTGTACTAATTGGCCACATGAAAAATTCTAGAAAAACTATGATAAGAAGATATATGAGTCTAATTTCAAGGAAAATTTACGGATCTAAATTTCGAGTTTCATAACTCGAGTTATAGTAAATTTAGTCAACATGACGCAGATGGACAGTATCAATTTTTATGCCCCGAATTAGTAGGTAAGTCTAGTAATGCCTCGTGCTCGACTCCAGCAACGGTCTCGGGTAAGGGGTGTTACATTTATTGGTATCAGAATTTTGGTTTAGATGTTTCTCGGAACGAATGTGATGTATAAAATGTCTAGAAATACATGCCATATAAATCCGTGATAGTGGGATGTAAATGATCCGATCTAACTATTAATTTTTGTTATAAATTGTAAAGATGTCTTATAGACCCGAAAGTGCTGATCATGAAGCGGAAGTTAACAGTAGAATACAGACTTCTGAGCAGGGAACAAGTAGTAATGTTCCGATTTCTTTGATGAGAGAGGAAGAACTTAAAAATATGATTTACGGGTTAATGAATCAGTGGTTTAGTGAAACAATACAAGGAAGAAGTGAGGCACAACAACCTCCTCCTCCCCCTACTGTACTACCAGTTACAACCTCATTTGCTCCTCCTTTAATAGATGAATCTGGCAAAAGAACACCAATAGAGAAACTCAGAAAGTTCAGAGCTGAAGAATTTCGAGGAAGATCAGATGATGATCCAGTTAAAGCAGAGTATTGGCTAAAGAGTTTGGAGAGAGTTTTTAAACAGATGATGTGTTTCCCAGAGGACTATCTGAGGTGTGCGGTTTCATTATTGAAAGAAGAAGCGTATAATTGGTGGGAAACCATTGAGGTTGTGGTACCTGCAAATAAACTTACCTGGGAATTCTTCCAAAACGAGTTTAAAAAGAAGTATGTGGGAAGGAGATATTTAGATAAAAAGAAGAGGGAATTTCTTGATCTTCGACAAAGGAATAAAACAATGGCCGAATATGAAAGAGAATTTGTGTATCTCAGTAGATATGCTCGGGATGCTGTACCGACAGAGGAAGAAATGTGCATTAGATTTGAAGAAGGGCTTAATGATGAAATCAGAATGATGATTGGAGGCACAGAGATTCGAGAATTTGTGGTTCTATCTAATCGAGCTCAAAAGATGGAAGAACTGTATAACAGAAAGATGCAAAGAGAAAGAAAAGATAAAGAAGTATACAAAAGAAAACTTTGCACTTCTTTACCTTTTCTTTCTCTTTGCATCTTTCTATTATACACTTCTTCCATCTTTTGAGCTCGATCAGACAGAACCACAAATTCTCGAGTCTCTATGCCTCCGATCGTCATTCTGATTTCATCATTAAGCCCTTCTTCGAATCTAATGCACATTTCTTCCTTTATCGGTACAACATCCCGAGCATATCTACTGAGATACACAAATTCTCTTTCATATTCGGCCATTGTTTTATTCCCTTGTCGAAGATCAAGAAATTCCCTTTTCTTTTTATCTAAATATCTCATTCCCACATACTTCTTTTTAAACTCGTTTTGGAAGAATTCCCAGGTAAGTTTATCTGCAGGTACCACTGCCTCAATGGTTTCGCACCAATTATACGCTTCTTCTTTCAATAATGAAACCGCACACCTCAGATAGTCCTCCGGGGAACACATCATCTGTTTAAAAACTCTCTCCAAACTCTTTAGCCAATACTCTGCTTTAACTGGATCATCATCCGATCTTCCTCGAAATTCTTCAGCTCCGAACTTTCTAAATTTCTCTATTGGTGTTCTTTTGCTAGATTCATCTATTAAAGGAGGAGCAAACGAGGTTGTAACTGGTGGTACAGTAGGGGGAGGAGGAGGTTGTTGTGCCTGACTTCTTCATTGCATTGTTTCACTAAACCACTAATTCATTAACCCGTAATATTTTTAAATTCTTCCTCTCTCATCAAAGAAATCAGAACATTACTACTTATATCCTGCTCAGAAGTCTGTATTCTACCATTAACTTCCTCTTCATGATCAGCACCCTCGGGTCTATCAGACATCTTTACAATCTATAACAAATATTAATAGTTAGATCGGATCATTCACATCCCACTATCACGGATTTATATGGCATGTATTTCTAGACATTTTATACATCACATTCGTTCTGAGAATCGTCTAAACAAAAACTCTGATACCAATAAATGTAACACCCCTTACCCGAGACCGTTGCCGGAGTCAAGCACGAGGCATTACTAGACTTAACTACTAATTCGGGGCATAAAAATTGAAACTGTCCATCTGCGTCATGTTGACTAAATTTACTATAACTCGAGTTACGAAACTCAAAATTTAGATCTGTAAATTTTCCTTGAAACTAGACTCATATATCTTCTTACCATAGTTTTTCTAGAATTTTTCATGTGGCCAATTAGTACAGTTTATTCATTAAAGTTTCCCCCGTTTCACTAACCAACGGTTCTAACCTCTCTTAACCTAAATTCAAATATCTCATTGTACAGTTTTCATATGTTGTTCTCACTTATTTCTATTGAAAATAGACTCACTTAGGAATCTAGATATATAAATTATAACTCATAATTATTTTTGTACAATTGTTAATGATTTTCTAAAGTCAAAATAGGAGACTTCAAATACCATCCTGATCCTGTCTCACTAAAATTCAAATATCACAGAATATAAAATTCCTTTGCCTACCCTGTTTCATTCACATAGAAATAAACACAATAAGCTTTAATTCTATATCTTATTCACTTTCTAATTCCATTTCTCCTATTTTTGGTGATTTTTCAAAATCACATCACTGCTACTATTCATAAACTGTTTCATTGCAAAATATTGTTAACTAATCTATAACATCTTTACTCTATTTCATTTAAACTCTATACATGCCATATAAATCTTTAAACATAAAACAAAAGCTACCGGAATTGATCTAGATAGTGAACTTTGCTGTGATGATCTGATCTACAAACTTTCATTTAATTTAATCTACATAAAAATATCAAACACCCACAAGTAAGCTTATTGAAGCTCAGTAAGTCCATAGGTTTAAAAGTAATGCTTACCAAACATAATATTTTCAAACAATAACAAAGCATTTACTATAGTTCCGTGCCATTCACAACCACTGTCACGATACTTATCATAACTGAGCTCAACATTAACAACTACTCAATCTCTTTCAATAGGTTCACACCTCTTGTATTACTTATTATCAAATTAGGAAACGTCTTACGAATTTGAGTATGTCGTTGCTCAGTGCCACGTTTCACAACTCAGTATGGTTTTCCTTATTGAAACACCATACCTACATTTCACAACTCCGCATGGGAAAGGCCATACCTATTTTCTTAACTCAGTATGTTTAATACCATACCTACGTTTCACAACTCAGTATGGATGATACCATACCTACATTTCGCAACTCAGTATGAATGATACCATACCTACGTTTCACACTTTGCCATGGATCAACCATGGTCTTTTCCGTCAATTCATCACATGTCACGATACGATCGTACTCAATCCTGCGTTTTTCCTAATTTGAATCACTACCTTTATTCTTTTATTTTATCAAAATTTTCACAATCCCACAGCAAATTCATATTTAATAACATATTATATTATTCAATCATTCACAAATAAACATGTAAATTCAACCATATGAACTTACTCAGATGAATTGTAGAAGATATTGAAATTTAGGGACTATTCTGAAACTTTTTCTTTTCTTCGTTCTTCTTTGGATTCTTGATCTATAATGTAAAATATTTTCACTCATTAGCAGATATTTCATTTCTATTTCACTTCATAATTTATGCTCTTCAATTTTCAAAATTTTACTTTTACCCCAACATTTACAATTTTTACAATTTAGTCCCTGCTCAATTCACCCATCAAACTAATTTTTCTCAATTAACACTTTATTTTATCATTTCAAACCATTTCACAACTTTTAATATTTTGAATTTCAACAACAACCTCTAATTCACAACTTATTCATAATTAGGTCCTAAATACCATTTTCTATCAAAATTACTTAATAAAACCACCTTAATATGGAATTAGAATTTAAATTTTATAATAATTCATCATAAATTTCCATTACTCAGCTAGGGTAACTTCTAATTTCACCCACCAAATCAAAAACTAATGAATTCTATAAGTGAACCTAGTTGTAAAAGTCATAAAAAAATAAAAATTATCAAGAAAAAGCAAGAATTAAACTCACATGATGTAAAAATATGAAAAACCAGCTTTCTCCAAACCTTCTATGGCGTTTTGGCTGAGAAAATATGAAGAGATCTCTAGATTTTTCAATTTTGTCTTTATTATACATGTTAAAATTGTAAAATTTCCAATTTTGCCCTTATTTCCCTTATTTTCCTGATGATTTTCTTCCCTTGCCGTCCAACCTTTTCACTTTTAGGCTTAATTTCCCTTTAAATCCTATTTCTTTTAACACTTGAGCTATTTAATCCTTCTAGCAGATTTTGCATTTGTTACAATTTAGTCCTTTTTATTTAATTGACTACCCAAACATTTAAATTTCTCAGCCAAACTTTAATACTAACTTAATGACACGCCATAAATATTTCTAAAAATATTTATGGCTCGGTTTTCAAATTTGAGGTCTCGATACCTCATTTTTTTTACCTATTTAACCTAATAAATTCCTTTAATTTACCAAATTCACCGAATCACAAATTCTTTTAAATTCTTACTTGACTCATAAATATTAAATTACTATCTTATTCAATATTACTTGTCAGATTTAGTGATCTCAAATCACCATTTTCGACACCACTGAAAATTAGGCCGTTACAATAAGTGCCTGATCAGTAAGCAGGCAAAAAACTCGTACTCTTCCATATCCTATGACATGCCAACTATATCCGACTAGACCGACTAGTTAATAGGGTATTTAATTCACTTTTCAGTACAATTTCCATCTTAGTTCAGCATTAATTATAATTTCCTTATTTCAATCAGTCTCACAATATTACAGTAATTCATTACTTCAGTAATTTCACAGTTCAATACAGTACACATAACAATATTCAGTAACTTTACAATTCAATTCAGTACTCAAAATAATATTCAGTATTCCATAATTCAGTGTCAGTCTCAATTTCAATACCCAATCATAAATTTATTATTTTACTAAACACTTACCTTAAAATACTTACCACGCATAATTAATAAATTAAACGCATAATAATGATAAAGTTCGAATTATAGTGATACAAACCAGAATTCTCTTCGGATTTAATCCTCGATGATCTTTTCTTTTCCTTTTTGGGCCGATGCTTCAGGCTCGATATTAGCTACGAATAATTAAAATAATTTCACAATCATTAGCACAACACAATTTAATTGCTAAAAATTTTTATCTAACTTTTACTTTAATTCCTATTTAATCTTAACTAAACCTATATATTTTTCTTTCTCAATTGATACCTTTTTGCTACTCAATTTCTTGCCAAAGTCACATTTAACTATCTAATTTTTATCATATTTTCATAATTTCGAATTTATTTCAATTTAATTCCTAAAACTCAAAACTTATAGCTTAGTTTACAATTCAATCCTATTTTCAATTCCAATCAAAATTTCTATCAAATAAACCCCCAATTCCATCATTTATTCAACATAAACCCTACTAAAAAATCTATTAACTTTCAAAATTTCAACTTAAATCCAAGAGTATTTCACTCTAGGATTCCAAAAACATTAAATTTATAAGAAAAAGACTTGATTAAACTTACCAATTAAATTTTAAGCTTTAAAACCTCAATTTTCCCTTTCTTCTTTCTTTCCTGCTCTGTTTCGAAATGGCCTCTGTTACTTTTAGCTTTGTTTCTTTTGTTTTATGTTTTCTTTTCTTTTTATTCATTTACTTTATTTTATATTTAAGTAGATTTATAATTATAAAATATCTATTTTAATAACAAATATAATTAATACATTTGTCCCATACCATAACCTTACATTTGTCTTAATCTAACTAATTTATCAAAAAAAAAATTTAATATAATAATTTAATTAATAAATATCTTTGACTTAAAATTTAAGAAAATATACAATTATATTACAAATGTACAAATACATATATTACACATGTATTTTATCATATCTAGAGGTGTGCATGGGCCGGGCTGGACCGGGCCCAAAAAAGTTTTGGCCCGTTTTAAGGCCAGGGCCCGGCCCCGGCCCGGATAATATTAATTTTTTAACTTATTTTATTAAAAAATAAAATATAATAAATTAAATACATTTTTAAAAAATAAAAACAAGTATTAAAATAAGAAAGAAATAAAAAATATACTAAAACAAAATACAAAAACATTGAAATTTTTATGCCAAATATTTATTGTCTTCAACTAACAAGACATTTTTCTGGTATTTTTATTGTTTTCAACTAACAAGGCATTTTTCTGGTACAACATCAAGAATATTAATAGCATGTAAATAATAAAAATTCGTTTTACTGATAAAACATTTATATTTAAAAATTTAAAATCGTGTGAGCAATAATTATATGCTGCTATAATCAGCAAGTCAGATTATAAAAAAATAAAAATAAAGCAGTTTTCTGAAATTTTTTTTTCTTTTTTACTGTAAATTTCAGTAAAAAAAACATTACAAGACAAGAGAACAAGTTTTAGAGAGTTGTAGTTGCAGCTTTCTTAGGTAACAAAGAGAGTTTCTCGTCACTTTCATGAACCATCACCAAGATTAGATGACTTAAAACGAGATAGAAAAAAATTTTAGAGATTCTCCTATTCATAGCTGTAAGAAAAAAAAAAGAGTACCTTTTTTATACCCAACAAAGAGAATATCGAAAACTTCAAAACACCAAAGCCATACCAAAAGAAAGACTGGTATTAATGTTTTAACCTAGTATTTGCTATTTCCTTTGAAAACCCATTTTCAATATCTTATTTTCTAAGCCCACAGGTGCCTAAAATGATTGATTGAGAGCTATGGTGATAAGCATCACTGGAACCATTCAAGTAAAGACGTAGGCCAGGGTAAAATAATGAGTAAAGTGTCATACTTTATATTTGTATATAAGAAATAGAAAGAAAACAAAACCCCACAACAGCTAAAGCAAAAGAAGAAAAAAGAAAAAAATATTTTTGATGGCTTCTGGTTGGTTATTAATTAGAAACCATCTAACCAAGTTCAAGCCATGAACCATCACCAAGATAATCAAACAGAAAAGTTGAAAAATCTAATAAAATGAAAGATATAGAACAGAAGCAATAAAGGAAATAACCAACATTTTAAAGAAAAAAAAAAGAAAGAAGAAGGAGAATAAGCTGTAAGTTACAGCTTACTGTGTTGTTGTGGCAGTGGCCCGTGGGTAGAGAAAATGAGCTGAGCTGAGCTGAGCTTCAGGTGGAGAGTGGAGGTGAATGGTGTTCGGGAGGTGGAGACTGCTGGATCGGAGTTGAGCTAAAGTCAGAAGGCTGGATCGGAGGTGGAGAGGGCTAGTAACGCAGGAACTAAAGTCAGGTAAAGGATTGGCAAAGATGGAAAATGAAGCCAGGTTATGAAACTATGAAAGGTAAAGGTAAAGATTAAAAAAAATTAAAAAAATAAATTATTTAATATATTTCGGGTCGGGCCGGGCCCAGGCCAAAACATTCTTACCTAAGGCCCGGGCCGTTTTTTAATTGGGCCTCATTTTTCTGTCAAGTCTAATTTTCGGGCCTAAATTTTTACCCGAACCCAGCCCATACTCAGCTCTAATCGTATCCATACAATTGGCAGATTTTAATTTATTTAATAATATAATATCATTATAATTTAATTATTATAAATCCATATAATATAAATTATATTTAAATATCATTAATTATATAATTAAAACAAATAAAATCTTAGATTTTATTCTCCTTATGCCGCCTCAACTATGCTAAATGGCTTAATTGCCATTTTAACCCTTTTTACTTTCTTTTAATCTGTAATTAGACTTTTACTCTTTATTTAATTTAATTCTTTTTTCCTAATTACTTTAAATTAAGCTAAATTTACTAAATAAAATATTTAATTAAACACACTATTAGACTCATAATTACTCCTAATAATTATTTACTAACTCAGTTTACTAAGAAGTAGGCCCGATAATACACTTTTTCGGTGCCCACGAATTTTTAATCGTTACACTGTTAATTTTAATGAAAAATTAGATGGAGTGTCTAAGATATTTAAATAAAAAATACAGAGAGTGAATATCTCAAAATTAAAGTATAGGGACTGAAATTTAAATTTCAAAAGATAACAGAGATCTTTGACATATTTAAACCAAAAGAATCTTACATACCCGACCCGACCCAATTAATAAACACATCTATTCACAATCACAACCCTCGTCTCCTTTCTACATCTGGAAATCGTTATTGTCCTCTCCAGAAATCGTTATTGTCCTCTCCAGTCTTCCATTGATAATTCTAATCCAAAAATAATTAAAAAAAAGTCCCTTTTGTTTTAATTTCCCAATGGAAATCGATCCCCTTCCAAATGGCACCGGTTCCACCGCCGCCACAACAACCACCGAAACCACCGTCACGGCAACCTTACCCACCGCCGCATCAAACACGACGACGTCATCCAAGCTGAGCCAGCTGACGGAATCGTTGAAATTGGAGCACCAATTCTTGCGTGTTCCCTTCGAACATTACAAGAAGACGATCCGAGCGAATCACCGAACGGCCGAGAAAGAAGTCTCCGCCGTCATTTCAAGCGTCGCTGACGTAGCTGATAGTAACGAAATCTCCAAAGACGACGCTGTTTTGAGTCTTACTTCCCTTGTTTCCCGTTTGCAAGGCCTCAAGCGCAAGGTAAAAGAAGAGATTTTTTTTAAAAAAAATTATTTCTTTAATTAGTTTTTTTTTTTTAAGTTAATTGAGTGTGATATAGACTGAAGTTAGCAAAGTGTACTCTTTTCAACTTCCAGGAGACCTAAAAGGTAAGATTTTGAATGACTTTGAATGAAAATAGCTGAAGTTTAAAATGTTGTAAGATCAAATCTGTGTATATAAAATGAAAGGGAATATCAAAATTGAAAACTTGACGATTAATTTGATACTATGACCAAGTAGAATTAAATTAGTGTTAGAGCATGGATAAATTTTGAACGCATTGATTTGTATGGAAGTTGAAATTATTGACAATTTGGAGTTTTGAATCTCATCATATTTAATTTGGGAGAAAGATGAAGTTTAAATGTGAAAATGATATATTGTATACCTGTGTTTATATGTTTGTTTCATCAATTAGCATGTTTTCGAAGTTCAAAAAATTTGTTGTCCAATTTAATATGTAACCTTGATGCATTCGTAGGTAGTGGTTTCTATATATTTTCATCTTCAAAAACATGACCATTTGATGATTTCTTGCTTGTTTCATCAGGGGAATTTTGTTTTGGCCTATCTTTTTCTTTTTTCAATTTTTTTTTGCCTATCTAAGCAATTTTGCTGTCATTTTGTGTTCAGTAATTAAAAAAATAGAATGATAAAATAAATTTGTTATCCAAACATGTTGCTTGTTCCTAAAGTACTTGTGTCCAACACTTGTGTTTGACTCACATTCAGACATAGGTTTTGAGGTCTGATCCTCCTAATATATAGAAAAACTTGTAATAAAATTGAGCATACATGTGTTGTAATAGCTGTATTGGATGCTCATCCTGATTCTAGGTAACATAAATCCTAAGTGGTTAGTAACCCTTCTAAGTTGGTGGCTAGTGAGTAACTGATGCCTATACTTTTTTGTCATTCAGTTGGAAGAGGGGAGTCGAACAGAGAACTTGCAGGTGCAGAACTGTCGTGCTCGTCTTGATCACTTAGAATCTGCGGATGCTGAGAACCTGTCAGAATGGAATAACGTGCGATTCAAGCGTATCCTTGTGGACTACATGTTGCGTATGTCATATTATGACACTGCAAGGAAGCTTGCTGAAAGTAGCAAAATAGAGGTAAATTACATGCATGTTTCATTTGATATGTAGGTGTTACAATTGTCATTCTTTGAATATAAAGTTTTCCACTTAAAATATTTTCTCTAGCTGTTTCTTATTCTGGCTATTGGAAAATATGAAAGCACTACCATGTTAGTGTTACCTTGAATCAGCATTGTCTTGTTCTCTTTTTCTGTACTAATATACACTGTACACACATTTGAACTTTCTGGATTAGAAGATGTCGCCATTCATCGGTGTTCCTAGTGGCTTTTTTATTTCCCTTCAAATGCTTGTAAACATTGTTGTGCTCATAATAACAGTTGCGGTCCAATAGGAACTTCATGCACACTGTTGCAATTAGCATACATTTAGAAGTCACCGCACTGCATGAATTCTGCATCATGTGCCACCCTTCTTGGAACCAATCTGGTTTGATCATTATTTCACAATGTCTCTGCTGTTTCTTGAAGTAAACAGGCAATTACATAAGAATAAATAATTAAGTTTTGCAAAGTATTTTCTGGCTGCAAATAGTCCCCTCATAATTTAGTTGAATTTTTATGTTCCAGGAACTTGTTGATCTTGAAGTTTTCCAAGAAGCTAAGAAAGTTGTTGATGCCCTTAAAAATCAGGAGGTGGGTCCTGCTCTTGCATGGTGTGCAGAAAACAAATCACGGTTGAAGAAGTCCAAGGTATGCACTCATTGTGTTTTCTGAATTGTCATGATCATTACTGTCTTTGAGTTTCGCTCGATGATGTTTGAACTCTTTTTCAAAGCTACAATTATCTTAGAGTTCGATATAATTGAGCTTTCATGATGCTATTTAATTACTCTCATAATTGCATTCATTAGACTCAGATGTTCTTTACTCTTTAGTTCTGTCAAGAATTTGTGGGTGTCCCAGCTTGGATTTAGCTGTGATTTTACATTCTATCTGGGAATGTGTCTCAGATTTAATCATTTTTTATTACAGAGCAAATTTGAATTCCAGTTAAGACTTCAGGAGTTCATTGAGTTGGTACGAGCTGAAAATTACATGCGTGCTATTTTGTATGCTCGAAGGTATCTTGCACCATGGGGAGCTACTCATTTGAAAGAATTGCAGCTAGTCATGACAACATTGGCCTTTAGAAGTAATACTGAATGTACAAAGTACAAGGTGAAAAATATTTTCCCTCTTTCCATTTGACTACCGGTTCAGGTTAGTTTAAATGCTTGGGATGCTTAGTTGCATGACTAGTTGATGAAAGAATAAGTAATGGGAGCAAAGGCAAAACCAGAAGCTGTCTGTCTCAGTTTATTTAATGAGGTCAATTGTTTATTTTACATGATTGACGACATTGCAAATGTGGAGCATACTTTTAAATTAATTTTGATATAGAGAGATGATCTTGTTTTGTTTTGACACAAATATGGTTATATTCGTATAAATCAGCTTAAATTGTATTACCCTTGAAACATTACGTCTTCACTTTTGCCTAAATTTTGTTCCAACACTGATCAATCATGATGCTTTCTTTCACATCCTTTGGCCTTCACTTTAAGGCTTTATATTTGAACAATGCTCATACAACTTGTTTTGATACATTTCCAGGTTTTGTTTGAACCTAAGCAGTGGGACTTCCTGGTGGATCAGTTTAAACAGGAGTTCTACAAGTTGCATGGCATGACCCTGGAGCCATTGCTGAATATTTATCTTCAAGCAGGCTTGTCTGCATTGAAAACTCCGTATCCATACAGTAGCTACCATTACGTGACTGCCTATTTGTTTATCCATATTTATCTGCCATTCAGGGACTTCAGTGATGTTAGCAAAGCATGTGTGTTAACACATATGCTGGCATGCATAACGATCAAGTTCTTCGTACAAGCTTTCATTGTTTTGATATTTCTGCAACTACAATTTTTCTCTTGACATAATTAGATACTGTTTTGAAGATGACTGCACCAAGGAGGACCCACTGTCACAGGAAAACTTCCGGAAGTTAGCGATGCCATTGCCCTACTCGAAGCAGCATCATTCAAAGCTTGTTTGCTACATAACCAAAGAGCTAATGGATACAGAGAACCCACCTCAAGTCCTGCCTAACGGCTATGTCTACAGCACTAAGGTTCGTATTTTACCTCACAAACTCACTTTTCTACTGCGTATTTTTATTTTTCCATTGGATTCAGTCTAGTGCTTGAAAGAACAGAGCAGACAAGCCAGTCAAACTGGTTAACCCAGGAACTGGTGGCCTGTTCTGTCCGGCATTATATGTAAAACCAAGCTTTCTTTTGAACTGGTAGAAAACTGGTGTAACCAAAAAAAAAAAAAAGAAAATTTTTTTTTAAGCTATGAGATTTGGACATTTATATTAAAGACTATATCCCACTAAGTAAAACACATGTTGTTAATTAGAGGCTGTCTAGGAACCAAACTTGGGACTGATATCAACTAAAGACTTGAATACAAGTCTCTTGCCACTTCACTTGTGGTTCAGACGATTATTAACTACTATATTTATTACTTATTTAACATTCAAATTACTCTATATATGCTTAAAGCTATTCTGATAGAACTGCTTGATCCAACCAGTTGGACCCTTGCTTCTCAGAAAACATTAAGATAGACAAGATCCTGGTTTCGGAACGTCAGGCCGGTTTTTTTAACCTTGTTTTGTCTCCTTGTCTTGTGTTGTAGGCTCTCAAAGAAATGGCCGAGAAAAACAATGGTAAAATTACATGTCCGAGAACCGGTCTGGTCTGCAATTATTCTGACCTGGTGAAGGCCTATATCTCATAAAACTATACTATCAACACTGCAAAGGTAAAAAAGAAAACTCTTCCTGGACTGTTTCCCCTTAATGTTAGTGCTAATTTTTATGCATCATCTGTAGATATTTCTCTTCTGCTTTCGAAATTTTCGGAACTTCTCATTGTAATCTTCTTGCAGCTTTAACTTGTTCACCTCGTGTAAATAGTGCATCCTTTTTTTTTTCTATTTAATTTTCTGGTAATTGTTATTAGCTTATTGTTGCTTGTTTTGGTTAGCAAGAATTTACTTGTATTTATGTTACTGGTATTTGGATACAATTATGTGTTTAGCATTCATATGTTTATCTTTAATTTTGTTTTATTATTATTGCATCATGCGCAGATGTTTTAATACATGAATATGAAACATTGAATATAAATATTATAAACAGAAGTGAAAATTTCTGATAACATATGTGGATTAATTGAATCTTTTGGATCAAAACACAAAGAAAACATGTGAGCATTATGTAAAAGATAAATTGGGTTTGGGACATCACCTGTTTCTAATCTCAATTCCATCACAACACTCAACGGTTTCCTATTATCCTATCTAAACATCAAAAAGATTACTGAATTTTTTAAATAGTTAATATGATGAATAAATGGAATTTGGTAATTTTATCCCAAAATGTAAAAAGCAAAAGCACTTGAGATTTCAGCTAAATAGCATATTCTGTTTTAGAAGCTAAGCTTCTGATTGGAAAATACATTTGAGCCTAAAGCAATTCCGTGTGGGATTTTGTGTAACATTGTATACAATTTTCTCTGTTCGATTGAAGGGTTAAAGATGGGATATTTAATCGGTTAACCGATTGGTTAATTGAACCGAACTAGTATTAATTGAATTTTTTAAACTCTTAACCGTTAATCGAATAAATTCTTTTTCAAAATAAATTAACTGAAATTCAGTTAATTTGGTCGGTTAACTGAATTAACCGTAATTTTTATTTTTTTGTTAAAATAAGAATAAAACATATCAAAAAATAAATTGATAATGTTCATTTAACCGAATTAACCGAAATTAATTGAAATTAACCGAATTGGTAATATATAATATTAGTTTTTTAAAAGTTAGATTAATTCTGTTAACTACCTGATTTCGAAACCAATTAATCGATAACCGAACTTCAAAAAAATTATTAACTAACTTCAAATCGAATTAGATCAATTAATCGACCGATAGTTCGATTCAATCGGTTAATTTAATTTTAACCGAAATTTAAACACCCTTAGTAAAAAAATTTAATAAGAATTTACTTCAGTTTAATTCAATTATCTCTATTTAATAATCTATTTAATTCGATTCTCAATTTATTTAGGATTTAATATTTAATTTGATTCTTAATAGGCTTTACACCAAAAAGATAAAAGACTCCAAAAATAACTTGGTTTGCAAAATAACCAATTTAACTTCATTTTCTTAGCAACACTAAAATCATAAAAAATTCAACATTTTCGAACTCAGACGATAACTCATTGTAAGCTTGGGAAATAAAGGAAAAAATGTGTAAAGTAAATCACTATCCGATGCTGCAAGACATGCCTTTGGACAAACTTTTTGAAATCAAACAAAGTCAAATCAGCAATAAGAACATATTATTTTTACTTTATTAATATTGTAAACAATTTAAAAATAATTTTTAGATAAAAGGTACTTTGTGATACTTATTTCTTCATTTAAGGCATGTAAAAGAAAACTTGACAAACTACATAAAAATAAAGATAAAATTATATAAAAGTTAGAAAAGATAAAATTATATAAAAGCTAGAAAAGATAAAATTATATAAAATTATATAAATTGGTCGGATTCAGATTCGAAACGGATCCGAACCATCTGTAATTGATAGAGAATTTATGAAATCATAAAACTAAATTTTACCCATCACAATATAGGAGAGAATTTATGGAACAGAGTTTAATAAATCTTAACAGCGCTTGATGTTCAAGAAATAAAAGTTATCAATCCAATATAAAAAAAAAAAACTTAAAAAGTTGTTCCAAACTGAGATTTGTCACTAACGCATACCGATTCAAACCAGCATCGGTTAATTCGATTCACTGCGCCTAGGAGAGGGGTGATTATCATCATCATCATAAATAGGGCTCCGGTCTCCCCTAGGGAGTGGGCTAGGGCTGCGGCTCTGGCCATTTTCTTTCTCTTTTGCAGGGTTCTTATAATCCTTGTCTTCAGCATCAGCTTCACGATCTGGGCTTCTGTTTCTTCCCCTTGGACTTGCACTGTAATCTGAACCGTTGTTAAGCCTACCCTTGCCTTCCCTTGGGGAAGGGCTACCTTTCTCTTGTGGGCTTCTTTCATCGGGCACTGGACTACGCTTCCTCCCCCTAGAAGGTGATGGAGATCCCCTGTGGCGCTTAGGACTCCTTGATCTTTTATCTTCTCGCTCGAAACTCCTTTCTCTCTTCACAGGTGATCTTGATCTACTGCAGAAGGTCAAGATTAAGCACAAAGAAGATTAAGCCCCAAAAATAACAAAATAGAACATCTCTATCCATTAAATCCTCCTCACTTATTTTGAAATACATAGGGATTACCGCACAACCGGAAAAAGGGGGGGGGGGGGGACATTTTACTTTAGTTTTAAAATGTAATGCAAAAAAGTAAATTTCACGTAAAGACTCAGATAATTTCAAGGACAGTACAAAGTAGAGAAGTAAATGACAATTTACATTTCAGAACCGGAATCCTGTTTCAGGAAAGTTAAACACAAACCTGCGGCTGTAACTGCGGCTTCTGCTTCTACCACGGCGGGGACTAGGTGAGCGTGAGTAACTGCGGGGTCTACGGCTGTACCAGTATAGTAGTTTCGCTTGTAAACAAAATTGAACTTGACTGATAATTTTTTATAACACATCCAATCATACCAAACTGACAAGGATAAGAATAGAAAGAGAGAAAGGACCTTAGTTTCTTAGGACTGTTTTGACAATTTCTTTCTATGTGGCCTCGTTCTCCACAACGATAACACTTGTTCTTCCAATCGCCAGCTTTGCAATCACGGGCCCAGTGACCATCAATTCCGCAATTGAAGCAGCGTCCTGACCCAGGAGTAGGGCCTCTTCCAAGGTAATCACGAGACCCACCAGGGCCACGGGGCACCTAAATTGTAAGTCAAATCAGATTCAACGATCAAGAAATATTGACAAACTTGAGGATGAATTCCAGGACAACAATCAGAACAAGGAATGGGAGGCAACAGAATAAAATGATGCAGCCACAATGCACTAGGGTTATATATAGACATGTTTTGCTATATACACTCATCCACGTCTAATATACTCAATTCAACTCAAGTTATTTTTAAAAACATATATATTATTAAATAAATAATAAAAAGAAGAAATTAAACTATTGAAATCTGTTCAGAGTTTACTGGGGAAACCAAAGTTCACCATACTAAACCTACATTCTCATCTCAGGCGTGACAAGTTTTATATTCCAAACCAGTTCATTGAAAAGTGGAAATTTTATTAGCAAGCCAGATAGACTATCATACAGCAGGGTGACATACTAGGTAAAATTCATGTCCGTATGTGCCATGTCAAATAAACATGCAATGGGAACACATGCAAATAATAAAGAAGGTTAACAAGTTGTGCTGTATGGCTGAACTAAGCACGCAGATTTTATGGTTCACATCACCCAAAGATCTGAAGGCATTAAAGATGTTAATACAGCATAAGATTAAATTAGTCAAGGGCTTAAATGTAATAGTAGTTACTTTCAATATTATCCAGGTACTAATATCTGAAAAAAAACAGAAACTTACTCCCTTGGCAAATTCAACAATGATACGGCTTCCATCTAAGTCTCGACCATTCAATGAATATCTTGCATCATCAGCATCTCTAGGGTCGCTGAATTCCTATTATCCGGAAGGCAGGCAACACACAAACAGAGAAGAAAAATATCCAAGCAAAAAAGATCATATTTACAACATATGTTGAATAAATTTAGAGAAAAGAGAAGTTGTTTTGGTTTAAATTAAGAGAGTTAAGGAATACATACAACAAATGCATAGTCGCGCTTCATATCCACATCACGTATTCTGCGCAAACGGGTGCCAGAAACAGTAAGGCCATCAAGACACAATTATCGAAGGGTTGATAGTTCGCCCCTCACAGTTGAACCAAAAACACCACTTTTGAGATTGTTCCATTTCGATAAAAACACGCAATAACACTACAGAAAAACTCGCCAAATCCACCATGGCACCCTCTCACCATAGACCTCCAGGTTAGGCAAAAGCCAAGAGACCTTCAACAAGATCATTAAGTTAAACCACACAGACACGTGGAGGGGTGCAACATTCTCACTCATATTTTATAAGGAAGTTCATATGTCAAGCACTACCACAAGGGCTTGGCAAGTGCTCTATTTCTCCCCACTTCATCATCACTACACCTGAACCTATCCTAACGGCCATCAATACAAAAGAATAAAACAACCATGAACACCCAAATAGAGAAAAACAGAACACTTTAAACAAGTAAACTTTGTAAAACAAAAGTATCAAGCCACACAACTAAACATAACAATTCTGTCAATTACAAAGTTCACAAATTCTTAAAACATAATAAAGACTAGTTTACCTCCCGTATCTGCTAAACATGTCCTCGAGATCACGTGATCTTGTCCTTGACGATAAGTGACCAACATAAAGGCGAGTACCACTGCCGCGGCGGTCATCATACCTAGGCATTTTTCTTTACCTGCACTAACTATTTCCAGATAAACCAAAAACACACAATTACTTATATTTACATATCACATCGTAGAAGAAATATTTCTTTTTCATATGTAACAGGATCAGAAAATCTATAATTCAAGTTAAAGATGTCTTCAAGCTCCCCTCCAGTAGATATTTATATTACTACAACAGGAAATTGTAATCCATTTCAAACATAACATGCTAAAATGCAAAGCAAATTCTACTTCCATTTTAATTTTCAAACGAAAAACTTAAAATCCAATTGCACACAAATATCAAATGATAAAAGGAACAACCAAACATTACTTAAATAAAACCTTGTTTCTATGCACTAATTATCTTGTATTATACCTCACAAGACCGGGAAAAAAATACTATTTTTTTTTCTGAAAACATAAAATTAAACACGAAAGAAAAAGAAAACACATATTATTTTAATTTTCAGAATTCAATTCTCAACAGCCACATTTACAAATCATAGGAACGAAAACAAACAAACAAATAAATAAACAATATGCAAGGGGAAAATTAGCATTAAAGGCGGCCAAATTCAAATTTGAAAGCTCAACAGCCTTTCAGATCTATAAAAAAAAAAACCAATAAATTGAATGTATAATAAGTGAATGAGAATCAAAATTGAAATAAAAAATAAAAAAATTTCAAATTAAAAAACAATACTTACAATGAAATCTCAGAAGAGGAAAGCGAAGGAGGAGAAGATGAAAACCCTAGATTTTTCGAAAAGAGACAGTGAGAGAGCTTAAACGCTCCGTTTTCTTTTTTATTATTTATAGGCACAAGGATAAGAATCAGTCAATACTCAAAAATTAGAGATCGTGTAAATTACCAAACAACCCCCATATAGTTTCGTGAAATTACAGTAATGGGCGTACAATAAGTGGAATGTTTCAAACGTAAAAGCTGGGTAGAACCGGACAATGTTCTAACTTCCAAGCCCGGTCCAAATGGAGGATTTATAGAAAGCGGTAATTGGACAAACTCGGAAAACGTGTCATAAATTTTAGAGTAAAAAGGTTATGAAAGACAGCATGGAAATATCCTAATTTTTGAATTATCCAAATTTAAATATGCTTAAACTTTGAATTTATTTATTGTCCATTAAATTATTTTAATATTATTATTTAAATCTGAAATTATCCGTTAAATATTTAAATTCGTAAAAAATTGTAATTTAAATCAGTTTATATATAATTAAAATTACAATCATTTTATAACTAAAAAATTCATCTGCTATTAGAATAAGCGACACGAATTTAAAATAATAGATATTAAAAAGTATTTATTTAAATCTATTCTGAATTCGCAACCGATAATAATTTTAAATATATATTTTACATGAATCAACTATATACATTTGAAAAAAAAATTGAATTCGAATCCGATATTTACGAAAAATTGAATCTATTTACTATAAAAGGCACTTTACCTTTTAGGTTTAGTAAAAAATGCATTCACTTCCTATTTTTCAAGAATATCCACTTACTCCTCTCATGTTAAGAAAATACTATAAATCCCACCAAAATCTATTTACTAAGCAAATTTTAAATAAAAAGACAATTATACCATTGTTATTTTTATGAAAAGAAAAGCTAATTAACAATTTTTAAAATATTTTAATAAAAATCGATAGTCTTAACTCGATTGGCATTGACATTATTGTCTATGAAGGAGGATGTGAGTTCGAGTGCGCTGAAACTCATTATCCTCCTATTTATGAGTTAGGGATGGGCTATAGATAATTCTAGACATTGTGTCAAACAGAGCAAATATAATCATAACCAATAATGAGAATGTTTAAGTGGGTTTTAAGATCCTATTCCCACATTTGAGGCTCACTTTGTGTAAGTTTAAGTAGTTTCTTAGTTAATGGATTTAGTACTACATCAACGGGTGCACTATTTTTATTTTTACACTAGAATTGATACAAATTGGTATCGATTTGTTTTAATTTATCATTTTAAATAATATTTAATATATATTAAAAATTTTAAAATATCAAATCAATTGGATTAAATAATTTTCAAATATAAAAATATTAATCCATTATATAAAACATTTATCAACAAACTTTACAAATAAATTTTTGATCATTGTACAAATATAAAATAAAAAAGGGAAAAACTCTCATACATTAAATAACAAAAGTATTCACAACAATATTAAAAAATTTCACAACAAAATCATCCAATACTAAGTATATAAAATGAAAAAGTAACAAAAGTGTGCACATAAAGCTATGTCCAATTTTTCTTTATTCCTTTAGTTTTCTTTTTATATAAATTATTTACTTTTATTATTTATTATTTTTCTTCTAGTTAAATTTTAAAGTTAGTGAAAGAGATAGTATGTGTAAGGCCCAATTTTAACCCGGAGCCCAATAAACAAAACCCCAAAAATTTTACAACGAATTAAGCCCAAATATTACAGGCCCAATACCCAAAAACACAGCCCAAATTTTGCAAAGTCAGAAAACTTCAGAAAGCTGTTAGAGTCCCCACATCGCGCGACCCTTGCCAGCAAAGCCTTCCTCCGCATCATGCGCCATCACGCACGCCACCTACAGCCTCCGTGTACCTTCAAAATAGAGGAAAATTGTTTGTAAAAAGGGCTATATAAGAGCCGGAATAATAGTGTAAAAGGGGATTTTTTTTTTTTTACGCAATTTTATACTGAAAGCAACATACTCACAAGTTTCCAGAAATCCCAATACACAATTTCAGTCGAGGAAAACGCTTAGTAAAAGAGAGGTATACATTCGAATAGGGAATAAATTTTTCAGGGGTAATTTTCGCCCATTTTATTTGTTTGTATAAAGTTTCTTTTTACATGTTTTTTCGAAAATAACCGAAAGCAAAGAGAAGGGGAGGAAGCTTACCAGACCGTCGTACGTGTGCGCGAACGGTCGCCTAACCGGCGGTGGTGAGGCGATGAGGGGAGACCCAAACCCAAGTAAAATGAAAAAGGGGATTTTGGTTTTGGTTTTCTGATACAGAGAGTGAAATGCAAGGAAAATGGGTGTTTTTTTGGTTTTAAAGATTAAAAGAGAATGGGGTTGTAAAAGGGGGGAAGGCCCACGTGACCACTTGCTTTTGCAGGTGGGTTTGTGCATTTTCACCCTTCATGGGTAAATTGCGCCTTCGGTCCCCCTGTTGGCGCCATTGTTTTAATCGTGTCCTATTCCACTTTATTTTTACTTTTAAATTTGGCCCCAAATCTAATTTATCACTGCAATTAGGTCCTCACTGAATGCACTGTTTCAGGGGAGGGTTAATTTCTGTTTTAGTCCCTAGAGTTGCGCACGCATTGCGACTTAGTTTTTAGTTCTCCCATTTTTTAAATCTGGTCCTTCCCTCCTATTTTATTTCTGATTTTACCCCAAAACTTCTGTTTTCAATCCAATTTAGTTTTTTTTTTTTGCTATTTTACCGTTAAATTCATCATTATTATTATTTTATTACTTCTTTTTTATTATGTAAATTATTATTACTATTATTACATATATTACTGTTTACTTTATGTTCGTGATTGTATATTATTTGTTTACTATTTCTACTATTATTTTATTAATATTATCCCTATTATTTTACATCCATATATTATTATTACTATGCTATATTTATATTATTATATTTATCGTCATACTGTTTTATTACTAACATTTTTATTTATTACTTTTATTATTTTATATTTTGTTACACACTATTATATATATTATTATTATTTCTACTAGTATTCTGCTATTATATTTATTATTTACTATTAGTTTTAAATCATATATTTTTATGCCTATTTTTACATATATAGGTATTTTACCTCTTTTGACTATTTTATATGTTCAGCATTTTGATTTTTCGTATTCTTATATACATTTTATTATTACTTATTTTTTATTTATATCCATTATTTTTATTTTTGTTTTTTATTGCTATGGTTATTATTACTTGTTTTTATTATGAATATCATCATTGTTATTTTTATCACGAGTTTTACTATCATGGTTTATTTACTCTTGTTCCCGTCATTTCATGTAGACCGATGGTTTCGAATTGCACCTCAACATTTTACCTTTATTTTTTTTAAAAAATCCATTAAAAAGGTTTCGCAAAGGTAATATGTAGTGTTTGGATGTTCGAAAATTATACCCAATCGTGCTGGGCTTCAGTTTTTCGTTCGTCTGGATAATTAAACATCCTTAAAAGATTTTGATCGTGTTTTTAAAAATAAGGCAATGTTTCGTGTTTAGACGTTCGAGAGATTCGTGCCCAATCGTGCTGGGTCTCGATTTTCTATCCGTCCAAATGACCAAATATCCTTTAGAGGTTTTGACAAGGATTTCTTAAATAAAGGCAATATTTCATGATTGGAAATTCAAGGAATCGTGCCCAATCGCGCTGGGTTTCGGTTTTTAGTTTGGCTAAATAGTAAAGTACCCTTTTTAAATTGCAAGACATGAATGTTGAAAATCATGAACTGATCTTGGTATCGATAGTTTGAAACATCGGGTCCTATCGTGCTGGATGTGGTATTTCAACTTTTCGGATCATGAGAGTTTTAATATCCAATGCGAATTATCCAAACATTTTTCATATTTTTTTAATTTTCGACATTAAGGACAATGATAAATCAATACGGTACCAATTTTGGGCGTTGCAAGGGTGCTAATCCTTCCTCGTGCGTAACCGACTCCCGAGCCTGTTTTCTTAAAATTCGTAGACTAAAAATGTTTTCTAAAGTGACCCAATCACACTTAAAAAGATTGGTGGCGACTCCATTCTCCATGTTTTAAAGTCGACCTGTTTTTCCAAACAAATTGGTCCTTTTAAAGTCTTTGCTCTATTCTCGTTACACGACAATGAGCAAAGAGGGGCAGCTGTAAGGCCCAATTTAAAACCCGGGCCCAATACCCATTAGCCAAGATCAATAAAAAAAGGGGTCTGTTAATTGGGTCCATCTGCGATGGCCCAAAACTTAACCCAATGTTTGCAAGGCCCAAGCGGCCCAAATCCTTTTAGCAAACGGGAACCCTAGCAGTGTCCTCAAGCGCCGCCAGCAACGTCCTGATGCAGCACGTTCCTTCTCCGCAACGTGCGCCTTCACGCCTCCGGTGATGTACCTACAAAATAGGAGGTAGTAAAACAATAAGATTGTAGTGGGGATTCGGGGTTTGATTGTATTCTATTTTTAAGAGGGGTTTTTTTTTTAGAGAAAAGGCAGTATATTCAATTTCGATATACCCAAACACAAGTAAAAAAAACAAAAAGAGAGATCAGAAAGCAATTTTTGAAGGTGACCTCCAATTTCTATTCTTTTCAAATCACAGATCCATTTTCGATTTGTTTTTCTCTTCCTTTTTGCTGCATGCGAAATAGAAGGAGAGGGTGTTAAAAACCCTTTCCGATTTTCACTGGTTAGCTCCGCTAACCTTCAAAAAACAAACAATGGTTTTAAAACAGAAAAAGGGGACGAGAGGGTCTTACCGTGGACTCTCCGACCTCCATCACCAGTGCCTTTGCGACGGCCCTACTATGATGATGGGTTCACCTGAGCAGAGAGCATGGCGTGGTGTTTGGTTTGTTTTTTGGTTAAAATATTATGGAACGAGAAGGTTTCTTCCCTTTAATCTGCAAAACGAAAGAAGAGGAAGGGAGTGGAAACGATGTTCTGTTCTAATGTCTTTTACATTTTAATTGGTTTTTTAACTCACCCAACTATTGTCTTCTTATCATTAATGCTTTATTTTACTTTTTTCTCCACGTGCACATTGTCATTATGGCTAGTTTTTCATGCCATCATTTATATATATATATTTTGTATTGTTCCAATCACTTTCATTATTTTATTAATATCATTATATTTACTGCTAGTGTTGCTATGGTTGAGATATTAGTAATCTTTTAGTTTGTTTTGACTTTATTTTTACTATTGTATATTTTATTATCACTCTATCTATTACTGTTATTTTTGTTTCATGTATATATTATTATTACTATACGGTATTTATTATTATATTAACCACTATATTATTGCGTCTATATGTTATATTTATTACTAGTATTATATTTATTATTATATTTATGATTATCATTATATATTATTATATCTATTATTTTTACCCTATTTATAGTTACTATGTTTCTTTAGTGTTATTACTACTATAGTTTTTTCATTTTAACTATTTTCCCTATTATTATGATATTCCGGGGTATTATTATTATTATCATGTTATTATTCCCATTGTTATTATCCCTTATTATTATCGTGTTTACATTACAGTGTTTTTTCAAAACTCATAAAAATTTTCACAAGGGTAATACTTCGTGTTTGGAAGTTCGAGAAATCGTGTCCAATCGTGCTGGGTTTCGATTTTTCGTTCATCTAGATCACTAGATACCCTTTAAAGATTTTGATCACGTTTTTCGAAAATAAGGCAATGTTTCGTGTTTGGAGGGCTGAGAGATTCGTACCCAATCGTGCTGGGTCTCAATTTTCTATTCGTCCAAATTACCAAATATCCTTCAGAGATGTTGACCGGATTCTTTTTTTGAAATAAAGGCAATATTTCATGATTGGAAATTCAAGGAATCATACCCAATCGTGCTGGGTTTCGGTTTTTAGTTTAGCCAAATAGTGAAATACCCTTTTCAAATTACAATACATGAATTTTGGAAATCATGAAATGATCTTGGTATCGAAGGTTTGAAGCATCGTGTCCTATCGTGCTGGATGTGATATTTCAACTTTTCGGAACAAGAGAGTTTTGATTATCCAATGCGAGTTATCCAAACATTTTTAAAGATTCATATTTTAAAATATTTTCTAATTTTCGATATTAAGGACATTAATCAGTCAACATGGTACCAATTTTTGGGCGTTGCGAGGGTGCTAATCCTTCCTCGTGTGTAACCGACTCCCGAGCCCGTTTTCTGAAAACTCGTAGACCCAAAATGTTTTCTAAAGTGACACAATCGCACTTCAAAAATGGTTGGTGGCGACTCCGTTTTCCTTTTTAAAGTTGGCCCGTTTTCCAAACAAAAAATAGTTTCGACAGTATGTATATTCTTTTAATATTGTTTATGTATTAGTCGATGTCTAATGTTTTAACTGGTCGAACCAGAATTTGATAGGACGAGCCAATACAATCAGTATAAGTTGAAATTTTCACTGATATGAAAAAGAAAATTGACTATCTTGATTTATTATTAGAACATAAACATTTGCTAGTATGACCAAAATTGGCACGGAACCGATCAAAGTAATTGCAATAAAGTATGATTACTTTAATTCTTGAGACATGGTTGGCTAGTATGCTATAATTACATCTTAATTTGTTATTTCATATTTGATAATAAAAACTATAATTACATGATTTTAAAAAATTAAAAGTCACTACTGGAAATTCGAGGTAATATTGTCGATTCTCGACTAAATTCATCCATTCGTTGAGTGGTTTGATAGGCATGACATAAATTGAGATTTTTTTTTTGTCCTGAAGCCTCTCTAATTTAACCCTAAATTTTTAAATTAAATAATTTCAAACATGTTTTTATTTAAATTTAATTGTAAAAATATATAAATATTTTCCATTTAAAATTAAACCAGTTTTGCCATTGTTATTAGAGATGATGTGGGCAATTTTATCCAAGTTTTGGGCCAAGCAGGTTCCGCGTTGTTGGAGTTTGGTTTAAATTTGAACGGTTGCACTGAATTAAAATATCAACTTCGTAATTTATCCTTCCAATGGATTCAACGGAGTGCCAATAAAGCCACTTATTCTTTAGCGAGGGTTGCCTTATTTTATGCAAGTCATATTGTTTGGGATCTCACCCCTTCATGTTTGAATTATATTATCCTTATTGAGCTCCCCATTGATAATGCTAGGATTAGGATAGAAATTAGGAACATGTATATCATTGTATTTGTTGTCTTAAGTGTAATATTTTCGTCAATATATACTTGTAATTTTTTCAAACAATTTGGTTAATAAAAAAAATTATTACTTAAATTGATATACTTTGTATAAATTGACCTCAAATGGTTTTTCCATGCAAAGCAAAATGGAAGCAAATGTTGCTCATTTGTTGTCTAACGTTTAACTAATACTAAGCAGTGTTACGTGGTTGGATCGTGATACGAAAAGACAGGTTGTGCTAGTAGACGAACCTAAACATGTCTTTAATCTAATCGGAAATGAGCAAACCGATTGAAAAACTAATATGTCATCTATCAAGTCTAATAGGGGAGATGCCTTATCTTGGGCATCGGAGCGAAATACTTCCAGAAGATAAAGACATAAATGTGACTGACTAAATTGACAGTACATGGAATAGGAACCAAACAAAATAGATCATGAATCTGTTTATAGATTTACTCACTTGTGATGTTCATAGTGTGGCATATCTAAATCCTATGTGGATGGCAGATTATGTAGGTGTGACTTGTACACTTTGATGTATATAGAACCCTGGTTTCAAATAGATAATGAACCGAAAGCTGGTTCGTTGGGTGTACGACTTTTGCAGTATGTAGTGACATTCAAAACAGTGGAATTTATAGCACGAGACATGGGTAAATGACATCCTCTCATATGCATTACATGGTTGATGAAAAGTAAACATGGTCACGGGTCGTTTGTATTTGTGATGGATGACTTTACCACTATTTAATAGTGGTTGACTTTTCATGAAAAGAGTTGGTGTAACAGCCTAAATTTGGGTCTAATCGAAACAGTGGTTTCGAGACCACAAATCCGACAAGTAAAATTCTATTTTTATTATATTTTTATGGTCTACAATTTTACGGAAAGATTTTGTAAAAATTTCGTTCAAAAATTTCGACGTTTGGGCACTCAATTTAGTCAAAAGGACTAAATTATAAATAGTGCAAAAGTTGAGCTCTACATGTTAGAAGGGTCCAATTTCTATGAAATTTTAAATTGGAGGTCCTTAAATGGAAATTAGGCCATTGGTTAAATTGTTGGACAAAAATGGACATTAGATAAGTGAAATGAGATATTTTTAAGTTAGGGGCATTTTGGTAAATTGGTAATTAAATGAATTAAAAACAAAATTAAAATGCCAAATTTGTCCATCTTCTTCATATGGACGAAATTTACCAGGGGAAGACATGGCTAGGGTCTTCTAAACTTTCCAAGCTCATGGTAAGTCTGTTCTAGCCCCGTTTTTCAAGTTACTTACGGTTTTGGAGTCCCGGTAGCTCGATTTAGCTTATGCTACCAATAATTCATGCTAAGGTTCATCTTTAGAAAATTACCCATAGGTAAAAAGTGTGTATTTAGATATTTTATGATAGAATATGAAGGCTGAAATTATGTTAAACAACTTTTACTAAGCGATTTTAAGTGAAAACGAGTAAAACGTCATAATCAGTAAAAATACCTATTGTTCATAAGTACATGTTAGAGTGAGAATTTGATGTTTCCATAGAAGGGAAAAATGATCAGCTTGTTATAAAACATATGAATAAGGGCTAAAGTTTAATTTTTGAGTATTGGGGCAAAAGTGTAAATATGTGAAAGTTTAGGGGAAAAATTGTAATTTTGAAAAAATTGAGTTAGGGACTGTTTTGAATAGTACATTAATTAAAAAAGTGAAATGTGATGTTTTAGACCCAGAGAAAACAAGATTTGGACCTAGAACGTGAGGAATATCGAAAATCGGGAAAGTTGGTAAAATGGTCGTTTTGGTATCGAGGTAAGTTCGTATGTTAATAAGCATTAATTTAATATGTTTAAATGTTTAACTGATACCATGTGTTATTTCGTATGTTATTATTGGATCATGAATAATATAAAAATTACGAGATTGTATTGAAAGATCAAATTAAGAGAAATGCAGGGCGGAGTATGATCGAATTTCGACATGTGATGAATTGATAGTAAAGACCATGGTTGGACCATGGCAATATGTGTGCCAGTGTAAGACCATGTCTGGGACATGGCATCGGCCATGATATGAGAGCCAGTGTAAGACCATGTCTGGGACATGGCATCGGCATTGATATGTGTGCTAGAGTAAGACCATGTCTGGGACATGGCATCGGCCACGATATGAAAGCTAGCGTAAGACCATGTCTGGGACATGGCATTGGTACGATACATCTTGTACGAGTTTTTCCCGAGTATCCATCCTTAGTATCCCAAGAGTTTCAATGGGTAAATCCAAAGATGATATCAAAGAAATGACAAGGTATGATCATGTTGAAAGGGTACAGGTATGCACGCAAAATTCATGAGAACTAAATTTCGACGTATATGGAACATTTGGTAAGAATGTAAATGAGTAGGTCATACCTATGAAAATGATCTTGTGATGACCTTGTGACGATAGGTCTATACTTATGATGTATAAATAGGTGATAAATTGATTTATGACTATGTGTGAGGCTTTTAGGCCAAATTAAATTGAAACATGATAAGTTTAAGTTTTGTGGTTGATGTATAGGTTAAAGGGGAAAATGAATGGCATGTAAATATTCGATAATGGCTAGCTATTGGAATGGCTAGTTAAGGATATGTTTTGGGGTTATGTATGATTAAATGGATGTTAATACAAAGCAATCATGAAATTACAATAAAACTGATTTGGACAGCAACAGTGATGTGAATTTGAAAAATCACCAAAAATAGTAGAAATTGAATTATAAGTTGAATGAGATATTGATTTAAAGATTATTGAGTCTATTTTCATATAAAAGAAACAGAGAAAACAAAGGATTTTTATATTTCGAGATATTTAAATTCTTGTGAGATTGGTTCAGAATAATTACATGATCCCCTGTTCTGACTTGGAAAAATCATTAAAAAATTGTACAAAAATAATTATGGGATAAAAGTTATATGCTTGAAATCCTTAACGAGTCTAGTTTTAAATGAAACAAATTATAACATCTTTTGAATTCTTTACAAGGATAAAATTGATTCGTAGTGAAAAGTGGTCAGAATAGTCGAACAGTGAAACAGGGGAAATTTTAATGAATAAACTGTACTAATTGGATTAGCCAAAAATTCTGGAAATTTTATGGTATGAAGATATATGAGTCTAGTTTCGGGGAAAATTAGCGGTTTTAAATTTGGAGCTCTGTAGCTCAAAAAATAAATAATTTAGTGGCAGCGATTCAAGCAGACAGATTAATGTGAACATGAGTAATAAGGTATAAGCATGTGATTTAATGTTTGTATCAAATTGAGAACTTGTTGTGAGGATTTGTCATGTTGAGGCTTTGATAAGGCTACAAATGAGTAAGTTGGGAAAGTAAGAACTTAGCATTATTTATGCAAGTTATGACAACTTATTAGTAAGCTAAATTCATTGCTAATGCTTATTATTTTTACATGTGAACTTACTAAGCTTTATAAGCTTACCCCCTTTTCTTTCCCATGTTACAGAGTCCTACTAAACAAGCTCGGGTTGGAGGTCGTCGGAGATCGCTTCACACTATCAAGCTATCTATGGGTATCTTTATTTATAAATGATTTAAACTATGGCATGTATAGGGACTTGACTAAGTCATTTTGTATATGTGTTAATTAATTTGACAAAATGTATTGTTAAGTCTGGTAATGCCTCGTACTCGGTTCCGACATAGGATACGGGTACGGGGTGTTACAGTTGGAATGGTTACTATGAGATAAAATAAGATCATATTGAGAGAATGGATATTATCACAAAGAGATTAGTGATATCCTATAAGGGTAACACACTTATGACAAGGTCATTGGATGAGCACCGAGTAGTTATTTTCATAATGGCATATCGTTAGGGAGAGCTCAGTCACGATACCATAGTAAAATGACTTTGTGATTAAATATAATTAATAGGTGAAAAGTTGGAACTTAATTATAAATCATTTGAGCCCTAATTACACATGTCCAATCGATCCCCCCGGTAGCTCGTTGAAACCAAAAATGAATTGCGTGTTTGAATAGAAATGAACGAAATTAATAGGAAAAGAGAAAAGAGAAACATTCAGGAAAATCATGGTTTTTTCGAAATGGATAAATGAAATCATTTGAAAATAATTGTAGGTTTCAAAAATGGAAATTATTCATTTGCAATTCTATATGGGTTACTTAAAAATGACCGGAATAATAAGTTTATGTTTTTGAGATATTTTGAAGCCCAAAAATGAAATAAATCATTCAATCACAGTGAACATGTTAAGTTGTAAAATATTAAAAATATTTTCTCGAAATTTTTACCAATGACAAAATCGTCAAAAATTTATTGGGGATAAAATTTGGATAAGAAGATTATTTAATTGGAAAATTAATGTTTATTTTGGAAAATAGAAAAATATGTATTGGGTTGGATAAAATTATAAAGTGTTGGATTAAAAATCCAGAAAACACATTTAATTGGGCCAAATATAATGAGAGGCTTGAATCCCAATTATTATACATATGAGGGGAAGCACGCCCTATTGCCTCCTTTTCCCTAGTTGGACTAAAAAGTTATTTTTATATTTGAAATAAACTTCTACAATTCAACCGATAGAGCTATTTACATAACTTTGAGAAATTATTACTTTGCTGAAAAATAAAACGAATTTATTATCAACTATTAAATATATTTTCCAAAATAATAATTCTATATGTTTCTGTTAAAAAAGAGAATTTTCGTTTTCACCTCAAATAAAAAAGAGAACTTTTTCTAGTTTTATGCTTCAATTCAATTTGTTCGAACTCACACTTAAAATAGTTTGTGTTATGAGAATAAATGAGAAAATAATTTAGTTGAAAGTCAAAAATAACAAACATCCGCTAAGCTGAAATACATGTATGAATTCGGTTAGAGTTTATTGCTATAAATATCACAAACAAGGTCGGTTTTCAAAATTTAAAATTTTCGCTATTCAAAAAAACTGTTTTCAAACCGGATTTTTTTCCAATATGTATGGGATAAGCTTGTTAGCTTGGGATTCGTTTGGTATTCTATTTAAATTTTTTTCTTGTGAATTACAAGAGGAAGGCAAAACCCTAATAACAACATGATTTGAACTCAGGCCACACTTAGAACGATAAACACCCTGTCCATCATTCTATTTGATTTTTGTTTAAGTTTCGATTCTTTTCTATGAAAGCTCTTTTATTAAAAAAATATTCATAACATGTTATTATTTTTTAAATAATAAAATTGGCTAATTAAGTGCATTATATTTGGGTTTAGGCCTAAATATTTTTAAAAATAACTAATACATAAATTTATCCAACTAATTTTGATGATTTTATTTTTAACCCATATATGATAATTGAAGTAAATAATTGGGGTGTTTTGAAAAATAACCTTCAATTCATAATAATAATGATTACTCATTTGTTTACAAATATGAATTCCTTTATTACTGGATAACTTTTCAAACACACTCAATTACATGGAGTAAACAAACAAATTTTGATTATGAAAATAGGAACTCATTTGTTCAATGAGTTTGGCAAAGTCAAAATTTCTTAAACTAGAGCATTAAAAAGGTAAATTTCTTATCAATAATTTCTTAGCTTAGCGACAAAAGCATTTGTATTATTGCTCAAAAAACTTAGGTTCAATCCGTAATAATATCATCTTTCTTTTTTGGGTATTTAATCTTCTACGCTTAAGGAAAATGGTTGAAAGTTATTCGAGTTAAATTAACTTAATATTTTTTATAATCTATTTCATAGTTTATAAAATTTATTTATTTTTTAGAATTTATAAATATAATTACAATTTTAATTTTAATCTAAACAATCCAATTTATTATAATGATTATTTATATTACAATAAAGGATGGGATTTATAATTGAAATATATTTAAATTTAAACCAAAAATAAATTCTTACTCTATTATTGGTCTATTGAATTAGGGTCCTACTTAGGTGAGAGTGAAGTGCAAATGGCTAGCATAGGCTTTAATATGTTTGGGTGAACTAGAATGAGAGTGGTTGTTTTTCTCTCTCTATATATATTTCAAATTTTTAACAAAAAATAATTGATGTTGAATATATTCCATTCCAAAATTTATTATCTTAAAATTTTAATAGGAAAGAATAACTTAAATTGCTATCCTCCAAAAATTTTAGTATTTAGCCGATTAAGAGTAGGTTTAGATGGGCGATGAGTGCGGTGCGATGTGTTTAACTTATTTTTTGTCTTACGTTACAGTATTTAACCTCACCACTATCGCTGTTTTCACATTAACCGCAGGTAAACCCCGCCCATCTAAATCCACCCTGAATTTTAACTTGATTGCTATAGGCATTGTTACTAGTGTAGGAGGACGTAAGTTCGAATGCACCGAAATGCATTATTATTTTATTTAAGGGTTGAAGATGGATTATGGGTAATTCTAGTGTAAAAAAGAACAAATACATTATCTATATTTAAATCCATATTTAATATATTATATAATTTAATTTAATTTTAATTAAATTATTTAAAAATAATTTAAATTTATTAGTAAGAAAAAATATTAATTACAAAATTTTTTTTGTCTTCGATCCTTATGCTTTTTATACTTTTAAAATTTAATCATTTTTCTTTTATTTCTAAAAATTTAGTCTGTTTACTTTGATTTGAAATTAAAATCCAATTGTTAACCTTATATATATATATATGTTTAATTTGAACAAATCACATTTTAATATTCAAAGTTTTGATTTTAAAATTAAAAACTGAAGTAGTAACACAAAATCAAATTAAAAAAAAATCCGATAATAATATTATTGACTGGACTTTAAATTTTAGGCTGAAATATGCTACATGTTGCTCTACTTTTTATAAATTAAAAAATTAATTTGAATACTTTTATTTTTAGGAATTTAGTAACTTTACTTTTCATGTTTATTACAATGTCTATTTTTTAATTACATGGCTACCAACTGAGTATTTTTTTATTTTAAAATATTACGCCAAAAATTTTAACAAAATAAATTTAATAGTGTTAATAATTGAATCTAAAGTTTGAAATATAAAAAGAGGAGAGAAAATTATTGAGAATACAAAAATAGGGACTAAAATCTAAATTTACAAAAAGTCCAGGGACTTGAAGCACATTTTAACCTATATTTCTATTCAGATAAATGAAGGACTAAATTATAAATTTCTGAAGAGTACAAGCACTAGATTTAAATTAGACCTTTTAAGAAGATATTGCAAAATTATTGTGGCAAAATCAAGTTGGAGGGTTTTTGTACTGATAGTGAAATCTTCTCAACCGGGTCCGGTTCTTTTTATAGATTTCGACATATCGGCCCAAACCCATTAAAATCTATAAACAGTAACCTCTTATTAAATCCCTTTCTCTTATTTATTTCTTATTAATTTTTTCGTTTTCCAATTATAAATTTCCTCCGATTCTCTTTCCCCTTTGTCTGTCTTCTTTTCTCGCTCGTTGGGTTTCTTTCCTTCTTTTTTTTTTTTAATTCAAATTTTCTCTATATTCTCTGCTCTGTGTTGTTTTATTCATTTTACTTGATGAAATCTTATATTCAATTTTTTGGCATATAAAAATTTCCTTTTTTTTGTTATTTTTTCCTTTCTGGGTTTTGTCCTTTGATCTCAAAACTTTGTTATTTGCTGTTAAATACGTCCTCTCACATCGATTCCGAGGGTTTTTTAAGGTAAGAAGTTGGTCTGATTTCTTTAGATTTAATTAGGGTTTTGTGGTTCCCCCTCTATTTTCTAATATTATTTCAATGCAAAAGTTTTAACTTATTCCGGGTTACTTCATTCTTGATTCGGTACAATTAGTAATTCCTTTTTTACGGTGCTAATATTCTATTGTTTTTGGTGAAATATAGGGATGATGATGAAATGATGAATCAAGCTGCCAATACACAAACATTAGCTTCAGTTGACCCGAACGCTGTTGAGGTAATTTCCTTTTTGTATAGCTAAAATGGCTAAAGAACTTGATATAAGTAATGGGTTGGGTGAAGAAAGTATTGAGATTGAATACCCAAGGTAATAGTAATTTTTCTAACGAATATGCTTTGGGATTTCAAAATTGAAAATAAAAAGATTGTAGCAGAGCTTGTGATGGAAGTTTTTGATTTATTTAGTTAGATTTTAGCGGTTTAGCTATTTTGGTGGTGAATGGCGTAGCTTCCTGTAGTTACTTTAGCGTTGGATGACAAGGATGTTGAAATCGAAAATTGAAGGTGGTAACAGTGCTTGTAGATTGGGTTGAAGTGTTAGGTAGGGTTATTCGCCTTAAAACTTTTTTCGAAACAAAGAATGTTATGTGTTGTGAATTGGGTTTGAATATAGAACTCAATTAAAAGTTAAAAGGGTTTCATAATCTTAGATTAGAGATGGTATTATTGCTTGCAATGAATTTGGTTTGAGGTTCATGAATTGTTTAGTTAGGTTTTGGGTTTTTAGGCTTTCTTTTCAGGCAGAAATTTCTTGTTCTGAACTAGATTGGTTTACAGTTGGATTATAGAAGTGTTGAAATCTTTAACTGAAAGGATTTGTTTGTAATGAGTAATGAATTGTGTTTGAAGTTTCTATGTTGTTTAGATACCTTACAGTGACATTTTAGGAGTGGATTTTCTTCTTGTGAATTGGGTTTGAGTTTACATCAATGTTTTGTTTGAAGAAGGAAAAGTTTTTTTGGTTTTATTTGTGTATACTATATCCAAGTTAATTGCATATTTTATTATTAATCTGATTTAGGGTTCTTAGATAAGTTATCTACTTTCGTAATAACTGGAATCTGATTCTGTTATTTTGGTTGGTTCTTGCCTTCATATGTCAGAGTTTACATCAATGTTTTGTTTGAAGAAGGAAAAGTTTTTTCGGTTTTATTTGTGTATACTATATCCAAGTTAATTGCATATTTTATTATTTATCGGACTTAGGGTTCTTAGATAAGTTATCTACTTTCGTAATAACTGGAATCTGATTCTGTTATTTTGGTTGGTTCTTGCCTTCATATGTCATTCATTAACTTTTGTTTCTTTTTTCTCAGAACCGGTATGTTGTTAATGCAAATCAAGGGCAGACGTCTTTATATGTTCCCTCAACAACTGGTTCAGAAGCTGCATCATGGAACATGTATAGGGTAGAAAACCACTCTGCAGAAAGTGGAAGCTTTTCAAATTCCACTTACCACCATGTGCAGCACAGTGAGCCATCCTCGAGAACCGTTCAGGATGGGTCTAATGCAACATCTCTTGCCACTTCATCGAGCTTAGGAGGAACAAATACACAACCAGACTACGGTGGCTATACTTCATACTCAAATTCTGCTGGTACTTATTCCCATGGGAGCGCAGGTTACCAAGGTTACTATAGTGGTTATCAGCAACAACCTAACCCCTCTTACTCTCAGCCAGTAGGAGCATATCAAAACACAGGTGCTCCATATCAGCCTATTTCCTCATTTCAGAATACAGGGTCTTATGCTGGGCCTACAAGTTATTCAAGCACTTACTACAATCCTGGTGATTATCAGACAGCTGGAGGTTACCCAAGCAGCAGTTACACTCATCAGACTACCACATGGAATGGGAGCAATTATGCAAATTATACTACTCAGCAGTATTCAAACTACACTCAAGATTCAAGTGGGGCTTATGCCGCTGGTAATGCAGGTGCAAATTCTTTGCATTATCAGCAGCATTACAAGCAATGGGCTGATTATTACAATCAAACGGAAGTTAGTTGTGCCCCTG
Organism: Gossypium australe; assembly: GCA_005393395.2. NCBI lineage: Eukaryota > Viridiplantae > Streptophyta > Magnoliopsida > Malvales > Malvaceae > Gossypium > Gossypium australe. Next base: position 136,251,476 of record CM016623.1, read on the forward strand.
GAACAGAAAATTTGTCTGTTGCTAGTACATCCACTCAACTGCCTCAGGTGTCTCAGGTTCCTGGTGTTAGTGGTGGATATCCCACTTCAAACAGCCAAGCCCCCACAACTTTTGCTCCACCTTGGAGGCCAGAGTCCAGTTCATCTCAAACACCATTGTTGCAGGTTTGAGTTTTTGTTGGATGCATGGTCCAGGATTAGCTGAATTCATGCATAGTGATGACTTGTTTGAGCTAACTGCTGATCTTAAAGTGTGCATTTTATCATTATTTTGTTCTGTTTGTGTTTTGAGTCTTTTGCTGTATTAGGTATATATATACTATTACTCTGGTTGAAGGTGATTGTTTGATGTGTGCTTTTGCAGATATTTTACTTATGTTTCTATTTTGTTAGATTTGAGGTGTAGTATGATAAGTGCAATATTTTGTTTGATTGTTATTGATCAACTTTCTGTTTGATGGGATATATATTTATATCATGGATATTCTTCTTCTTCACAATATTTTGATAATGAATTTTGGATGCTTCCACCAGGTAAGATTTCATTGTTCCTAAGATGAAAGGGATTTGGAACTTTATAAATTATACTTCCTTTTTTTGAAATGAATTAGTGCATGCTATGCATGACATATTGGGGTAAGTTTGTTACGAAGTTGGCTCCTTTGACTGACGTTCCTCTCTCTGTGGTAAAATCGAGACCATTGTTAATTTTGAATCTAAAATTTCCTGAGGAATTAACCCTTTGTTGTGACTTTAAAACAATACACTATTGGCATAATTATTATTATTTATATACATTTTATTTTTTAGTTGGATGATGTTTTTATGGCCTAGAGTTCTATCGAACCACAATATGTTTAGCCATGTTGTTATGATGTGAGTATGATTAGTTCAAATTCCTCAGTTCTCACTGCCTGTGAGAAGATAGTTTTTTTTTTTTTTGCAAGGAGAATCGTTGCTCGTTCTTTTCAATACTCTACTAGTGGAATCCCACTTCTGCTGCATTCTCTAACCAAAGAATGGAGTGATGTATGTACTGATAACAATGTTTCTAAAGGATTTGCTTAAGCGGGTAGAGGGATAGGAATGGATTTGTATATAAACTGTTATCAAAGTAATGCTTGTTGAGCGTGTTGTGATAATAGTCCTGATTCTATTGCATGCTTCCCTTTGATATCTGCTCTTTTTATAATATTTTAATTATTTTTTATTTTTCATGAAATACTCCTGAATAAGAATGCATTTATATTCAGAAGCCTAGAGTGTCTTATATGGTACATCCAGATTGTAAGGTGGGTTTCATGGTATGGTTGGACAAGGAAAATGATAAATTTATGTAATTATATTATAGTGCATCAGGAATTTTATTATGTGCTGCTTGTTGCTATATTATGTTAATAGTATCTTTGTGGATGCCTATTACTTAATCTCTTTTTCATCTTTTTGTGCACTTTTTGGTCAGCCTGGTGCAACTGTCACTGGTGCTTATGATAGTTACCGCACACATGGGGCTCCAAGTTTTCAAAATCAGCATCCTAGTCCTGTACAGCCACATTTTATGAAGCCTTTGGAATCCAAATCTTCATATGGTAACTTTCAGGAACAACAAAAAACTGCTTGCCCTCAACTTCCCAATTTACAGTATCCTGTGGCTCAGCAGGCACCTCAAAATTACCAACCACCTATGCAAACTGTTCAATCATTAGAGACACAAAGGGTAAGCAAACTACAGATTCAAACAAATCCCAGAATTGCCTCTAATTTGCCATTAGGTTTACCAAAATTGGACAAAGAAGGCCCCAACAACAGTGCAATAGCAAAACCTGCTTATATAAGCGTTTCCCTGCCAAAATCCAGTGAAAAAGTGTTGTCCAATGATGCAGCTGATACTGTACTTAAGGTAAGCTTTCTGATGTAATTGGATAGTTTTTTTTTCTTCAAAATAAACACCATTTAATTATCCTACTAAGATTTTCTATACGGAAATGAGGTGAGTAAGAAAGCTGCCTTCTGCCACCCAGGTTGAGCATTTGAATAGTAGTACCTGAAACATATATACTTTGTCTAATCTTAATTTCTTTGTCGACTGAAGCTCTGGAACTAGATCACTCATTGTTGGCATAGTTTGTTATGAGAGTAATGATTTATTGCTCTCTTAGAAAGTGCTTGAGTGCTATAATGTTACAGGATTTGACAGCATGGTAGAAATATTTCCATGTACATTGAAAAAACTTGAACACCATTGGTCTGCAAATCAATGATGATGTGCCAGTCTAGCTGTTCTACATGCTAAATTTGGTGATAGATGCCTAGAAACTTTTTCCTGAGTTCTGAATTTGTTTATCATGATTAATATGTTTGTTTGAACAATAAGGATTATTTAGCTTTGCTGTGTCTGTAGATATATCTGGGATGTTAGCGTCTGATATAAGAATCCAGATACTTGCTTCATAGAAAGGGCATTATTAGATTCAAACTTAAATTTGCAGTTTGCAAGACGTAACTAACTTTGTTGAATTAATGTTGTTTCAAAATGTTTATATGCATGCATATTTGTCAGTGTTTGGCTGTACTTGGTTTGTTAATTGCTCATCCCCTATTTTGTGGTAGTCCTGTTATTCATTTGAGAGGCAATCTTCCTTTTTATATTTCTGGCTCCTAATACCAGATATGGCTAAACTTGCTTGATTATGCAGTGCTGAATTAAAATGCATCTTTGCAATGTGGCAGATGATGATTTAGACATAAATCACTCTTGGAAATTGTTCTTAAGCCTTTATTCTCTTAGATTTAGATTGTATAGTTTAGTTACAAGCGCCCTCAACTGCCCCCTGCCTCCCTATGAGAAAAGAAAAGACTTATCATGGTTTACATATTTCAGATTTTTGAACAATGATTGATGGCTGCTTTATTGCTTTCAGGCTGGTGTGTTCCCAAAATCATTAAAGAGTTATGTTCAAAGGGCATTGGCTCTATGTAAGGATGAAAAGCAATCAGCAGCTTGCCAGGAAATCATGAAGGAGGTGAGGATTTTCTTTTAAATAAAATTTTGGCAGCTGTTATTCAGGATTATGTGCATAATGAATTGTTTTCTTTCTTCTCTGTTTTTTTAAAAGTTCTATTCATGCCATGTTCATCAAGCATTCATTAAGAGTTTGGGTTAATGAATTCTTAATATGCTTGTAACTAAAAGTTGTTTAAATGAAGAATATAAGTGTTTCACTACAGAAATTTCATCTTTACAAATTGACAGAGCAAGGAGGCTAGCTCGAAACTTAGGATAGCCTTTATCCGCTGAGCTGACCTTGTCTTGTTGATTGTCTGCATTTAAAAGAGGGTACTGGGTCCACTAGAAAGGAAGATTGAGAACAATGATTCATGTGCCTAGCTTTATGGACTGATTTTTGACAACTTTTTGACTTCCTACGTGTATGCTATTATGTTTCTTTATAAGGGATGCTATGGAAAAGGTTTTTCTGTGGTAGGATTTAGCTTTAAAGTTATTGAGATTAATTGGTGCTGATACCTACATGTTAAATGTTTTATATTTTGGGATATTTTGGTGTACTTGACTTCATTTTGTCTTTTTCTTGTTCTACTTGCCATAAATCTGTACTTTTCTATTTTACGCTGGATGCATGTTATGTTTGATCTTTGTCCTTCACCTCCTCCTGTCCTCTTTCAGATAATTACCAAGGCAACTAGTGATGGAACAATTCATACACGAGACTGGGATGCCGAGCCTCTCTTTCCAATACCAAATACAGATATGACTGATAAGAAGTATCTATTCTTGTTCCCTATCTAAGCTTGATTTTTTGCCTTGCTTTTATTTGGAAATATATGGCATTCATTTAGGTTCTAGTAAATAACTTGTTCTGCCTCAAGCCTTATGCCTCTCTTCCTTTCTCATTTTATCTTCTCACAGCAATTCACAGAATTCAACCGCTGTTTCTTTATTTTCAAAGTACAAGAAGAGTCCAACTAGACGGACCAAGAGCAGGTGGGAGCCTTTAGAGGAGAAATCAGTTGACAAATTGGGTTCTCTCAACAATTATGCTGCAAAATATAGTAGCCGAGTTCCTCTTGATGAAAAGGACAGAAAGGTAGCAGTTCATTCCATTGCATTTGTTCTTTTGTAGCAATTCTATGCTAGGGTTGATGCTTTTTTTTTTTGGTGGTAGGTGTTTAGTGATATCATTGGTTCTTAAGGCATTGCACTTCTGCTACAAATAATTTAACGAGCTCTTTGTTGAATTATTGTGCAGCCCATAGGAGCAAGCTCTGAGGGGAAGACTGATGTTATGAAAAAGTTTAGGTTTCCACAGATGGAGCAGAAATCTGCTGGTAAAACTGTTCAAAGACAAGCAAAGAGGCAGCGTCTTGCTGATGCTAGTGCTGCTGATAATGGTGATGCATCTAGTGATAGTGACAAGGAACAAAATTTAACAGCATATTATTCTGGTGCTATTGCACTAGCTAATACCCCAGAGGAAAGAAAGAGACGTGAAAATCGTTCTAAGCGTTTTGAGAAAGTGCAAGGAAATCGAGCAGAAAGTAATCACTTTAAGGCCAAAAATGTGGGCACTGGAAATCTATATGCTAGAAGGACTACTGCTTTGGTGCTTAGCAAGAGTTTTGAAGATGGTGGCAACAGGGCTGTTGAAGACATTGACTGGGATGCACTAACTGTGAGAGGAACATGCCAGGAAATAGAGAAACGATACTTGCGTCTTACTTCTGCTCCAGATCCCTCCACTGTAATCATCAATATTTATAGTTTTGTTGTCGTAATCTTTGCATTCCATCTTTTGAATTATTTAGAAAGAATGATGTTATATTTGCATATTTGAGCTTCCTCATTGGTTTACAGGTAAGACCAGAAGAAGTTCTGGAAAAAGCTTTGCTTATGGTTCAAAATTCCCAAAAGAACTACCTTTATAAGTGTGATCAGTTGAAGTCTATTCGCCAAGACTTAACTGTCCAAAGAATTCGTAACCATCTAACAGTAAAGGTATATCTGATGCATATCCCCGTCTTTGGGAGAATAAGACGTGTTTATGTTGATGAGGGTTTCCTTTTTAAAACTGATAATTCCTGGATATTGTGCTGATTTTCAAGCATAATTTCACTGCTAATCAGGTTTATGAAGCTCATGCTCGATTTGCTTTGGAAGTTGGGGACCTGCCTGAGTATAATCAGGTTTGCACTTCAATTCATTTTATTGTAATTTCTTTTTTGGAGTAGCTTTTATTGAAATGTGTAATGTATAATAGTGGTTTGTTAATGGGACTAAATTCTGTCTTTACATAATTGTTATGTTTTCAGCCTTTTGTTTATCAGATGTGGCTGAATGCTTGCCCTCAAACTATAGTTATCCTTGTCTGCCAAGTTAAATTAACATACTGTGCTTTTACAAAAATGCTGATAAAACACATGGCTAAAGTACTAAAAGAACTCTTATCCTTCTATCTACCCAATTACACCCTTTAACTGTTACTTTTGTTCTTCACTTTTTCCGGCCAAAACCATTACTTTTGTTTAAGCAAGCCCTTTTTGCATGAAAACTGAAAAATAAAAAGCTGTTACACATAGGGGTTTAACAAACAAAAATAATAATTTAAGTGCTTTATTAGATAAAAATTGTATTTTGAGGGCTCAATTAGACAAAAATAATATGTTGTTATTGAGTATGGTTATCTAGAAAATTTTGAAAAGTGCAAGGGCTTTTCAAGAATTTTAACCTAAAACACACATATGGACACTAGTGAGTAGTGTGTATAACTATTGTTTGAAACGGTACCATATTGCTAGGTTTTTTTCTCTTTTGGTGGCGTTATTGTTGAGTAATGTTTTATGTAGCCAACACTCTTCTAGTCGGTCATATTCTCTAGATGTTTCAAGGTTAATAAAATTGTAGACATTTGTCAAGATGTAAGCTAATATTTGAGACTTTGTCTTTACTAGTGATTAGTATGTTTAACTATTGCATAAAACATTAGCATATTGCTAGTTTTATCTCTTTCAGTGACATTATTGTCAGGTAATGTTTAATATTGCTAGTTCACCATACGTTCATCCTTATTTTCAGAAATTTGTGAACGAGTTGCCAAAGGATTTGAGTAGCATCTTTCTTTTTTGCCTCTTTTTGGGGCGTAATGCCATTTTAAGTCAGCTGGTGCTTAGCATTCACCATCTTCAAAGATTTGGCAACTGAGATTTTATGCTGAGTTGGAGATAATAAATGTAAATGTATAAAGATCTTGTATTATTATCTTACATTTGTAATCATATTCGCTTTTCTTTCTTTTTCCTCCCATGTGGTCCAGTGCCAATCACAGCTGAAAATCCTTTATGCTGAAGGAATCGAGGGTTGCCATATGGAGTTTGCTGCTTATAATTTACTTTGTGTTATAATGCACTCAAATAACAACAGAGATCTTTTATCATCAATGTCACGGTTAGTTCTGTTGCTTTTTGATGTACATTGATTTTTCCTTGATTGCTTGAATCATTTATGTTATTATTCACGCAATGAATTTTGACGCAAAATATCAAAATATCTGATTTCCAGGTTAATGTACATTGATTTTTCCTTGATTGCTTGAATCATTTATGTTATTATTCACGCAATGATTTTTGACGCAAAATATCAAAATATCTGATTTCCAGGTTATCTGCTGAAGCAAAGAAGGATCAAGCTGTTCAGCATGCACTTGAAGTTCGCGCAGCAGTGACTTCAGGAAATTATGTCTTGTTCTTTAGATTATACAAAACGGCACCTAACTTGAACTCCTGCCTTATGGGTAAAGTGTATTCTACTGGGTTATCTCAAAGCTAATAACTAATTACATATATCAAAGGAGTGCTAAGGTCTTTCTTGCATTGGTTCCTTTCGCAGATCTTTATGTTGAGAAAATGAGATATAAGGCTGTAAGCTGTATGTCTCGTTCTTATCGTCCTCAAGTACCTGTTTCGTACATTGCTCAGGTGCTGGGCTTCAGCAATGGTGTGCTTACAAATGAAGGAAGTGACGAGAAAGAGTCGGATGGATTGGAGGACTGTGTTGACTGGTTAAAGGCACACGGTGCATGCCTTGTTGTGGATAGTAACGGAGAGATGCAGCTTGATGCTAAGGTATCGTTAATCTCATCTGGATAACAAACATCTAATCATATTAAGCTGTTGATAATTAGCAATATTCCCATCTTGGTACATTCATTAGATCCTTGTGTTGTTTAATTAGCCTGATGATCTGAGCTCTAAATAAAGCCATCAAAAGTCCGCTCCTGTAAGAAAATATCACTTCATGTCATGAGAGAACATCTTCACAGGAGCAGTCCGATTGTTCCTAATTTCTAACTTTGGGCGTTCACCATTTGCGTTGCCCGTTTGTTTCCCCCTTTTCCCTGTTTCCTCAAGATACCGGGAAGTTTGGTTATGCATTGCTCTTTCTTGTGTTCTTAATGTGCAGGCATCATCTTCAACTCTCTACATGCCGGACCCTGAAGATGCTGTAGCCCATGGCGATTCCAGTCTGGCAGTTAACGATTTTCTGACACGGACATCATCGTAGCCTTGTACTACTCCTTAAAAATGTATTCGAAAGCATTAGTAAGACGACGAAGTGTTAAGCATTTGCCAAATCACTATCAGAGAAAGAGTGGGAACATTTCGTAGAAGGCGTGGCAAAATCCGAAAGACCCAACATCTGACGACGTTTCTTGTACCCTAAGAAAGAGTAAGATCCCATTTGTATACCATGAAAAACTAATTCAAAAAGAACTCAAAATCCTTTCAGAAATGGGTTGTTAAGATGGCAGATTGAGAGAGAGTCGGTTGAGTTAGGCAAGCAGCAATGTAGTTTTCTTTTTATTGAGGTTTGTTTTCTGAAAACATATATAGATTCATTCTTTGTTGGTGAAAAGACCGAACATAGATGTATTTCAGGAAGATGATAATAAGGAAAATTAGTCTCCCTGTTTGATATTTGAATGCTTTGGACATTGGGTTAAGTTCAGGTTTACCTGAAAATTTTATATATATTTTAAATAGTAAAATTTGTTTTCAAAGTTTTAAAAACTGGATTGGTTGATCGATTCAATTGAATAAATTATTAAAAATATAAAAAATAAAAGATAAATAAAAAATAAAAAAATGATTTGATCTGTTTAATTGGTTTTTAGTTTAGTTCAATCGGTTTATGTTATATTGATTTGCGGATCAATTCTGCAATCATTCTCAAAGCTTTCATGTCATTTTTTTTTCAGTAAAATGATTAGGAATGTGATTGTTAAAAATGTGATTATTAAGATGTAATATCGTAATACTTGGTATATTAAGAAAATATTAAAATTTAGAGAAATTATATTTTTATTTAGTAAGAATTTTATTAGGAATGTGATGAGAAATTGTCCCCATCAAGTAAAACTTTGATTTGACCATTTTTATCAAATTTCAGTAATATTTATTATTAACAAGCAAGAAAACTATCTATTTATTTTTAATAAGAGATAAATATTAGAATTAGACATGAATTCTAATTTAATGTGTATTACAATATATGAGCTTTGATTTTGTGCGATTTTATACAGAAACTTTTAGCTTAATTTAATTTTTACAAATCACTAACAACACTATCAAATTAATACCGTTTTATGTTGATATATTGCATACACAAACATATCACAAACAACTATATTAATCCAATACGAAAATAAATGTATGTATTTATTTTTTAAATGTATATAATTAAACTAAAATTAAAGTTTCATATATACATATGAATTATAATTCAAGTTTTATATATATAACTGCCCCAAATTAATGTTTATGTATCCAACTGTGCATTAAACTAAAGTTCATACGTAAATTTGATATTTATCCTTTCTTACCCATTATTTTTGGGAGGTATAAATACGTTTTTCTTCTTTATTCTAAGTTGAATAGAAGCATAGAGGTTGGTGAAGAAATAATCGTTTTACATGAAAATAAAAATTTAAATTTAAAAAAAGTGAAAAAATTGAGATGAAAGATAATAATATGAAAAATATATATAAATATTCAAGTAGATTATACCATCAATCTCTTGACTACTAGAATGTCAACTACAAAAACTTTCAATTTCTTACTAACATTATGAATATTATCTAAAAAAAAAAAACAACTTTTCCAATATAAAATTTAGTTAAAATCGTCTACAAAATATTCTTTTAACTTATTCTTCTAGTTGGACTTTATCAAAATTTTAGGCTCGTTTGTTAGTTCTGAGTTCGGTCTGGCCTGAAAAATGGGCTTAAAATTGTGCTCAAGCTTGACTCATAAAATGCTAAGATTCAAGCTCGGCCCATTCGAATTAACTTTTTATATGAATTTTTAAAAAATATAATATACAACAAATACTAACAATATCAAAAATAAATATTTTCTAAAAAATTGAAAATAAATAAAAATATTTATACTTAAATAACACTAAGATATGTATAACTTAATAAATAAATGCCTCTAATATAGTAACAAAATTAACAATAAAACAAGAGATATAATATCCAAACAATAACAACAAAACAATAGTAACGTAATAGTGAAATGGTAGCAAAATAGTGAAAAACAAGCGAAAACAACATATTATTTTGTCTTTTTACTAATTCGGGCCGGGTCGGGCTCGGGTAAAAAACGCCTTACTCGAGGCCCGATCTATTTTTTAAACAGATCTTATTTTTTTTTCCCAAGCTCATTTTTCGAGTCTATATTTTTTCTCAAGCATTCTCACTTTCGAGTAGACCTTCTGACCGACCCATGGACAAGTCTATCACGATGATTTAGCATATATTAAGAAAGATTAGTATTCTTGAAATCTTTGGAATTAATTATTAGATCTAAATGATTTATTTATAGGAGGATAAAGTAAAATTTCTTTTCTTATTCCTCTCCTTATTCTCTTTTAATTTTTTAATTTATTTTTTTTATTTTTCTATGTTTTTTTATTATGATTTAATCATTTTCCCCATTACTAAGTTATCTATCCACATTTATTTTTATGCAAATAATTTTCCCTTTCTTTCCCCTTAAGTTTTTTAATTATTTGATTGTCAAGAAAGAAAATTATGCTTACTTCAATTAGTTGATAAAACATAATTCAATTTGTTATCAAATCACAGCTGTAATTGTTTTATTTATCTTAGTGTTTTGGGTTTAAAAAATAAAAGATTATATTTACTTTTGTGTAAATGTAATTACAGTTATTCATGAGTCAGGTCGAGGTAAAAATTTTAAGTTGATTTTTTAGACTCGAATTCAACCCAAAAAATAGGCCTAAAATTTTGTCTAAGCTTGGCCAGAGTAAAATGCTAAATTTCGAGCCCAGCTTGCTTGTATTAAAATTTTTTATATTATTAAATTTTATAAATATAATACATCAAATGCACTAAACCCAACAAATTAAAAATAAATTTAATAAATATTTATACTTGAATACAAAGATATGTGTGTAACTTAACAAGTAAATGCCTTTAAAATAGTAGCAAAATTAACAATAAGATAAGAGTTATACAATATCCAAATAATAACAACAAAATGATAGCAATATAATAGAGAAATGACAACAAAACAGTGGCAAAATAACAACAGTGTTTTTTAGATAAATTCAGACCGGGTCGAGCCCGGGCAAAAAAGCTTACCCGAGGCCAAGTTCGTTTAGAAAATAGACCTTATTTTTACCTAAATTCATTTTTTTAGGCCTATATTTTTGCCTAAAATCCTTCTACTTTTCGGGTGACCCGACCTATTAACAGGTCTAGATGCAACAAATCTATAACATATTAATTACTTCCATTTTCAAATAATCACATAATTAAGATTACATCAAAGCTTTATAGTGACTTTTTCTTATGCAAACATTTTGGACATTAACAAATGATAGACAATACAACAAGAAAGCACATACATTTACAATGAAATAAAAGAAAAAAAAAATCTCTGAACAAGTCACATTTGTAATTGTGTTTGTCAACATCAATCTCTTTATCCAATGGCTGTCAAACAAGATTTTTCGAGTCTTTCCAAAGAATCTTATAGTTTGAGTTGCATCTCCAATGGCTAATGTATTTGCATTCTTCCTCCAAACATTCAAGAGCTAAGTCAAAGCAGGGTTCACCACATTTACAACATTTAGGACGGTAAGCCTTTTGCACAGATATGAGAGTGTGCTGGTGGTCGTTTGTTTCGAAGGCTCTCCCACGCTTGATAAATGGGTAATCTCCAAGAACACAATGGAGGTGTGCCGAGTTGTCACAAATTGTACAATAGTAAAACTAAGTATTGGGACTTCTTTTGTTTTCATAGATATCACAATAATATGGTATTTGAGAGTAAGAAAATGTTTGTCCCATTTGTGCCAAGCTACTTCTGGTGCCAAAATTCATTGATAATGCACCGCAAAACTGCAAGTCTTGCATCCATAAATTGAAACACCATCAGTACTACCACCACAAGCATTACAGGATAGCCCATTAAGTTGGGCGTAAAAGTGAATAGGGTGCTTGTGTCCTTGACTTTTGTAGGGCAAATGAATTTCAGCACACCTAACACATATATGGTCATTACACATATAAACCTCACATTTGTAGGCAAAACCACTACGCATGAAACGACAAAGTGCACATTTGAAAATGCAATGTGGAATAAGGCTAAGGGGATCTTGGTGGTAGAGAGAAATAACTTGCTTCTTTTTAGGTAACTCGGCACAATTTTTGTGGAGAAAGAAGTCACATTCCAAACAACCATAGAAGGATGTCAGGATGAGTTGACTGCAGCCATCGCAATACCTACGATCCTTAACTTCATCACTTAGTACTAAATTATGTTGATGGCTGAAATGTTGTATCTCTGCATTTATAATTTCTTCTCCAATATTAGTCCTTTTAATAACGACAAAGCTTGGATCTAAATCACCGACGGCCAACATTGCATTAACCTTATCTTTTGACTCAATTTTGTAGTACCATCGAGCATCCTGTAGTGCACAGTTCACATGGATAATGAACTTGCACTTGGAACAATGGTAACTCCCGCTCTCCATGTTCACAACCTCGTGACAAAATCCACAATGATGTGTTGCACACTCATTGTCTACCACAAAGTAATTATGAGAAATGGGATGGACATGCTATATGCTTTTGATGAAGCGTGGCAATGTAATGCATTTCTTATGGACCATTAAACTACATTCAAGCAATTATAAGAAACATAGTTTCCTAAAGTGCCACATGCATCACAATTGAATGACAGGTTTTTTAAACACCTAGTGAATGGGTGTTCATGAGTACTTGGATCCTCAATAATGGGTGGTGGTGAAACACATCCAGTGTGAAGGACAAACTTGCAAATTGAACAGCAATAAATCAGCCCTTCATGTTGGGTTTCTTGGCATATTTGGCAAGGGAGATGGTCACCGTTAAATTGTAAGAATAAAGAATGGTGGCGGTGGCAAGGGTGATTGATTTCAAGAGGTAAATCAAGGCATTTCTTATGTAGGTGAAATCCATAATCAGGAGAGATGTAAACAGAATCTAGTAAGGACTTTTGACATGCAAAACATTGAGCTTTTTCAAGTTCTCGGGAATGGCCTTCAGAAGAGATTATTGGGACGAGGTGTTGAAGCTCTCTGAAGTCATTTTTAAGAACTTTGTATGAAAGAAAAGCACATTTGATGTGAAAGTCTAAATTACAAGAACAATGATAAAGAAAATTCCGACATATATTATTGCAGAAACCACAAAAAGGGCAACCGTCAGCATATGGAGAGCTTGCCTTGAGCTCAAGGTTATGTTTGCGATGGAAGGGATGGATCATCACATCAGGCGCCTCGGCGCAATTCTTGTCGAGATGAAACCCACAGTCCATGCAGCTAAACCTTGGACCTAACACTAGCTCTCCACAGGCACTGCAATAAACCTCACTTTCATGGCTTCTTTCTTCATTGAAAATCAGAGGATGCTCATGGCTAAAATGTCGAAGAACTTTCATCTCTCTCGTATCTATGTAAGTTTGTAGGTGTGATAGTTGCTAATGATTTTGCAAAACCAAAAGCCGATGTATATTCTTCAAAGTTTCATCATCATCATTATTATAATATTATGACATTTTAATATATTATCATATTTCACAATTACTTTTATTAAAGAAGAAAAGAATTTTACTTTATTCTTTCTATTGGCACCAGCCCATCTTTGAAAAGTCAAAGATGGGGGCTGTAGCAAGTGTAGCAAGTTGGCACCTAAAGTAGGCACCGAAAGTTGATGTGAAATTTGACATGGGATAATTGCAATTTTGGTCCCTATTTGTATAGATATTTTGCAAGTTGATCCCTAAACCAACCATTTCTCATTTTCTTCATCCCAACATTTGCCATTCTCTACTTAAAGCATTGTTCTCTCTCCTTATTTCTAAATTTTTACTTGAATTTTTGGAGTGAAATATATTTGGTAGTGCCCGAGGATGTAGGTAAAATTTACCGAACCTCATTAAAATTCTGGTGTTCTTTATTATTTATTTTTCATATCTTGTGAGTGTGGTTGTAGTTATTTATTGTGCTATTAAATTACGATAGAGGGATATTCTGGCTAGGAAGACCTGGTACTTAAGTGATCCTCGTGATCCACCTCTCTTTCTTGGGAATTGAACTTAGTGTGATATTTCAGTACAATAATTTTTCTCTTTTACATGCTTCCGCACAACAATTGGTACCAAAGCTAGGTTCGTACTTGGGGAATACAACCATTTGCAGCACTATTCACGTATACGACACTGTTTACGTATACAGTAGTTGAGATTGAGGAGAAAAATGACAGAGGCATCGTCATCAGCAAGGACTACCGTGACCAATGCAAAATTTGAAGTAGAGAAATTTGATGGTACCAATAATTTTGGTATGTGGCAATATGAGATCCTGGATGTCTTATGTCAGCAAGAGCTGGATATAGCCCTTGAAGAAAAACCTGACAATATGGATGACAAGGAGTGGGCCAAGATTAATAGACAAGCGTGTAGTACAATCCGTCTATGTTTGGCCAAAGAGCAGAAGTACTCTGTCATGAGAGAGACATCAGCGAAGAAGTTGTGGGATACATTGGAAGAAAAGTTTCTAACGAAAAGCCTTGAAAATAGGCTTTATATGAAAAAGAAACTTTATCGATTCACGTATACACCTGGTATGTCGATGAATGACCATGTGAACTCATTCAATAAAATTTTAGCAGACTTGCTAAATTTGGATGAGAAATTTGAAGATGAAGACAAGTCATTATTGTTGTTGAACTCCCTTCCTGATGAATATGATCATTTTACCACCACATTGCTTCATGGGAAGGACACAATCACATTTGATGCAGTCTGTAGTGCGTTGTATAGATCTGAGAATTATGAAATTTAGTTAAGATTGTCTTAAGAATATTCTTTTAACTTCTTCTTCTAGTTGGACTTTACCAAAATTTTAGGCTCGTTTGTTAGTTTTGAGTTCGGTTTGGCCTGAAAAATAGGCCTAAAATTGTGCTGAAGCTTGACCCAGATAAAATGCTAAGATTTGAGCTTGGCCCATTCGAGTTAATTTTTTATATAAATTTTTAAAAAATATAATATACAACAAATACTAAAAATATTAAAAATAAATGTTTTTCAACAAATTAAAAATAAATAAAAAATATTTATACTTAAATAAGGCTAAGATATGTGTAACTTAATAAACAAATGCATTTAAAATAGTAACAAAATTAACAATAAAACAAGTCATATAATATCCAAACAATGACAACAAAATAATAGTAACATAATAGTGAAATGGTAGCAAAATAGTGAAAAAAAATAAACGAAAACAACATATTATTTTGTCTTTTTGCTAATTCGGGCCTGGCCGAGCTAGGAAAAAAAAGCCTTACTCAAGGCCCGATCCATTTTTTAAACGGATCTTATTTTTTTGCCCAAACTCATTTTTCGAGTCTATATTTTTTCTCAAGCCTTCTCACTTTTCAAGTAGACCTTCTGACCGACCCATGGACAAGTCTACTCATGATGATTTAGCATATATTAAGAAATATTAATATTCTTGAAATCTTCGGAATTAATTATTAGATCTAAATGATTTATTTATAGGAGGATAAAGTAAAAATTCTTTTCTTATTCCTCTCTTTATTCTCTTTTAATTTTTTTATTTTTGTTCTATGTTTTTTTTATGATTTAATCATTTTCCCCATTACTAAGTTATCTATCCACATTTATTTTTTATGCATATAGTTTTCCCTTTCTTTCCCCTTAAGTCTTTTAATTATTTGATTGTCAAGAAAGAAAATTATGCTTACTTCAATTAGTTGATAAAACATAATCAATTTGTTTATCAAATCACAACTATAATTGTTTTATTTATTTCAGTGTTTTGGGTATAAAAAATAAAAGATTATATTCAATTTTGCGTAAATGTAATTAGAGTTATTAACGAGTCAGGTCGAGGTAAAAATTTTAGGTCCATTTTTTTGTAACACCCCAAACCCGGCCTAGAAGTTAGGCCCAAATCTGGCGTGTCACATTGAAGAGCTTTTCGAAAATCATGTTTTCATTAGAAACTCTTCTTAAAGAATTTAAAACTTTTTTTTTGCTATTCAAAACCTCAAATTTCGTTTGCTTATTTTCAAAATTTGGTTTATTAGAAATCATCTTTGAAAAACATTATTATCCTTAAAATCTTTTGTTGCGGAAGCTTAATTCAAACATTTGCGAATTTGCGAAAACGTGATGTTTTGAAAATTGTTATTGTCGTTTTAAGAAAATCTAGAGTTTAATAGTTTTTCAATTTGAATATAACTAAAATGGAAGTTTTAAGAAAAATAAACTCCAGTGGCCTTATTATAAAAACCAAGCCCAATTTAAAATAATCTTAAAATAAAGCAAAATAGAAATTTACTAAATATTTTGGAGAAGTATTCCGATGTATGGCCACCATCGAGTCATCCATGGCCCAATTCCACATCACTGAGCATCACCTGCAAGGGTTAAGAAAGGGGGGTGAGTTACAAGAACTCAGTGTATAATCCCCTTACCATCATCCACTAAGAACTTGGGCCTGAGCCCATAAAACAATAATTTGGGCCGAAGCCCATTTAGCAATATCTTGGACCTAAGCCCATTTACAATCATAACATAATAACATGTATATAATATGCATGTGATATGCAATTCCCAACCAAGCCTAAATTTCCATCCGCTACACACCACCCGTACCAACCAACACACCTGTGGGGATCAAGTCATCCCACCCTGCCAACACACCAATCCAGGCATAAAGCCATTTAAAATGTTTGTGGCAGAGCCACTGAACTAGATTGTGGCAGAGCCACCGAACTAGATTGTGGCAGAGCCATACTACAAGTATGCATATACAAAGCATAACAATATTCATATGATAATTTCAACATAAGGCCCATACTACAAGTTGGCCCATTAAGCAATCTAGCAATTTGGCCCTTTAAGCAGACTAGCAATTTGACCCATTAATCGATCTAGCAAATTTGGCCCATTAATCGATCTAGCAAATTTGGCCCATTAATCACATGAGGCCCTTTTCAAAATTTTCACACTTTGACCAATTTATCAAATAATTTGTATGGCCCAAAATATCACTTTTTAACCAAATAGCCCATTAAGGCAATTTCGTAATTCGGTCTATAGGGACATTTCACAATTCGGCCCATTAGGGGCATTTTGATAAAAACGACCCATTGAGGGTATTTTTCGTAATTTCACAATCCAAGGGTATTTCGATAATTTACCCTCCAAGGGTATTTTAGTAATTTCGCAACCCAGGGGTATTTCAATAATTTACCCTCCAAGGGTATTTTAGTAATTTTGCAACCCAAGGGATTTCGGTAATTTACCCTCCAAGGGTATTTTAGTAATTTCGCAACCCAAGGGTATTTCGGTAATTTACCCTCCAAGGGTATTTTAGTAATTTCGCAACCCAGGAGTATTTCGGTAATTTAACCTCCAAGGTTATTTTAGTAATTTCGTAACCCAAGGGTATTTCGATAATTTACCCTCTAAGGGTAATTCGGTAGTTTTACCCACTAAAACTTAACTAGTAATTTGGGACATACAAATTTAAACTGTCCATCTGCGTCATACTGACTAAATTGACCATAACTCCAGTTAGAAAACTCAAAATCTAGATCCGTAAATTTTCTTGGAACTAGACTCATATATCTTCTTACTGTAATTTTTCTAGAATTTTTGGCTTACCTATTTAGTACAGTTTATTTCTTAAAGTTTCCCTTGTTTCATTGTCCAACGATTCTGACCTCTCTTACCTTAATTTCAAATATCTCACTGTACGGTTTTTATATATTGATTCCACTTGTTTCTAATGAAAATAGGCTCACTAAGGAATCCATACATATAAATTATAACCCATAATTCACTTTGTACAATTTTATATGATTTTTCCAAGACAAATCAGGGAACCACGAAGTCATTCAGAACCAGTCTCACTAAAATTAAGATATCTCAGAATATAAAATTCCTTTTTCTTCTCTGTTTCTTCCATATTAAAATAGACACAGAAAACTTTAATTTGATATCTTATTCACTTTCTGATTACCTTTCTGCTATTTTTCGTGATTTTTCAAAAACATGTCACTACTTCTAACTGAAACTATTTTATTACGAAATACGATTACCACTACGATCATACGCACGCCAAAGTGATCACGGATGCCGGTTTTTAGTTTTCTTTGGTATTTTGACCGGTTAGCAGCATATTTCATACAAACTTTTAGAGAAGTGTGAGATTACACACCATTTCAGATATGTATACGGAAGGGTATGAGATTACACACCTTATTCGGAATCCGTAACGCGATGCTCTTCGCGGCACCAAAAATCCAAGTCACTTATTATGAGGGATAGCTGATCGGGCTATTTGATTCCTATAGTGACCGATTAGTCCAAACTATTAATCCATTTAGTAACCAATCGAATAATGAACGATATCAAATAATCCATAAAGAACTCCTTACCTTGTTAACATTGGATTCGATTTCCACCGATTGACTTATGGCTATGGATGATACACGGCCATCCACTTAGAACACGATTTAATCGAAGAAAAGAGTGTCTACCCAAATGAGAAAGAATTTATGAAGGAGTAATTGTGGATTGAGAGGTTCGGTATTGACTTGAAGTTTTGGCAATGAGAGGAGAAGTTGGAGAAAAGAACACAAAAGGATGCCAAAAGAAAATTAGGCCTCTCAAGTACCAAAAATCCTACCAAATGATTAAAGCAAATTCAGCTACCCTCTCCTTCACCAAAACCGTCCATACCTTTGCAAATAAGCCAAAATTTACCAACCCAAAACTTAAAAAAAAAGCCAACATGCTCCCTTATTTTCCTCCTTACCATAACTTTAGGGTCTGTTTGATTGTTGGAAAATGTTTTCCGGAAAACATTTTCCAGATTTTCCAACGTTTGGTTGATGGAAAATATTTTCCTCAAGGAAAACATTTTACAAACACGGGTAAAATGGCTTCATTATTCCTGTAAAACGTTTTACCGATTTTTTTCGGTAAGACGTTTTCCAAAGCTTTCCCCTTCATCATCCAGATACGTTTTCGGCAAGTTTTATTCCCTCTTTCCCAGTTTAGAGCTTTACACTTTCTAATTGATTCAACCTATTTTTTTTTCAATTTCTCTGATTCATTTCTCATTTGCTCCCTCGAGATTTTCCTTCTTCTTTGTTTGCTTGAACTATGGCTTCAACCTTGCTACTGTCTCTGGTTTTTGTGATTGATCTGACTGCTTTCGCCCTTGCTGTTGCCGCTGAGCAAAGGAGAAGTACTGTGAGTGTTCTAATTCTCCCCTTTATATTTACTAAACTGGCTTATTTTTTGTTCTCTCTTTGCCGTTTCAGTTTCGTTTCTTTGTCCTTAGATGACCATTTTTTTAACCTGCTTTGATTTGCTAATTTCTCTCAAAATTCCTTGAATTGAATCCTTTCCTCGTATTTGTTCCTTCTCCAGAAAATCAGTGACGGGATAAAACCATTTGTTTCAATTTAAACGCTTTAAAGATTCTTGGTTTTCAGGTTTAGACTTTTTTTCTTGGGACTTGTTTGTTTTCCGCGATTCTGTGGGAAAGCGAGAAGTTTTTTTTTCCTGGGATAGAAGATGAGTAACCCATCTACAGGAGCCTCTTCAAAATCAAAAGTCGGTTCTTCCCAACCTTCAGAAACATCTTTCAAGCGTAAAAGAGGAGTGTTTCAAAAAGATTGTAAAACCGATTTTTCTTATTTATACAAGTTTTCCTGCAAATTTTCTTTTGTTTTTCTTTTTCAATACTTTACATTTTCTTTTTCCTTTGTTTCTTGTACAGTGCAGCATATGATGTATGGTTTTGGAGATGATCCTAATGTAAGTATCCTTCAAAATTTCAACATTGAGCCCACTAACCTATTTTTGATGAATGCTGTATCCTCTGTTGAATTATTTGACGAGCTTTGTATCTTTTATTGCGTATGATTTCATTTAGAGTTGGTAGCCATTAAGTTATTTCCCCTATGTTTTTTTTCCATAACCATGGATTTTTTAACCTTTTATACTGTGACTGTTTTGAGAGGGCTAAAGCTTTGAGTTAAAGTGCATATTTGCAAGCAATGTTCTTTGAACTCTGATGTGATTGTCATACGAGTATATATTTGGACATGGATATATCAAAATTTTCTAAGCTTTACCATGTCTTTGGAGGGTTATATCTCCACACATATGTTTGAATATGTGTTGAACATGAAAAAGAAAAATGAAAGGTTGGAGCAACCTAGGTTGCAGCTTTGCAATAAGTTGCTCAAAATATTTATCCTATGAGTAAGGCTAATTCAAAGAAGTTGCTCTTAGTTATAATATGTTTTTCACAATTTCTTTGCTTGCTATATGTCTATATTCTATTAATCAATGATAATATTTACATGTTTGTAATTTCAAGCTAAAACAAGGCACCATATGATACACTTTTCTGAGTTGAGAGGATAGAGTCATACTATATTATTTAGATTCGGTGTGAATGTTGTGTACAGGTTTGTTTAATTTTTTAAAAGTTTTTTCATGTTTTCGGAAAACCCTTGGAGGATTGTATCCCCACTCATGTCTGAATATTCATTGAATATTAATGTTGGATATGAAGTTCTCTAGAAAAATGAAGAGTTGAAAAAACATAGAGATCGAAAGGAGGAGTACGATTGCAAGATATAAAATTTTGGATCTCATTCTATGGATGCTTCATTGTGAGAAAGGTTCATTAGTTGCATACATTTGCCTGCTTATATGAACTGTAACAAAAGTGATGCATTTGCGATTGTATAATTTATTTGATCATAATTATGAATTTCAATTGTTGTGTTTTCAGCCACTTCCGGAGACTGTGGATCTTGTTTGGAGAAATTCTTCCCATAAATATTTCGTTTGTTTTTTTTTCTGTTGTTGTAGATCTTGTTTGGTTACTGGGAAAATGTGGGTACAAATAAGGGCTATTAATTGTCAATTTTCTGTTACATGGTGTTTTATTTCAGCTTTTTTTCAAAGATTTATTATGTTGATTTTATGGAGACACTAATATAATTCTATCATCAATAGTTTCTAATATTCCTCACTGAGTTTTGAACTCTGTTTTCTTTTTTTGTAAAGTTTGGGCTCTTACATTTAAGGAAGCTATATATGAAGACCCACACCTGGTTTTGTCAAACTGGAATGCTTTAGATGCTGATCCATGTGGGTGGTCTGGGATTACTTGTAATAAAGAGAGACAACACGTTATCAAGATGTAAGCACTGATCCAACAACTTTCCAAAGTTCTTTAATGGTAGATATGTTCATAATTTATGCATTTTCATGTGTTGCAGAAACATATCTGGTTCATCTTTGAAGGGATTTCTTGCTCCAGAAATGAGCCAAGTTACCTACTTGCAAGAACTGTATGTTTACCTTGTGCTTATTTGTTCCAAATGATGCTCTTAGTTCAAACTTTTTATCTGTATTGGAATGTAATGATTGACTCATAAGTTCATGTATTTTTTCTTTCAGAACTTTTCGCAAAAACAATCTGATAGGAACAATTCCAAAAGAATTTGGCATGTTGAAATTCCTTAGTCTTGGATTTGGGGATGAATCAACTGACCGGTCCAATACCTACAGAGCTCGGGAATTTAACCAGCCTTGTGAAAATGTAAAACCCGAATTCTTATGTGTCTTGCTTTAAGAAAATATTTGTTGTAATTTTATGCTGTTTTGCTTATTTTGTTTTATGTTGTATTCACAGAAATCTTCAGTCAAATGGTTTGAGTGGGAGCTTGCCTGCTGAGCTTGGCAATTTAAAGAACCTTTCAGAACTTATTCTTGATAGAAATAAACTTCAAGGACCTGTTCCTGCTGAAAACGATTCATCATTTGTAGCTAAGATACATGGAACGTAAGTAGAATATCGTGGCAATGTGATTATGTTCTGTAAAGCTCTGTGGATTATATATGTCTACTTGATGAACTCCACATTAGGAAATCCCCTTAATAACTTAATAATCAACTCTTCTAGTTCCTATATATACATGGCCTGCCGTATTATAGTTGTCCGTTTTAACCCTTAATGGCATTGCAAAATTAGTTTTTACTTGCTTGTGATGATAATGACAGATGATTAGTTATAATTGTATATTTGTGCCATCTAGAGTTTAAAAATATTAGTCTGGGATCATATATTTCGGAAATATTGCAGGCTTCTTTTCTAGAACTTTAGTCCCTGAAATTAAATCATGTTAGTGTATTAAGTTCAAATCTTTGTGGTGCGTCTCAGCTAAAAGTGGTAGATTTGTCGTACAATTTTTTGGTTGGAAGCATACCAAAGTGTTTGGAGTATCTTCCAAGGTGAACTTTCATTGCGTGTATCATTGATCTGTGCTGGCTTTCCTCTGTCCGATTGCCTCATGTTTTTGCATATCATTAATGCAGCTCAAGCTTTCAAGGGAACTGTCTTCAGGAAAAGGATGCAAAACAGCGTCCCATCCGACAATATCCTTAATCAATTACCCTTAAAAATTTAAGTGGCTAAAAAGTTGTCTGAGATTTTACATACTTTGAGCTTGAGTTTTTACTTTTGTATATGCACATGTGGAAAGAGTGATTAAGGAAATAAATAAAGTATGGTACATGGTTTTGCTGTTTGTAATGGTAATCTTCTTCCTTTTTTCATGCCTTTCATTCTCTGTTCTCTGCATTCGAATTGCTATAGGTTCAGCTTACTGACACTTGTTTCGTTACCCCATTACTCCTACTTTTCTATTTGTGACAATAATATCTGAAAACATTCGCAATTTATTAATCAAGCTATAAATTATCACTAAATCATAGATATATTTAGAATATTTAAAACATTTTTTTTCTTTTTTTTATACAATATAATTTCAAACTCACACTCATACACTTACATTACCATATTGATAAAACTTAAAAGATCAAACATTGATATAAGATACGAGTGAAGATCAAACCTTGTAAATTATTCAATCCTTGTTTTTTTTATTTTTTTAACACAATTATAAAATTTGACTTTGGTTGTTTTCATTTTATGACGGTTAATAATGTAGCTTAATAATTGAGTATTATTATATATTTAATTTAATTTTTTATTTTTAAATAAATCATTGCAATATATGTAAAAACAATTTAAAATATAAAAAAATATTAATATGTATATAAAATTTATTAATATATGTCAAAACAACTTTTCCGGAAAATATTTTCAGGAAAACTGCCAAACAACAGAAAATATTTTACACAGATTCATCCAAACACCAAAAAATATTTTCTGTAAATCATTTTCTAGAAAAGTAAATCATTTTCCAGAAATCATTTTACTGCCAAACAAACGGAGCCTTAGCCACCTTTCCATAATTTAATAAATCCACCTTACCTAAAATCCCTTATTTTCCTCCTTACCATAACTTTAGCCACCTTTCCATAATTTAATAAGTCTAATTTGCCTTATTTAAAGCTTGGCCGAAATTTAGGGAAAGAGTACAAAATTAATAGTCAAAATTTACACACAATGAGATTTGAACCTCTTCCCTCAAGGTACTTCACTTGATGTCATAACCTCCTTGTCATATGCTCATTTATGCTAGCAAATTACTCTTTTATTTCCATAAGTCTTGATGCCACTTACTATCTCTCCTTAATAGGCTTAAACACAAAGTTTTACTAAGGCCCAACTTGAACTCGAAACTTCATAGAACCCAGTAACTTTTTAAAATCATCTTCTTAATAAGTCCAACTTGGAATAATGTCGTTCTCTTGTTCTCAAAAATTTTAAACACTCCTATGCCCAAGGCCCAATGGGCCCAATCCTACTAGGCCCAATTTCGGGATGTTACATTTTTAGACTCCAACCTAGCCCAAAAAACGGGCCTAAAATTTTGTCTAAGTTTGGCCAGAGCAACATGCTAAATTTCGAGCCCAGCTCGCCTGTATTAAAATTTTTTATATTATTATTTTTATATAAAAATAAATTTTGTAAATATAATACATCAAATATACTAAACCCAACAAATTAAAAATAAATTTTAAAAATATTTATACTTGAATAACACAAATATATGTGTGTAACTTAGCAAGCAAATGTCTTTAAAATAATAGCAAAATTAATAATAAGATAAGATTTATAAAATATCCAAATAATAATAACAAAATAGTAGTAATATAATAGAGAAATGACAACAAAACATTGACAAGACAACAATAGTGTTTTTTTGGGAAAATTCAGGCCGGGTCGGGCCTGGGCAAAAAAGTTTACCCGAGGCCAGGTTCGTTTAGAAAATAAACCTTATTTTTATCTAAATTCATTTTTTGAGCCTATATTTTTGCTCAAAATCCTTCTACTTTTCGGGTAACTCGACCTATTAACAGGCGGCCTAGATGCAACAAATCTACAACATATTAATTACTTCCATTATCAAAGAAAGAAAATATATTCTACAACATATTAATTACTTCCATTATCAAAGAAAGAAAATATATTCATATTAATCACATAATTAAGATTACATCAAAGCTTTATAGTGACTTTTCTTATGCAAACATTTTGGACATTAACAAATGATAGACAATACAACAAGAAAGCACATACATTTACAATGAAATAAAAGAAAAAAAAAAAAAACTCTAAACAAGTCACATTTGTAATTGTGTTTGTCAACATCAATCTCTTTATCCAATGGCTGTCAAATTTTTCGAGTCTTTCCAAAGAATCTTGTAGTTTGAGTTGCATCTCCAATGGCTAATGTATTTGCATTCTTCCTTCAAACATTCAAGAGCTAAATCAAAGCAGGGTTCACCACATTTACAACATTTAGGACGGTGAGCCTTTTGCACAGATATGAGAGTGTGCTGGTGGTCTTTTGTTACGAAGGCTCTCCCACGCTTGATAAATGGGTAATCCCCAAGAACACAATGGAGGTGTGCCGAGTTGTCACAAATTGTACAATAGTAAAACCAAGTATTGGGACTTCTTTTGTTTTCACAGATATCACAATAATGATATTTTGAATAATCATTATCTTCATGGTATCTGAGAGTAAGAAAATGTTTGTCCCATTTGTGCCAAGCTATTTCTGGTGCCAAAATACATTGATAATGCACCGCAAAACTGCAAGTCTTGCATCCATAAATTGAAACACCATCAGTACTACCACCACAAGCATTACAGGATAGCCCATTACGTTGGGGGTAAAAGTGAATAGGGTGCTCATGTCCTTGACTTCTGTAGGGCAAATGAATTTCAGCACACCTAACACATATATGGTCATTACACATATAAACCTCACATTTGTAGGCAAAACCACTACGCATGAAACGACAAAGTGCACATTGGAAAATGCAATGTGGAATAAGGCTAAGGGGATCTTGGTGGTAGAGAGAAATAACTTTCTTCTTTTTAGGTAACTTGGCACAATATTTGTGGAGAAAGAAGTCACATTCCAAACAACCATAAAAGGAAGTCAGGATGAGTTGACTGCAGCCATCGCAATACCTACGATCCTTAACTTCATCACTTAGTACTAAATTATGTTGATGGCTAAAATGTGTTATCTCTGCATTTTCTCCACTTTTAATAACGGCAAAGCTTGGAGCTAAATCACCGTCGGCCAACATTGCATTAAATATATCTTTTGACTGAATTTTGTCGTACCATTGAGCATCCTGTAGTGCACAGTTCACATGGATAATGAACTTGCACTTTGAACAATAGTAACTCCCGCTCTCCATGTTCACATCCTTGTGACAAAATCCACAATCATGTGTTGTACACTCATTGTCCACCACAAAGTAATTATGAGAAATGGGATGGTCATGCCATATGCTTTTGATGAAGCGTGGCAATGTAATGCATTTCTTATGGACCATTAAACTACATGTCAAGCAATTATAAGAAACATAGTTTCCTAAAGTGCCACATGCATCACAATTGAATGACAGGTTTTTTAAACACCTAGTGAATGGGTGTTCATGAGTACTTGGATCCTCAATAATGGGTGGTGGTGAAACACATCCAGTGTGAAGGACAAAATTGCAAATTGAACAGCAATAAACCAGCTCTTCATGTTGGGTTTCTTGGCATATTTGGCAAGGGAGATGGTCACTGTTAAATTGCAAGAATAAAGAATGGTGGCGGTGGCAAGGGTGATTGATTTCAAGAGGTAACTCAAGGCATTTCTTATGTAGGTGAAATCCATAATCAGGAGAGATGTAAACAGAATCTAGTAAGGACTTTTGACATGCAAAACATTGAGCTTTTTCAAGTTCTCGGGAATGGCCTTCAGAAG
Source organism: Gossypium australe (assembly GCA_005393395.2). Classification (NCBI taxonomy): domain Eukaryota; kingdom Viridiplantae; phylum Streptophyta; class Magnoliopsida; order Malvales; family Malvaceae; genus Gossypium; species Gossypium australe. Next base: position 136,277,373 of record CM016623.1, read on the forward strand.
AGATTATTGGGACGAGGTGTTGAAGCTCTCTGAAGACATTTTTAAGAACTTTGTATGAAAGAAAAGCACATTTGATGTGAAAGTCTAAATTACAAGAACAATGATAAAGAAAATTCCAACATATATTATTGCAGAAACCACAAAGAGGGCTACCGTCATCATATGGAGAGCTTACCTTAAGCTCAAGGTTATGTTTGCGATGAAAGGGATGGTTCATCACATCAGGCGCCTCGGCGCAATTCTTGTCGAGATGAAACCCACAGTCCATGCAGCTAAACCTTGGACCTAACACTAGCTCTCCACAGGCACTGCAATAAACCTCACTTTCATGGCTTCTTTCTTCATTGGAAATCAGAGGATGCTCATGGCTAAAATGTCGAAGAACTTCCATCTCTCTCGTATCTATGTAAGTTTGTAGGTGTGATAGTTGCTAATGATTTTGCAAAACCAAAAGCCGATATATATTCTTCGAAGTTTCATCATCATCATTATTATAATATTGTGACATATTATTATATTATCATATTTCACAATTAATTTTATTCAAGAAGAAAAGAATTTTACTTTATTCCTTCTTCAAGTTTATGTTTGTTCTAAATCCTTTTACATGGATAACCAATAGCTTATTATACATCATTTTTATAAGAATCAATCATTTTTATATGTTTAATCCACTAATCACATATATTATAATATAATAAGGTACAAAAGCATATTAGGAGAAATGGTGTAATTAGGAGCGAAGCTAGAAAATTTTGTTAAGGGTTAAAATTAAATTGTAATTTTTATTATAGTAAAAATATAATTTTAAAAGATTAAATTAAAATTTATCATTTTTAGGAAAGCTAAAGTGTAATTTTACCTTTATTAATTTAAAAATTAAAAAAATTTAAAAGGTCAAAATAAAAATTTTCCATTTTAAGGGTCCGGGCACCTACCACCCCCTAGATTTGTCCTCAAATTTTTTTAAAATTATTTAAAAAAATTTCCATTTTAAGATCACTGGATAAGTTCTACAATTGCAAGCGGTAATGATCCACAATATTCAGAGACTAGTACTTTAGCAATGACACCACTGTATAGTTGCCTAATCACCCAGGAGGAGATGGTACATTACTTGGCAGCCCGGGGTATTTGGTTACCAAATTTCGCATATCACTTTGAAATCGTCAATGGGGAGAGACACCTGAGTGATTCTAGCGAGGGTTTCATATTGCCCCCCTACATGTTAAAGGCTGGCTTCCACCTTCCATTACACCCTTTCTTCTACACGGTTCTCAAAAAATACGGAATTGTGCCAGGGCAGTTGACCGGTCTATCCTGAGGACCTTGGTGGCGTACTTCCTAGAATGTAACATTCGAAATGAGCCACCCATGCTTGGCGTCTCCCAATGCTTCTATCGTTTGAAGGTCCAAACTCAGTGGCCCTTAGCTAGGATGGTTTATTTCAGTGTTTTCCAAGGCTGGGAACCCATACTCAAGAATTGGGATTCCAATCTTTGCCTAAACCACAACAAGTTCATCTTGGTGAGGAGTAAGCTCCCCAGCGGGTTTGGCTTCGCCACTAAGTGGTCGATTCCCAAGGAATCCATCTGCCATCAGTCTCAACCTTTGGACACAGAGATTGCCGTGAAGAAAGTTGAAAGATTGAGTCCCAGGTGCACTCTGGAATTGAAAAAGCTCCTCACCGTCGGAAATCTTCCGCTACTGTTTAGAGAGAAGAAGCCCAAATGGTTGGCAGACAACCGATCTTTATCTTGGCGTGAGTCCCAGGATAGTACAATCTGCTAAAGAGGCATGACCATTTGGGGCCAATAACGAGTTAGCTTGGGCGCTTGTTAGAAAGAGGGAGCCCCTAAATTTCTTTTATGCTGTCTACAATATACCTCTCTGTCGCTAGTCCACTTCCTCACAGGGATTCAGGGGTGAGTCATCAGGTAGATCTTTAACTGAGAATGTTGTTGATCCCTCTATTGACACTGTAGACACCATTCATCCCACACTCCTATCACAACCTTCTCAACCCGGAGTTATGGACGTCGAGGCACTAATGGAGAGTGCGCAACAGACTGTGGAAGCTGTTGACGCCAGGATTCGGACGAGTAGTAGTAGCTGCAAGATGTTGAGATTTGAAAGGGGGTCCTCCAGTGCCAGGGAGGCAGTGGCAATAGATTAACATGCCACAAGCCAGGCAATGAGCCAATCTTTTCGGAGAGTGAGTCCTCTGTTCCTCCTTCAGCAATCCTTGAGCTTCCTACTGAATCCGCCAATGCTGTGGACCCTCCTGCACCTACTTCGGCGCCTCTTCCTGCGGGTTCAAATTTAAGCACTCACCACCTTCTCTTTGCGGAAACATGTTGGCGCAAGACAATATCCCTTATCTCCCTTTGCGGTCCAGCAAAAACAAGATTGTTAGAGTTAAAAGAGTTCACTTATCCTTCCTCCCCTCCGATGGTATTCACAAACCCACTTTTTCCGAGTTGGCGGGTTCCTTCTCCACGTTGGCAGTGGAGTGTGGACTTGTGAGCTGGGCCCTTCAAAAGGCTTGTGCTGAAAATGAATCTAAGTGGGCCGAATTTGAGAGGACCATTCTCTCTGACGAGCAATCTCTTAACTAGCTCCGCCAGTCATATTCTGCCAAAATAATGAGCTCACAAAGTCCGTCTCCAGTCTCCACCTAGGAGACTAAATCCAATCCTTGGAGGCCTGAGCAAGGGAGTTGGAGGCCCGAGCAAATTTATTAACTGAAGTGGCATGTCGTGTTAGATAAAAACGCTGATTGTTATTTGATTGATTGTTTCCATCAATTTTAGCTTTATTCAGAAAATTTTGCAGCAATGAAAAAAAAAAGGAGAGTTGTAATGTTTAATAATGGCAAAAGTATCATGAGAGTTTTTGTATTAGGAGTCCTATTACATTTTACTCACTCTACTAAAAAAAGAGAGTAAATTAATCATTGTATATTAGATAAAAGAACAAACCGGTCTTTCTATTAAAAAATTCATCTATTTCTATTGTTAAAAATTAGTTCTAAGTCACATGTCATTATTTGGTTATATTGTCAACTACACTAAATTTTAATAGTACAATTGAATGAAATTTTTATCAGGAATGACCAAATTGCTTTTTAATCTAATATAAAAAGACTAATTAACCCATTTTTTAAATAGAAAAAAAATAAAATACAATTCAACTCTTATTACAATTTCCGTCTATAATACATTTACCATTTAATAACAATTTCTTTTTCCATGCTAAAGATTCTATTCCTCTAAAATAATTTGATATTAATAAGAATTTTTACTAGCCCACTTTTTTCCATGCTAAAGATTCTATTCATCGCTATTAATAAGACTTTCACGGTTCTCATGAAAGAGAATAAGAACAGGTTTGAATATTTTATTTTAAAAATTATAGGAATAATGTGAAAACAAAAATCTTTTAAAGGCATATATGCTGATAACTGGTTACAGTTTTGAGCTTTTATAAAGATAGATGGATAAATGAGTCAATGGCTTGTGGGTGTATAATACAGATATCCAAGAAACCGAGAGAAACCTTATCAAAGTGTTGAGTGAATTACAGTAGAGTTTCCAGAAAATATGAGCCATTCCAGTAAAAACTCTACTGTACATAATCTACAAACAGCTGAAGATCAGCAGCAACAACTGAAGAAGATCACCAGCATTTGGTTGCGAAAAAAATTGATGTTCCGAAGATACATGAGCCGCAAGTAAGCATCTTGGCAAAAAACAAAAGAGCTCCAACAAAACCCCCACCCCCGGCAGCTTCACCCTTGGTGGCAAATCTGGAATCGCGCAGTCCACAAGATGAACAACCGTTGCCAACCATGGTAGAACCACCTAAATCAATTCCTCCGCAGCTTCAGCGAGGATTACGACCAAATACATCAGATCTTTCAGAACCAGAAGACGACCCGCAACCCAAGAAAGTTTTGCCGCCAAAGCGATCAGAGTCGCCATCGTCGCGGCCTTCATGTGGTTGTATCATCTTATGAAATCCATGCCTGATCTGTTAATCTCATCAAGGCTTCCTTTGGTTCATCGTTTAGCATCAGTGAAGTGCAGTTAGGGTATCAAACTCACTGGTTTGCTGTTTGGTTCAGCATTTCAGTGCAGTGAAAATCGGTTTCAATCTCACTGCTGTGTTGAAACGGGACTGGAGATGAGAGCAGCAATTAGAGCAATTGGGGCAGTAGGTATTTTTGACAGACAAAAACACCCATTTTCTGCGATTACCCGTTCTTCATCTTCAGATAAATTTTCTGCAATTACCCATTCTTTGTCTTCCTTCTTCTCCATCCAGGTATTTTCCTCCTACTTCTTCTATTTTTCATCTTTAGAGTCGATATCGGAGGCAACTTCAGGTGCCATAGGATCACTGTTAAGCACAACGATTTTGTACCCTCTTGATCTTGATACCTGCAAAACATTACAGTGAAATAGTTTGAAAAGCCATGGATAAGGAGAAGAAGGAAGAAAGTAGCGCAATTCACCCCGCGGTTGCGCCACTGGCCTACTTGTTGGGCACATGGAAAGGCGAAGGCGAAGGAGGATACCCCACCATCAACTCCTTCCGCTATGGCGAAGAGCTTCACTTCTCTCACCCTGCGTCTGGGAAGCCCGTCATAGCCTACTCTCACAAGACCTGGAAACTCGATTCTGGTCAGTCTATGCACTCCGAGTCCGGTTATTGGCGTTCTAAACCTGATGGCTCTCTTGAAGTTGTCATTGCTCAGAGCACTGGTCTTGCGGAAGTTCTCGTATTCTCTTCTCCCTTTCTCTCTTCCCTTGTCTTTAACCTCCGTTTTTCTTCTTTTGCTTGATTTATGTTTTATTATATCAGAAGGGGACCTACAGTGCAGAGGACAATGTCATCAAGCTTTATAGCCAAGTCGTAGCCAATGCTTCCAAGGTATTCTTTTCTTTTCCTCTTTTCTCATTTCTCAGCTATATATTTTGCTATAATTATGATTTTTTTTTTCCATTTCTATCTCTATTCCTCGTGCTCTTTGAATTTGTTTTGCTCAATTTCAAATAATACATTTCTTTAGTAAAATTGGGTTGGAGTTCCATGTTCAGTATGTTGTGATACTGCCTGTCGTTTGTAGTACCTGAACCTCTAAATCTTGAATAAAAACCTCTGTTTTTGGCATCTCAAGCATGGCCCTTGATACATTTTAGCTCGCTGGCCCTAGCTTTTTGGTTGGGGGATAGTTCAGGGTGATAAAATCAAGTAAATTTTGGTCAAAGTCATTTCTAGCTATGATGAACTCTGTCTTCCTAATCCTTTTGCTCACTTTTTGATTATCTTTACTAGTGAGTGGTCACTTAGATATAGGAACTGTTGACACAAAGGGATATTCTTCTGTGCTTACTAATCCTTAGTAAGTTTAAATTCTTTTACTAATGTTCTTATCATGTCCCACTAGATACACTTTGAAATAGTAACAAGTATAAATAGTCATTTGAAATGTTTGAATGTGTAGCTTAGGATACCCATCTTTTCACGTTTCTGCATAAAAATTCCAAGTAATCAACTGTTAAAGTTATGGGGTTGGAGTTCCTTTTTCGTTGAAGTTGGGTCTAACTTGAACCATCTATGCCCTTGCCAATAGCAAATTATTTTTAAAGCATGAGCACAGACAATTAGTTAATATGCTACAATGTAATTACTTAACAGAAGCAGTAGCTAAAATTTCTTTGTTGGTTCTTGTTCTAATATAACATCTTCTTCTACGATAGAATATAATGGAACTGAAGGAGAACCTGCCCTTTTCTAATTCAAATTTATGCTTCTGGATAAAGTATGATTCTCCACTATGCTTTACGTCTTTTGTTATCCTCATTTCCACACACTCGTCCTTGATACAAGAAGCAACTGTGCCCTTTCTCTTTGGATTTATTAGTTCTACTTTTTTGTTTTTGCTCATGGCCTATGATTTATATCTACTTGAAACTAATCTTAATGAACTTATTCAATAAAATTTACTTTGTTCTCTTTTGACTTGACAATGTTGCTGCACATTCCACACACTTAGCATTTCTGAAACTGCCACATCAGACTCGGGAATTCCCAACTATCCTAGAATAGTTGTCCTGCTAAATTATGTGCTTGTTTCACTTTATTTTGAGTTATATACCGTTGAGATATGGTGCTCCTTGTTTTTATTGTCATGATATCATTAACATAGCCTCTTTTTATTACTTTAGCCTTGGATTGTGTGTTATACAGTTGACCTCACTAATGATCTCAATTTGTAATTGCATATTTGTAATTGCATACAGTTGGCTGTCAAAGTATGCAGCATATCCTTAGTTACTTTTTCTTCTCTGTCTAAGTTTCCAAATCATTTTGAATTTGCTTTAGTTCATTTTCTTTATAAAATAGCTTCTCAGCTCAAGAAGTATCTCTCCTAAAGAATAGACTTTTTTGAAGTTTTACTAATAGGACCAATTAATGATGTCATTTGGCACTTTTGAGGTAGAACATTTTGAAAAACAAAATCATTTCACTAAAGCATAAAAGTTCAATATGATTTGAGGCCTAAGTGGTGATATCTTTGGTGAAATATTTCAAATAATATCGAGTTTTTCTGTGTCTAACTTTAAGCACATAATTATCTTGGTTATTGCTACTTTCAATATGACCTTCACCTGGATTGTTTCAGTTACAAGTGTTAAAGGCTAATCCAGATCGAAATGCAAAAGGCACAATAATTGAGGCGGGTCTTCATAAATCTAAGGGGTCTGTAGCTACTTTTATTATGCAGAATGGAACCCTTAAAAGAGGGGATGTAGTTGTTTGTGGAGAAGCCTTTGGAAAGGTTGGTAAACTAGAGTCACACTCTTGAACATTTGAATATGAAAATTCTCTGCTTGCTATATGGTAAATGCTTAACATTCTAAACCTATTTGAAGAGAGTTTTCCACTATATCCATGACCAGGTGCATGCTTTATTTGATGATGGCGGAAATCGTGTCGATGAGGCTGGACCCTCAATACCTGTACAGGTTAGCAAATTATTATGTTTCCCTTTTAATTTACTCTATCTTGCCATATTTGACTGCTTTTTTGATTAAATTTGAAATATGCTAATAAACCTGTTACTCTAACTTGATCACAGATGAGGAAATTCGGACCTCATTGCAGAATGGTTAACATTTTGACATGCAGCTTGATTTCCTTATGTGGCCCTTGTAGTTGGAATTTAGTTACACATGTGGTGTGAGTGTGAGGTTGTAAGTTCTTTGCATTTGGGGCTGTCAATACAATATAAGGAGACATGATTTTGTTCAGTGCCACCTTTATCTTCAATATGAACCACAAAATCACCTTTAAGAGAAGAAACAATTCTCTGATTCTACACTCCTAAATTATCTGGACGCTAGGTATGAAATCATGCTAGTTTTTGACCATGGATCCACCCTGCTAATTGACAATGTATAAATATAGTTGAGTCTAAAAGAGGGATTTGGACTTCTTAATATCATCTATAGCCTCAATTTATGTGGTTGCCTTAGCAGTAGTTACATCTTTGTGAAGCAAAATAATTGTAGCCTAGTTGAAATTGATGGATAAAATAGCTCAATAGCCTTGGCTTAATTGAACTTGGGTGGATGAAGATGGGAAATCCCCTATCTTCTTCCTTGTTTTCTGCACTGGCCCTCACAAGACTTTAAAAAAGACAAAATTGGGGTCTACTGATTATGGGCCTTCTAACTTGAAAGTAATTTGTGTATTCTCTTTCAGTTACCTGTATTTATTTTCACAAGTCAGCTATAGAATACATTAAAGAAGCTTGTTAAAGAAACTAGTTAAAATGGCATCATTTATGAAATACCTTGATTATCTGTCGTTGCTTAGGACAGAAGACGATACTTCTAGTAGCTCTATGTAATATATTTGTATAACATGATAAGTAAGATGAGCGAAGTTGTTCATGAAAGTACCCACGAAATACCATGTGTTCATCCTGTAGTTTTTTGCTACATTAATCTTATTTGCATTCGTTTTTCTTTTTCTCTTTAGTTTTTTGCTAAAAAACCAACACATGATAAGGATTTTCGACAATTTGAGAATATACTCGACATGCCAATCTCTTCAGGCCATTTTAATAGAGGTGAATCGAGTTCTTCTAACAGTGAAAGTGACCTTGAAATTGCAATGTTAAAGGAAACCATTGCAAATAGTTTAATGAATCAATATTTGTAAAAACAATTTTATATCATAACCTAATTTCTAGTAATAATGAAACTTGTTATGTCTTATGTTACTATTTTTTTATTAAAAATCATTCGTTTAGATACTTCAAAATTTGATCCAAGTATAATATTACTATTTACGAAAATAATATTTATCATTGTTATAAAAGAATATTTAACTATAAAAAATTAAAAATAATAATCATTTTATCTAATAAATAATTTAAATTGATTATATAATCTATTAAAATATTTATAATAAAATATTGGAAGATAGATTTTAATATTTTATTAAATGAATTTATAAATTGACATATTTTAATAATTTTATATAAGTAAAATAATTTAAAAACTTCTATTATATATCAATTCTAATATGATGTCCTTAATAGTCATTTTATATTCCCACCTCACCGCTATAGCTGCGTTTGAATCCAAACACACACTCCACCGCTGTTTCTAATCTCATCGCTACAGTATCCAATCTCACCGCTACAGTAACTAATCTCACTGCCACCGCTGTTTTTAATCTCACCGGAGGTAAACATACCGCCCATCCAAACTAAGCCCAAGTTTGATATAAACTTTTTTATGATCCATTTGCATTAAGTTCTCATGTAATTTTTATCTTTGTTTTTGATGAATTATAATGCATGAACTTGAAGTTTGTTTTGCATTACAAAGAAATCATATCATGTTTTGATCAAATAAGGAAACGCTAAATTTGATAAAACTATGAATTATTCTTAAAAGATTTAAAATCTAGCTGTCGAAACCAATTTTTTGACATAAGGGGGTCGGCTTTGATTTTGAAAACGAAAACGAAAGAACGGGAATCGCCACCAATCCTTTTTGATGAGGTGTGATCGGGTCACCTCATAATTCAATCATTTTAATAAAAATTTTAATTTACTAAAACGATGATTTTTGGTCTACGAAATCCAGAAAACGGTTTCGGGTGTTGGTTACGCATGAGGAAGGGCCAGCACCTTAGATAGGCCCAAAATCGATACCTAGTTGATTAATTGATGTCTTTAGTGTCTAAAATTGAAATTTTGAAGAAAATTTTAAAATACGATCCTTTGTTATAAAATTGAAAATTTTCGAGAATAGAGCATATTTCACGTTAATCTAGAAAAAGAATTACGTCTTGTAAGTTAGGACACAATGTTTTAAATTCCCGATAAGAGAATAAACGCCGAAAAATTTATTTTGGGAGATGTTTGATTATCTCGGTTTTAGAAAGAAATCATATTCTGTAAGTTAGAACACGATCTTTTCGTAATTCCCAAGATTATTTTTAAAAATTTTAAAACATTCGTTTATTCGGATTTATCGAGAAAGTCGAAACCCCGTAAGTTAGGGAACGACTTTTCGAATTTCAAAATACGATATATTGCTTGTTTTAAAAATTTGATGTATCGGACAAAGACTAAAGTAATGTAAATTAGTAGTGAGATGTAAAAAAATGATGGTACAAATATGCATAATGAAAGAATAATAATTGCATTAGTGTGAATAACAAAAATAAGGACGGAAATAAAATAAAATAAACAAGCCAAAAATAAAAAGAAAAATAAGTAAATAAACTCAAAGAGAAAATATACTTATAATAGTAAAAAATAATAGCAAAAATAATAGTAATAAAGTAATGATAATAATAGTAATAACAATAATAATAATAGTAATAATAATAAACAAATAATAATAGTAAAAATAGATAAATAATAGTAATAATAATAATAATGATAATAAAACAAGATGTCTGCCGTGTTTGGCACGTTGTTCTCTCTGCCGTTTGGCACGCTTTTTAGGGTTTTTTCTCTTTAGGGTTTTTTTGAAAAATTTTCCAAGCTACGTATCCTGCATTTTCAATTGGGATCTTTTATTCCTGCTTGTTGTGAAGTGGAAGAAAATTCTGAGGGGAGTATGGAGAGTGGTTTAGTGGATCTGAATCTGGAAGATGGGGAGGAGGAGGCCTTTTCTTTATCGGAAGATGTTAATCAAATTCTGCATATAATTTCTGTTTAGTGGGCTGCTTTCTTACAGCAAGTGTGGTACATTTTCCAGCCATGAGGAATACTTTGGCAAACATTTGGCATCAATTGGAATGGGTGCAAATCACAGATCTGGGGGAAAACGCTTTCTTTTCAAGTTTTTTAATGAGATTGATATTTTTAGGGTTACTACGGGTTCTCCTTGGACTTTCAATAACCACCTGTTGATTTTTCATCGTATTCAGGAGAATGAAGACCCAATGGTTATTCCACTGGTTTATGCAGATTGGTGGATACAAATTCATAACCTGCCTCCAGGTTTCTTTAGAGAGACCATGGCTATCCAGTTTGGTAATTTTGTTGGCAGGTTTTTAGAATATGATACAAAGAAGTTTCTTAATGGGTATAGTAATTTCATGCGTATTCGGGTGTAGTTGGATGTACGAAAGCCTTTAAAACGTAGGAAAAAAGTCATGATCTCTGGGAAGAGGTTTTCGTATGTGAATTTTAAGTACGAAAAGTTAATGTTGTTTTGTTTTTTATGCGGATGTTTGGGTCATAGTGAAAACTTCTATCCACTTAGATTACGTATGGGTGTACAGAAAATAGAGTTTGGGTGGGACCTATCATTAAGGGCTCGAGTGAGAAGAGCAGCAACGGTTAATAGTATCTGGCTGAGGGATGAAGGAAATAGTAGTCGTTTTGAAAAGAATAGGACTGGAACGCAGGGTGAACACGCTTCTAGTCAAACTCACGATAATGAAATGTGGAGGACTTTTAACAATATTCTGGGAATAAATTTGGAGGGGCCCAAACATGTTGATGAAATGACTGTTGAACAGGAAGGAATAGGTGGCTGTCATAAGGTAGGAGTGCAGGGGGTTACAATAATGGGGAAGGAGTCCAGACAGGTCATGGGGGAAAGGGAGGTGTTGAATGGAATGGAGTTGTCTAATATGGAATGTAACAAAGAAGACAATCCATTAAGTAACGAAGATGGAAAGAAATGACAGCGATATGAATTCTCACAACAAAGGTCTGATTCTTTTATCTCTAAGGTTTCCTATGCTCAGGATTCTGTGGAGGTAGGTGGTGGGTCGAGTACTCATAACCAATAAATATCGGCGGCTGCCAGTAGGCAAGCCGATCGGAAGCAATGAAAATTCTCTGGTTGGAATGTTCGCGGATTGGGGAGTCTGCGAACAGTTAGACGACTTCAGCACATGCTGAAAATTTATCATCCCCAAATTGTCTTCTTCATGGAGACGAAACTGAATGCTAAAGGATGGAAAGAGTTCGAAGACGGTGTGGTTTCTTTAATGGTATTGATGTTTCAGCTGAGGGTTCTCGAAAAGGATTGAGTCTAGTGTGGAACGGGGGTCACTTAGTCCGGTTAAAGAGTTTCTCAAAAAACCACATTGATGTGGAAATCCAAGAAGATGAAGGAAAACCGCGATGGATTCACGGGATTCTATGGGGCATCAAAAGTTAGAATTAAAGCGGACACATGGGCATTACTGCGTTGGTTGGGTGAGAATAATTTGCTACCTTGGATGGTTGGGGGTGATTTTAATGATATTTTATATGCACATGAGAAAAAAGGAGGTCTTCCAAGGGAAGAGGTTAGAATGGAGGATTTTCGAAGAACGTTGGAGGATTGTCTTTTGGAAGATATTGGTTTCTCAGGTCCATGGTTTACTTAGGAAAGAGGCCGAATTCTAGAGCGAAACATTAGGGAAAGAATTGACAGATGTGTTGCTACAGAATCTTGGTCTCAAACCTTCCCAAATTATTCTCTGAGGCATCTGCCGCATTCTTTCTCTGATCATTGCCCTTTGCTTGCTGAAACGGAGGATGGAAGAAAGAAGAATAATAAGCCTTGATTTCATTTCGAATCCTGGTGGGTTCTTGAGAAATCTTGTGAGAAAGAAATTAAGAAGATTTGGGAGGAAAGCTCTGGCCCATATCTTAGCCGCATGATAACCCTTGCACAAGGGGTGGAGGCATGGGCTAGTAGAATGCAGTTCAATCATAAAGGCAAGATACAGCGATTGAATAGAAGAATTGAAGAGCTGAATGATGAAGAGAGATCAGAGGAGAATTTGGTGGAACTTACGGAGGTAAAGCTTCATTTGAATATGGAAATGGATAAAGAGGAGAGGTATTAGGAACAACGAGCAAGAGCAAACTAGCTTCAATTGGGTGATAAGAATACTTCGTTCTTCCACAAGTATGCTTCGCAAAGAAGACGTATTAATTGCATCCGAGGGCTACAGAGATCTGATGGGTCAATCGCAACAAATGGGAGTGAGATCGAAGAGATTGCTAAGCTTTATTTCTCTACTTTATTTGTGTAACACCCCTTACCCGTATTCAACGTTGGAATAGGGTACGAGGCATTACCAAAACACATACACTTGTAAACGTATTAAACTGAGTCATAAAAATTCATCCAAATTATACAAAATGAACTGCTAAATATTAATGGCCAACACTTTAGGCCAAACCAATTATGCCATATACAAATGACTAAGTCCCCTATACATGCCATCAACTTAAGAGGTTTGTATTCACTTTTACCCCACGATGATAGCTTGATAGTGTGATTACATCTCCGGCGATCTCCAACTCGAGTTAGCATACAACCCTATAAGATATGGGAAGTAAAGGGAAGTAAGCTACAAAGCTTAGTGAGTAAGTATATAAATAATAAGAAATGGATTTAACATGTTTACAAAATAACACAATCATATCTACATTCAAATTCACTATTTATTCAAGTTCGGAGCAAGCTGTCTATTCAAGTCACAGTTACTAAATTATTTTTATCTGGAGCTACGAACCTCCAAATTAAGATCCGTAAATTTTCCCTGAAACTAGACTCACGTATCTTGTTACCATAAAATTTTCAGAATTTTTGGTTTAGCCAATTAGTACAGTTTATTCTTCAAAATATCCTCTGTTCTGCTATCTGATAGTTCCGACCATTCTTTGCTAAAATTTAATTATCTATTTGTTCAGAATTAAAATGATGTTAGTTTGTTTCTTCTAAAAATTGACTCATTAAGGAATCTAACCATATAAATTATATCCCAAAATTACTTTTTTACAATTTATAATGATTTTTCCAAGTCAGAACAGGGGATCTCGAAATCACTCTGAACCAGTCTCACAAAAATCTAAATATCTCAAAATATAGAATTTCTTTGCTTTCTTTGTTTCTTTCATATGAAAATAGACTCAATAAGATTTAATTTAATATCTTATTCAAATTCTAATTCAATTTCCACCATTTTTGGTGATTTTTCAAAGACACATAACTACTGCTGTCCAAAACTGTTTTATTTCTAAATTTCAGTAACTTCCATTGTAACATTTACTCCGTATCAATCTTACCAAATTTCTATCACATATCGAGCACATTACTCATAAGTTTACGCACATATACCTACACTTATTCATCACATAATCACATTCATTTACACTTAGTCATTTCCCGTTGAACACATCGGAATATTAATGGATACATCGGAATATTACACATAGTGCCACACTTGTAGCCAAAGCTACTTCACATCACTTATCACACATAGGCTCGTTCTCGAGCTATTCACATTCGCGGGTCTGCTCACACAAGCTGTCGGTCATACGTAACTACTTAGTGCTGCTCACACAAGCTGTTAGGTATCCGCAACACATGCAGGATTACCCAGCCACTGGTAGAACTTATAAGACCAGCACCCGTTTCACATAATCACAATCTCGGGTCTGCTCACACAAGCTGTCGGTCATACGTAACTACTCAGTGCTGCTCACACAAGCTGTCGAGTATCCGTAACACATGCCGGATAACTCAGCCATCGGTAGAACGTACGGACCAGCACCCGAATCACTTATTTCACTTAGATTTCACATAGGTTTCTAGTGAACATGCCACTCGTATCCATTTTTATTCCTAAGGTTTAACCGGGAAATTTTTCACTTGTCGATATTTTGTCAATTACATCAAATATTCAGCCACAATTCATACCATTTATCAAAATATGAAAATGTAAGTAAAAGCGATTCATTATTTACATACAAACTTACCTTGAAAGCAAAATCGGTGGAAATGACATATTCGTCCATTATTCGTTCTAGTTTCAAACCTCGTTTTCCTTAATAATCGAGCTTGGAAAGCTTGAAAACCCTATCCATGGCTTCCCACATGTTAAATTCGGCCTAAGCTTGAAGATGGACAAATTTGGCATTTAAATTTTGTTTTTAATTCATTTAATTTACTAAATTACCAAAATGCCCCTTAAAAAAAATCTTTTGAAACATACCCATCCATGTCCATTTTTGTCCACCAACTTAGCCAATGGTCTAATTATCATTTAAGGACCTCAAATTTAAAATTTCATAACAATTGGACACCTCTAACATGTAGAACTCAACTTTTGCACTTTTTACAATTTAGTCCTTTTGACTAAATTAAGTGCCCAAACGTCAAAATTTTCGAAGGAAATTTTCATGAAATCGTTCCGTGAAATTGTAGACCATAAAAATATAATAAAAATAAATTTTCTTACATCGGATTTGTGGTCCCGAAACCACTGTTCCTACTAGGCCCTGATTCGGGATGTTACAATTTGAATCAAAAGGAGTAGGGGATATGGAGCACATATTATCAGGAATCAAAGCATGTATATCAGATAGTATGAATCAAATCATGCTAAATCCTTATATAGAGGCGGAAATCATTGAGGCGTTGAATGGAATGGGCCCTACAAAAGCTTCGGGTTCTGATGGATTTTCGACAATCTTTTATCAAAAGTTTTGGCATACAGTTGGAAAGGACACTAGGGATTTTTGTTTGAGGATACTGAATCATGGGAAATCAATGGAAGATATCAACAGAACCTTACTGGTATTGATTCCAAAAACTGTGTCCCCTACTAATTTGAAGAATTTTCGTCCTATCAGCCTCTGTACAGTGATCTATAAGATTATTGCAAAGGCTGTTGCTAAATGACTCCAAAAGGTACTGGATGTTTGTATTGACGATTCTCAAAGCGCTTTTGTTCTTGGTAGGCTTATTACTGATAACGTGTTATTGGCTTATGAGATTCTTCATACTCTGAATAACAGGGCAAAAAGGATATATGACTTTAAAATTTGATATGAGCAAGGCTTATGATCGAGTGGAATGGCCTTTTATCAAAGGTGTCATGACTAGGATGGGTTTTGCTGATGGATTCATTGAGCTCATTTTTCGATGTATTAGCTCTGTTCAATATTTTATTCTGAGTAATGGCGAATAAGGGGTGAGATTCAGATCTACAAGGGGCTTACGTCAAGGTGATCCGTTAAGTCCCTATTTATTCCTATTTTGTGGGGAGGGATTGTCTGCATTAATGAAATTGGCTTGCCAGGAGGGCAAGATTCGAGGCGTTAAGGTAAGTCAAAATTCTCTGTCGATTACCCATCTTATGTTTGCAGATAATTGTATTCTGTTCGGAGATGTGTCGAATAGGGGAATTAATGTGGTTAAGGAGATTCTTAGGGAATACAAAGCTTGCTCTGGACAATGTGTTAATTTTGAAAAGTCAGGTGTGTTCTTTAGCTCGAATGTTAATGATCAAGAGAGGACCTTGGTGTGTCAAGCTCTTAACGTTCAGAACTAGAATGATCCAAACAAATACCTAGAGCAGCCAATCATGGTGGGACGAAAAAGAAAGCTAGCTTTTCAAGTTTTAAAAGACCGATTGAAACAGAGAATTAATAGTTGGAGTATTCGACATATTTCACAAGGAGGCAGGGAAGATTTTATAAAAGCTGTTTTGCAAGCAATTCCTACATATTTCGATGACGTGTTTTCTTTTACCAAAATCATTATGTTTGGAATTGGAAAATATCATGAACGCTTTTTGGTGGAATAAAACCAATGGGAAAAGGGGCATGCACTGGTGCGATTGGAAGGCTTTAAGCACGAGTAAGGAAGAAGGGGGATTGGGGTTTCGCGATTTGAATTCTTTTAATATTGCATTATTGGCCAAGCAAGGGTGGCATTTATTACGTCATCCTAATTCGTTACTAGCGCGTACGTTGAAGGCAAAGTATTATAAGGGGTCAGATTTCTTGAATTCCAGATTAGGTAATTTACCTTCATTTACCTGGAAAAGTTTGTGGTCGGTAAAAGGCCTCATCCTGAAAGGCCTAGGATGGACGGTTGGAGACGGTCAGAAAATTTTCGTTTGGGATGACAGATGGGTTCCTAGAGATGAGTTGGTTAATTGTCAGATTACAAGTCAAAATTCAAGTCTAGGCAAAGTTTCAGAGTTGATTGATAGCAATACAAGGAGATGAAATGAAGGAATGATTTTTCATACCTTTGCTGAGAGAGATGCTGAAAGAATTTTATGTATTCCATTGTCGACGAGATCACATGAGGACTATGTCATCTGGCGTGAAGAGGCTACTGGAGAATATACGGTGCGGAGTGGTCACAGAATTTTTGCACAAGGGGGACATACACAAATACAGGATAGCCTAAAGAATTTTTACAAAAAACTATGGAGCCTAGAACTACCCTTAAAAATAAAGATTACAGCCTGGCGTAGCATGCGTAATTACTTACCTAACTTTAGCAATCTACACTATAGGAGGATCATGGGGCCTGATAAATGCAGAAGATGCCAAGCCGAAACAGAGACGAATGAGCACCAGTTTAGAAATTGCCCTGTTGCAAAGGAGACATGGGAGAGATTAGCAATGGTGTGGCCTGACTCAGAAGAAAATAAGGAGTTCACTGACTGGGTTCAGGGTGTGTTTGAAAATAACTCTTTGTTTGTGTGTCGAAGATTTATATGTGCATTATGGGGACTTTGGACATCAAGGAACAAATTTATACATGAGGGAGAAAGACAATCAGGAGCCCAAATTGCAGAGTTCATTACAAATTATCTGCAAGAAATAGATGGGTCGAAAAAGATCTTACCAGTTCGAGGTACTCATGGGACGAGATAGACGGCACCAGGTGAGTTTCGGATGAAGATAAACTTTGACGCGGCTTTCAACAAACAAAAAAGAGAATCATGTTCTAGGTTAGTAGTCATAAACGGGAGAGCAGAAGTTATTTGTTCAAAAGCAAAGGTGTATAAGAATATACCATCTGCGTTTGCAGCCGAGGCATTGGCTTGTTACCAAGCAATTGATCTGGGGGTTCAGCTTGGTCTGCGGGATGTAGAAATTGAAGGCGATTCAAGAACGGTGATTCGTAAATTACAGAAAAAGCACGAGGACAAATCTAAAATTTCTCCGTTTATAGAAGATGCAAAACGTCTGGGGCTCCTCTTTAGATACTGTAAATTCATCTTTATCAGAAGAGAAGCTAATATGGTTGCACATTTAATAGCTACTGAGGGCATTAAAAAGGGAGAAAATACTTATCTGATCCAGAGAGTTCCTCCTTGTGCTGTGGCGACGGCGACGGAAGATCGGGCTTGGACGGAGGATGTGCAGGAGGTGACAAGGGGATGATCCTAACAAGGGAGGGAAGAAAGGGGGGAAGGAATGTTGAGCTTGACTAGGGAAATGGAAGGGAGAAGGCTGACATGCTTACCTACGAAGGTATTAGAAATGATGGCATTCATAAATGTTATCTACTAATGGCCATCAGAGAAGCGGTTTTCAAGACGGGGAAAAGGTATAGATAACAGCTGGGATGCATTCCCAATAGCAACCTGTCGTTTCAGCAACTGGGTTAAATATTTGGGCCGAATTTTTGTTTTATTTTATTCACTCTTTATTTTCTGTAATGGACTTTTGTTGTTTTTCTTGTTCCTTGCTTTCGACATTGTTTGGGCCAAAGTACTATAATAAAAATCCAGTATTTATTTAAAAAAAAATAATGATAATAAATAAATAAATAAATAAATAAATAATGATAACGATAATGGTAATAATAATAATAATAATAATAATAATAATAATAATAATAATAATAGTCAAAATAAAAATAATAATAATAAAAATGATAATAATAATAATAATAATAATAATAATAATAATAATAATAATAATAATGATGATGATGTTAAAATAGAAAAAGTAACAAAAGAAATAAAAAAGGAACTAAATTGGATTTAAAACAAAAGTTTGGGGTAAATCTAAAAAGAATAAAAGAGGAAAAGGATTAATTTTCATGCGCCAATAACAAGGAGGGACCGAAAGGGAAATTATTCCTCCCATCCAAAATGCGTCGTTGCAGGGGGACTAAATTGAAAACCAAAATGAATTAATGGGCAAAAGTTAAAATTAAAAGAAACTTAATTGTAAATAAAAAAGCGGAAGGGCTAAAACTGCAATTAGCCCTTCCATCGAAAACACGCGGACCCTGAGACCGGGTCGAGTTGGCGCGCTGGTCGTTGCCTAAATGGCGCCGTTTTGAGGCCACCGAAATAGGCCCTAAACGACGCCGTTTCGTATCCTTTATAAAACCAAATAATTTTTTTAAAAACCATTCAGCCATTATTTTCTAAAAAAACAAAAGTGCTTCCTTTTTTCTCTCAACTCTCCCCTTGGCTGGCTCTAGGGTACCGTTGCCCATTCGCCGCACCACCACCATGGCCGATGGCCGGTAATGCGTAAAATGGGCTTTTTAGCCCCATTTTCGACGATTTGAAGGCCAAGCCTTCTCAACCCCCGAAAGATCGAAAGCAAAAGTCCCTCCCCCTCCCTTTTAAGTTCGATTTTGACGATGGAAAAGAGACCTCCGACAACGAGATCGCAGGATGATTCCAGTGAGGTTTTTCTTCTTCTCTCTTTTTATTTTTTTGAATGTAAAAAAAAAAACCTAAGAGTAAAATAAATAGAAATATCAAACGAAAATCACCTTCAGAAAATTTTATATCTCTAATCTCTTTTGTTTTTTTTTGTATTCAATCTTGCCTTTTTTTGATTAAAATGTCTGTGTGTCAATACAAATCCGATTTCAGCCTTTTTTATAGCCATTTACATCGTCTTATGCTATTGTTTCTGTTGTCATTTTTGTTCAGCTACTATTTCCCTTTCTTTGGTCCGTTGCAGGTGTTGACAGAGGCGAGGGAAAGGCATTTTTGCCATTTTCGTGCAAGGCAACAGAGGGGGAAGTCTCGGGACGAAGAGCGGGCAGCGCGCCCGAGGGAAGCTACGGTGCCATTTAAAGGGCAAAATGAAAAAGTTTCCATTTTAGGGGGCCGGTCCCCTGCCAGCCCCCTATATTCGCCCCCCAATTTTTTTAAATTTTTTATAATTATTTAATATATAATTAAACAAATAAAAATTATTTAAATTTCTATTTATCTAATTAAAATAGATAATAAAAATTATATGCATTTATTCATTTAAAATTATTTTTTTAAAAACATAACATCTAATATTTAAAAATTTTAGGTTTGAAAATCTCAATCTAATTACTTAACCTTTTTAAATATTTAGTGAATTTTCAAATTAAAAGTATACAAATATTTAATTTCAAATTATATTAGAAACATTTATGTTAAAACTTAAATTTAAAATTTAAAAAGTTTCATTAAAAAATTATCTTAAAATAAAAATATAAAAAATCAATTTAAACTACCTATTTATTTAATTAATATAAAATAGATAGACAAGAAAATATATATATATATATATATATATTGTTCTACAAACATGAGATCTTACGGGTTAATTTTAAATTGTATAAAACAGATTCACCTTAAATCTATTCCGCTTGAATGGCAGATACATCCATACTCCATATGAAGCAAAGAGCTGCATAAGGATAAGCTCACTATTATCCTGGCGGAATGTCTGGCTTACACCTTGTTCGAGATCATTGCCCAACAAAATGCTACTTGGCGGTTCCTTATGGTACTTGCTAGACATTTGACTCTGGCGGATACTCCCGCTTTTTTGGTTATCAAAAGGTTTAAGAAAAACCCTTATCGTAGCCAATAGGTGTCAGCTGCGAATTTAAGGACTTGAGCAATTTTTTACAATTTGAAACTCAAGCTTCTCTTGGACGTTGACTATTTAAATTGGGACATGATGGAAAGGCAATACTTGCATCATAAATCAATTTCCCGTCCAAATTCCTTGTCGGTTAAGTTTCTTTTCTCCCATTCCTTTCTTCCTCTTCCTATTCCATCGTTGGAGTTTATCCTTCCTCTATAGACTTTACCTTGTTTCAAGGTAATTCTTTAATCTTCTGCACTTACTTCTCATTCCCTTTTTAGCATGTCTAGAATCATACCAGTGTTAGGAGGGGGGGGCTAGGGGTTACGGGTAACATAGCCAAAAGGGTCACCGGAGAAGTTCTTCGATTGCAAGTGGTAATGATCCACAATCTTCAGAGACTAGTACTTTAGCAATGACACCACTGTATAGTTGCCTAATCACCCAGGAGGAGATGGTAAATTACTTGGCAGCCCGGGGTATTTGGTTACCAAATTTCGCATATCACTTTGAAATCGTCAATGGGGAGAGACACCTGAGTGATTCTAGCGAGGGTTTCATATTGCCCCTCTACATGTTAAAGGCTGGCTTCCACCTTCTATTACACCCTTTCTTCTACACAATTCTCGAAAAATACGGAATTGTGCCAGGGCAGTTGACCGGTCTATCCTGAGGACCTTGGTGGCGTACTTCCTAGAATGTAACATTCGAAATGAGCCACCCATGCTTGGCGTCTCCCAATGCTTCTATCATTTGAGGGTCAACTCAGGGGCACTTAGCTAGGATGGTTTATTTCAGTGTTTTCCAAGGCTGGGAACCCATACTCAAGAATTGGGATTCCAATCTTTGCCTAAACAACAAGAAGTTCATCTTGGTGAGGAGAAAGCTCCCCAGCGGGTTTGGTTTCCCCACTAAGTGGTCGATTCCCAAGGAATCCATCTGCCATCAGTCTCAACCTTTATTGCCGTGAAGGAAGTTGAAAGGTTGAGTCCCAGGTGCACTCTGGAATTGAAAATGTTCCTCACCGTCCGAAATATCTTCCGCTATTGTTTAGAGAGAAGAAGCCCAAATGGTTGGCAGACAACCGATCTTTATCTTGGCGTGAGTCCCAGGATGGTACAATCTGCTAAAGAGGCATGACCATTTGGGGTCAATAATGAGTTAACTTGGGCGCTTGTTAGAAAGAGGGAGCCCCTAAATTTCTTTTATGCTGTCTACAATATACCTCTCTGTCGCTAGTCCATTTCCTCACAGGGATTCAGGGGTGAGTCATCAGGTAGATCTTTAACTGAGAATGTTGTTGATCCCTCTATTGATACTGTAGACCCCATTCATCCCTCACTCCTATCACAACCTTCTCAACCCGGAGATATGGACGTCGAGGCACTAATGGAGAGTGCGCAACAGACTGTGGAAGCTGTTGACGCCAGGATTCGGACGAGTAGTAGTAGCTGCAAGATGTTGAGATTTGAAAGGGGGTCCTCCAGTGCCAGGGAGGGCAGTGGCAATAGATTAACATGCCACAAGCCAGGCAATGAGCCAATCTTTTCGGAGAGTGAGTCCTCTGTTCCTCCTTCAGCAATCCTTGAGCTTCCTACTGAATCCGCCAATGCTGTGGACCCTCCTGCACCTACTTCGGCGCCTCTTCCTGCGGGTTCAAATTTAAGCACTCACCACCAAACTTCCCATACTCCCCCGATTGGTACCCATTATTACACTCCTCCTTCAGGCGAGGTCCAGACCTTCTTCTCTTTGCGGAAACATGTTGGGGCGAGACAATATCCCTTCTCTCCCTTTGCGGTCCAACAAAAACAAGACAGAGAGTTGTCCCATAAGTTAAAAGAGTTCACTTATCCTTCCTCCCCTCCGATGGTATTCACAAACCCACTTTTTCCGAGTTGGCGGGTTCCTTCTCCACGTTGGCAGTGGAGTGTGGACTTGTGAGCTGGGCCCTTCAAAAGGCTTGTGCTGAAAATGAAGCTAAGTGGGCCGAATTTGAGAGGACCATTCTCTCTGACGAGCAATCTCTTAACTAGCTCCGCAGTCATATTCTTCCAAAATAATGAGCTCACAAAGTCCGTCTCCACCTAGGAGACCAAGGGAGTTGAAGGCCCGAGCAAATTTATTAACTGAAGTGGCATGTCATGTTGGATAAAAACGCTGATTGTTATTTGATTGATTGTTTCCATCAATTTTAGCTTTATCCAAAAATTTTTGAAACAATGAAAAAAAAAAAAAAGAGTTGTAATCTTTAATAATGGAAAAAGTATCATGAAAGTTTTTGTATTAGAAGTCATATTACATTTTACTCTCTCCACTACAAAGAGAGCAAATTAATCATTGTACATTAGATCAAACAACAAACTAGTCTTTCTATTAAAAAAATTATTTATTTCTATTGTTAAAAATTGGTCCTACGTCACATGTCATTATTTGGTTATATTATCAACTACACTAATTTTTAATAGTACAATTGAATGAAATTTTTATCAGGAATGACCAAATTGCTTTTTAATCTAATGTAAAAAGACTAATTAACCCATTTTTTAAATAGAAAAAAAAAATACAATTCAACTCTTATTACAATTTCCGTCTATAATACATTTACCATTTAATAACAATTTCTTTTTCCATGCTAAAGATTCTATTCCTCTAAAATAATTTGATATTAATAAAAATAATTTTTACTAACCCACTTTTTTCCGTGCTAAAGATTCTATTCATCGATATTAATAAGACTTTCACGGTTATTTTATTTTAAAAATTATAGGAATAATGTGAAAACAAAAATCTTTTAAGGGCATATATGCTGATAACTGGTTACAGTTTTGAGCTTTTATAAAGATAGATGGATAAATGAGTAAATGGCTTGTGGGTGTATAATACAGATATCCAAGAAACCGAGAGAAACCTTATCAAAGTATTGAGTGAATTACAGTAGAGTTTCCAGAAAATATGAGCCATTCCAGTCAAAAATCTACTGTACATAATCTACAAACAGCTGAAGATCAGCAGCAAACAACTGAAGAAGATCACCAGCATTTGGTTCCGAAAAAAATTGATGTTCCGAAGATACAGGAGCCGCAAGTAAGCATCTCGGCAAAAAACAAAATAGCTCCATCAAAACCCCCATCCCCGGCAGCTGCACCCTTGGTGGCATATCCGGAACCACACAGTCCAGAAGATGAACAACCGTTGCCAACCATGGTAGAACCATCATTCAAATCAATTCCTTCACGAGACTATTCGCCATCCCCGCCAGCTTCACGTGCGGGGGCATATCCGTATCCACACTTTCCACAAGATGAATCACCGGTTTCATCATTCACACGAAATCGTTCACGAGTGCAATCCCAGTTAGCTTCACCCGTGATGGCATATCCGGCTCCGCACCATCCGCGAGGATTACCACGAGTTCCAGCCACAGTATCACCAAATGCGTCAAATCTTCCAGAAGACTACCAGCAACCCAAGAAAGTTTTGCCGCCAAAGCCATCAGAGTCGCCATCGTCGCGGTCTTGTTGTAGTTGTATCATCTTATGAACCATGACTGATCTCTTAATCTCAGCAAGTTTGATATAAACTTTTTTATGATCCATTTGCATTAAGTTCTCATTTAAATTTTATCTTTGTTTTTGATGAATTATAATGCATGAACTTGAAGTTTGTTTTGCATCACAAAGAAATCATATCATGTTTTGATCAAATAAGGAAACTCTATATTTGATAAAACTATGAATTATTCTTAAAAGATTTGTTTACGATGACAATCAAATCTAGTTTATAAATAATCTCATTATAGATTCAGATCATATTTGCTCTTTTTAACATAAAGCCTAAAACTACCCACAATGCCTCCTCACCTAGGATAATAATGCGTTTCAGCACACTCGAACCTACATATAACATCCCAAAATTTTAGAAATCTCAAACAGTGATAAATATATAGTTGAAATATTAAGAAAGTCAGAAATTAAAAATTAGTCAGGTGCAGAATGTATTTGGAAAAGTATAAATATTAAGATAAATTTATTTGGGGAGATGATTAAATTAATGGAAAGTATTGGGACAAGATGAGAAATTTGGGTGTTGAAGGATTAAATTAAATTAATGAAAAAGGAGGAAAGACTAGAGGTGAAAATATACCAAAAGGAAATATGCTAGACTACCTGCATCCCAAGGAAGTTTTGTTGTCTCCGCCGCAAAAGCAGCCATCGTCGCGGCCTTGTTGTGGTTGTATCATCTGATGAAAACCATGGCTGATCTCTTAATCTCATCAAGTTTGATATCAAATTTTTTATGATCCATTTGCATTAAGTTCTCATTTAAAATTTATCCTTGTTTTTGATGAGTTATAATGCATGAACTTGAAGTTTGTTTTGCATTACAAAGAAATCATATTGTGTTTTGATCAAATAAGGAAACTCTAAATATGATGAAACTATGAAATACTCTTAAAAGATTTGTTTACTCATCAAAATCTAGTTTATAAGAGTAGAGATTTTATTTTTGAACAATCTGATTATAGATTCAAATTATATTTGTTCTTTTTGACATAACGTTTACAACTACCCATAACTCTTCTTCAAGGATAATGCGCTTCAGCGTACTCGAACTCATATCCTTTTACATTGACAATAATGCTCATATCAGTCGAACTAAAACTCAATAGGCTAAGACTATAGATATTTAAGAGAACCTGAAAGCTTTTAATTGACTTTGTAGCAATGTTCTAAGTTATAAGAACTGAATCGTAGACTGTCAATTTTCTATTTCATCGGTTGAATGCTTCCTTCGTAAAAAACAAAATATTAAAAAAAATAAAGATTTAGTTGCACTAAATATCCCTAAATTATGATCCTCAACCTTTAAAGCATTCTAATTACATCTTTGAACTATTGATGTTATATTAATAAGGTCCTTTTGTTACTAAAATTGTTAATGTAACTATTAAATGAGACTTGGATCCTATGTGACATAATTTAAAATGAAAAATTTAAAGAAAAATGAATTTTGTAATGTGTAAAATAGAATGTCGATAATGACTATGTATCGCAAAGAAAAGAGAAAGAAAAATAAAGAACAGATAGATTTTTACATGAAACCCTTTTGGAAAAGAAACCACGGGCAGAGGATAAGATAATTCACTATGTCGAATTCAAATGATTACAAAAGGAGTAGACTATGTCTATTTATAGGCTTCTAAAACCATATTCTAATGGAAGGAGTGTAGTAAGGTTGAAACACCTTATTCTAATAAATATCAAATAGATGAAGCGTAATAAGATTAAAAAACCTTATTCTAAGATAAAATAAAAGAAATATAGTTCTATATGGATTTTATTTTTATTTTATCTTACCTCTGTATTTTATTTTGACAAGGATCCGGATCACTCAATTTTAACATGTAAAAATCTTGATATGAGGTTTTTGAAGCTTTTACAGAAAATATTATTCACTCACCCTTTTTTGGTTTTACTTTTCGTTAGGAATGAGCAAAACTCGATTCGATTAAAAAAAT
The DNA here is from genome assembly GCA_005393395.2 of Gossypium australe. Taxonomy (NCBI): domain Eukaryota; kingdom Viridiplantae; phylum Streptophyta; class Magnoliopsida; order Malvales; family Malvaceae; genus Gossypium; species Gossypium australe. The sequence goes on from CM016623.1 coordinate 136,303,076, forward strand.
TTCGAATTTCGAGTTAGTCGAATTGGGTTATTCAAATTTTTTTAGTCAACTCGAATAAGCAATTCAAGTTTTGAGTTCGAGTCGAATTAAATTTTACATTTCAGATAACTCGAATAATTTGAGTAACAGATTGGTGAAAATACCCCTTTGATCCATATCAATTTTGAAAATTTGCAATTTAGTCTCTCTCAATAAAATTAGAAAAAAACTCAAAATAATTTTTAAAAATTCAAAATATTTATAAAAAAATCCAAGATTCATATATATTTTTAAAAAAAATTATAAAAATTTTAAAAAAAATTCTAAAGAATATATAAAGAAAGTTACATTTTTTTTAAGTTTTCTAAAATAATAATTTTGAGGGCCTAAATAAGTTAATTAATGATTCAAGTTTATCATCCTAAAATATCTAATTTTTCTTTGAAAAAGTTTTCAAATATATATAGTTTCAAATTTATGTGCTCTAACATAGAATTAGTTATACTGTAACAAGATTTTAATTTGACATGTTTAATTTTTTAATTTAACTCGATTCAAATTGAATCGAATTTCATTTCACTTAACTCGATTCGAAAAAATTTCAAATCAAATTAATATGATGAAATAGTACTCGTCAACTCGATTAACTTGAAATTTTTCACTCGATTCGATTGAACGCTGACCTACTCTTCATACATTTGGAATTTAGTTTATTTACTTTTTAAATTTAAAAATGCACGTACAAATATTAATACGGTTAAAATTCTTCTCTAAATTCAATTCCATTGAAACACTATTTCTTTTGTTACATAGCTACCAAGTGATTTTTTTTAGTTCAAAAAGTCAAATATGTAACTAGGCTTATCCATGGGTCGGGCCGAGCCACCCAACCCAAATACTTGCCCAAAAAGTGGGAGGGTTTGGGCAAAAATATAGGCCCGAAAAATAGATTTGGACAAAAAAATAATGTTTGTTCAGAAGTTGGGCCTCAGGTAAGATTTTTTGGCCCGGGCTCGGCCCAAATTCGCAAAAAAAAAAACTATTGTTTTACTGTTGTATTTCCACTATTTTGATGTTGTTTTCCTATGTTTTGTTATCATTTCACTATTATGTTGCTATTATTTTGTCGTTATTGTTTGGATATTGTATAAATATTGTTTTATTGTTAATTTTGCTATTATTTTAGAGATATTTCTTGGTAAATTACACCTATCTTATTTAGGTAGATGGTAGTAATATAATAATAAAATAACAGTAAAATAACAAAAAAAAGAAGAAGGCAGATTTGGACCAAATCCGGCCCAGACAAAAAAAATCCTTCTCCGAAACTCAATTCATTTTTAAAATTTTTGCCCAAACTCTTGAACACAAATGACAAAATTAATAAAGATGGATAATTTGGAAATGGTGTTTGAAGAAGATGGGATGGGGGATATTAGCGTTCCTATTCATGCTTGGAATAAACATCACGGTTCAAAATGGACAAACATGGATTTCTACTCATGGAGTTCCTATTCATGCTTGGAATACACGTACATTTAAAAAAATTGCTGAGAATTGGGGAGCTAATTCCGTAAGTGTTTACAAAGATACTTTGGCATCGGACTGCTTTGTTAGAGCTAATGCTCAGATCATTACCAGCCACAGTGGAAATATTGAACATTCTTGTAAATTGATTGTCGGTGACATGGTTTATTCTATCCGAATCTCAGAAGTGGATCCGGCGTTATGGCCTAAGTTGATTATTTCTAATCAAGCCACGCATGAGAGGATGATCGAAGTTGGCTTTTTATATAGATAAAGCAGAAGTTATTGTTTTTGTCCATCATTATCTACGTGAAAGATTAAATGTGAAATTATTTAATTGTGGAATAATTTGAAAGAATTATTTAATATTCCCTAGAATTTGTTCTGATTGAAATATCTAACGTGTTTCTGTAGTAGTAACATTATGAAATTTTTTTAAAAAGGTATTCTAAATTGATTTCATGTTTTTTGGTGGCTGAACAAAATTACAAGTTATTGATGAAAAATCATGAAATTCATCCTAGTACTTTTAACCACCAAGAAAAGAATAATAAAGGAGGACAAGAAAAATTAGATTAAAATAATCCATATATATATATATATATATCAATTTATTATTTAAGTCAAATAAATTTCGTGATTCCTAATATTTGTTTTCTGATATAACATCTAGAACTATTTATATCCCCTCCTCAACCCTTAAATAAGAGGATAATACGTTTCAACGCACTTGAACTAGCAACAATGCCATTGTCAATTGAGCTAAGACTCAATTAACTGGAATCAATTTTTTTAATCTACGCTAAATTGATTCAATTTACAATTTAATTAATGAAAAATATTTAATTTAACAAAATCTGGAAATGTTAATATAAAAATAAAATTCTAATTTATTTTAAATTGTAAGAGGAGTTCTCAAGTAGAAAATTTTTTTTTGAGCACATTTTTACTCTCAAAGTTTCTATGCTTCTGATTTGAGGAGCACATTTTCATTTTTAAAGTTTTGGAGCCAATTTTTTTTACATATTCTTTTAAAATTTTTAAAATCTTAAATAAGTAAAGATAAAATTACACATTCGCCTCCACTAAAAATATAAAAATTTGATTTGATCATTTAAAAATTATAGAGATATAGTCTATTAAAATGGTGAAATTGTATTTTTATATCGTAAAAAATACAATTTAATTTCAACCACCTAAAATTTTTTTATGGTTTTGCCCTTGGTTATAATATCATATTTTTATTTTAAAAGTTTCCAGACTTTGGTGGGAGAAGCAATCATATTTGAACCGGATTAAATCGGTTAGTTAGATTTATTGAATTGAAAATTGATTGAGATAGGATTAAATCGGTTAGTTAGATTTATTGAATTGAAAATTGATTGAGATATAATTTGAAAATTAATATCAAATCGGTTGAACTAGATTTTTTATTTTTGTGAATATTTAATAATTTTTAATTGAACTAATCCATTCAACAAATTGATAACTTGATTGATTTAACCGTCGATCTAATCCTAAAAACATTTGAGAGAAGCATATTTAATTTTCAAAATTTCAAAGCTCTGAAAAGGCCAGGGGAGTAGATTTTAATTTTAAAGTTTTTTGAGTCTAATTAGAGGAGCCGATTTTTAATTTTTGAAGTTTTCATTTATGTTATACGAGATAAATTTTAAAATAATATATGAAATTTAGTTTAACGTGTAATCTTAATAAAAATATTAATTTAATTTAATTTTCAAAAATTATTAATACGTTTATTGATATAATATCATTTTATATTTATTATGGCATAATAGTTTTCGAATATAAAATAACTTAATGTATTCATTTTCTTTATTCAATATAAAAATAATTTTGGATAAAATTATTATTCGCCGTCTTAATCAATATAAAGAGAGGTAATTATAAAAATTGATTTTGGTCCGAAACATAAATTCCGAGTCATCTCGACATTGCACTTGATCAACTTCGCCCTATATTCTAATTCAATGTACTCAAGTTTGATTCGCAAAATTGAATTTTGATTGCGCCAAGTAACTCAATAGGACACTAATATTTTAGGTCATATTTAATAAGCTGAGGAACTAACAGTTGAAAAATTAAATATTTGAAAGATGGTATATTTGATATATTATTTAAAATTAAGTATGGATTTATTTGTGTAGAGCGTGTCTCGTATTTTTTGATAAATCAGAGTCGAAACATGATCGACGTCACGACGAGGCAAAGCACGATGTGGCGACGTGCTCTCACATAAATTGGGTCTTTTCTTCACAATTAAACTCTGCTATTTTTCCCCAGTTGAACTCTGATTAATCTAGGATATTTTAGTCATATTAGCACTCCGAATTTAGCCTATAAAAATGGTCTTTGTAATCCTAGAAATTATGGGAAAAAAGAAGAAGAAAAGATTAATTCTTTGAGAGAGTTTTAAGAGCAAGAGCGAATCTAAGGGGGTTGGTAGGCCCCAACCCCTAAAATGAAAAAATTTTCATTTAGGTTCTTTATGACAATTTTACCCTTTAAAAATGATAAAATTTTGATTTAATCCTTTAAAATTTACATTTTTCCTGTCGTACAAATTATAATTTAATTTCGACCCTTTAAATTTTTTTTTTTTGGCTTCACCCCTGTTTAAGAGAGCTTTGTTTTTCGGGTTAAGAGTTTTGTTTTGATTTTCACCATCTTGTACTCTTTGTTGGTTTCCGATTAGTGAAGTTTCTTTTGCTTGTGATTTTTTATCTTCTTTATTGAAAAAAAATTTCCATGTAAATATTTGTGTGTCTAATTTTCTATTCTCTTTTGATTCTTATTCATTGTTTATACGGATTTACCTAAACAGTTAAGCTTTGAATTCACTATTGTATTAAATTGAATATTTAAAATCTTAAAAAAAAATCTAGAAAAGAAAAAAAGAAACAGTCGAAAAAAGTAAAAAGAAAAAAATGAAAAAGAAAAAGAAAAAGAAAAAGAGAACCAAAGCTTGACTGAGTTCCATGTTTAGATCAAAGATCAGAAGTGGTTAAGTTATTCTATGCGTGACACGTATATGATTGGTTGGCCTTTTGGTTTTAAGAGTTTTCTATGGTGGAAGCTTATGAGAATAATTTGTTGAGAGAATCTTAATACCCCAAGGCTAAGATGGCATCTAACTTTATTGCAAAGATGCCCCCATCTCTTTTATATATAAAAAAACATTTTTCATATCACTTTTTAAATTTAAGAATTCTTTTTATTGCATCCTAATCTGAGAATGGAACTTGTCTTTGTGTTATTGATTGTTAGTGTCAAATTATAAAAAAATGTACTAATTTGATTATCAATTTGTAAATTTAAGTATAATTTAGGTAAAAAAATGTTTGAGTACCAATTAACTATAAATTACTAAATTGAAAGGTTTAAGTATGTTGGCATCTGTTGAAAGATCGCATTATAGTGAGATTTAATGGGATCCTTTTAAATCAAACCAACAATCCACCATTGATCATGTTACGTAAGATTTGAATTGAGAAATCTGAGTTTACCTTTTAACTAATTCAAATTTCAACACTAAAAAAAAGGAGAGAATCAATTTAACATATTGCAGGTTACCACTCAATTTTTCAGTTCTTGATATGATTTGATCAAAAGGCTACAGTCTCTTTATTTTTATCTCTCATCCATAACCATTGATTTGAAAAGAATATCACGGAATCCCACTATAATATATCTCAAATTAAACATTACCCTAAAATATATATTAACCTAATTAAAATTATTAATAATCATATTTTACTTCACTTCTTTTCACTAATCATTTTCATCTTAGCATATTTGAAAATATTTATTTTGTTGATTGTGATAGATTATTGGACTCTTAATTTCAACAAATTAAATATTTAATAATTGAAGGGTGGTAAAAAGAAAAAAATGAAAATATTTAAATAATCTAAGAATAATTAGAAAAAAAAAACAAAATTTAAATAATCAACAAAAATGTTTATAGAAAATTTTATTATTTGATATATTAGGTTGATTATTTAAACATTTTCAACTATTTATTTGGTTGATTATTTAATTTATTAGGTTGATTATTTGATTTATTTCAGAAAAACATTTTGTTGATTGTTGATTTATTAGGTGATTTAGTTGATTGTAATTATATATGGAGTTAAAAAAGTTTTACTACTAATATTTCAAGCTTTACTATTTTTTTATTGTGGCAGAGTTAAGGGCTGGTAGGGTTTCCAATCTAAAAATAGAAAATTTTTATTTAGGCCTTTTATAATTTATAAAATTTTAAGTTAGTATGGTAAAATTATATTTCGATCTCAAAATAATAAAAATTTAATTTAATCTTTTAAAAATTATAAAGATATAATCTATTAAAATAGTGAAATTATATTTTTACTATCGTAAAAATATATAATTAAATTCCGGTCCTTCTATTTGTTTTTTCTTTGCCACTACCTTTTAACAATATTATTTTTGAAATTCAAATATGAGTTTCTTTTTTTCTCTAAAAACACAATAAGATAAAATTGAAACATAAATTCTAAAAAAATTGCAATAAGTAAGTTTCTTGATGGTTTCTAAGTGGATTCTCCATTTTTCTTTTCTCAAGAATAATGCTTTTGGAGTATGTGATTTCCTATTTTATAGTAATGTTGCTTTTTTTTTTATTTATTTATAAAATGCCAATTGCCATATAAGTAGAAGTTTTCTTCCTAATGAAAAAACCCTACAAATTATAAAGGCTATGCATATAGTATTTTGAGTATAAGCCTTTGGGATCAACCAAAATGTTACACATAGTAAGTACCTTAGCAAATGCCACATGTCTAAATTTGATTAGTTCGTATAATTTAATTTTAATGGAGTTATGAAAAAGTATAATGACTTATTTGATCCTGTAACTTTATATAAAAAATCATTTTAACCAGTCATTGAATTTTTGCTTCTTTTAACTCTTAAACTTGTGTTACTTATCAAATCACCCTAAAATGGATGAAAAATGTTAACGATTGTTAACTTTGTTGACGTGGTATACACGTGGGTGTCACGTAAGCAATTAATTATTTTAAAAAAGGCTAAAAATATTTTATATACTTTTATATTTTTTCAAATTTTTGAATTTAATTAATTGCTTACATGATACCCACGTGGTAATCCACATATATGTTATGTCAGTAAGTTAATAGATGTTAATGTTTACCATCTATTTTTGGGTAATTTGATAAACAAAGGAAATTTAAGGATTAAAGAAACGAAATATAAATGAAGGACTAAAATAACTTTTTTTATAAATTGGAGGACCAAATAAATTATTATACCTTATTAAAAATGGACTAAAATATATAACGAAACCAAATTTGAATACCAGTATAGAAAATATTAATTTAAAAATTGAAACGAAACTCAAATATAAAAAAAAAAAAAAAACTAACTTGTTCCTATATCTGCCCCGGTGATCGTTTTAATTTTCCCTATTATTCCTACATTTGTTTTCGTTTTTTTTCTCTTGAACAAATATTAGAAAAAAAATGAGTAATTTTCCTCAAGGGTCTCCCTTGAAGAATTCTTATGCACAACAGCCAGCTGGGATCACAGATGAAAGCAACAAAGAAGAACTGTCGTACATGGATCAGGAGCAGAACCAGAACCACCACCGCCAGCAGGCGGAGCAGCCGCAGCAACCACCTCTTTCAGTTGGAATTTCTCCGGAACAACACCCGCCACATCCAAACGACGGTTACCCTTTAGAGAGCAGGGACAGTTCTAATCATAAAAAACCATCAAAGAATACTAGTTACGAGGAATTCGTTGCAGCAGAGGAGGAACAACAAAAATTGATATTATCAGAAGATATGGACAGTAACGGGTTCCCAAATAGCTGGCCGAAAGTATCACCACCACCTTTTCTTCCAGTAACGGTCGCTCCGCCAACGGTAGAACTACCGTCTCCGGATGTGGATTTTTCTCCACCCACTGTTACTCGGAATATAGAATCACCACCTCTACCTCCACCACCTCCTCCTTCCAAATGTTGTATTATCTTATGAATATCTCTGAAAATTGATTTTTTTCTCATGTACATTGAAAAAGAATTACGGAAATAGATGAAATACTAAATTATTTAATAAAATATACATTTTGAGGAGCGGACTTCACCACCATCACCGTAGTAATTTATTTTGCTAAATAATAGGATATTTAGACATATTTATGAGTTTAAGTCCATCTGATAGGCTTCGACTCGACATAGTTGATTTCGAAAGGCATTCAAATTTCATACCTTTTTTTACTTTTCAAAATTCTATTAAAATGGGAAATTAAATAAATATTATTATATGCAATCAACCCTTTCTCATAAACTTCTCTCAAATCTTAATTTAAAATATTAAATTTTCTATCTCGTCCTTTCTCGAGCATCTCTTTTTCTTCCACTCTCATCTCATCTAAGATTAAAAGAATCTGATGAATTCCGTCCCCCTTTCCTTCGTTTCTTATGTTTTCATTCCATATCTCCAATTCAATTGAGAGAAGGAGAACAGAAGCAGAGGCTGAGGCATGCAATTTTTAGAGCAATTGCTGCGATTTTCACTTTTTTTTTCATTGTTTTTATTACTTTAAATTGAAATATGATGGGTAGGATTTGGAAAAATACAAAGGATTTGGACCAGTTTTAAGTGATTTGGGCCAGGATATTTGGCCCAAATATTAGAAATACCGGTTGAACCAATTCATCTGATTGACGGTTCACAGTTCAAATCAATTAACAAGACCGATTTTCCTCTATACTGGACCACTATACTAACCAGTTTACAGTTTAATCACCCAATTCGGTTCAATTTCAAAAACATTGGAAAAATCATATTTTATATTTATTCTATGTGTAACACCTAACCCGTGTCCGTTCTCGGAACAGGATTTCGGAGCATTACTGGAACATTCAGAAACATTTACAAATAATTCATGTAAGTTACTATTCATTAACCGAGATTATTCATAACGTCCCTTAAATGGACCCTCGAGGCCCAATACAAGCATTAGAAATGAGTCGGGACTCAATCGAGACCTCTAAGGACACATGGGCTGGGACATGGGTGTGTACGACCACACAGCTTTCCCACACGGGCATGTCCCTGTACCACACAGGCATGTGCCCAGTTTTTATGTAAATTTTCTAAATGTTTCTAAAGTTGGTTTGGTCCCAGACCGTTCCCAAAGTATGTTTTGAGCCTTGTAGGCCCATTTTAGGGACTTTATTACGGAGTATGAAAATTTTTAAATTGAAGGAAATTTTATGGCCCGGTTTTGCATGAATGTTTGTAATATTGTTCGGTAATGCTTCATACCCTATTCCGGCGTTGAACACGGGTAAGGAGTGTTACATTATGGTAGTATAAAAAGATGTCAACTTCATTAAAAAAAAAATTTAGAACTCAAATAGAAGATTCTAGAGAAAGCTTGCAGACCTCATCCATCCAATATTAAATCCCGAAAATCTTTATCTCAAAAGCCAATTTTTAAGATCACATAAAAAAAACTATTGAAGCGAACTCAACCACACAAGATCAGTTTTCCCTTTAGATCTCTTTTCAAGTTGATCTTATCAATGTAAATATTAGGCAGCAGCCCATCTTTGAAAAGTCAAAGATGGGGGGCTGTAAAAAGTATAGTAAGTGGGAAGAAGTTAGGCACCAAAAAGTTGGTGAAATTTGGCATGGGATAATTGCAATTTTGGTCCCTATTTGAATAGGTACTTTGCAAGATTGATCCCTGAACCTCAACTATAAATGGGCCTAACCATTTCTCATTTTCTTCATCCCACAATTTGCCGTTCTCTACTTAAGGCATTGTACTCTCTCCCTATTTGTAAATTTTCACTTGTATTTTTGGAGTGAAATATATTTGTTAGTGCCCGAGGACGTAGGCGAAATTTGCCGAACCTCGTTAAAATTATGGTGTTCTTTATTATTTATTTTTCATATCTTATGAGTGTGATTGTAGTTATTTATTGTGCTATTAAATTACGATAGAGGGATATTCTGGCTAGGAAAGATTTGGTACTTAAGTGATCCTCGTAATCCACCTCTCTTCCCTCGGTGTGATTTTTTAGTACAATAATTTTACTCTTTTACACGCTTCCGCACAACAATTGGTATCAGAGCTAGGTTCGTACTTGGGGAGTACGATCGTTTGTGGCACTATTCACGTATACGACACTGTTCACGTATACAGTAGTTGGGATTGAGGAGAAAAATGGCATCGTCATCAGCAAGGACTACTGTGACTAATGCAAAATTTGAAGTAGAGAAATTTGATGGTACCAATAATTTTGGTATGTGGCAATGTGAGATCCTGGATGTCTTATGTCAGCAAGAGCTAGATATAGCCCTTGAAGTAAAACCTGACAATATGGATGACAAGGAGTGGGCCAAGATTAATAGACAAGCTTGTGGTACAATCCGTCTATGTTTGGCCAAAGAGCAGAAGTACTCTGTCATGAAGGAGACATCAGCAAGAAAGTTGTGGGATACATTAGAAGAAAAGTTTCTAACGAAAAGCCTTGAAAATAGGCTTTATATGAAAAAGAAACTTTATCGATTCACGTATGTACCTGGTATGTCGATGAATGACCATGTAAACTCATTCAATAAAATTTTAGCAGACTTGCTAAATTTGGATGAGAAATTTGAAGACGAAGACAAGGCATTATTGTTGTTGAATTCCCTTCCTGATGAATATGATCATCTTACCACCACATTGCTTTATGGGAAGGATACAATCACATTTGATACAGTCTGCAGTGCGTTGTGTAGATCTGAGACTCGAAAGAAAGATAAAAGAGATCACAGAGATACAACTGCAGAAGTCTTAACAGTGAGAGGTCGTTCAAGCAGCAGCAAACCTGGTAGAAGGGGAAAGTCCAAAGGGAGACCCGCCAAAGATGAGTGTGCCTTTTGTCGTGAGAAAGGGCATTGGAAAAAGAATTGTCCTAAGTTACAAAAGGGCAAGGCTATTTCTAATGCATGTGTAGTGGAGCATGATGAGGAGTCAGACTTTAGCTTGGTTGGCATATGGCATGTCATACTGATGAGTGGATTTTGGATTCGGGATGTACTTACCATATGTGTCCTAATAATGACTGGTTTTCTAGTCTTACAGAACTAGAAGGTGGAGTTGTTCTTATGGGTAATGACAGTGCTTGTAAAACAATGGGAGTAGGTACAATCCAATTGAAGAATCACGACAGCTCAATCCAAGTCTTGACTGATGTTCGCTACGTACCCAGCTTGAAGAAAAATCTCATCTTATTAGGGGCCTTAGAATCTAAAGGGCTCAAAATCACTTTGAGAGATAGATTATTAAAGGTAGCAGCTGGGAAGTTGACGGTGATGAAAGGCACAAGAAGAAATAACTTGTACTTTTTAAATGGAAGTACAGTTATTGGATCAACATCAACAGTTTCTGCGAAAGATGTAGATTCAGAGGCTACCAGGTTATGGCATATGCGTTTGGGACATGCTGGTGAAAAAGCTTTGCAGACTTTGGCGAAGCAAGGCTTGTTGAAAGGTGCAAATTCTTGCTAATTGGAATTCTGTGAACATTGTGTTCTGGGCAAGCAGACGAGGGTAAAGTTTGGTTCAGCAATTCACAATACGAAAGGAATTCTGGACTACGTTCACAGTGATGTGTGGGGACCTACCAAAGTGGCTTCTTTGGGAGGTATGCACTATTTTGTTACTTTTGTTGATGATTATTCAAGAAAAGTATAGGTGTATCTAATGAAAAGAAAAAGTGAAGTATTGGATGCATTTTTGAAATGGAAAAAGATGGTGGAAACTCAGACTGGTCGAAAGGTCAAACGACTTCGATCAGATAATGGTACTGAGTACAAAAACGATCCATTTCTTCAAGTATGTCAAGATGAGGGCATCGTGCGACACTTCACTATTCGGGATACACACAGCAGAATGGGGTGGCAGAATGCATGAATCGAACTATACTGGAGAAAGTTCGATGTATGTTGTCCAATGCTGGATTGGGCAAGGAATTTTGGGCTGAGGTTGTTACATATGCGTGCCATCTAATTAACCGTTTGCCATCAGCTGCAATAAATGGCAAAACTCCTATGGAGATGTGGACTGGTAAATCTGCTACTGAGTATGATTCTTTACATGTTTTTGGTTCCACTGCATATTATCATGTAAAAGAATCGAAGTTAGACCCAAGAGTAAAGAAAGCATTATTCTTGGGTATAACTAGTGGAGTAAAAGGATATCGTCTCTGGTGTCCTGATACAAGGAAGATTGTCTTTAGCAGAGATGTGACTTTTGATGAATCAACCATGTTAAAGGATTCACAAAAGGATGACAAAACCAGTGGTAATTTGCAGCAGGTGGAGCTTGAAAAGGTTAATAATGATCCAGCTGATATTGGAACAACAAGTGATGAAGAAGTTCCGACCCAAGAACTTCTACAGCAACAAGATTCAATTGCATATAGGAGGCCAAGAAGAGAGATTCGTAAGCCTGCTCGCTTTGATGATATAGTGGCCTATGCACTTCTAATTGCAGATGATGATGCTCCTTCTACTTACACAGAAGCAATAAGTAACCCTGATGGTGTAAAGTGGAAGCAAGCCATGAACGAAGAAATGCAGTCTCTTCATCAAAATAAGACTTGGGATTTGATGACACTACCCAAGGGTAAGAAGGCAATTGGATGCAAATAGGTATATGCAAAGAAGGAAGGATTTCTTGATAAAAATGAAATTCGGTACAAGGCTAGATTGGTAGCAAATGTTACGCTCAGAAAGAAGGAATAGACTACAATGAAGTGTTTTCTCCAGTTGTGAAGCATTCGTCTATTCGAATTTTGCTAGCCTTGGTTGCGCAATATAATCTTGAACTAGTTCAGCTTGATGTGAAGACCGCATTTTTACACGGTGATTTGGAAGAGGAAATCTATATGACTCAACCAGATGGATTCAAGGTTGCTGGTAAAGAAAACTAGGTTTGCAAACTGACAAAGTCGCTTTATGGATTGAAGCAATCTCCGAGGCAGTATAAGCGATTTGATCAGTTCATGAAAGGGCAAAGGTACACAAGAAGTAAATTTGACCATTGCGTGTATTTCCAGAAGCTACAAGAAGGAACTTTCATATACTTGCTCTTATATGTTGATGATATGCTAATAGCATCTAGGAGCAAAGTTGAGATTGAGAGATTGAAGACTCAACTCAATCTTGAGTTTGAGATGAAAGATCTTGGTGAAGCTAAGAAGATTCTTGGTATGGAAATATGTAGAGATAGAGCCCATGACAGAGTTAGCTTGTCTCAGAAGAAGTATTTGAAGAAGGTACTACAGTAGTTTGGCATGAACGAGTAGACAAAACCTGTAAGTACCCCGTTAGCTTCTCATTTAAAGCTTTCTGCACAACTATCTCCTTCGACGGATACAGAACGAGAATACATGTTACAAGTTCCGTACTCCAATGCAGTGGGTAGCTTGATGTATGCAATGGTGTGTACAAGACCCGGCATTTCACAGGCAGTTAGTATACTGAGCAGGTATATGCATAATCCTGGAAAAGGACATTGGCAAGCTGTGAAATGGATTCTACGATATATTCAAAAGACCGTGGATTTTAGATTACTATTCGAGCAGGATAATACACTTGGTGAATGTGTTATTGGGTACGTTGATTCTGACTATGCCGGTGATTTGGACAAACGAAGATCAACCACCGGTTACGTGTTTACACTTGCTGGAGGACCAATTAGTTGGAAGTCTACTCTACAGTCTACAGTTGCGTTGTCAACCACAGAAGCCGAGTACATGGCTGTAACAAAGGCTGTAAAGGAAGCTATTTGGTTACAAGGTATGGTTAAAACCTTGGGATTGGTTCAGGAGCATATTAACGTGTATTGTGATAGTCAAAGTGCTATTCATTTAGCAACGAATCAAGTCTATCATGCACGTACAAAGCATATCGACGTACGGTTCCATTTTGTGCAGGAAATTATTGATGAAGGGAAGATTTGCCTTCAGAAGATTAAGACTGCAGATAATCCCGCAGATATGATGACCAAGGTGGTAACAGCAACCAAGTTCGAACATTGTTTGATCTTGATCAATATCCTGCAAGTTTAACGGTTGAAGAAGGCACTATCAAGCATTGTTGGCAAAGACAGAAAGAATTGTGTGAAGATAAGATCATTCTAATCAAATCTTCAAGGTGGAGATTATTAGGCAGCAGCCCATCTTTGAAAAGTCAAAGATGGGGGGCTGTAAAAAGTATAATAAGTGGGAAGAAGTTAGGTACCAAAAGTTGGTGAAATTTGGCATGGGATAATTGCAATTTTGGTCCCTATTTGAATAGGTACTTTGCAAGATTGATCCCTGAACCTCAACTATAAATAGGCCTAACCATTTCTCATTTTCTTCCTACTTAAGGCATTGTTCTCTCTCCCTATTTGTAAATTTTCACTTGTATTTTTGGAGTGAAATATATTTGTTAGTGCCCGAGGACGTAGGCGAAATTTGCCGAACCTCGTTAAAATTCTGGTGTTCTTTATTATTTATTTTTTATATCTTGTGAGTGTGATTGTAGTTATTTATTGTGCTATTAAATTACGATAGAGGGATATTCTGGCTAGGAAAGATTTGGTACTTAAGTGATCCTCGTGATCCACCTCTCTTCCCTGGGAATTGAACTCTGTGTGATTTTTCAGTACAATAATTTTACTCTTTTACACGCTTCCGCACAACAGTAAAGAATCAATCTTATTTTTAAGATCAAATCTCAATTATGCTTGAAATGGACCAAGCAAATTTTCATAAACTCCTGAATCCAAATAAAATCTTATTTTTCAAGCAATTCTTCAAATTTATTTTCAATATTACCTCTCAAAATTTTTTTTAATGATCTCCTTATAGATTTTTGACATAATGCTTAAAATTATCCATAGCCCCTCCTCAACTCTTAATAAGAGGATAATGCGCTTTAGCACACTTAAACCCACGTCCTCCTACACCGATAACAATACTCATACCAATTGAACTAAAATTCAATCCACGTATTAAACTTCAAATTTAATGATGCCTTAATCTTATAATATACTTTTTGAATCTGTTATTCATAGATTTTCATTTAGTGCCTTTTACTTTAGGTGTTCCCTATGCGCATTACGACTAAAAGAAATATTTAAATTTTTTATCTAAACTTAAAATAAATAAAATTTAATTTAAATTAAATTAATTCGATATTACATATAAATTATTAAACTATTTTAGAATTACGTATTTATGATTCAAATTAAATTAAAATGATTCAAACTTTAAAAATTTTGTTCGAAGCTGAACTTAAACCGATCAAATTGATTAAACCAAATAAATTGTATCCATGTTCAATGAAATTGTAAAATTGTATATAATTGAAAGTGATTAGAATTGAAGTGACACGTGAAATGTGTGGAATCTCACTTTAAAATGATGTAAACAGGTGGGGAATCGTCCAACATTTAATATAATGGAACAAGTATTATCCATATACACATTATTATAATAATTAAATTTAAAGAGGGAATTTTAACAACTTTCGGTGAGTTTTGCCTATATACTAAATTGATATTTCAGTCAATTTGATTCGACTTCAAAAATATTGGAGAAATCATATTTTATAGGAATTTTTTTTATTATCCAATAATATAAAAGGATGTTGACTTCATTAAAAATTTGAAACCCAAATAGAAGTCTTTAGAGAAAATTTGAAAGCTGGATCGATCTAATATTAAGTTCGGAAGGTCCTTAGCTTAAAAGTCGCTCCAATCCTATCAGTACAACACAAGCCGATTTTAAAAATCACTTTAGAAAATTTACGAGAGTTAGGTGAGATGGCAATGGTCTCTCTTATCTTAACTAGTGGTCGAGGATATGATTCTCGCCCTAGGTATTAAGCAGCTTTAAAATTCGTGGCCAATATCTATCCCCTTAATGGGCCTACGGAATATGAAGAATTAGTTTCTAGACTTACTCCTGTAGATGCTACTCAACTATACAAGATCAATTTTTTCTTTAAACCAAACTCTTTTAATGCTTGTCTTATCAACCTCAAGAAAAATAGTATTATTTTCAAGATCAACTTTCAATTATGCTTGAAGGGAATCTT
This sequence comes from Gossypium australe, assembly GCA_005393395.2. Lineage (NCBI taxonomy): Eukaryota > Viridiplantae > Streptophyta > Magnoliopsida > Malvales > Malvaceae > Gossypium > Gossypium australe. The sequence goes on from CM016623.1 coordinate 136,318,743, forward strand.
ATTTATTAAAAATAAGGTTTCAAAAACTCTGAAATCAAATAAAATCGTATTTTTCAAGCAAGTAACTCTTCAAATTTGTTTTCAATATCACCTCTCAATCACCCTAATCCAAATTTTATTGATCAAAAAAAAAAATTATGCGTGTACAAGAAGTGCCGAAATTGTAAACTGTACATGACTCTTAACGAAAAAGAAAAAATAAACCTTGTCACAGGAATAAGACCAACCATTGTTAAGAATTTAACTGACTGTTTAATAAACAACACTTCTAAAATTTCTCTTAAAAGAAATTATTTTTCTTCAACAATCATCAAAATAATATTTAATTCTCTCCTTACTGAAAGGGTTTATTATTGTTAGTTTAACCACACCACCACCAAAAGCAAAAGATATTCCTTTACGCAAGTGTCATAATAATAGATTGTAGAAGGATTTTAAAGCACTTTCAGTGAGCTTTGCACCAAAACATTTGGTTCCAACTCTTTCTACTCCAATTCATGGTAAGTATAGAGTTAGTATTTGTTGAACTTTAAGCATACTCTATTTTTTAAATGCTTTTGGCATTTGAAGTTCCATCACATTTTAATGAAATTATTAAACCATTGTTAGTGATAAAATTAAGTGTTTGTAAAGAGTGACGGGGAAGTGAACACTTATTTAGTACCAAATTTGGAAATAGAAAACATAAAGAATACATAAGAATTATTTATGCAGTTTGGTTTTCCTATGTCCGTGAAACCTAGTTCAGTGGGAAATATTCACTCTTTTCAACAGTTACAACAAGTGACTCTAACCTGTCACACACCCTGTAATAATTCTCCTCACTTTGGAATAAAACTTAGCAAGTAAAACCACGATACAAACAATTTTACTAGCAATCTGCATTCTAAAAATGGTTCCTTACTTATACAAGATAAGTGGTTTAAACTCTCAGTACAATAACCTATACAAGTCTCTCCCTTAAATAGATTTTTTTTCGGGACTTGCTAACATAGAAGATCTATAACAATCTCATCAAAATAGTAATCTGTTTACAAAATAAGGATAGAGAATAAACCAAGCATGGACTCTCAACAGCTAATCAAGTAGAGTTTCAATCTAATTCAAATGTCCATGTTGCAAGAGATTGACTTGGGTGATTTAATTCGATCCAAGATTCAATACGAGTTTCCTAAGTAATACTACTTTTATTATTGGACTAAATATCCTCAAAATAATCAGCACAACTCATTTAAACCGTTCATTAAATTGCTAATACTTAAAATATAGAAATAATCACTAAATAACTCCAGTGCTAGGAAAGTGGGCACTTCCTATTTTTCAACATTTAATATAAAATTATTTCATAATTGGTTTCTTTTTATTCAATCAAGTCACTTTGAATAAGGGACGAAAATAAAGGAGGTAGGTTGTGGCTTTGTCCCTCCTAAATGGTAGATTTGTCATTTAGTTTTTTAAATTTTTATGAAATTATATATTAATATATTAGTAAAATTATACTTTGGCCTGTAATAATTTATGATTCATTTCTAATATCAAGTTTTTAACTTCGTCTCTACTTCTAAAGGTTTTCTTTGGATGACTCATGTACTTCGAACTTAAAGCTTCATCATATAGTTATTTTCACAATCATGGTATCATTTGATGTAATAAATCGATTTGTTTTTGTTTTGCAAATTAGCATTTACTTACTTGGGAGGATGTGAGTTGTAATCTATGGAGGTATATCAAACCTTAGTTTTACCTTAAGCCTTAAGCTCTAAATCTTAAACCCTAAACCTACTTTATATTCGAGATAAAGTAGCATTTGGATATTAAATTTGGTAATTTTTTTAATTTCATCTTTTAAATTTTTTTTGTATATGTTAATTTTGGATTTTGATAATTTTTTTCAATTTAGTTTCTGAACTTAAATTCTGTTATAATACATGCACGGATGTGATGAAATTTATTAAAGTCAAATCAACTAAGCTGTCAAATTTCAAGCTCAAAATATCAGTCAACTTGCGATAATTTTTTAGATGGGATTCAAGAATTTATGGGTTGGAAATTTATCTCTTAGTTTCGAAACATACTTTGAATCACTTGATTTCGAGTCTAAGAGTTCAAGTTATGACCATTTTACTAATTATGAGAGCAGAATTTTGGACAGAATTATTATTAGAAGTTACGAATTTTGGACTCTAATTCGAGTTTAAATCATATTGAGCTTGAGTTTAAAGCCTAATTTTGATTATATATGAGCCCAATATTGTATCTATTATATTTTATTATTTATTTATTTCGAATTTTAAAATATTTTGAAGTATTTAAAGTTGTTTAAGAGTTTAATGTTTCTTAGTCAATAAGAAAGTTTAGTTCTACTAAAATTACTTCTTATTTAAATTAATTAGAGTTTCATTATACTTAAGAGGTTTATTTTGATGTAATTAGCTAACCTACAAAAACCTCTTCATTAATAAATTTTAACTCTTTAAGTTATTTCTCTTTTGTTTATTTTAAAAATAGATTTTTAAATTTTATGTTCGAAGCCATGATAGAACTTTTCACCCTCCTATTTATTAAGGTTTGGTTAGAGCCACTTGTAGAGCTTGTTAAAGATAATTTTTTAAAGGGTTTCATATGAGATCAACTTTTTATCACCATTGGTTGTTTTTATTGAAACTTTGTTCTTCAAAGAGATCATCTTTTCATCATCCATATTATTTTTGTTTTCTTTTATTTAATATTTTTTTCCATCTCACCTTAATATTTATTTTTTTCTTGATTTTGTTTTGTTTGTTTTTCTCTTTATTTTCTTTATTCCCAATTCGTTTTGTTTCTTATTTTAAGTCAGATTCAAATTTTTCTCGAGTCGAACAATTTGAATACAATCTTTATTCGTTACTCCCCTATCATATTCAGACGTGATGATGTGACACTCTGAGATTATATGATATCATCACGTGAAAATTTAAAAATTATATATATAAAATTTAAAAAATACAAAAATTAAACAAATTATAATTTTTTAAAAGTAAAATTTAAGTTATGATGTGTCACAATCTTAAAGTGCCATATAACTATACATTGATAAAATTCAAGTTTCGAGATCAGATTGAGAAAATATGCTAAGTTCTGAAACTAATGTGAACCGTGAAGGGAAAAAAGTTGTGAAGTTAACAAACTAATATTATTTTATCCCTTTAGGTATATGATTCAGTATAAATATATCCAAGAAACCAAGACAAGGTATGGTGTGAAAGACTAGTGTTTCCATCAAATATGAGCCACTTACCTCAAGAATCTCCTCCACACAATCTACACACAACCGAAAATCAACCGATTCCAAATGTAGTTCATCCTCCGCAGGTAGATGAGCACGAAGTAGCATATCCAGATCCGCACCATCCACAACGAGTATCACCATCTGTAGGTTATCCGCAACCGCCGGTAGTGTCACCCGTGGTGGCATATCCGGATCCGCACTATCCACAACGAGTATCACCATCTGTAGGTTATCCGGAACCCCCGGTAGTGTCACCCTGGGTGGCATATCCGGAACCGCACTATCCCCAAGCCCCGGTGACTTCAACTGTGGTGGCACATCCGGATCCATATTATCCACAAGTAAACACCTTACCAACAAACAACTGGGCTGCATCAACAGAACCACCAGTTCAAGCGCCAGTACCATCACCTGTTGCTACAAATCATCCACAAGGCTATCTGCCAGCCCCAGCAGGTTCATCGTACGTAGAGCGGACGAAGCCGTCATCGTGTTGCGGTTGTATCGTCTTATGAAAACCTTGGCTGATCTCTTAATCTCATGAAGTTTGATATCAACCTTTTATTTTCCCTTTGCATCAAGTTCTGATTTAAGTTTTATCCATGTTTCTTATGAATTAAAATTCATAAGCTCTACTTGAAATTTGTTTTGTATTATTATGTTTTGATCAAATTTAGGTAATCTGACTTTGGGTTTCTTTGGTTTCGGTTCTCAATCTTTTACTAGTTTGCAATAGTTCTCATATGTCACTTATTGAACTATCAATTTTCGATTTAATTGGTTCTAAAAATACTATGCTGCAGTAATTAATGAAGCATTATTAAACTAAATAAACATTTTGCATCCAAAATTCACATCACTACAATATATAGTTCTAAATTCTATTGAGCAGCAGCAACAATCTCCTCCATGGAGGGTTAGGGTTCTTCTGAGAAAACTACAATCCGAACAAGTAGAGTAATAACGCTACTTAGCTTGCGGTATAAGTATATATATCCAACACGAATACTTCATACTAAATGAAGATGTCGGAGCAACATAAGTCATCAGGGCTCTCACCATCACCATCACCATCAACATCAACATCAACAGGAAAGTATACCCTTAGCCTCCAATACAATTTGCACACAAAAAACCTAACCAGCAAGTGATCAGCAATGCTCAAGAGATGAGCATGTTACAGCAGGAGGATTGCTTTAGCATAAAGCTCAGCCATGATCATATGCTGTTTGCTGAATATATTCCTTTTTATCTAAATATACAAAAATAGATATTCTTTACGCATAATAACACTATTATACTTACAATCAAGATAAATATTACGCAATTTAAAAACCAATCCTAGGTTGAAATATTTAACTTTGAAGTTTTGTCATCGAATGCTTTTATATATATATATATATATATATATATATTTAACAAGCTCATATAAATGATATCTTAATCATTTGTGAAATTGGTGTCCCACTGTTACTTCCCACTTCTTATTACTAATTAAGGGTTCGGACAATACGTTAATTCGTAGTTAATATAAAATTAATTATTGCATCAATGAGATTAAATATTATAATGTGATATAAAGAAAAAAACTAAACGCATTGGCGTCCAAAGTCAACCTAAAACTATAAAAGAAGAAATAAATGGATACTCAATCTCACCAGCTTTGTTCAAACAGAATACGAGGGAAAAATTGACACAAACATATAAGCATTGACAACGAATGAAATTAATTCATTTGTAGTTTTAATTTATTACCAAAAGTTACCTATTAAATTTTCTCTGTAATTACAAGTATTATAAATATATTTATTTTTAATTTTTTTAATATTTGGAGAGTACTAAAAATATTTTATCTTATATTTATATTTAAGTATGTGTTGGGATACGATAATTTCAAGGTAAGTGAAAATTTTAAAGCAAGATTAATCCGACCTATCAATCGAGTGAATTAAGTTAATTTAGGATCAGATCAATTTAAGTTTTAGCATTTTTAAATCATTTTAGATTTATGTTTGAATGAATTTCGAGTTTAAATAATTTTAAGCTCAAATCATTTTGAGTTCACGTTGAACCATAATTTATTTATTAGTCGACTGAAAAAAATGACACCTGTTATTTGAGAAAGTGTAAATATAAGCTGTTTTATTATGTTAGGAAATAGAAAGCTGTTAGTGTGTTAAAGTAGTTAGCATGGTTGTTAAAGAGCAGTTATTGCTTAACTCTACTGCATTAAATATGTGCTTGTATTCTCTCTTTATACTCAAGTAATACAAACAGAACTTCTTTCTCTCTATCTTTCTATTCTTCAACATGGTATCAAGAGCCATTATTTTTTGCTTCTAATTTTTTTTTTCTCTGATGGCGACGGAGCCAGTACCTGGAGGTGACACTCCTCATCATTCGTCCAATACTGAGGCTGTTTTTCCATCAACCAGTTCGGGTGGTATACTACCTGCAGTTCACTACTTCACCAAACATGATACTGTCAAGCTTACTGAAAATAATTTCTTGCTGTGGAAACATCAGTTGCTTCTCATTCTTGAGGCATATAATCTTGAAGGCTTTGTCCAAGGTACTGTTCCAGTTCCTTCTTCTTTTATTTCTGGTGCTGACGGTCAGTTGATTGATAATCCTGCGTTTCCTGCTCATAAGAAACAAGACAAATTTCTAGCCTCCTGGTTGTTAACCACAATATCCGATGATATTTTAATTCATCTTACTACTGCCAAAACAAGTTCTGCTATTTGGTCTGCTGTTGAAGCTCGATTTGGAGTTAAATCCAATATCAAGATTTCAAGCATTCGACGTGATTTGTACTCTCTCAAGAAAGCTAATCTCACCATCAAAGAATACTTGTCCAAGATTCAGCAATTGAGTAATAGCCTTATTGCAGCAGGACATATGGTTACAGAACAAGAACAAATCAGCATTATTTTAGCCGGTCTTTCACTTGAATATGAGTCCATTCGGGTTATAGCCTCTGCTACTCCTATGTCCATTGATTTACTGACTGAAATGTTACTTGATTGTGAGGCGCGACAATTAGCTGTCTTATCTGAAGTTCCTATGCAGGCAAATGTATCTTCTTGTTCCACGAATCCTTCAAAAACCACAGATACTTCTAATACTTATTCTCAAGATTTCAGGACGGGCTAGCGCGGACGTAGTCGAGGTTGGTCTCGTGGCCGATATCGGGGCAATGGTCGAGGTTGGTCTCGTTCTAGACCACAATGTCAGTTGTGTGGCAAAGTGGGGCATGTGGTTCAAACTTGTTATCATCGCTTTGATGAAAACTTTTCTGGTGTGGAATCTGTTTCTTCAAAGATGGTTAACTATCATCAGTGCAACAATCAAGATCCTGCTACGTCTTGTTGTAACTCGGATTCACAAGTCTCAACTGTTCCGCAACCTTCATGCTCCAGGCCATCAGTCCAAGCTTGGTATCCTGACTCTGGAGCTACGAATCACATTACTCCAGACATGACAGCCCTCTCTACTGCTTCCCCTTACACAGGTACGGATCATGTATCAATGGGCAATGGTGCTTCTGTTTCTATAGCTCATGTAGGAACCTCTTCTTTGCTAACTGGTTCACGAGTTTTACATCTTAAAAATGTTCTTCATGTACCTACTGTATGCAAGAATCTCCTGTCAGTGGGACAATTTGCTAAAGACAATGGTGTTTACTTTGAATTTCACCCTTATTTGTGTTTTGTCAAGGACATTCAGACAGGGACGATACTTCTAGTGGGCCACATGCATGATGGCCTTTACCGATTTGATGTGTCTCAACATAATCATGCCAAGACTCTCTCTGCGGTACCTACATCTCCCTCGGTTCAATTTGAAGTTCCTAAGTCTCGCTCGGTTCAAGTGTGTCACGCTCGACTCTCCTCTGCTCCCCTACTATGGCATAACAGACTTGGTCATCCAAATCATGATGTTCTTGCTCGTATCCTACGCACGTGCAATGTTCCGTTCAAGCTCGATAGTCTGTCTCCAGTGTGTACTGCTTGTCAGCTAGGCAAGTCTCATAGGCTTCCGTTTAAGGCATCCACAACCGTATATTCTGTACCATTTGAACTGGTTGTATCTGATGTTTGGGGACCCTCTTCTGTTCAATCAAATGGTTTTTCTTACTATGTGTCTTTTATTGACATGCATAGTCGATATATGTGGCTGTATTTGATTAAAACTAAGTCTGAAGTATTGAGCTGTTTTCTCAATTTTCACAAAATGGTTCAACTTCAATTTGGTTCCTCTATCAAAATGCTTCAAACAGATTGGGGAGGTGAGTATCGATCTTTGTCTAGTGAACTTTTCAAACATGGCATTCAACATAGGATCACTTGCCCTCACACCTCACAGCAAAATGGTGTAGCTGAAAGGCGCCATCGTCAGGTGGTTGATATGGGGTTAACTTTTTTGGCTCAAGCCTCCATGCCTCTGGATTTTTGGTCTTCTGCTTTCTCCTATGCTGTTCATATAGCTAACAGGCTTCCAACACCACTTCTCCAACACAGCAGTCCTTATGAGATGCTGTATAAGGTCAAACCATCTTACTCTTATTTACGAGTTTATGGGTGTGCTTGTTTTCCCTTCTTGAGGCCATATAATCATCACAAGTTTCAGTTTAGATCCAAGAAGTGTGTGTTTGTTGGACTTACTTCAAATCACAAGGGCTACAAGTGTCTTGATGATACTGGTCGAATATTTGTGTCTCCGCATGTGGTTTTCGATGAAACTCAGTTCCCGTTCTTGCATGGTTTTGTTTGTCAAGGTCATTCTGCTCCTGTTCAACAGTCTCGTCAGCAGTCCTATGTTCCTCTTGTTACAATACCGACTTCTTTCAACCCTATGGCCATGCCCAGTTCATCTCAGCACACTAATTGTGGTTCAGGTGGTTCTCATCAATCTCCACTTCAGTCGCGTGCACCACCTACTGTTCTTCCAGTGCCTTCTCCACTTCAGTCGAGTGCGCCATCTACTGACATTCTAGTACATTCTGCTGAGCCTCTTGTACCTTCCTCTTCTCCTCCTATAGCTCCTTCCAGTTCTATTCTTCAAAATGGTCATCCTATGCAAACCAGGTCCAAAAGTGGCATTTACAAGCCTAAACTTTTTTCTTCTGTCTTGGCTGAAAAAGAACCAGCTTCTATAGCTGAGGCATTTCGGGTTCCTCAATGGGCAGCAGCAGCACAAGCTGAAGATCAAGCCTTACTTTTGAACCATACTTGGGATCTGGTACCATTACCTAAGGATCGGAGGGCTGTTGGTTGTAAATGGATCTTCAAGCTTAAGAGGAATGCTGATGGCTCAATACCAAGCTACAAAGGGAGGTTGGTAGTAAAAGGCTATCTTCAGGAAGCTGGCATAGATTTTCATGAGACATTCAGCCCAGTAGTGAAGCCTACAACAATTCGGGTAGTCTTGGCTTTAGCAGTCTCCTTGGGCTGGTCCCTTCGACAGGTGGACGTTAATAACGCGTTTCTGAATGGTGATTTAAGTGAAGACATATACATGGTGCAACCACCAGGGTTTGAACAGACAGGACCAAATGGGCAGCAGCTTGTGTGCAAGCTGAAGAAAGCATTATATGGACTCAAACAAGCCCCTCGAGCCTGGTTTCACAAGTTGAAAGAGTTTCTCCTTGCCAACAAGTTCGAAATATCAAAGGCTGACAACTCCCTCTTTATAAATCGGTCTGACACTCAACTTCTTTATGTCCTAGTGTATGTGGACGATATCATCGTTATTGGTTCCAACACAAGTGCTATTAATCACTTTGTCAAGGAGCTTCATAGCAAGTTCTCTCTGAAGGACTTGGGCAACTTAAGCTATTTTTTGGGCATTGAAGTTAAACATACTGCCAATGGTCTTTTTCTTAGTCAGAAACAATATATACAGGAGTTACTTAAGAAAGCTTCTATGGACAGATCAAATAGTTCTCCTACACCTATGATTTCTACTTGTAGGTTGTCGAGTACTGAAGGGAGTTCGACTGATGATGCAACTCTTTTTCGAAGCATAGTAGGTGCTCTTCAATATGTTGTCATCACGAGGCCGGATATTGCCTTCTCGGTCAACAAGGTATGCCAATTCATGCACAAACCATTGGACACTCATCTCAAAGCCGTCAAGCGAATTTTGCGTTATCTACAAGGCACGCTGGATCATGGTCTTCATTTTCAACGTGCGCCTAAACTAATTCTTGAAGGCTACTCCGACTCCAGCTGGGGTTCTGATCTTGATGATCGACGATCGACGATCGGGATATTGCGTCTTCCTCGGAGGTAATCCAGCGTCTTGGAGCTCGAGGAAGCAGCAGGTTGTGTCCAGATCTACTGCTGAAGCTGAATACAGAAGTTTGGCCAATGTTACTGCTGAGATAGTCTGGCTCCGCTCTTTGTTGATGGAGCTTTCTGTTCCTTTTTCAGCCAAGGCACTTGTTTGGTGTGACAGTTCAGCAGCAGTTGCTGTCGCAGGAAATCCAGTCCTGCACTCCAAATTTAAACATGTCGAGTTGGATGTGTATTTTGTCCGAGAGAAAGTTGCTGCAGGTGTGGTTCAAGTTGGTGATGTGTCTGGTCATGATCAAATTGCTGATGTTTTAACGAAACCACTATCAGCAGTAATGTTTAATAAGTTCAAAAGGAAGCTTAAAGTTGCAGCACTTGAAGATGGCATTTCACAAGGAAGAACGCTAGCAGAGCACGGGGAATGTTAGGAAATAGAAAGCTGTTAGTGTGTTAAAGTAGTTAGCATGGTTGTTAAAGAGCAGTTATTGCTTAACTCTACTGCATTAAATACGTGCTTGTATTCTCTCTTTATACTCAAGTAATACAAACAGAACTTCTTTCTCTCTATCTTTCTATTCTTCAACATATTATTATTATTATTTACAATGAGGTTGCTTTATTCTTGATGCTTTATTTCATGCAAATGACGTCAAATTATTGAATCATCTTTTGCTTCAAAGTTTTGATTTCATGTCGAATGAAAATTTTATCATCTACTTTATTTTTATATTATTTTACATTCATTTTACGATTTATGTTTGGGTTTATATCCGTTTCTTCTAATTATGTCATGTATTTTAATAAAAAATTATAAATTTTAGTAAATCTTAAAAATTTTAATATGCACCTTTTTATCATGTTGAATAAATACCAAAGAAACAAAGAGCAAATTTAAATATTCTGAAAATTTTAATTAAATATTATTTTAATAAATTATTAAATTTTTTGAAAAATTAAAATTTTAATTAAACTTTCCAAAATTAGCAACCGATTGAGTTGCCAGTCTTCTCAAGATGGATACTTCTTTGAATAAACAAAGGCAGATCAAAAGCCAAATCTGCGTGGCCTTCTGTTGATGATAAAAACAATACACTACTGTATATAAATCATGCCTAATAACTAATTGGGTGTAAATACTTTTTAGTTGCTATCATTTTTGAAATTAGGCAATTTGATCCTTTTAAAATAAAAAAATTTAATTTGGTTCAATTATGCACTTGAGACTTTAATTTTAATTTAATCATATACGTTTAAAGAAATAAATACATCAATTTATTTTAATATTGGATAAATACAATTATTTATGTATGTAATATATAAACATAAAATGACGTTATATCAATAATTGGACCAAAACAAAATTTCATGTATAAAATTACACATTAAATTATAGTTGATGTATAATTTTGATATTTATCCATAAAAAATTAAAAATAAGTTTAAACAAAAATTAAAAAAATCTAATATATAAATAATAATAATAATAATAATCTATACCTATATATTAAAGAGTATCCATGGGATTTTCCATGTGACATGTGTGCTTCTCTCTTCAAAGAGTATATGATTTTTTTCTTTTACATTATAAAAAACACTAAATTTTAATTTTCAATTATGCCTAAATTTTTTTTAAAAAAATATTTAATTAAATGAGTGCCATTGAAATTTTCATGACACGTGTGCTTCTTTCTTCAAATGGTATATCTTTTTTCAATTTTAGTCTAATTTTGAGATTTGATTTTTAAATTTTAATTTCTAACATAATTTGATCCCTATAGCAGTATTAGTTAGCCCAAATAGTTAAAATCGTTAACTTTTTTATTTAAATGTCACATTCTTATATATAATTCATGTAATGGCCTAAAATCAAGGTTATCGGAACAATGGTTTCGCAACCATAAATCCGATTTAAAGAGAAATTTATTTCAATATATTTGCATGAATATTTATATGATAGGAAATATTTTTATAAATATTTATAAAATGTTAGTAATGTGGTATTAAACTTTCGTTAGAAAATTTTAACGTCTGGGTAGGTAATTAAATAAAAAAGACTAAATTGAAAAAGGTGTAAAAGTTTAATTATAGATTAAAAGAAAGTATAAAGGACCAAAATGGCAATTAAGTCATTTTGTCTAGTTGAGGCGGTTTATTGTGAAGAAAATCTGAGATTTTTTTATGTTTAATATATATTATATATTATTATATAATAAAGATATTTTAATATATTATATTATATTGTTATTATATATATTATAAAAAGAAAGTAAAAGAAAGAACAGAAAAGAAACAGAGAGTAAAGACGAAACAGAGAAGAAATAGGGGAAAAAGAAAGAAAAAAGGGAGAATAGAGTTTTTAAAACTTGGAGTTTAATTTGGTAAGTTAATTTAGTCCTTTTCTTTTAATTTTGATGCTTTATAAGTTTTAGAATAAAGTTTTGATGAATTTAAGTTGAAGTTTTTGAAGTTTTAGAGTTTTTGAATATAGCATATGATGAATAAAATGATGAATTAGTGGTTTAATTGAAAGAATTTGAAGTTAGAAATGGATAAAGGACTTAATTGCAAAACAAGCTATAAGAAAACAGTTTTGGGACAGCAGCAGTAGAGTAAGTTTGAAAATTCACCAAAAATCGTAGAAGTGGAATTAGAAGTTGAGTGAGATATGAAATTAAAGATTATTGAGTCTATTTTCATATGAAAGAAACAAAGAAAGAAAAGAAGTTCTGTATTTTGACATATTTAGATATTTGTAAGACTGGTTCAGAATGAATTCGGGTTCCTCTGTTTTGACTTTAGAAAATCATCAAAAATTGAAGAAAAATAATTAGGGGCTTAAATTTATATATTTGGAATCCTGAATGAATCTATTTTCAATAAAAATAAACAAGAACATCATCCTAATTCTGTATGAGGAGATAATTAATTTTTAGTGAAGAAGGGTCAGAACTGCCAGATAGCAGAACAGGAGTGATTTTAATGAATAAACTGTACGAATTGGCTAAGCCAAAAATTCTGGAAATTTTATGGTATAAAGAAATGTGAGTCTAGTTTCAGGGAAAATTAACGGTTCTTCATTTGGAGTTCTGTAGCTCGAGAAATAAATAATTTAGTGACTGTGACTCAAGTAGACAGCTTTGAATAAACTAAAAATAATAATAGAATTATAGAAAATGCTACATGTGAACATGAAATGTATTGAATTGATGATTGAATTTATTTATTTAGATTCGGAAAACTCAAATACGAAGCTAGATCGAGGAAAGGAAAAAGTCTCGGATTAGTAGATTTTGTATACGAACTAGTATCGAGGTAAGTTCATGTAACTTGAATTATATTCTTAAATGCTTGAAATGTATGTTATTGATGTGAATATAGTTTGAATGTTCATTGTATGAAAATTTATGCAATATTGATATTTTTGATAAAAAGGGAAAGAAATCCCGGTTGAATGAAAGGAAAATTCGATGGATCTCTGAAAAGGAATTGACGGTAAAAAGGATCTAGCCCGGACAGGTGATCCTATCCTGATATAGCCCTCCCGAAGAATATGTGGAAAATGGATTTAGCCCGGATGGATAATCCGAATTAGGGTCTGAATTTAGCCTGGACTGGTAATTCAGATCCAAGCTCATTAGAGTAATTGTCGTTGCAGGGGATTTAGCCTGGACTGGTAATCCCGACAATACTCTATGAGTTTATATTACAGGGGATTTAGCCTGGACTGGTAATCCCACTGTAAAGATGAGGTTCACGGGAGTGTGCTCTCTGAAATGAAAATGTACGCACATGAATATGAATTGACGGACCCAGATTTGTACACTAAAGTGTATCTCTGAAAATCCATCGAAATTTCAAGTAATTCAACGGGATAAATATGGAAAAATAACAAGGAAATGGAAATCATGATATTGATGAGCTCATCAATCATAGTATATATATATATATATATATTATTGATACATGGAAATTAATGAACTAACTTGAATGTTGAGCTTGTGTATGTTAGGGTAATAACGTATTGAATGGATATATGAATGTTTATTACATTGTATTGAAAATATTAGGTAAGTATAATTCTTGTTACATGGGCTTACTAAGCTCAAAGTGCTTACCCTATTTCCTTTTTCCCTGTTTTGTAGTGTTAAGAGCTCGGAGGTCGGTTTCAGTCGGAGACATATCACACTATCAACCCCAAGATTTCGGTATTTTAAGAAACTTTATTTTGGAAATCAATGGCATGTATAAGCTAATAAAATAGATGTTAATATGAAATGAATGTAAGGTCAGCCATTGGTATGGCTTATGTGTTAAAGTTATCTTATAAATATGCATGAATTATTTTGAAAATATGTTGAATTGGAATGGTCTCGGTTTAAAAAAAAAATTCGTAAACTCTGGTAATGCCTCGTACCTTATTCTGACAACGAATACGGGTAGGGGGTGTTACAATTCAAATGCCGTAAGATTTTCAAAACCAACATATCTTTTGGTTTTGCCTTGCCTATATATATATATATATATATATACACACACATTATAAGACAATGGTCAAATTTCAATTTTGGCTCCTATATACAAAAACTTGATTTAATTCACATGCTTTAATTTGACGTAATTTAGTACCCAACTTTTATAATGTTATTAGTTAGTGTAAATAGTTAGTATTGTTAATTATTTCAATTACAATAGTGACGTCATTTTTTTGTTAAAAACACCATTCCAACAAAAAAAAATCATGAGAAGATTGAATGAGTGATTTTGAGAAAAAAAAAATATAACATTAGTATTTTTAACGCTATTTTTTAAATCATTATGATCAACTGAATATTGTTTATATTTAAATATCACACTAATGAATTTAATAAAAGAATTTTAGTGATGATAATAATTGGACTTGAATTTTAAAATTTAAAAAGTAAAGGGACTAAATTCTTAAAAATAAAAGTAGGGAGATTAAATTTCAAATAATACAAAATCTATAAGGACTAAAAACATATTTTAATCTTCAATTTTTTATTGCATAATTTGATACAAATAAATAATTTTTTTTTTTTTTGGTGAAAAGAAGTAAACTAAGATCTCTTACAATACATTAACAGATTTATCATGTTGGAAAATCGTAGCCACCATATCAGGTGGGGCGTCAAATGTCTGGAGCGAGTTTTGCCAACAGAGCCCAATTTTCGCCATTTGGTCTGCAGTTAAATTATTCTCCTTGGGGATATGCTTGATTTCCCACAGAATTCCGGGTGACAGAAGTCTTTTAATTCGCCTGATTAGCGTGGATCCGAATTCTGTCATGTCCTCCGTAGACAAGATCCTAACCATTTCAAGGTTATCAGATCGGATTTTGATCTTCTTGTAGCCTTTATTAATAAGAATGAACACCCCATCCAGAATACCCCAAAGTTCAGCTTCCAATGGTGAACATTTCCCCAGGTAATGCTAATATCCTAGCACCCAGCTACCATCTCGATCCCGAACTACTCCACCTGCTGCGCCAGTGCCGGAGTCTCTCGCCACTGCTCCATCTGAGAATAAGAAGACCCAGTTTCCAGAACTATGTTGTGGGTGCTTCGGAGGGGTAGCGTTGGACTTAGGACTCGTGATAAATGCTTCAAAGTTTTGTGACCAACTGAGGGATGATTTGATAAGTTCGAGCGGAGTCCAATCAATGTTTTGAAAGATGTAAAGATTTCTGTTCTTCCATAATCTCCAAGCTAGTATCCCGAAAAGACACGACCAAGTGATTCCTTTATCCTGCAACTTAAGATAGCAAGAAAGATTGTCAGATAACCAATTATGCAACGAATCAGAAAAGAACCTGGATTGCTTCTCTGAGGGGACTACGAGCGTCCAAACATCCTTAGCAGTCGGGCAATCCCGAAGGACATGCATGATGTCTTCCACGTCGTGGCCACAGCGTGAACACACATTACTTTGACCGAAGCCTCTCCTAGTCCTTTCTGAATTAGTGAGGATTCTTTGATTGGCCACAAGCCAAAGGAAGAGTCGGACTCTTTGTGGTCCTTGATACTTCCAAATGGTCTTCCAAATGTCTTGGTTGGGTCTCCAAGTATTTTCTTTTAGAGATCTATACGCACTACGAATAGTGAAATTTCCTGGTTCGGTGCGTGCCCATATGATTCTATCTTCACCTTCAGCGGGATGGGGCGGTGGGATACTTAATATGCGTTTAATAATTTCTTCCGGTAGCCAAATGTTTAACATGTCAATATTCCAGGAACCTTCCTGTAGGACCCATTCCTTTAGGGTGCTATCCAGATTGAGTCTACTGCTAGCTTGGACATAAGAAAGCAAAGGTCCGACTTTAGGTATCCAGTTGTCTTTCCATCCTCGAATAGTTTCACCATTCCCAACGGACCACAAGAGATTCTCACTAATGAGTGGCCACGCCTTAGAGAGAGATCTCCAAAGATGAGAGCAGTGGCTCCTATGGATGGAATCTGGTATCTGACTCTTCCAGCCATATTTCGAACGGAGTACTCGAACCCAGAGATCATCCTTTCGCGATACGAGATTAAAGCCAATTTTCATGAGAAAGGAAGTGTTGTGATCATGTAGATATCTAAGGCCGAGTCCTCCACAAGTCTTGGGCTGACATATGGACTCCCACCCAACCAGAGCTGGTTTCGATTTACCAGTTGAGCTTCCCCAAATGAATTGTCTTACTATCATTTCTATCTCATCACATACACCTTTCGGGATTACTAAGGACTGCATTAGATAGCTCGGGATGGCCAATAGAACCGATTGAGCGAGGGTAATACGTCCTGCTAGGGAGAGTTTCCGAGCATCCCAATTTTGAAGTTTGTTTCTGACCTTGTCAATCACAAAATTGAATGAGCTTTTGGTAATCCGATCATGGAGAAGAGGTATCCCCAGGTATTTTCCAAGATTGAGAACCTTTTGAAACCCAAAAAATTGACTGATCTGGTCCTGCAGTCTGATGTCGACTCCTTTTGAGAAGAACATATTGCTCTTCCTTGGACTGACTCTATGGCCAGAAAGGGCACAAAAGCATCGAAGGACATCTTTTAACACATGGGCTTGGCCCATATCAGCTTTTCCAAAAATAACCAGGTCGTCTGCAAAGAAGAGGTGGGATAAGTCTGGGCCAGATCTTGATAGTCGAATAGGGTTCCATCTACCTTTCCTCATTTCATGTCTGATAAGATTTCCTAACCATTCCATACTAAGTACAAAAAGATACGGCGATAGAGGACACCCTTGCCGAATTCCTCTAACAGGTTTAAACGACCTAGATGGAACTCCATTCCAGAGAATCTGCATGGTGGAGGAGGAGATAGCATTCATGATGACCTTTCTAAGACCCTCGGGGATTCCGGTAGCAACAAGTGATAGATGAATGAATTCCCAACTAATTCTATCGTAGGCTTTCTCCAAGTCTAGCTTGATAGCCATCCAATTTTTGCTAGCTTTCTTGCTACGCATAGAGTGAATTACTTCTTGGGCAATTATGACATTGTCCGATATGTTCCTTCCTGCGATGAACCCTGCTTGTTCTGGAGAAATAAAGTTTGGGAACACCACTGCGAAACAAAAGAATCATACTAGTAATAATGGTAATCTATGTATAAAAAGAAAGTCCTTTGGATCTTCTTTGGTTTACACGTGGATCACCCTCTTTCCTTTTTCTTTTGCACTATATAGGAAATGGTCAAATTTCAAGTTTAGTCCCTATCCTATTCTCAAATTTAATATAAAATTTAAGATAATTTTTTATAATAGATTCAGTAATATTTTTAATTTAATGTAGTAAATTAATACAAAATTGAGTGAAGATTATATTTAAAAATCGAAAAATGGGTGAAATTTTTAGAGAGAACTTATAAACAGCATCTTTTCAGCGTTTTATACTCAAGAAAGTTTTAATGACTATACCCATTTGATTTATGATCAAATTTTCAAGTCATATTTTCAACACAAAAATTAAGCATTACTTTACGCGTCGTTAATGGAATTATGAACACTAATTTCTCATTTATCTCTAAATGTTTACTATTAACAAGTGGTTGGGTATAATGGTAATGTTTACTATTAACAAGTGGTTGGGTATAATGGTAAGGTACATTGCACTTTTAAGGAGAAAATTTAGATTCGAATCTTGGAGACGATATTATTTAGAGGGATAGCCACAAACCCTGAATATGAACCGGAAAACGACAATGAAAAAAATATAAAAATATTACTTACTAATTACTTCTAGACTCTTGATTATCAATCACAAGCAAAGTTAGCATCTAACTTTAAATTTAAAGATGCCTTAATCTTTACAATAAAAAAAATAAAATGCATATGTATTAGGTCATGACTTTTGTTGAGTGTTTTTGTTGTGTGTCCTCTTGGTGAGGGGAATCAGACATTTATAAGATATGATTAATGTTCATTGAAATGACATCTTAGGTAGGTTTTCATGTACACCAACACATATACTGCTCTAGACTTACACATATTTATCGTATCACGCGCTTGACTTCACATCCTCTGCCTACGAAACCCCAGTAACATGCATGTGAACCTAGCGCGCAAGCTCTCCCCACGAGCCCTTAATGTCTTATTGGCAGCCACTATCTTTGAAAAGTCAAAGATAGTTGGCTGTAAGCAAGTTGGAAATAGTTGGAAATAAGCACTGAAAGTTAATGGGTGACAATTGGCATTGGATAATTGTAATTTTGGTCTTTGCAAGCTGATCCCTGAACCTCAACTATAAATAGGCCTAACCATCTCTAATTTTCTTAATCCCACAATTTGCCATTCTCAACTTAAGGCATTGTTCTCTCTCCCTATTTGTAAATTTTCACTTGTATTTTTGGAGTGAAATATATTTGTTAGTGCCCGAGGACGTAGGAAAAATTTGCCGAACCTCGTTAAAATTCTAGTGTTCTTTATTATTTATTTTTCATATCTTGTGAGTGTGATTGTAGTTATTTATTATGCTATTAAATTACGATAGAGGGATATTCTGGCTAGGAAAGATCTGGTACTTAAGTGATCCTCGTGATCCACCTCTCTTTCCTGGGAATTGAACTTAGTGTGATTTTTCAGTACAATAATTATACTTTTTTACACACTTCCACACAACAATTGGTATCAGAGCTAGATCCGTACTTAGGGAGTACGACCGTTTGTAGCACTATTCATGTATACGGCACTGTTCATGTATACAGTAGTTGGGATTGAGGAGAAAAATGACACAGACATCGTCATCAACAAGGACTACGGTGACCAATGCAAAATTTGAAGTAGAGAAATTTGATGGTACCAATAATTTTGGTATGTGGCAATGTGAGACCCTGGATGTCTTATGTCAGCAAGAGCTGGATATAGCCCTTAAAGAAAAACTTGACAAGATGGATGACAAGAAGTGGGCCAAGATTAATAGACAAGCATGTGGTATGATCCATCTATGTTTGGCCAAAGAGCAGAAGTACTCTGTCATGAGGGAGACATCAGCGAGGAAATTGTGGGATACACTAGAAGAAAAGTTTCTAACGAAAATACTTGAAAATAGGCTTTATATGAAAAAGAAACTTTTTTGATTCACGTATGCACCCGGTATGTCGATGAATGACCATGTGAACTCATTCAATAAAATTTTAGCAGACTTGCTAAATTTGGATGAGAAATTTGAAGATGAAGACAAGGCATTATTGTTGTTGAATTCCCTTCCTGATGAATATGATCATCTAACCACCACATTGCTTCATGGGAAGGATACAATCACATTTGATGCAGTCTGCAGTGCGTTGTATAGATCTGAGACTCGAAAGAAAGATAAAAGAGATCACAGAGATACAACTGCAGAAGTCTTAACAGTAAGAGGTCGTTCACGCAGCAGCAAACCTGGTAGAAGGGGAAAGTCCAAAGGGAGACCCGCCAAAGATGAGTGTGCCTTTTGTCGTGAGAAAGGGCATTGGAAAAGGAATTGTCCTAAGTTACAAAAGGGCAAGGCTATTTCTAATGCATGTGTAGCGGAGCATGATGAGGAGTCAGACTTTAGCTTGGTTGGCATGGCAATGGCATGTCATACTGATGAGTGGATTTTGGATTCGGGATGTACTTACTATATGTGCCCTAATAAAGACTGGTTTTCTAGTCTTAAAGAACTAGAAGGTGGGGTTGTTCCTATGGTCAATGACAGTGCTTGTAAGATAATGGGAGTAGGTACAATCCAATTGAAGAATCACAATGGCTCAATCCAAGTCTTGATTGATGTTCGCTACGCACCCAGCTTGAAGAAAAATCTCATCTCATTAGGGGCCTTAGAATCTAAAGGGCTCATAATCACTTTGAGAGATAGATTACTAAAGGTAGCAGCTGGGAATTTGACAGTGATGAAAGGCACAAGGAGAAATAACTTGTACTTTTTAAATGGAAGTACAATTATTGGATCAACATCAACAGTTTCTGTGAAAGATACAGATTCAGATGCTACCAGGTTATGGCATATGCGATTGGGACATGCTGGTGAAAAAGCTTTGCAGAATTTGGCGAAGCAAGGCTTGTTGAAAGGTACAAATTCTTGCAAATTGGAATTCTGTGAACATTATTTTCTGGGCAAGCAGACGAGGGTAAATTTTGGTTCAGCAATTCACAATACGAAAGGAATTCTAGACTACGTTCACAGTGATGTGTGGGGACCTACCAAAGTGGCTTCTTTGGGAGTTATACACTATTTTGTTACTTTTGTTGATGATTATTCAAGAAAAGTATGGGTGTATCCAATGAAAAGAAAAAGTTAAGTACTGGATGCATTTCTGAAATGGAAGAAGATGGTGGCAACTCAGACTGGTCAAAAGGTCAAACGACTTCGATCAAATAATGGTACTGAATATAAAAATGATCCATTTCTACAAGTATGTCAAGATGAGGGCATCGTGCGTCACTTCACTGTTCGAGATACACTGCAGCAGAATGGGGTGGCAGAACGCATGAATCGAACTATACTGGAGAAAGTTCGATGTATGTTGTCCAATGCTCATTTGGGTAAGGAATTTTGGGCTGAGGCAGTTACATATCATGCCATCTAATTAACTGTTTGCCATCAGCTGCAATAAATGAAAAAACTCCTACGAAGATGTGGACTGGTAAATCTGCTACTGACTATGATTCTTTACATGTTTTTGGTTCCACTGCATATTATCATGTAAAAGAATCGAAGTTAGACCCAAGAGCAAAGAAAGCATTATTCTTGGGTATAACTAGTGGAGTAAAAGGATATCGTCTCTGGTGTCATGATACAAGGAAGATTGTCTTTAGCAGAGATATGACTTTTGATGAATCAACCATGTTAAAGGATTCACAAAAGGATAACAAAACCAGTAGTACTTTGCAGTAGATGGAGCTTGAAAAGGTTAATGATGATCCAGCTAATATTGAAAAAACAAATGATGAAGAAGTTCCGACCCAAGAACTTCTGCAGTAACAAGATTCAATTTCATATAGGAGGCCAAGAAGAGAGATTCGTAAGCCTACTCGCTTTGATGATATAGTGGCCTATGCACTTCCAATTGCAGATGAAGATGCTCCTTCTACTTACACAGAAGCAATAAGTAACCCTGATGGTGTAAAGTGGAAGCAAGCCATGAATGAAGAAATGCAGTCTCTTCTTCAAAATAGGACTTGGGATTTGATGACACTGCTCAAGGGAAAGAAGGCAATTGGATGCAAATGGGTATATGCAAAAAAGGAAGGATTTCCTGATAAAAATGAAATTCGGTAAAGGCTAGATTGGTAGCAAAGGGTTACGCTCAGAAAGAAGGAATAGACTATAATGAAGTGTTTTCTCCAGTTGTGAAGCATTCGTATATTCGGATTTTGCTAGCCTTGGTTGCGCAATATGATCTTGAACTAGTTCAGCTTGATGTGAAGACTTGCGTTTTTACACGGTGATTTGGAAGAGGAAATCTATATGACTCAGCCAGATGGATTCAAGGTTGCTGGTAAAGAAAACTGGGTTTGCAAACTAACAAAGTCACTTTATGGATTGAAACAACCTCTGAGGCAGTGGTACAAGCGATTTGATAAGTTCGTGAAAGGGCAAAGGTACACAAGAAGTAAATTTGACCATTGTGTGTATTTCCAGAAGCTACAAGAAGGAATTTTCATATACTTGCTCTTATATGTTGATGATATTGTGATAACATCTAAGAGCAAAGCTGAAATTGAGAGATTGAAGACTCAACTCAATCTTGAGTTTGAGATGAAAGATCTTGGTGAAGCTAAGAAAATTCTTGGCATGGAAATATGTAGAGATAGATCCCATGGTAGAGTTAGCTTGTCTCAGAAGCAGTATTTGAAGAAGGTACTACAGCAGTTTGGCATGAACGAGCAGACAAAACCTGTAAGTACCCCGTTGGCTTCTCATTTCAAGCTTTCTGCACAACTATCTCCTTCGACGAATACGGAACGAGAATACATGTTGCAAGTTCCGTATTCTAATGCAGTAGGTAGCTTGATGTATGCAATGATGGGTACAAGACCCGACATTTCACAGGCAGTTAGTATAGTGAGCAGGTATATGCATAATCCTGGAAAAGGACATTAGCAAGCTGTGAAATGGATTCTACAGTATATTCAAAAGACCGTGGATGTTGGATTACTGTTCGAGCAGGATAATACACTTGGTGAAGGTGTTATTGGGTACGTTGATTCTGACTATGCCGGTGATTTGGACAAACGAAGATCAACCACCGGTTATGTGTTTACACTTGCTGGAGGACCAATCAATTGGAAGTCTACTCTACAGTCTACAGTTGCGTTGTCAACCACAGAAGCCAAATACATGGCTGTAACAGAGGCTGTAAAGGAAGCTATTTGGTTACAAGGTATGGCTAAAACCTTGGGATTGGTTCAGGAGCATATTAATGTGTATTGTGATAGTCAAAGTGCTATTCATTTAGCAAAGAATCAAGTCTATCATGCACGTACAAAGCAAATCAACGTACGATTCCATTTTGTGCGGGAAATTATTGATGAGGGGAAAATTTGTCTTTAGAAGATTAAGACTGCAGATAATCCAGCAGATATGTTGACCAAGGTGGTAACAGCAACCAAGTTCGAACATTGTTTGAACTTGATCAATATCCTACAAGTTTAACAGTTGAAGAATGCACTATCAAGTATTGTTGGCAAAGGCAGAAAGAATTGTGTGAAGATAAGATTATCCTAATCAAATCTTCAAGGTGAAGAATATTGGCAGCCACTATCTTTGAAAAGTCAAAGATAGTTGGCTGTAAGCAAGTTGGAAATAGTTGGAAATAAGCACTGAAAGTTAATGGGTGACAATTGGCATGGGATAATTGCAAATTTGGTCCCTATTTGTATAGGTACTTTGCAAGCTGATCCCTAAACCTCAACTATAAATAGGCCTAACCATCTCTCATTTTCTTAATCCCACAATTTGTCATTCTCTACTTAAGGCATTGTTCTCTCTCCCTATTTGTAAATTTTCACTTGTATTTTTAGAGTGAAATATATTTGTTAGTGCCCGAGGACGTAGGCAAAATTTTCCAAACCTCGTTAAAATTCTGGTGTTCTTTATTATTTATTTTTCATATCTTGTGGTGTGATTGTAGTTATTTATTGTGCTATTAAATTACGATAGAGGGATATTCTGGCTAGGAAAGATCTGTTACTTAAGTGATCCTCGTGATCCACCTCTCTTTCCTGGGAATTGAACTCAGTGTGAATTTTCAGTACAATAATTATACTCTTTTACACGTTTCCGCACAACATGTCTCTACCTTATGGGGCCAAGGTTCATCTGCATCTCCTCGGATTGTGGGTCAGTAGTTCGGGCTTATGTCTAATTTTGGGTCGACTGGAAATACCATAACAACCTTATTGAGACTTTAAATCGGTTTAATATTGTATATTTATTGTTAAAAATTTTACAAACATGTATTGTTATAATAAACGTCGATAATGGCGGTAGAAATTATCACAAAGCAATAAGAACAGAAAAATAAGAACACATAGATCTTAGGTAAAAACCCTTTCAGAAAAAAACCACAGGCAGAGGAGCTATTTAAGGTTGAAAAATTTTATTCTAATCAAAGTCAAATAGAAGAAGAACAGTTCTATACGGATTCAACTTGTGCTGTACTACCCTTGGCCTTTTGCCCTTACAGATCCCCTTATTTTGTCACTGTATTTATTTCTTTAACAAGTAATAAGATTTGGGTCACACAATCTATAACATATATTTATAATTTGAATAAATTAAAATGGACCAAATCATTAAAAAATTATTTGAAACTGGACTTGTACGGACCAAAATTCATTAAACCGAACAAACAATCTAACCCTTACTTTTATGAGTATTGAAATTGTATATCAATGAGAATGATATAGAATTGTAGTCCCATGTGAAAAGTGGAAAATCTCACTTTATAATGGAACAAGTTGTACACATAACTCATTATTATAATAATTAAATTCAAAGAGGGAATTTAAACGATATTTGGTGATTTTTGGTTTTGCACTTAGCATTTCGTGCAATTTGTTTTAAATTAGAGTTATTCATGTAGGATGTTAATAAAATTTTAGGTCCAATTAATAGGTACGGATTCAGTTCGATTCGAAAAATAGTTTTGAATTTTTGTTCAAGCTCAAGTCGGATAAAAAAGCTAAAATTTGGGTTTGACTCGGCCTGTCCATATTAGTTTTTTTAATTTTTAATTTTTATGTAAAAATTTTAAAATGTAATGCACCAACTATACTAAAAATATTAAAATAAATGTTTCCCAACAAATTGAAAATAAATTAGAAAAATCCTTATACTTAAATAACATTAAGAAAAGTGCAACTTAACAAGCAAATACCTCTAAAATAGTAGCAAAATAGTGGTAAAAAGTGAGAAAACAACAACAAAACAATAGTCCTTTTTTATTGCAAATTCGGGCCGGGGCTGGGCCAAAAGAATCTTACCTGAGGCTCAACTCATTTTCTAAATGGGCTTTGTTTTTTGCCTAAGCCTATTTTTCAGGCTTATATTTTTGTCCAAATCCTAACTTTCGGGTCGGGCTTGGACAACTCTCTATGTTACTCAAATTTAAATTAAATAATGAATTAATATTTATTTGATTTTTTATTTTTATATATTTTTATATATAAGTAAATTTATTTAAGGATGAATTTGAGTAAAGATAATGGGCATGAAAAATAGTTTAAATAAAAAAATTAAATAGAGTGAATTTCAGATTCCAATATTTAAAGTTTATATTTAACTTATTCTAATCCATATTGAAGTTTATAATATGTCATTTTCTTTTTTTTATACCTTACATTTTTATATTATATAAAAATATAAAATATAAAATTATAATAATCTAAATATTAAAAATATATATTAAGTAATTTATATTTAAAAATTTAATAAAATAAAAACTAATGGTAAAAAAACAAATGTCTATATATAATCATTCTATATACTATGAATAAAAATAAAAAAATTAAAGAAGAATTTAAGATATTGTGACCTAATTTCCTCTAAAGATTCGAGTTTGAGTACTTTTCCTTAGTAAGTATATATATATATATATATATATATATATAATTAAATCGAGTCCGTTTCAGATTTCAATATTTAAAATTTATGTTCAATTTAGTCTAATCCATTTTCAAATTTATAATATGTTTTTTCTTTTATTTTATATTTTACATTTTTATATTATATAAAAATATTAAATTATTAAATTATAATAATTTAAATATTAAAAAATATGTATTACTTATATTCAAAAATTTAGTAAAAAATATAGGAAAAGAAATGTTTATATATAATCATTCTATATACTATAGATGAAATAAAAAAATATATAAAAGGATTTAAGATATTGTCGTATGTCTTTATATAAAAACACATGGACCTAATTTCCTCTAAAGATTTGGGTTTGAGTCTCTTTCCTTGGTACATATATTATATGAATATATTGGGTTTGATTCAATATATATATATATATATATATATATATGGATCGCGTGAAATTGTGATTTTACGTCATTTTTATTTTTTTTCTAATAGGAGAATGACAAATCAGATTTTTCTTTCTGAAAAAATTCAAATAAAATTAAAATAGTAAAAATTAGGAAGAAAAATCTAATTTATCATTCTTCTATTGAAAAAAATAATGATGACATTAGAGGCAAAGCCAAAAAATCTTATTAAAAGGCTGAAATTAATACGATAGTAAAAATACAATTTGTAAATGATTAAATCAAAATTTTTCTATTTTAAGGGGCCGACGCTCCTATCAGCCTCCTAATTTGCCCCTAAATGACATGAAATTTCAGTTTCATACAATATATATAAATCCAAGAGTCAGAGAAAGCATAGCAAAGTATTGAATGAAACATTAGATTTTGTAGGAAATATGAGCTCAAAAATCTCGAAATGATCAACACCAGCATTCGATTCCTAAAGTAGTTGATGTTCCGAAGATACATGAGCTCCGCACTATCCACACGAAGTAAACGAACATCTTGGCTGCATCAAATCCTAGACAACACTATCCGAATCTGCCCTATGCATGAGTAAAACCACCGCTGTCTACCTTCACCGACCTTAAGGCGGTGGCTGCTGCAGCCGTTGGTTGTCGTTGTACCATCTTATAAAAACCATCGGTGATCACTCAATCTCATCAACTTTGATATCAACCTTTTGCGATCCATTTGCTTCAAAGTTGTGATTTAAGGTTTATCCTTTACTTCTAATGAATGATAATGCATGTACCCTACTTGAAATTTGTTTTGTATTACAAAGAAATCTTATTACGATTTGTTCAAAAGGACGAAATCTGAATTTGATGGAATTATGAATTAAAGATTAAAGACTTGTTTATTGATGATAAGATGCATGTCATAATATACGTCAATAATGATAGTAGGAATAGTCGTAAAGCAATAAAAAAGAAAAATAAGAACATGTAGATTTTACATAAAAAATCTTTATCGGAAAAAATCACGGGCAGAGGAGGAGAAATTTACTAATGTTGGAAAACAAAATACAAGAGGTTTTCGGCTATCCACATTTTTATAAGGATTAAACGACCCTTTTAATCAATGTCAAATAAAAGAAGTATAGTCTTATATGGATTCAACTTGTGCGGCAAGATCCGTACCTCGGACTTTCGCTCCCATAGATCCCCAATTTTGCCTCTCTATTTTATTTCTTTAACAAGTGAGTTGCAACTCGAACTTTTCAGACCGGATCAAATGAGATTTAGATTACAAACTCTAACATAAGACTTGAGATATTTAAGAGAATCTAATGTTGTTATTTGACCTATTCAACATCAATTAAATAAAAATATAAATTCTAGAATATGAAATTTAATCCTTATACTTTTATTTTTAGGAATTCAATCCTTTACCATTTTCATATTTCAAAATTCAAATCCAAATGTTAACACTATATATTACAAGTTTTTTGATAAATTTAAGTTCATTACAACGTCTTTTTTTAGTTACATGCCTACCAATTGAGTATCCTTTTTAATTTCAAAATGTCACACCTACAATTTTAACAAAAAAATTAACAGTATTAATAACTAGACTTGAATTTTGAAATATAAAAAGTAAAAGGACTAGATTTTAAGAAATAAAAATATAATAATCAAATTCCAAATTTACGAAGAGAACACAAAGCTATGACATGTTTAATTATTTTAAAATTGAATCGCACAGTTTTGTAACTATATTTTTTTTTCCAGTTTCCCATCTTTTATCGATTCGTAACGGTTGTCTCTATTTCTAATTATATGCTAATAGTTGAATTGCTTATTTCCACTTTAACCAACTAATTTAATTCGATTTTGACAAGGATTAATATCTGCGAAAGTAACTAAACTTGACAATTCGATATCTAAACTTTTTTTTTTTTTTGGATATAATTAGTACTTGGAAATTATAAACCAAAGTGGTACTTCTTTTAACAACCTCAATATTGTCGTTAAATTTTTTCAATTCCACTAATAAACGACCCCATGTCATGTTTTTTTATTTAGTAATTAATATCATTATAAAATTAGTAAACTTATTTAGTTAAAAGTTACAAAATATTTTTTTATAAATATAAAACTCTATTTAAATTATTCTAACTCTAAACCCACATTGTTTCTCTTTTATTTGCCTCTTCTTCCTCATCATCCCCGTATCACCTTAATAAAATTAGTAAACACCCATAAATTAAGAGATGGAAAGAAGCCATAGCTATTTACTTTCAAATAGATCATTTTACCCATAAAGTCATGGTAATTTTCATCTTAAACCCAATAATTAATAGTATGAACAAGACCTATAGCTACTTCAAACCTAAGTTCAAAGTCAACTCATCATGTTCAAAAATTACAAGCTTTTCAACAAATTGAAACCAAAAAGACTTCAAGTTTAAAATTGATATCGTACTCTCAAAAACAGTGGCAGATCCAGAAATATGACTTAGGGGTAGGGGTGAAGATAGAAAATTTTTAGGGGTCGAAATTAAATTATATATTTTTATGATAGTAAAAATGTTGTCGTAAACATTTTTTGATAAAACAGTAAACAACGCGGTCGACTCGAGGTTTGAAAACGAAAAGGAAGGGAGTCACCACCGATCTTTATTTGGGTGTGATCGGATCACCTTTGTTTTAATAAAACGTCCTAGTTTATTAAAACGATGCTTTTGGTCTACGAAAATTTGAGAAAAATGGGTTCAGAAGTCAATTACGTGCGAGGAAGGATTAGCACCCTCGACACGCCCGAAATTGGTACCAAACTGATTGATCGATGTCTTATTATTGAAAACTTTGAAATGATTTGAAAATAGATACTTTTATTTCCAAAACTTGAAGGAATTGGAAGGGACGTTAAGACTCTCTTAGTTTCGAAGAGATAAAGCATCATGTCCAGTAAGTTAGGGCGCAATACTTTAGACTCTCGAAACTAAGCTCGCCTTTTAAAACATAGTTTTATATTTGAAGAGGATCTCCCGTCATTTGTCAAACGAGAAATCAGAACCCAGTAAGTCAGGGCTCGTTTTCTCGAAGGTCCAAATTAGGAATATTTCCCCTATTTTAATAGGAAAAGAAACTTATCCGAAGTATCTAGATGTCGAGTCCAGTAAGTTAAGGCGCGACATTTCGAATATCCAAGATTAAGTGTTTTGTTTAAAATTTAAATTGCGATTTCAAAAGGGATATCCCGTTGTTTAGCTTTAAACGAGAAGAAACCGGAACCCAGTAAGTTATGGCTCGACTCACTCGAATTGCTAATACGGAATGCTGATTTAAAACTGGAATTTGTGATTTTGAGAGGGATATTCCGTTGTTTAACTTAAATGAGAAAAATCAGAACCCAGTAAGTTAGGGTTCGATTCACTCAAATTGCTAATACGAAATGTCGATTTAAAATTTGAATTTGCGATTTTTTTGAAAGGGATCTTCCGTCGTTTAGCTTAAACGAGAAAAATCAGAACCCAGTAAGTTAGGGCTCGATTCACTCGAATTGCTAATACGGAATATCGATTGTTATGAAAATTGAGATGCCGGGAAAATCAAGGAGACGAACGATGAGAATATAAGTAGTGGTAGAAGGAAAATATTGTGATAATAGTATATATGTATTGACGATGGTAGAAAACAATGATAATAATAATGGTGGTAATATATATAAAATAGGTAAAATATATGCATATTGAGAAATAATATAATGATAGTAGTAATGTGGGATATATATATAAGAAAAATGCCGGTAATATACATAAAATAAGTGAGATATTTACATATATATGAAAATAGTATAATATTAATGGCGATAATGATAATGCGATGATGAAATAGATAATAATAACGAAAACAACAAGCAATAAATAGAATATTATTGATAACAATAGTAGTAATATAATAATAATATAGTAATATAATATATATGTGCATAGATATAATAGTAATAATAATAACCTAGCAATAATGGTAATACAATAATAATAACATAGTAATAATAATAATATATGTATGGAAATAATAGTAATAATAACATAGTAATAATGGTAATATAATAATAATAATATAGTGATACAAACAAAATAAATAAATAAATAAGATAAAATAATATAAGCAAACAAAATATATAAATAAGTAGAAGATAATAATATAATAGTAGTAATACTAACGCAATGATATGATATGGGAACAAAATAATAGCAATACTAATAAATAGTAAAAATAAAACAAAAATAAAAGAAAACAATAGTATGATAGGGTAAAAGTGCACAAAAAAAACGAAGGGTTAAATTGCATTAAAAAACGGGGTTTTGGGGTCAATTCATGAAAAAAAGGGGCTTCGGAGGTCAAATTGTAAATAAAACCAGTTTTAGGGCCAATTTTGAAATAAATAAAAAGAAACGGGGGCCTCATTGTAGTACACGAAAAAGGTAGAGGTACCGGGAAGGCAATTTGCTCGATTCTTTGAACGCAGCGTTTAAAAGGGGATGGAATTGGAAGAGGCGCGAGAATTCTGGGTAAAATTTAGAATAAAAGGAAACCTAAATAAAAAAATAGGAATGCCGAAGGACCATATGGGCAATTAGCCCATATAACAAAAATGCGCGGATCCTTAGGTTGGGTCGGGTTGCAAGCGCGGATCCTTGGCCAGACGACGTCGTTTTGGCCCTAGAGGCCCTTGCCCAAAACGGTGTCGTTCCCGACCCTTATAAAAATCAGTTTTTTTGGTGAAAATTCATTTCTGCTGGTTCTTTTTTAAAAAAGGGGGTCCTTTTTTTGTTTCTTCTCTCTGCAGAAAGGTGGGTCTCCGATTTGAGCAGCCCCTGTGCCTCCGTCGCACGGTGGCCAGAAATGTAAGAAACGCGGTGTTTTGATTATTTTTTTATTCTTTTGCGAAACAACGTATATGTATATATATATATATATCTAGATGTATATAAGAAAAAATTTCAGAAATCGCAAAGAAGAAAATCACCTCTTCTTTTCGCTTCTGTTTCTTTTGTTTTTGTCTTTTTATTGTTTATCCGTGCCTTTTGTGTTTCTCTGTCTTTGATTGAAACGTATTATTCATTTGAATCTTGCTTTATTTTTTGATAATAATCAAAATAAAAACCGGGTCCAAAAAAAAGTCTTTCTTACACTGTTTTTGCTTGGCTTTATAGCCATATTTACAAGATTTTTTTTTACTATAATATGTTGTCCCCTCATTTTTATTGCTCCTACAGGCAAGTGGCGGTGCTGGGCATGGGCGGTGGAGCAGGTGGCTTTGGCAGGGGCCAGGGCAAGTGGGTGTCAGGGGTCAAAAGACCAGAGGTCAGACCCAAAGCGGCGCCTAGGGTTTCCTTCGTTTTTTTTTTTCTGATTAGGGTTGGTCCAAGTTGGGCTTTTGTTGGGTTGGGTCTGTAACTGGGTAGGTTCTAGTTTGGTTGGGTCTTTGTTTTGGGTCTAGTGTTTCAGGTTTGGTTTTGTAGGCTTAATGGGTTAGGTTTTAATTGGGCTTCGGGTTTGGGTTTAAAATAGGCCCGGGCAAAATCTGGGTCTTACAGCTGCCCCTCTTTGCTCATTGTCGTGTAACGAGAATGAAGCAAAGACTTTGAAAGGGACCGATTTTGCCCGGTCTCACCGAGTCGTGACTTGTTTTGGTACTTTTATTTTTAGGTAGCCTTATTCTATCCACCGCATCTTGTTGTTTTGATCCCCTCCACCGCTGCTTCAGAGAGATAGAACTTGTAGCTCCAATTTATTCTGTTGCGCCTTTATAGAGATAAGACTTGTATCTTCGATCTGCTCCTGCAATCATCAGGAATCGCCAACTCTGTTATTTCAATCTGATCCCTGCAAATTCAGGGATCACCAGACTGATGTCTTCGATCTGCTTCCTGCAGCTTCAGGAATGTCAAATCAGCTATATTCAATCTGATCCTTGCAAACTCAGGGATCACCAGACTGATATCTTCGATCTGCTCCCTACAACTTCAGGAATGTCAAATCTGCTAATTTCAATCTGATCCTTGCAAACTCAAGGATCACCAAACTGACGTCTTCGATCTGCTTCCTGCAACTTCAGGAATGTCAAATCTGCTATTTTCAATCTGATCCCTACAAACTCAGGGATCACCAGACTGATGTATTCGATTTGCTTCCTGCAACTTCAGGAATGTCAAATCTGCTAATTTCAATCTGATTCTTGCAAACTCAAGGATCACCAAATTGATGTCTTCGATCTGCTTCCTGCAATTTTAGGAATGTCAAATTTGATATCTTCAATCTGATCCCTACAAACTCAGAGATCACCAGACTGATGTATTCGATTTGCTGCCTGCAACTTCAGGAATGTCAAATATGCTATTTTCAATCTGATCCCTGCAAACTCAAGGATCACCAAACTGATGTCTTCGATCTGCTTCCTACAACTTCAGGAATGTCAAATCTGCTATCTTCAATCTGATCCCTACAAACCCAGGAATCACCAGACTGATGTCTTTGATAGTGTCCTTTTGAGGACATAACCTGTAGAATGAGTACATGCTTATGCCTAATGATTAGGATGTCATGGGTATGATGAGTCAGAATGTTATGAGTGTGATTTCCACTTGAGGTGTTATTATCCATTTATCCGTCACGGTTTCATCTTCGTTTCCCTTACAATAACCGTTTTTGTATGAATGACATGCCCCTGTGGAAATTTCAAAGCCCATTTTAGGCCTCGGGACACGGGCCTGCATTGACTTCTAGCTGTCTTCCCCGGGAATCACAACTCCTACTAGAAGAATACCCGACTTGGTCTGTTTTTTCACTCCACAGTGATTTAGGGTTTTTTTGAATCCCTTCTGTCGACAATTGGCTTGTCATACCACTTTCCAGATGACTAGGTAACATTGTTTATCTCCATTTCAATTACTGAATTGGGCGATGAGTTTGAAGAAACAAATCTCCCTTGAGACCCTTCTTTCCTCAATGTCTTTATCCTATGTACGTGGAAA
Organism: Gossypium australe; assembly: GCA_005393395.2. NCBI lineage: Eukaryota > Viridiplantae > Streptophyta > Magnoliopsida > Malvales > Malvaceae > Gossypium > Gossypium australe. Next base: position 136,351,327 of record CM016623.1, read on the forward strand.
TTCTAAACAATTGTCCTGTTTCAGTTTCCTGTTTTATCTAGAGATTTCCAAAGTAATACGTGGAACTTTCTTTTGTGAAATTATTAGTTCTTCAATTATTGTTTCAATGCAACATGTTTATGAATGATGGGTAACAGTAGGTCGATTACAAAGAGAGTTAAAATGAATTATCTATGAAACGAAGAAAACGGTTGGGAACATATAATTCCTTGCGGAAAAAAAAGAATCCAACAATAGTACAATAAGCAGGACACCAATCGGATACTCTAGACATCGCCGATTGAACTTCTATACAAGTTTCATGAAGATTGCTTTGAGCTTTAGCATGTGTTTAGAAGACTCCGAGTACTTTGTTGATGCCCCAATATGCAACGTGCTTCCTCTTCTGCTGATTTTAGCGCTGCAAGATCGCCACGTGTCCATTCAAAACTCGAGCTGCCCTTTTCAGGTTTTCAGCTCAAAAGCCCTTTGGTCTCAAGGCGCCCTCTGCGCGTTTTCACCTTGGCCTCTCCGTTTTTTTTGAAGTCTCAAAGTGCCATTTGCGGGTTTTCACCTTGGCCTCTCCGTTTTCAAGTAAAGTACTTTTTAACCGAATCTGAGTTCACGGGATTGGGCAAGCTTTTCCCATCCATCTCAGTTAGAATCAGTTCACCTCCCGAGAAAGCTTTCTTCACTACATACGGTCCTTCCCAGTTCGGCATCCATTTTTCTCTGTAATCCTTTTGTATGGGAATGATCTTTTTCAGCACAAGGTCCCCCTCGTGGAATTCTCTTGGGTGAACTTTTTTGTTGTAAGCTCGCATCATTCGTTTTTGGTACATCTGACCGTGACGAATAGCCCTCAATCTATTTTCTTCAATTAAGTTCAACTGATCATATCGAGCCTGGATCCATTCAGCTTCATTCAGCTTCATCCAACTTTATTTCTGACAAAACTCGAAGAGAAGGTATTTCTACTTCAATAGGAAGGATTGCTTCCATCCCATAGACCAACGAAAAAGGTGTTGCCCCGGTAGAGGTTCTGACTGATGTCTGATAAGCATAGAGTGCAAATGGTAACTTCTCATGCCAATCTCTATAGGTCTCAGTCATCTTCCCCACTATCCTCTTGATGTTTTTGTTAGCTGCTTCTACTGCCCTATTTATCTTTGGACGATACGGTGACGAATTATGGTGTTTGATGTTGAATTGGCTGCAAACCCCTGCTATCATGCTGTTGTTTAGGTTTAGTGCATTGTCTGATATGATCCTCTTGGGCATTTCGTATCGACAGATGATCTCTTTCTTCAAAAACCTACTAACTGTTGATTTAGTAACGTTAGCATACGAAGCAACCTCTACCCATTTTGTGAAGTAGTCGATGACCACAAAGATGAACCGATGCCCATTTGAAGCTTTCGGACAGATTGGCCCAATGACATCCATCCCCCACATGGAAAATGGCCATGGAGAAGTCATAACATATAAAGGTGACGGGGGCACGTGAATCCCGTCTCCATAAATCTGGCATTTATGGCATTTCTTGGCATAGTTGATGCAATCTCCTTCCATGGTGGACCAATAATATCCAAACCTCATTATTTTTCTGGCCATCGTGAAACCATTGGCGTGAGTTCCACAGATGCCTTCATGGACTTCTTCTAGGATTAACTTAGCTTCGGTGACATCCACACATCTTAGCAGCACTTGCTCTTTCCTTTTCTTGTATAGTACCTCTCCATCCAGGACGGTCACAGGCTAGTCTTCTCAACGTCCTTTTATCATTCTCAGTCACTTGGTCCGGGTACTCACAATTTTTCATGTACCGCAGTATATCGTAGTACCATGGTAGGCCAGTTTTCTCTTCTTCCTTGGCATTGTAGCAATGGGCTGGTTCCTGATGAATGCTCATTTGTATAGGCTTCATATCCTCATTTTTGTTTATTCGGACCATGGAAGCTAAGGTGGCCAGAGCATCAGCCATCTAGTTTTCGTCTTTGGGTAAATAACGAAAAGTGACATCGTCGAACTCTCTGATCAATTCTTGGGCCAATCTTTTGTAGATGACCAGCTTTGGATCCCTGGTTTCCCATTCCCCTTTTAGTTGATAGATTACCAGGGCAGAATCTCTATACACTTCCAATACTCTGATTTTGCGTTCGATAGCGGCGCGAAGACCCATGATGCAAGCTTCATATTCAGCCATCTTATTAGTGCAATCGAAATCCAGTTTGCAAGAAAATGGATAATGGTCTTCTTTTGGGGATATCAGAACTGCCCCAATTCCATTGCCCACGGCATTTGATGCCCCGTCAAAATTTAGTTTCCAGGGATGGTCTTCAGAGGCACCTTCTTCAGTGTCTGCCACGTACATCAGATCTTCGTTAGGGAAATCAAAGTCTAAAGGCTCATAGTCCGCAAGGGCTCTACTGGCTAGAAAGTCTGCTATCGCACTCCCTTTTACCGCCTTCTGGTTTACATAAACGATGTTGAATTCAGATAGTAGGATCTGCCATCTGGCCATTCTTCCGTTCAAGGCGGTAGACTCCATCATATATTTAAGAGAATCTAGCCTCGAGATGAGCCATGTCGTGTGATATAGCATATACTGCCTCAATCTCTGAGTTGCCCAAATCAAGGCACAACACAATTTCTCGATCAGTGGGTACCTCGTTTCACATTCGGTAAATTTTTTACTAAGGTAGTATATTACCTTTACTTTCTTCCCCGACTCATCATGCTGACCCAGCACACATCCCATCGAATTATCACGCACTGTCAAGTAAATGATTAATGGCTTGTCTGGTTGAGGTGGCATTAGTACCGGGGCATGGGACAGGTATTACTTTACTTTTTCAAAGGTTTTCTAGCATTCTTCATCCCACATGCCTGGATTGTGTTTCTTGAGGAGACGGAATATAGGGTCACATCTCTTGGTCAGTTGTGAAACGAACCGAGCGATGTAATTTAGCCTTCCTAAGAAACCTCTAACTTCTTTTTGGGTATGTGGTGGAGGCAATTCTTGTATGGCTTTGACTTTATCTGGGTCAACCTCAATCCCTTTTTCGCTGACTATGAACCCGAGCAACTTTTCGGACCGAGCCCCGAAGGTACACTTTGACGGGTTAAGCTTCAATTAGAATTTCCTCAGTCTCAAGAATAATTTCCTCAAAACCTGCACATGTTCTTTTTCAGTTCGGGACTTGGCGATCATATCATCGACATAAACCTCAATTTCTCTGTGCATCATGTCATAGAATAAGGTTACCATGGCTCTTTGATATGTCGCTCCCGCGTTTTTAGCCCAAATGGCATTACCTTGTAACAAAATGTTCCCCACATGGTTACGAACATTGTCTTATCCATGTCCTCAGGATGCATCTTTATTTGGTTATATCCCGAGAAACCATCCATGAAGGAGAAAAATGAAAAGCCTGCTGTATTGTCTACCAAGGTGTCGATGTAAGGCAATGGGAAATTGTCCTTCGGGCTGGCCTTGTTTAGATCCCTGTAGTCCACGCACATCCGTACTTTTTCGTCTTTCTTGGGGATTGGGACGATATTAGCCACCCAATCTGAGTATTTAACCACTTGCAAGAATCCGGCGTTAAATTGTTTCTCGACTTCTTCTTTTATTTTTAATAAGACACCCGGTCTCATTCTTCGGAGCTTCTGTTGGACGGGCTTGCATTCTTCTCTTATGGGCAATCAGTGTACTGCGATATCAGTGCTTAGTCCGGGGCATATCTTGGTACGACCACGCGAACACATCCTTGAACTCACAGAGTAACTCAATGAGGTTTCGCTTGGTTTCTGCTGTAGTACAGGCTCCAATATTCACTTCTTGACCCTCTCCTAGGTTCACCAACTCTACCAACTCTTTATGGGGTAGGATCTATTTTTCTTCTTACTCTACCATTTTCAACAAATCGGGAGGCAAGTCGCATTCTGTGTCATTTTCAAAATCTTGAGATTTCTCTGAACACATGACTTGCTCAAAGCAGACTCCTGAATCTGTAGTATTGTCGCTCACATCATTGATGTCTAAAAACCTGTGGGGGGTAGCAAAGGATGTATAAAGAATAAATGAATTTGAGGACAACTATTTACATGTCATGAATGAGAAGAGAGGAGAAATGAGAGAATGCTTGATAGAAATTGAAGATGTATTTCATTAAAACAAAATATCTGAACATGAGCCTATCTTACAAAAGAAATCCCATTATTTCTAGGCTTAAAAACAATGAGTGCATTCTAAATATTACTCTGTGTAATCTCGAAAAACTACAGGAAATTCCTCTGCAGTCCAATTGTCCAAGATGCTTTCAGGTTCACACGGACGAATACCCGACAAGTTTCCTTGATCCGTTTCCCCATCATTTATGGCATTGATGTGAAGGTGCTCATTTCTAGGAAGTTCTTTCTCTGGGTAAATTACTCATTCTGACACGAAGGTATGAGATATGTGGGGGAATGTCATTGGTTCCCACTTAACGTCCTCTTCGTTCAGCCAGGCCCTTCTCCTTTCTTGCTTCTTTTCCATTTCATTCTTCATTTGTTTGGCATTTGGTTTGAACCCCAAGCCAAAACGGTCTCTCTTCTCTTTCAGTATTGGGATCTGCACTTTCCCTTAGAGATATTTACCTAACCCTCTTCTGGGTAGGACTCCTTTCCCCATCATCATTTGTAATCCCATCCTGGTGGTCTTGGATAGTTTTGGCACCGGGACTTCACTTTCTTCTGAGATGAATGTCACGTTTACAAACTCTAAGGATTGGAAGGAACATTCGACGGCCTCCTATTCGTTTCTAGATATGGCGCTTCGTTGGTAACGGTCGCTATGATGTCTTCTTTAGCGTTTATAGTTATCAGCCGATTTTCTGTTACCAATTTTAGTTTCTAGTGTAGCGATGAGGGTACGGCTCCCGCCGAGTAAATCTATGGCCTCCCCAATAAGTAGTTGTAAGAGGGCTTGATATTATGACTAGAAAGTCCACTTCGTATGTGTTGGGCCCGATCAATAACGGCACGTCTATTCTTCCCATTACTCTTCTTTCGGTGCCGTCGAACGCTCTCACTATGTTCTGGCATACTTTCATGTGAGAACTATCTATCGGCAACCTCTTGAGTGTAGCCAGTGGTAGGACATTTAACGCTGACCCATTATCTATTAGCACACTTGGCAAAGTGTATCCCTTGCAACGGGTAGTTATGTGTAAGGCTTTCGTTGATCCCATGCCTCCGGGTGGGATTTCATCATCGCTGAAGTAAATGAAATTGTCAGCGCTCATGTTACTAACCAGACGATCCAACTTGCTGACGGATATATCCTTAGTAACATAAGTCTCATTTAGTACTTTCATCAGTGCTTTGCGGTGCACCTCCGAGCTTTGAAGTAGGGCTAGCACGGAGATACGGGCTGGTTGTCTGTGCAGCTATTCCACCAAGCTATATTCGCTGTGTTTCAAGAATTTCAAGAATTCTTTGGCCTCTTCCTCTTTTACGGGTTCATTGATAGGGGTTTCGGGTTCATTTTTCCGCCCAATCAGCATAGTCTTCGATTTCACTGGTTTCGCTCCTTTGTTCTCAAGGTCGTAACGCTTCCCATTACGCGTATAGGACCCTTCATTCTTGACCTCCTCAGAAATGCTAGTGGAGCTTTCCGCCTTTGGTATCGTCACATTACAATTGTAGTCCCATGGTACCTTTTTATTGTCTTTGTAGGGAAAAGAGGCAGGTTTCTGAATTATAATCTTTGGCCTTCCCTGCACCCACCTTCCGTGCTTCGCGAGATGATGATCGGGTAATTGACTCCAGGCTTTGTCAATTCTTCCTCGGTCGCACATACGTTCCCTTTCTCTACTCCTTTTTCACAAAACTCCAGTTCTTTGTTGTCCATAAGGTTTTGCATCAAGATTCTAAACTCGGCACATTCTTGAATCTCGTGCCCTTTTGTTTTATGGAGTTTGCAGTAGTTCTTTATATGCCTCTCGTTTTTCGCAGGATCTGAATCTGTCAATCCTCTTTTCGCCATCTCCTCCCAAACTACTCTCAATGGGGTTTTCATCTCCGTGACGTCTTTCTTGATTTTTCTCACCACTTCCTCACCAATCGTGTTTACCCCTCTATCCTCGTGATTGGGTAGTGGGTTCCCCTTTTTTACCATATTGTCGAGTGTCATAACCTTCATCTTTATTAACCTCTCGACTACCTTTTTAAAGGCGAGACAATTTTCTATCGAATGCCCCGCTACCCGTGCATGGTAATCGCAGTGAGCATTAGAGTCGTACCACTTAGGGTATGGGGGTTGCAATGGTGGCAAATAGAACGGGGACACGATGTGCTCGTTGAACAAAATCTGGTATAGCTCCTTGTACGTTATTGAAATTGGCATGAATTGAATCTTTTTGGTATTCGGCCTGGTTCCCGATTTTTGTCTTGCCAGTCCTTGTTGTCCGGTGGTAACTGCCTTTGGCTGATTAACTGTGATCGCTTTTTAGTACCCTTTATTGTATGCACTCACGTTATTTACTTCACCGTCTTTCTTCTTAGGAGTGACCCTCCTAGCGCTTTCTCCTACCTCGATCTTGCCGCCCTTTATAGCATGTTCGATCATTTCTCCTGCCATTACTATGTCGGCAAAGCTCAGAAGTACTCCCTATCATATGAGTTATGAAAGGGGCCTTCAGGGTGTTAATGAAGAGCATGGTAGTCTCTTTTTCTAAGAGGGGTGGTTGGACCTGTATGGCGACCTCCCTCCACTTCTGCGTGTACTGTCTGAAACTTTCATTTTGTCTTTTTTCCATGCTTTGCAAAGTAATTCTATCCGGTGCCATGTCTGTGACGTGGCTGTAATGCTTCAAAAATGCTTGAGCCAAATCTCTCCAGGAACTAATGTTGGCCCGACTAAGCTGGTTATACCATCTAGCAGCTGCGCCCACCAAACTTTCTTGGAAAAATGGATTAAGAGTTGATCATTGCTCACGTAGCCAGCCATTCGCCTGCAGAACATGGTGATGTGGGCCTCCGGGCAGCTAGTCCCACTATATTTTTCAAATTCATGCATTTTAAACTAATGAGGCAGTACCAAATTGGGAACTAGACTTAAATCTTTTGTGTCGATCCCATGATGATGATCGATGCTTTCCAGAGCTTTGAATTTTTCCTCCAGCCATTTGTAATGATCCTCTAATTGCCTTGAGGATTCTATTCTCGACCCCATTTTCTCTACTGCATCTAAATCGAGCATAACAGGGTTGGCCGGGCTATCTCCTGGATGGGATCTAGAGCCTACGTGATAGCTCGTGGGAAGTCTAGTGTCATCCTGCCCTTGCTGGGGCCTGATTGTAACTGGTGGCCTTTGGAGATATTCCTCAGGCTGTACTCTTGCGTGCGGTGGGGTAAAACCCAGGGGGATGCCATCACTATCCTCTTCGACCGGCGGCATAGGACCTTTCCCCTTGTCCATTGCCCCGTTCATTATTTGGGCCATTTGGGCCATCATATTCCTCTGGGACTCCAATATTTGTCCCTCATTTCCTACTGGAGTTTTAACATTTGCTCTTGCATTTGTTCCTGCATTTCTTTCTGGAATTGTTCGAACCTTTGATCCATTTTCCTGGTTTTAGTACATGTTCCTTAGTGATGTTCCGCTTCCAGATTTTCTCTTTTCACTTTCTTTTTTCTCTCTGATAATTTTAGCTAATTAGGCCCCTTTTTATAAACATGTAATGTGATGCAATGCAAATGAATGGATGCAAGAAAAAGACATCGATTCTGATCAGCTTCATTTTAGAAAACTTTATTAGAAGGCAAACCCTTTACATAAAACAGATTACAAATATGATTTCGCCTTTAAGCCCAGAGTTTTGATCTTCTTAAGTAAAGAGGTCAGCTCTTGACTACGATCTACCTGTAGCTCGTATTTCATGCTTAGGATCTCAGCTTATGCCACCAGGGTTTACAGTGATCAGCCACTTCTCGAATCTGAACTATCGTTTCACCCATGAGATAGTCTCAATCTCTAACTTGATTACGAGAATGGTGAAGCTCCTCCTCGCAATGCCCTTCTCTTGCTTCCAAAAGCTCAATTCGGAGCTTGCAATCGTGTAATGCTGACTTTAACTCTTCAATCTTGCCTTTCATTTCCTCAATTTTGTTTAGACTTAATTCCAGTTCACTTTTCGAGTTGCGACTTTGGTAGTGATGCAGGGACCGTCCAAGCTCAGCCACCCTAGCTTTTAGTCCTTTCTTCTCTTTTTGGCTTTCTGCCATGTCTTTTCTCAGAACCTCATTTTGTGTTTGCACTTTCTGGAACTTTTTTTCCCAACTACTAGCTTTGGCTCTTTTCTCTCGGATCTCGCGTCGCCATTGCTCCGGAGTTTTTCCTAATCCGGTGTTTTTCATTGTCATACGCATCGTCTTATATTCCATCTTCAGATCATCTCGGTCTTCCTCTATTTTCCCTTTCTCCTTTCTTAGTTTTTTAGCTTCCAACTTTTGTCCATCTATGTCTAACTTGAGGACCATCTTCTCTTCTTCCAGTCTCTATATCTTTCTTTCAAGTTTTCGAGCTCATCCTTTCAAAATCTCGTTTCACGATTTCCAGTTCTGATGGGACTACTCGCAAATATTCCTCTCTTGACTGGGCGCCCTCTGGATTGGCTCGGGGATGTTATCATTGATCCTCCTAGTCCTCCATTCAGTGTATTTCGGGGTTGTCATTGGGCCTGTGGATAATCTTTTCATTCTATGAACCTGATTCTAGGCACTAGAGATCTCTTTAACCCTTTTCTTATAGCTCCCCCCTTCGTATGAGAACTAGCGCTGAGCCAGCCCGTATGTCGTCGGTACGAACTGTCTTGAACTATACTGTCTTAGGACCAGCAAAGGGGCATATGCAGTGGCACCCCAAATTTCCAGTAGAGGAACCCAGTCGAAGCTTCCACAACGATAAAGGATCTTGTTGGGAATCATCTAAGGAGCCTTCCACTCGATGTCGTCTTCTTGAAGGTTTTGAAGGAGTGTTATCCAGTTTTCTTCAGACACGTCTTCTTTCCTAGGCGTAGCTACTATCTCTTCCAACGGGGAGTAATTCTCTGACAAAAACAGATAAGACACTTTCTCCACTTTCTAGAAGTGACTATGGAACCAGGCCAATAATAACTGCGCAAATCCAATAAACCTGCCCTCACCCATTCTCCGACATGCATTCAAGGATCTGAACGTTTCAGCCAAGATGGCAGGAACGAGCGTGACCCCTTTGTCTAATCGGTCAAATAGATCAATAACTGCTTCATCAATGTGTCTTAGAGCTTTTGGGAAGATCACCAAACCGTAAATATACAAGGCCAAGACGCCAATCTTTTTCTTTGCATCGGGATACGTTAGGATCAGGTCCCTCAAACATATCCAAGGTACACATTTGCCCTCGCCTTTTTTCTGCATTCTAGCTGAGACCCATTGTTCGCTCATTCCAGTGATATTCATTAGTTTCTTCGCAAAAGTCGGGCCATTAACTGCTTTGGAATACGCTTTATCTACTTGAATTCTTGGACAACGTAGCAAGGTCGTATACTCCTCTACCGTGGGAATAAAATCCACTTTCCTGAAAGAGAAACAGCTATAAACAGCATTCTAGAAATGAGTCATTACTCGGAATAGGTGCTTATCTATTTTGACATCAAGCAGGTAAGGTAGGTCACCGTAAGTACTATAGAACAACTATTTTGCCTCATCATCCCACTGGGTCCATATTTCTTTCAACTCCTGGAGTTCGTTCTGCTTGACACTGATATTGGTGTAACCCCGTAGTTCTGACACATACCCCTCAGCTAAGCTATCCCCCTTTTCTAATTGGCATTGCTCTGACCATATGCGGGCGGCCGCATTGTCTTCCACTTTATCAAGGAATTCGCTTTCCATAACCAGCTCTCTAACTCAGAAACTGACCGTGAATCGATGCCTCTTAAAAAATGGAATGATATGTACAAAAGAATAAAACACAACAAGTTAGTACTATGGAATATAAAGCAAGTAAAATAAACAAACACCTATCTGGGTGACCACTAAGGTTTGACATAGTTCTACCTAAGGTGAGCTCTTAGGGTTTACTATATACTGTTCAGTTCTATAGTTGAGGTACCCGAACCAGCAGATTCCTCGATCCTCACCCATTATAGGCTCATATGGACCGAGTTCGGTACAAGGGAATACATTTCATTATAGCCATGCGGAAGTGAAAACTTCACGGAGACATAGGTACGGATGTATCCCGAAAGCAGTCCACTAGCCCATGTGGAGGTGAAAACCTCACGAAGGCATAGCTTCTCGGTGTGACCACAGTGGTCATGCAATGCAATGCCAAAGTATTTACGAGACCCAATATTGAAAGTGCATTAAAAGAAGCATGATTTTTTGAAACCATTTTCCAATTTTAATCAAAAGGACAAGAATCAATCAATCTATGGCCTGACTCTCGAAGTCCCTAGTGGAGTCGCCAAGCTGTCGTAAGCATTTTTTGATAAAACAATAAACGACACGGTCGACTCGAGGTTTGAAAACAAAAAGGAAGGGAGTCACCACCGATCTTTATTTGGGTGTGATCAGATCACCTTTGTTTTAATAAAACATCTCGGTTTATTAAAATGATGCTTTTGGTCTACGAAAATTTGAGAAAAATGGGTTCGAAAGTCAATTACGTGCGAGGAAGGATTAGCACCCTCGACACGCCCAAAATTGGTACCAAATTGATTGATCGAGTCCTATTGTTGGAAACTTTGAAATGATTTGAAAATAGATACTTTTATTTCCAAAACTTGAAGGAATTGGAAGGGACGTTAAGACTCTCTTAGTTTCGAAGAGATAAAGCATCATGTCTAGTAAGTTAGGGCGCAATACTTTAGACTCTCGAAACTAAGCTCGCCTTTTAAAACTTAGTTTTATATTTGAAGAGGATCTCCCGTCATTTGTCAAACGAGAAATCAGAACCCAGTAAGTTAGGGCTCATTTTCTCGAAGGTCCAAATTAGGAATATTGCCCCTATTTTAATAGGAAAAGAAACTTATCCGAAGTATCTAGATGTCGAGTCCAAGAAGTTAGGGCGTGACATTTTGAATATCCGAGATTAAGTATTTTGTTTAAAATTTAAATTACGATTTCAAAAGGGATATCCCGTTGTTTAGCTTTAAATGAGAAGAAACCGGAATCCAGTAAGTTATGGCTCGATTCACTCAAATTGCTAATACGGAATGTCGATTTAAAACTGAAATTTGTGATTTTGAGAGGGATATTCCGTTGTTTAACTTAAACGAGAAAAATCAGAACCCAATAAGTTAGGGCTCGATTCACTCGAATTACTAATACGAAATGTCGATTTAAAATTTGAATTTGTGATTTTTTTGAAAGGGATCTTCCGCCGTTTAGCTTAAACGAGAAAAATCAGAACCCAGTAAGTTAGGGCTCGATTCACTCGAATTGCTAATACAGAATGTCGATTTAAAATTTGAATTTGCGATTTTTTTGAAAGGGATCTTCCGTCGTTTAGCTTAAACAAGAAAAATCAGAACCCAGTAAGTTAGGGCTCGATTCACTTGAATTGTTAATACGAAATATCGATTGTTATGAAAATTGAGATGCCGGGAAAATCAACGATGAGAATATAAGTAGTGGTAGAAGGAAAATATTGTGATAATAGTATATATGTATTGACGATGGTAGAAAATAATGATAATAATAATGGTGGTAATATATATAAAATAGGTAAAATATATGCATATTGAGAAATAATATAATGGTAGTAGTAATGTGGGATATATATATATATATATATATATATATATATATATATAAGAAAAATGCCGGTAATATACATAAAATAAGTGAGATATTTACATATATATGAAAATAGTATAATATTAATGGCGATAATGATAATGCGATGATGAATAGATAATAATAACGAAAACAACAAGCAATAAATAAAATATTATTGATAACAATAGTAGTAATATAATAATAGTAATAATATAGTAATATATATATATGTGCATAGATATAATAGTAATAATAATAACCTAGCAATAATGGTAATACAATAATAATAACATAGTAATAATAATAATATATATGTATGGAAATAATAGTAATAATAACATAGTAATAACGGTAATATAATAATAATAATATAGTGATACAAATAAAATAAATAAATAAATAAGATAAAATAATATAAGCAAACAAAATATATAAATACGTAGAAGATAATAATATAATAGTAGTAATACTAACGCTGTAACATCCCGAAATTGGGCCTAGTAGGATTGGGCCCATTGGACATTGGGCGAAGGAGTGTTTAAAATTTTTGAGAACAAGAGAATGACATTATTTCAAGTTGGACTTATTAAGAAGATGATTTTAGAAAGTTACGGGGTTCTATGAAGTTTCGAGTTCAAGTTGGGCCTCAGTGAAAGTTTGTGTTTAAGCCTATTAAGGAGAGATAGTAAGTGGCATCAAAGCTTATGGAAATAAGTGAGTAAATAGCTAGCATAAATGAGCTATTGGTAAAGAGGTTATGGCATCAAGTGAAGGACTTTAAGGGAAGAGGTTCAAATCCCATCAAGTGCAAAATTTTGACTACTATTTTTGTACTTCCTTCCTAAGTGCCATCCATGGTTGTAATTATGGTAGGGGAGATTTTATTTTTTTTATATTTATTATTTTGGAAAGAGTCAAAAAGAAATTTGGTATGGAGGGAAACATGGAATAGTGGAAAGAAAGAAACAAAAAGAAAAGGAGTAAAAAGGGGAATATGTTGACATTTTTCAAGGGAGATGATTTGGAAAGTTTGAGTGGCCAAACTTTTGACTATTATTATCATGCATGTGGACGGTTTTGGGGAGGAAAGGGGCTGAATTTTGTTTTGTCTTTTGATAGAATTTTAGTGCTAGTTAGGCCAAAATCTATTTGGCACTATTTTGTGTTTTCTCCAAATCTCTTCTTTTGCTATGTGCCGAAAGTTACAAGCCATTAGTGAGTTTAGTTCAAGCCATTAGTGAGTTTAGTTTTTCTTCTCTTTTGTTTGGTCAAAACATTCATCTTTTGTTCATCTTTCATTGATAGCTGAATCACCTGCATCCATCCAACCTTCCATTCTTTTCTTTTAACCATTATCATCCTGATTCTTCATCATTTCGTTCCCTATCGTGTGGGAAAACCTCATCTTGATCGAATCGGACTTTCAACAACGTGAAGGAGCACAAGTGATTGTATTAACCAAATTGTTATCATTGACTCGTCAAGTAAGTGGGGACGGGATTTCAGTAGCCAAAGGGGTAGGATCGAGGGAGATCACATAAGTGGTGTTGAAATCGGTGGAAAGCACAACTCGTTATTAAGGTGTGTAATCCCATACCTTTCATATATATGATTGAAATGGTGTGTAATATCACACTTCTCTGAAAGTTTGTATGAAATATGCTATTAATCGGTGGAAATACCAAAGAAAACTAAAAATCGGCATCCGTAATCACTCGGATGTGTGTATGATCGTAGTGGTAATCGTATTTCGTAATAAAACAGTTTCAGTTAGAAGCAGTGACGTGTTTTTGAAAAATCACTAAAAATAGGAGAAAAGGAATTAGAAAGTGAATAAGATATCAAATTAAAGTTTACTGTGTCTATTTTAATATGGAAGAAACGGAGAAGGAAAAGGAATTTTATATTCTGAGATATCTTGATTTTAGTGAGACTGGTTCTGATTAACTTCGGGGTTCACTGATCTATTTTGGAAAAATGTGAATTATGGGTTATAATTTATATGTATGGATTCCTTATTGAGTCTATTTTCAAGAGAAACAAGTTGGAGCAGTATATGAAAACTGTACAGTGAGATAATTGAAATTAAGTTAAGAGAGGTCAGAATAGTTGGACAGTGAAACAAGGGAAAATTTAAGAAATAAACTGTACTAAATGGCTAGGCTAAAAATTCTGGAAATATTACAGTAAGAAGATATATGAGTCTAGTTTCAAGGAAATTTTACGGATCTAGATTTTGAGTTTTCTAACTCGAGTTATAGCCAATTTAGTCAGTATGACGCAAATGGACAGTTTAAATTTGTATGCCCTAGTTAAGTTTTAGTTGCGAAATTACCCCGTTTGGGCCTAAAATGGATTTTGACCCAATAGTTCCGTAGAGACCCAAATAGAGTTCTGTATCACTCGAGGCGATAGTGAATCTTCGAAAACACCGTTAAATATAAAATTACCGGATTACCCTTGGTGGTTAAAACTACTGAATTACCCTTTGAGGGTAAATTACCGAATTACCCTTGGAGGGTAAATTACCGAATTACCCTTGGAGGGTAAATTACCGAATTACCCTTGGAGGGTAAATTACCGAATTACCCTTGGTGGTTAAAACTACTGAATTACCCTTTAGGGTAAATTACCAAATTACCCTTAGAGGGTAAAATTACCGGATTACCCTTGGTGGTTAAAACTACTGAATTACCCTTGTAGGGTAAATTACCAAATTACCCTTAGAGGGTAAAATTACCGGATTACCCTTGGTGGTTAAAACTACTGAATTACCCTTGTAGGGTAAATTACCAAATTACCCTTAGAGGGTAAAATTACCGGATTACCCTTGGTGGTAAAAACTACTGAATTACCCTTGTAGGGTAAATTACCAAATTACCCTTAGAGGGTAAAATTACCGAATTACCCTTGGTGGTTAAAACTACTGAATTACCCTTAGAGGGTAAATTACCGAATTACCCTTGGAGGGTATATTACCGAATTACCCTTGGTGGGTAAATTACCGAATTACCCTTAGAGGGTAAATTATCGAAATACCCTTGGGTTGTGAAATTACCTAAATACCCTTAGAGGGTAAATTACTAAAATACCCTTGGGTTACAAAATTATCGAAATACCCTTAGAGGGTAAATTACTAAAATACCTCTCGGTTGCAAAAAATTATCGAAATACCCTTAGAGGGTAAATTACCGAAATACCCCTGGGTTGCAAAAATTATCGAAATACCCTTAGAGGGTAAATTACCGAAATACCCCTCGGTTGCAAAAAATTACCGAAATACCTTAGAGGGTAAATTACTAAAATGCCCCTGGGTTGTAAAAATTACCGAAATACCCTTAAAGGGTAAATTATCGAAATACCCCTCGATTGCAAAAGTTACCGAAATACCCTTAGAGGGTAAATTACCGAAATACCCCTGGGTTGTAAAATTACCGAAATACCCTTAGAGGGTAAATTACCGAAATACCCCTCGATTGAAAAAAATTACCGAAATTTATGGGCCAAATTGAAATATGTTACTATATGGGCCGATTGATATTTGCTATGTGGGCCGTGTAATATTTGATATATGTGCCAAGTGTTAAAAGTGATAGTTTGGGCCTCACGTGTTTAATGGGCCAAATTTGCTAGATTGATTTATGGGCCAAACTTGCTAGATCGTTTAATGGGCCAAATTTGCTAGATTGATTAACGGACCAAAATTTGCTAGATCGATTAATGGGCCAAAATTTGCTAGATCGCTTAATGGGCCAACTTGTATTATGGGCCTTATAATGAAATTATTCTATGAATATTGTTATGCTTTGTATATGCATACATGATTGCATGGGTTGGGATAAAATTGAAGAGAAGTGCTAGTGGCTCTGCCACAATCTAGTTCGGTGACTCTGTCACAATCTAGTTCGGTGGCTCTGCCACAAATATTTTAAATGGCTTAATGCCTCTAGTTCGGTGACTCTGTCACAAACTAGTTCGGTGGCTCTGCCACAAATATAATTTTAATTGGCTTAATACCTGCTATTGGTGTGTTGGCGGGGTGGGTTGACTTGATCCCCACAGGTGTGATGGTTGGTACGGGTAGTGTGTAGCGGATGGAAATTAAGCTTGGTTGGGAATTGCATATCACATGCATATTATGTTCATGTTATTATGTTATAATTGTAAATGGGCTTAGGCCCAAAATATTGCTATGTGTGTTCCGACCCAGTGGATGATGGTAAGGGGATTACACACTGAGTTCTTGTAACTCACCTCCCTTTCTCTCAACCTTTTCAGGTAATGCTTAGTGACGTGGACTTGGGCCCTGGATGACTCGGTGGAGACCATACTTCAGAAATGGTTTATTTGGACTTCAGACTTATTTCTTGTTTATTTTATTACTCTACTATTTGGGGTTAAATGTTGTAATAAGGCCTAGGATTTTCTTTCAAAATGCTTCTGCAACTCTATTCCCAAACATCCCGTTTTCGTAAATTGTTTATTTCAAATATGTTTTCACAACCAAAAGGTCTTTAAAGATAATTACGTTTCAAGTATATAACAATTGCTTAAGTGTTTTGGGTTTTAACAAAGAGGCCGTAATTCTCGAACAAGTTTTTAACAATCTCAAAGATGGTTTAAAAAAAGAAAACTTCCATGTGACACGTCAAATTCGGGCTTAACTTCTAGGCCGGGTTTGGGGTGTTACAAACACAATGATATGATATGGGAACAGAATAATAGCAATACTAATAAATAGTAAAAATAAAAGAAAAATAAAAGAAAACAATAGTAAGATAGGGTAAAAGTGCACAAAAAAATGAACAGGGGGTTAAATTGCATTAAAAAACGGGGTTTTGGGGTCAATTCGTGAATAAAACGAGCTTCGGGAGGTCAAATTGTAAATAAAACCAGGTTTAGGGCCAATTTTGAAATAAATAAAAAGAAACGGGGGCCACATTGTAGTACGCAAAAAAGGTAGAGGTACCGGGAAGGCAATTTGCTCGATTCTTTGAACACAGTGTTTAAACGGGGATGGAATTGGAAGAGGCGCGAGGATTCTGGGTAAAATTTAGAATAAAAGGAAACCTAAATAAAACAAATAGGAATGCCGAAGGACTGTAACATCCCAAAATTGGGCCTAGTAGAATTGGACCTATTGGGCCCATTGGACCTTGAGTGTAGAAGCGTTATAAAATTTTTGAGAATATGAGAATGGAATTATTACAATTTAGACTTATTAGGAAGGTGACTTTGGAAAGTTACGGGATTTCTACGAAGTTTCGGGTTCAAGTTAGGCCATAGGAAGAATTCTCATTTTTGGCCTTTTAGTGGAAATGAGTGATGGAAGTAGGACTTAAGAATAAGTGTGTATTTTGCTAGCACAAGAGAAGCTAGTAGCAAGGTGGTGTGGCGTCACATGAAGGAGCTTAAGGTGAGGAGTTCGAATCCCACCGATTACAATTATGGAATTAATTTTTGTTATGATAAAGGGAATTAATTATGGAATTAATTATGGTATTAATTTTTTTGTTAGTAATAAAAGAATTTGAGGGAGTGATTATGGGAGACAAAAGGGAGGATGGAGAGTGAATTGAGGAGAATAAAAAAAAAACCGGAGACAAAAGGAAGGATGGAGAGTGAATAGTGAATTGTGGAAAAAAAGAAAAAAAGAAATAGGAGACAAAAGGAAGGATGGAGAGTGAATTATGGAAGTAATTGGCCAAATTTGGATGTACTTGGGGGAGGGGGATTTGGTCAAAAAAAAAGATGATAAGGGGTTTTCTTGAGAACAATTTTGGCATTGGGTAGTGAGTGTGCCGTTTGTTTCAAGAGTGTTTAGTGTGAGCTTTACCTTTTTGTATTTTTAGTATTAGCACTTTGGAAAATTTCATTCTCCTTGCCAAAAGTTTAACCATTCTAGTGACTTCCTCTTTTCTTTTCTCCTTCGTTTTAGACACTTTCTTCCCTTGGTAATCGCCAAACACTTGTAGCCGAATCATCCTCTTACCTCTTTTCTTTTCCTTTAAGTGGTGGAATCTCTTCAACATCTAAGCTGAGCTTTCTTCTGGGGTGTTGGCCGATTCTCCTTTAGCAAACGTTAGGCTTGGGCTATCAATGCTGGTTTGGTGGAGCGTGTGGTGGTAGTCAGAAGACAGGGTTGAATATCAGGACTCCGTAGAGGGAGATCACGTTGTGGGTCAACGAAGAGTGGTTCTTGGGGAAATCCAAATAAGGTGTGTAATCCCGTACCTTCGTATACATGTTTGAAATGGTGTGTAATCTCACACTTCTTTAAAATTTTGCATGAATGTTCTGTGATTTGGTCGAAATACCAAAAAAAACCGAAAATCAGCATCCGGGATCACTCGGGCGCGTATAGGTTCATAGTGGTAACCATGTTTTTGTAATAAAACAGTTTTGGTCAGTGATAGTAATGTGATTTCGAAAAATCATGAAAAATAGGAGAAATGGGATTAGAAAGTGATTAAGATATCAAATTAAAGCTTACTGTGTCTATTTTAATATGGAAGAAACAGAAAGGAAAAAGGAATTTTACATTCTGAGATATGTTAATTTTAGTGAGTCTAGTTCTGAATGACTTCATGGTTCCCTGATCTGTTTTGGAAAAATCATATAAAATCGTACAAAGTGAATTATGGGTTATAATTTATATGTATGGATTCCTTAGTGAGCCTATTTTCAAGAGAAAAAGTTGGAGCAGTATATGAAAACCGTACTGTGAGATATTTGAGATTAAGTTAAGAGAGGTCCGAACCATTGGACAGTGAAACAAGGGAAATTTTAAGGAATAAACTGTACTAAATGGTTAAGCTAAAAATTCTGGAAAAATTATAGGAAAAGATATATGAGTCTAGTTTCGAGAAAAAATTACATATCTAAATTTTGAGTTTCCTAACTCGAGTTATAGTCAATTTAGTCAGTATGACGCAGATGGACAGTTTCAATTTTTAGGCTCCACATTAGTAGTTAAGTCTAAGTGACGAAATTACCAAAATACCCTTAGTGCGAAAATTATCGAAATGCCCTTGGATTACGAGATTGCCGAATTACCCTTAGTGGGTAAGATTATCGAATTGTGAAAATGCCTTTATGGGCCGATTTGATAGATTGCCTTAATGGGCCAACTGATATATGGCATGATGGGCCAATTTGTTATATTTTGCTAAATTGGCAAATCTAATACTTTGGCTATATGGGCCAATTTGATAATTTGCTATATGGGCCAATTTGATAAATTGCTATATGGGCCAATTTGATAATTTGCTATATGGGCCAACTTGATAATTTGCTATCTGGGCCAATTTGATAATTTGTTATATGGGCCAATTTGATAAATTGCTATATGAGCCAATTTGACAATTTGCTGTATGGGCCAATTTGATAATTTGCTATATGGGCCAATTTGATAATTTGCTAAATGGGCCGATCTGAAAATATGTGAAATGGGCCAAGATAATATTCTGCTTAATGGGCCAAGTTAATAAATTGTTATAATGGGCCAGAAAATTTGTAAGAAATATTTGAATGCATTATTATGAATTGTTATGCATTATATACATGAATTGCATGCGATGGGATAATGATGAAGAGAAGTTCTGGTAGCTCTGCTACATAAATCTGGTGGCTCTATCACAAATATGAAAAATGGCAACGCCATGTAAATTCTGTTAATCTGGTGGCTTGTCCACAAATTGATATATGGCTTCATGCTCAGTTTGATATATGGCTTCATGCCCAGTTTGATATATGGCTTAATGCCCAGTTTGATATATGGCTTCATGCCCAGTTTGATATATGGCTTCATGCCCAGTTTGATATATGGCTTAATGCCTACATTTGGTGTGTTGGCGGGGTGGGATGACTAAAGCTCTTCCACAGGTGTGTTGGTTGGTACGGGTGGTGTGCAGCGGATCGAAAACTAGGTTTGGTTTGGGAATTGCATATCATTTGCATATTATATATATGATACATTCATATTATTGTAAATGGGCTTAGGCCCAAATATTTGGTTAATGGATTTTGGCCCAGTGAACAATGGTAAGTGGGTTACACATTGAGTTCTTGTAACTCACCCCCCTTTTCTCTTAACCCTTTCAGGTAATGCTCAGTGACTTGGACTTGGGACATGGATGACTCGATGGAGGCCATACTTCAGAAATGGTGTTATTAAATTTAAATTTCTATTTTCGTTTATTTTATTATTTTGCTATTTTGGTTTAAGTTGTAATAAGGCCTCTGAACTATTTTTATTTTTGCTTTATGGTTGGGATGTTTTTATTATTTTTCTTAAATTGTTTAAAACGAGAATTTTTCTAAAAACGTAAATAAAGGTTTTCCGAAATTGATTAACAAATGGATTTCAAAATAAACTTTTACAAATATGATTTAACTCAAACTTTCTTTCAAATTATTAACGATATTTTCAAAAGTCACGGATTTAAAGTTCAATTCCTTGATTTGTGATTCATCAATCAATCTCTCAAAAATACTTATATTTTATCTACATTTCCGCAATGTTTCAAAATGCTTTTGTAACTCTATTTCAAACGTCACATTTTCGTAAATCGTTTATTTCAAATATGCTTTCACAACCGAAAAGGTTTATTAAAGATAATTGTGTTTTCACGTAGACGCAATTGCTTAAGTGTTTTGGGTTTTAACTAAGAGGCTGTAATTCTCAAACAAGTTGTTAACAATTGCAAAGATGGTTTTGAAAAACACTTCCATGTGGCACGCCAGATTCGGGCCTAACTTCTAGGCCGGGTTTGGGGTGTTACAAGGACCATATGGGCAATTAGCCCATACAACAAAAACGCTCAGATCCTCAAGTCGGGTCGGGTCGCAAGCGCGGATCCTTGGCCAGACGACGTAGTTTTGGCCCTAGGGGCCCTTGCCCAAAACGGTGTCGTTCCCGACCCCTATAAAAATCTGTTTTTTTGGTGAAAATTCATTTCTGCTGGTTCTTTTTTAAAAAAGGGGTCCTTTTTTTGTTTCTTCTCTCTACAGAAAGGGGGGTCTCCGATTTGAGCAGCCCCTGTGCCTCCGTCGTGCAGGCCACCATGCGCGGTGGCCGAAAAGGTAAGAAACGCGGTGTTTTTATTATTTTTTTATTCTTTCATGAAACAACGTATATGTATATATATATATATATATATATATCTAGATGTATATAAGAAAAAAGTTTAGAAATCGCAAAGAAGAAAATCACCTCTTCTTTTCGCTTCTGTTTCTTTTGTTTGTCTTTTTATTCTTTATCCGTGCCTTTTGTGTTTCTCTGTCTTTGATTGAAACGTATTCTTCGTTTGAATCTTGCTTTACTTTTTGATAATAATCGAAATAAAAACCGGGTCCCAAAAAAAAAGTCCTGCTTACACTGTTTTTGCTTGGCTTTATAGTCGTATTTACAAGATTTTTTTCGACTATAATATGTTGTCCGTTCATTTTTATTGCTCTTGCAGGCAAGTGGCGGTGCTAGGCATGGGCGGTGGAGCAGGTGGCTTCGGCAGGGGCCAGGGCAAGTGGGTGTCAGGGGTCAGAAGACCAGAGGTCAGACCCAAAGCGGCGCCTAGGGTTTCCTTCGTTTCGTTTTTTTCTGATTAGGGTTGGTCCAAGTTGGGCTTTTATTGGGTTGGGTCTGTAACTGGGTAGGTTCTAGTTTGGTTGGGTCTTTCGTTTGGGTCTAGTGTTTTAGGTTTGGTTTTGTAGGCTTAATGGGTTAGGTTTTAATTGGGCTTCGGGTTTGGGTTTAAAATAGGCCCGAGCAAAATCTGGATCTTACAAATGTAATTTCGTCATTTTAATATATAGCCTATATATTTATAATTTTTAGAGGCTAAATAATTTTTTTTATCATTTTTGAGAGGCCAAAGTATGATTTTACCATTATTAATTTAAAATTTTATAAATTATAAAGGGTTTCAATAAAAAAATTTCTATTTTAAGAGTAGTGACAGCCCCATCAAAAAATTATTCCCAAACTTTTAAAACCCACAAAAATGATAATATGTGAAATAATGAACACTTTTTCAAAATAAATTTGAAACCTTTGATTCAGTTAACACAAAAATAATAATATAACACAATAAGAAAATATATAAAGCTTGACAATGTTTCTAATGCTTCTAACAGCTAAACAAAAAATTACAGATTGGGATATGAACACAGATGGGGTAAGTTAATTGAATGTTTCTAATGCTTCTATTGGAGGAGTGTTTAGGGATTTGGATGTAAATTAGTTATGTGGCTTTTCAATCAAGGTTGTTAAATATTCAATTTTTAAAGTTGAAGCAAGAGCGATTTTAGAAGGGTTGCGTATAGCTTAGGAGAGGAATTTTAAACAGATAGATAAAGAGTGTGATGATGCACTTCTAATGGAAACTATTTTATCAGGTGGTGCTGTTAATAGTAAAATGATGGAATTGCGCTTAATTCATCAATTGCTAACTCGAAATTGAAAAGTCTGATTTCGTTTATGAAATCTTTAAACGAAGTTACCGACCAAATGAAAAAATATGCTCCTAATAGTGTCTAAGAATTACTCTACTTTGAAAAACCCCAAATTCTATGGTGATTTTTCTAGATTTGTTCCTCAAATTTGTTTTGGCCCACATAAATTTTAAAGATTTACAACTTTCTTTTAATTTTGTTCCCTACGATAATATTTAGGGTAAACTATATCAATAGTTATTAAATTATGGTTAAATTTTTATTTTGATCACTTAACTAAAAATATTACAATTTGATCACTAAAATATTTGAAAGACCCATAAATTAAAATTTTTTTCTATTTAAGAAAGTTTAAATACTAATACCTCAATTTAATAAATAATTTTTTTTAATTTATCTTCAACTTTTCAGGTAATATTTTCCACATAAAATTTCATCATTATCTTACTATAATTGTGAACACTAATTAATCGATATCACTCAACCATTCAAGTATATTAAGGATTTTTTTTTTCAACAATCTTAGTTCTAATCATATTTACTCTTTTTGAGGTAATGCTTAAAATTATCCATAGTTCCTCCTCAACCCATAAATAGGAGGATAATGTCCTTCAACACACTTAAACTCATGTCCTCCTATATTGAGCCGAACAAATAGTTTAACTCTTAGATTTTTTTTTTATAATTAATGTATTTTTCATATTTGTTTTATAACTAACGAAGATCTTTTCGAAGTTTATTGTAACACGCCGGAATTTGGTGTTGGAAGTTTTGAGATTTGTAGGTAGAGTCAGTGGCTAGATCAGACAATTTTGTTGTGTTTTATATCAGAATGCGCTTGCTGATCTGGTGGTTGGTTTTGTGTTAGTTTGCCTCTAGGTTCTGGGTTTGAATCCTCATGTGTGTTTGAGGAATTAATTATATTTAAATTTTTTATTTATTTTATGTTTATATTTTTATGTTATTTATTTGATGGTATTTTTATTTTTGGGGGAAAAAAAGAGGTTGTTTCTAAAAAAAAAAAATTCTCTTCTCACGTTCTTCTCTTCTCTCTTCACATTTTCTTATTTTTCAATTTCCTTTGATTTTCTTTTTGCTTCTTCCTCTTTGTCGTCTATCAAGAGAGCTTTGTTCTCGAGTGTTTTGCTTGATTGGTTTCGAAATTGGGTAAATTATGTCTATTGTTTTAATGGAGGAATTGCCTCAATTTTGTTGTGTTTCTTAAACTAAATTCTTATAATTAGTTGTGTTTTGTAATTGAGGTCTCTGAATCGGCTTGGTGGAGTGAGTCAAAAAATTCTAGGTGTTTAAATCGTGAATTTAGGTGTGGGTTTCGTAACTTTTTAATTTAATCATGAGTTATTGAACCAATTTCGTGAAATTTGGTATTTTCGGGTGTTCCGGTGATTGCGTTGTTATAATGTTGTATCGCTATTAAATAGCATAAAAATTGACTGGTTAGGGTATGTTTATGCACTATTAGAGGTTAAGGATAGTTTGGTGTCAAAATTCGTGTTTTCTGGGCTATTTCGGTGTGGTTTTGTGACCACACGGTGGCCACATGGGTGGCTCACACGGCCGTGTGAAATTGGGAATTAAGGTTTTTGGGTGAATTTTGGTGCAACAGTGGCTGGCCACACGGGCATGTGTCCTACATGGGCGTGTCTCCTTATTAATTTTTAGCACTTTTGGACAGTGAGTTACACGGGCTGTTCACATGGGCGTGTGCCCCCTCCACATGGGAATGTGAGGCCTTCACACGGGCGTGTATGGCCTCCACATGGGCATGTAGACCCCCCACACAGATTGAGCAATTCCACACTGCCAGGGCACACGGCCATGTGGTCTTACCTTGCAATTTTTTTGTATTATGTTGATTTATTATCTGTTTGTGGTTCTATGTGTTCCGACCCTTAGCTAGGTCTTAGTAAGGGTAGTCGGGACTCTGTTTTGACTTGAACATATCTGTTTTATGCAATCGTTGCATTAGTTAAGTGATTCGTTAATATGCTATTACCTAATAAACGAGTATCTGCTTCAGTGGTTAAGTGATGTGGGTGTGTGTGTAACTGTCTGGAAACTGTATACATCGATTCTGTAACTGATTGACTGATTACAAGCTTCTGCGTCTATGTAATTGATAGTGTTTGGTGTGCATTCTTGCATTTGCATTATGATTTTGGGTTTGGGATATGAAGAGAATGAAGTTTGTTATGATTTGGCAGTTTCAACTGCGATACGTCTGTATAGCGGTTTTTTGCATAGTACGATATTTCTGGCAGCTCAGCTGCATACTTCTATTTACGTGGCTTTATTCCACATTCATGGTGTGTAGGGTTGGATGGGCCTTTTGAGGTCCTATGTGGTCTGTAGGGCTGGTTGAGTTTCTTATAGCTCATTCGTGGTGTGAATGGGGGACAAAGAGGTGTTTGGCTAGATGGGTGGGTTTCATGTTGGTGCATTTGTTTTGCATTTTGTCTGTCTGATTACGAGATTAATGGTATATAGATCGATGTGTTCAGTACTGATGGTTCTGTTTTGGTTATGATGATTATTTGGATATCGAATTGTCATTGTGATATTTTGTATTTATTGTAAATTCGTTTTTCTATAGTTTCGATCTCACATTGGTTCGTATAGCTCACCCCCCTCAATTTCCCCTTTTCAGGTATTTTCGTATGCTGTTGTTGGGCTCGGCTCGCCGGAGGTCCCGGGCAACCATGTTTTATAATTGACTTTAAAAGTAGTTTTCATAAATTCCGCATTTATAAATAAACGGTTTGAATTGCAAGTTTAATTTTGAATATTGTGTTATATGCACGTAAGCGTCTTTTGGACTAAAATTTTTGTAATATCGGGATTTACAACGGAGAGTTTTACGTAACTTAAATACCATTTGTTTTCTAGCTGATTAAACTAAAATGTTTCTTACGATCACTTCGGTGATCAATGTGACCTCCGGAATCAGGCCTAAACTTCTAGGCTGGGTTTGTCTCTAGTGGTGGAATATCACATTAAGTTTTGAAGCGACTAATTAAAATTTTCAAAAATTTCGAGGGTTTAATTAAAATTTTCAAAACTTTCGTAGAACTTGATTAAAATTTTAAAAATTCTTGGAGAGCCTAAATAAAATTTTCAAAAAATTCGAAAATAGTGTTCTAAATTTTTTTCCCCATTAAAAGGTTTTTAAAATTGAACCAGTGATCAAATCAATCATGCTACTAATTCGTAGACCTAACTAGTTCGACTAAATAAATCATTAAAAATTCATGAAAAACAAAACAAAATATTTAAAATTCGATTCAATCCGTTAAATCTCATAATTCAATCAATTTTTTGCATAATATATCGTTTTTTCAAATCAACCAATTCATTATCCTTCTTCGGATTTGTATATAATTGAGATCGATTAGAATTGTTATGCGACATGAAATTCATGGAATCTATTTATAATAATTGAAAAAGTCTTATCCATATACACAGACAGACAAATTGGCTAATAAATTTTTTATTCCCTCTTTTCCGAAAGCCGTCTACCATTGTTTGTTTAACAAACAGCAAATGGCATCCCTTCATGCATGCATTATTATAATAAATTAAACACCCAATTTATACTAACTTTCGGTCAGTTTTGGACTAAACATTTCCTACAAAATCTATCAACCCTCCAATTTAAAGATATTTATTTTATACAAATATATTTTTAAATTTTTTATGAAATATTTTCATGTAGAAAATATACTTATTCAAGAATTGAAGGTTTGAACAGATAAAGTATAAATTGATTGAATCTTAACTCGATTGATATGAATATTGTTACCAATGTAAGAGCACGTGGGTTCGAGTGCACTGAAGTGTATTATTTTCCTATTTATGGTTTGGGAAGAGACTATGGGTAGTTTTAAGTATTGTATCAAAAATAGTAGATAAATTCAGAACCTATGATAAATTCATTTGTGGAATTTTTTTTTAATTTTAGTGACAATGTATATAATGATTATTTTATATGAAATAACTATATTTAAATAAAAATAATATATTTAAAAAAATTCGGTGGGCTTAAATCGTTTCAAGTAGTTATTCACAAATATAAGTGGGTTTCAACAAAATTAGTGTTCATATTACTTGCTAAATCAAAGCTTGATCAACTATATATACTACTAATAACATATATAAATTTGATCCGACCTTACCCGACTCATGAATATATGTGTATTCAAGCTTTAATTATGAATCAAAGAATCCAAAAAGCAACAAGTAAAACTTAAGCTGCCACAAATAACTTTATTTTTCATGTACCTAATTTCTTCAAAAGAGTTAGGCTTGAGTCCCTTTCTTTCGTGTGTACATGTACATTTAAAATTCAAAAGTGTGTATATATACAAATAAACGCATATATTCTGGGTTTGATTCATGTATATATATCCAAGAAACCAAGAGAAAAACACAGCAAAATATCGAGTGAAGCAGTAGATTTTCTAGGAAATATGAGTCATTCACCTCTAAAATCTCCTCTACATAATCTACAAACAACTGAACTTCAACAGCATTCGATTACGAATGTAGTTCATGTTCCAAAGATACATGAGCCCGTGGTGGCATATCCGGATCCATACTATCTACAACAAGTAAGTACCTTGACAACAAACAACTTGGTTGCATCGAACCCTCCACAAGGCTATCGGCAATCCCGGATTGCTACTCCTGCGGCGGTATATCCGGATCCGTACTATCCGCAACCCCAGGCAGTTTCACCCGTGATGGCATATCCGGATCCGCATTATCTACAACAATTAAGTACCTTGGCAACAAACAACTTGGCTAAAGAAGTACCTCCGGTTCCAGCCATGGTATCATCATCTCCATCGAATCCTCCACAAGGCTACCCGCAACGCACAGCAGCTTCATTGAACGTAAAGCCGGCGCCAGTGTCGTCATCGGGTGGTTGCTGTATCATCTTATGAAAACCATGGCTGATCTCTTAATCTCATCAAGTTTGATGTCAACTTTTTATGATCCCTTCATATCAAGTTCTCATTTAAGTTTTATCCTTGTTTCTTATGAAGTAAAATTCATAAACTCTACTTGAAGTTTGTTTTGTATTACGATTGGATCAAATTGAGGAAACATGAATTTAGTGGAACTATGATTGCTCAAAGATTTGTTTATTTTTCAATTTAATCATCTAGAACAAGAAAATCTCTTTTCAATTTTCTCAACAACTAAATTAAAATGAAGAATTAAAATAGATTCTAAACGAGACAAATAAAAAAGAGATTAGAGACCACTCAATAAAAAAAATATTTAAGGGTTTTTTTTAACATTTTAAGAGTTTCATTTATTTCTAAAAAAAAAACTAAAAGAAATGAGAAGGTTAATTCCAAAAAAAAAGTCCATTTTTTCACGAGGTAGAACTCAAAATTTCTAATTATTTATTTTTATGGATTTGACCGAAATTAATCACATTAGGAAGAATATATGCCGAAACAACTCCTAATTGGCTTTCAACTATTAGTTAAGCAATCATACTTCCTTCACCTAACTGAGAACTTGATTTAGCAGCTCTTTTTAAAAGGTGAGATTGCAAATACAAAACATCTCCTAAATAAGTTTCATGACCCGAGGTGCAGTTAGCACCTTAGGCTCCTCCCATTGCTCGGGAGCTTGTGGTTTTATATTCTATTTCACTCCCCAATGACAGTTCTTTTCACCCTTTCCTCGTGGTATTAAGAGTACTAGCCTTGCAAAGTGGTCTTTGCCGATTCACACAATATTTCAATGTGCCCCATACTACTCAGGTCAAAACGTAAGTTACTGATATATTTTAAAATCGAATCATACCATATTTTAGCTATTTTTTTTCTTTTTTCAGTTTACTGTTTTTTATCTATTCGTAATTATTCTCGTTACTCGTCATTAGTCAAATCAATTAGATGAATCCAGATCAATTCTGATAACATTTCTTGCAGTATTTAATGAATCATTAAAGTATTAAACTAAATAAACAGCCTGCATCCAGAATTCGCATATTCCTCAAATATTAATCCTAAACTTAAACATGAAATTGAAATTCCAACGAGCAGCAGCATCATTCTCCTCCATTAAGGGTTAGGGTTCTTCCGAAAAAATTATAATCCAAATAAATCACCATGTAAATATTAAACAGGGATATATATATATATATGTTTGATATGAATATTTTTTTAAAATTGTATCATATATTTAAAGAGTCATCGGACACAGATGACGTAAATGAAGACTTCATGGTAGATGATGTTAGAGCAAGAGCTCCTACCATCATCATCACCATCAAAGTAATCAACAAGGGCTCAGCATCCTAAAGAGATGAGCATGATACAGCAGATTTGCTTTAGCATAAAGCTCAGCCATGATTGTATGTTGTTTGCTGAATATATTCCTTTTTATCTAAATATTGAAAAATATATGTTATTTTCAATGGATTCAAATCATAGATTTAAATAGTAATCGATATTCTCTGCATTCCATCGCAATACCACATATTACATATACACTTCATCTTAAAAGCATGTGGAATAAGATCCTTGATTGAAAAAATATATTACATTTAAAAAAAATTAGGGTAAATTATAAAAATAGTCACTTTTGTTTGCTTCAGATTACATTTTAGTCACTTATGTTTAAAATCTTACGTTATTGTTTTGTTACGAAGTAGTCACTCTACCGTTAATCTCCGTTACCTCCCTAACAGCGATCTTACGTGGCAGTCAAAATAGGTTTTAAATATCAACTTGGATGTCCTACATGTCAATTCAAATTAAATTTATTTAATTAAAAAACCTATTTTTATCCGAGCAATTGGACATCCAAGTTGGTATTTAAAACCCATTTAATTGTCACGTAAGATTGCTGTAAGAGAGCGAAGTTTAATGATAAAGTGACCACCTTGTAATAAAACAATAACTTAAATAACTAAAATGTAATCTAAGACAAATAAAACTAACTATTTTTATAATTTATTTTTTTATGAATACAAACTATATCTGAATTTTACTAAAAAAAATTAGTAATATGAAAATGAAAAATTTCTTAGTTGTGGCATTGGGTTTCCATTTTTAGTGATGTTAGTGACACCTATCCACTTTTTGGGTGGTGTTAGTGACACCTAAAACTTTAATTGTTTTGTCTTTTTATTTTCATTTGGCATCTTTACTGTGCCCCCATTGCTACTTTCCAGCCTAAAAGATTAAAGTTTGAAAATTTAAAGGATTATTTCATTAATAAGGTTAGAAAAGAAGCAACCTATAGAGAAAATTTGATGGGAAATTTAAATATTTTACAGTCCTCAATCTCATAAGCTTTGTTCAAACCACTACCCTTAAAAAATTATTTACTTACCATTACTCGAATCTATATTATCTGACAATAATATCGATGTTAAAATTTGGAAACGTTATCGGAAACCACAACTGTTGGCGGGGCAAGTGTGAAATACAAGCTGGTGGGTTCTTTTATTCTATTTACTTTTCATAATCTGGTGCATCCTTTTACTTGACCCAATGACAGCTAAATTATTTCACTTTTAAAATTTTGATTTCTTGTTGAATAAATATCGAGAAACTAAGACACCAAACCAGACAAGACCAGTTTCTGGGAGAAACAAGGTAGTCGTTGAGTTCCCAGTTTATGTAAAAATACCATGAATCAGCTTTCTCAAGGCTTGCCTTTAATGGGTGCTCCTCAAGGGAACCAGGTTGAAGATTACAGAGAGGGACGAACGAGCCACGACAATTCCAACAAGAGCCAGCAGCAGCATCGACCTCCTCGAGAAAGTTATCAGAGCTCTGTTGATCTTCAACAACAGCATCGGTCTCCTCGGGAAACTTATAAGAGTTCCGATCATATTCAACAACAGCCTCAAGATATTTATCAAAGTTCCGATCATCTTCAACAACCGCATCGGCCTCCTCGGGAAACTTATAAGAGCTCAGATCATATTCAACAACAGCATCCACCTCCTCAAGATATTTATCAAAGTTCCGGTCATCTTCAACAACAGTATCAGCCTCGAGAAACTTATAAGAGCTCAGATCATATTCAACAACAGCATCGGCCTCATCGGGAAACTACCGAGAGTTCTAATCATCTTCAACAGCAGCAGCAACCTCGGGAAAGTTATAGAAGCTCAGGTCATATTCAACAACAGCATCAGCCTCGGGAAACTTATAAGAGCTCAGATCATATTCAACAACGGCATCAGCCTCCTCGGGAGAGTTATCAGAGTTCCAATCATCTTCATCAACAACAGCGTCAGCCTCCTCGGGAAAGTTATCAGAGTTCCGATCATCTTCATCAACAACAGCGTCAGCCTCCTCGGGAAAGTTATCAGGGTTCCGATCATTTTCAACAACAGCAATATCAGCCTCGAGAAAGTTATCAGGATTCGGAACATCTTCAACAACAGCATCGGCCTCCTCGAGAAAGTTATCAGAGTTCCAAATCCAATCACCTTCTTCAACAACAGCAACAGCCTTCGGAAAGTTATCATCAGAGTTTCAATCATCTTCAACAGCAGCAGCATCAGCCTCGGGAAAGTTATCAGAGCTCTAATCATCTTCCTCCTGGAGAAAGTTATCAAAATTCCGATCATCTTCAGCAACAGCAGGCTCCAGTTATCAAAGGATATGCAACAAAAGATGATTCTTCTTCTTTGATTAACAAAGCTGCCTCTGATCATCAGTTGCCTTCAGTTATCGATCCTTCAAAACATGTTCATCATCCTAGTGGTTATCAGAGTTCCCATTCTCCGACACCTCGGGTTAAGCCTCCTTCCACCCATGACCCGAATTCCATTCTCATGAACGTCCCTAAGCCTCGTGGTCTGCTGTATCATGAAAAGTATGCAATGACCCATGGAAATACAGCAGTTGATTCAGCCGAAGCGGAGAACAAAAATGTTAAAGTACAGAGAAGACATACTAGTAAACCACAGACTTCTTCATCATGTTGCCAGTGATACAACCTTTATATTTTCTGAAAACACCATCCTACAGGTGAAGTAATGCGTAATAGGTATGTGTGTTCATTTATGTGTACAATAAATTTAAGATATGTAATATAAGTCCTTTGTATGTAATTTCTTTGGTTAAATTTGGTTAAATTTTTGCTATTTTTTAAGTTGTGAATTTAATTTTTATAATTTAGTTTTGATTTTGTTGTGAGTAATATGTAAAACTAGTAACTTTGCATAGCATTATACATATGGTGATATGCTAGTCGCATCGGATTCTAAAAAAAACAGGACTTGATAAATTTAACAACTATAATTTAGTTAAAATTGAAGTTTTAAAATTTGAAAAATTAAAAATTAAAAACAATCAAATTAAATTATAGAAACTAAATTCGTAGCTTACTTATAATGAAAAAAATTAATAGCAAAATGTAAACAGTTTCTTTTGTTGATCCATATGCACGATTCCCACGTACTTGATAATATAAAATTATGTGAAATTAAAGTATAAGAGTTAAATTATTAATTTGAAAATAGTAGAAGGACTAAAATTAGAATTTAACCTAATTTGAATAAGTGTCAAATATAAGCTTCTCAAGGGTCATTTAAAATATTTTTATTCTTTGATTTATTTCTTTACAACATGGTCACTTTATTCTTGGTTCTTCACATGAAGCAATGACATTAAATTATTTCGTCTTCTTTTTACTTTAAAATTCTTATATTTCATGTTCAATCCACATCAAAGAAACTAAAGAGTAAAGACCAAACCAGATCAACAGGCCTGGAGGTTGTCTTCAATGGATGCTCATCAATGGAATCAAGTTGAAGATTACAGCGAGGGACGAACATCGATGATTCGAACGAGCGGCGATAATGCCAACGAAAGCCGGCAGCATCGGCCGCTTCCTGTTCCAAACGCCGATCATCTTCAACAAAAGCAGCAGCAGGCTCCGGCTATCGTCGCATCTTCAGAAGGGTATCCGTCGAAAGATGATGATTCTGAGAGTGACGGGAGTTTCGACTCTTCCCGGAAATCCGAACAGGATTGTGTTTCAAATGATAAGAGAGTTTTCGAGCCTAAACCACAGCATCCGGCTCACGTGGAAGAAAAGTGCTACCAATCTAAGCAATCGTTACCATCGGTTGCGGCTCAGTCTCCTCCGAAAGAGGGTGAACGGAGTTCTCCGAGCTTTAACCAGCCCCAACAATGGCAGACTTCAGATAGGGTTAATCCTCATACAAGACATGCTAGTGGTTCAACTTCTCAGAGTTCCCATTCTGCAGTGCCTATGAAAGCACATTCAAACACAGGGTATACACTTTTACCTTCACTTGAGGCTCCTTCGGCACGTGTTTCTTCGAAGGTCGACCCGATTCCGATGAGCTATAATCCTCGTCCGCCGCATCCGGACGAGGGAATGGCCTATCGTGGAGAAACAACGGTACCCGAAGATGAAATCACACCTGCAACTGCCGATTCTATCGAAGCGTCACCTAAAAATGTTGCTGTGAAAAGAAAAACATCACCACCATCATCTTCACCTTGTTGCTGCATCTCGTAGCATCATAAGTCCAGTGTTGTCAAAGGCGCAAAAAACCTACTTGCCCAAGTAAAAGGACAATTTGTGTGTGTTTGTGTATGTGTGTATAATAAGCTTAAAAGCTCCGTTACCAATTATATAAAAAATGAATACATCGCTCAAATAACGTCAATGGCGAAAACTATAACATCTTACACAATAAATACTCATAATAAACCATATTGTGCAACCAAGAAAAGAAAAAATAAAAGGTTTACATACCAAACTGAAAATAAGTAAAATCAATTGGATTGAATTCGATATTATTCAAATTTGATTTTTATAGGTGAAAAAAAAAAACCATGAAAAAGCTGTCTAAATTTGACTCGATCCGATATGAGAAAAAACTTCTTCAACCATTAAATCAGAAGAAAAATGTACTTAAACTTGTTTGAATTTGTAACATCCCGAATTAGGGGTTGTTTGAAATTATTTTAATCTCATGTGTTGCCTAAATAAATGCCTATGTTAGGGTTGTTATAGGGCCTAGTCATAACCCCGGGTTAGGTCGAGTTTAGGGCTGAAATCCCTTTTTGTGCTTGAGAGGAAAAAGCCAGGTGAGGAGCCTTTAAATAATTGATGGTGCGAAGCATGACATAAGGGATCATTTGGCAAAGCAGTTTGGGGCGTTGGGGTGCTCTAGGAGAGAAGGGGTTCGAGCTGCATAAATCGCTTTGGGGAGTTTTGTTTTTGGCGCTGAAGGGGAGCAAGGTAAGGAGACTTTATTATAAATCGGGGCGGATTTATGTCACAGGAAAGCGCATGGGTGGAGTGGCTAAGGACGTTGCTTGAGGGCTACGACTGGGAGGACTCGTGTTCGAGTCCTGGGGGTCGCGCTTAAGGCGTTTTATTTTGCTTTTAGCGCTAAAGCATAAGGGGCCAGCGAAGTATAGTTTAAAAGAAAGTTATGGCAGATTATGTCATGAAAGTCGCATTAGCAAAATGGCAGGAAGCGTGGGGGATTTGGAGTTTAATTTTCCTTTTTATGCCAGCGTGGGAAGGTGCCCTGCATGGGCATTTAATGCATGTAGCATGCTGATTTTTTTTTTTTTTTTGCTGCTGGAGGTATGGAGCAAACTTGGTTTTTAGTTTGTTGTTTATTATTATTATTATTTTATTAATGGTGATGGGGTAGTGATATTTTTATTATTATTATTATTATTATTATTATTATTTTTCAATGTTGCGGAAGTATGGGGTGATAATATTATTATTATTAATTTTTTTTCTTTTTGTATAGTAATATGGGTTGGTGATGGGAGGTTTAATAAACTATGAATAGTTTAAATTTTTTTATTTTTATGGAGATGGGGAAAAGGATTAAACAATAATGCTTTATTGTTTGATGTTAGAAACTATCACATTGGGGGTGATGGCCGGCCTTGAGTAGCAAAGGAGAGCATGGCCGAATTCTTCAATTTGTTTTCTTTCTTGACATTGTACTTAGCCGAAATTGGGGAGACTCCAAGAGCTTGAGTGTTGGCCGAATACCTTGCTTATTAGCCCTCCTCGTGCGTTTTCTTTTGGTCATAAGTGACGAAATCAAGTGTGTTCTTGGGGGCTGTGGCCGAATCTTTTGGTAAGTATTAACTCTTTCTTTTCCTGGTCGATATGTGTAGTGACCGAAACTCACTTCTCTCCCATTCCTTTTTCCTCCTAGATGGGATAGACCTAAGTATTAAAACTCTAGTTTTGTTCTTTGAAGGGAGCTGAAATCTTTACCATCAAAAGGGTGCTGATCTGTGGTGGGGAGGAGCTGAATCCATCATTAAGGTAAGGAGGCGTTAATCCCTTTTTAATTTGGGATTTATGCTTATGGCCGAATAGCCTAGAGACTCAATCAAGGGTGGTAATTAATTTCAGGAGGGGCTATAGCCGAATGTAGTAAACCCACGGGAGTTGGTTGGGGACCAAATCGGCTAAGGGATAATAGAGGCTTTCGGGATTTCGAACCGTGTTGGTAAGTGCTAATAAAAAATTCGGCCTAGGGCCGCATGTTGGTTTTGAGTGCCTTTAAATTTCAAAATTATTAATATAGCCGAATGGCTATTAGTTCTCTAAGAAGGAATGTTGACCGATTGTAGGGGAGGAAACAATATCACGGGATTTTGCTAGGCTAGCTCGGGATTCGCTAGACTCATAAGTAAACAGGTGTGTAAACTCTTACACACTTTATTAGTATAAATTGTTATTATGATGATATTTACAACCTCTCATGTAGTAACTTTGCCTTGTGGGCATAAGCTTGGTTTCGGGTAAGTCCCCTATTACTCGATCTATGATATATGTGTGTATGCCATCATATGCTATTAAATGCTATGCTACATGTGAATGCATGATATATGAGATCATGATACTGTTATGTGAGCATGATGATGGTGGGATTGATGAGAGGAGGGAGATGATCTCTGTCGTAACCATTTTTTTGATGAAATAGTAAACGACGCGGTCGACTCGATTTTTGAAAATGAAAAGGAAGGGAGTCGCCACCGATCTTTATTTGGGTGTGATCGGATCACCTTTGTTCTAATAAAACACCTCAGTTTATTAAAATGATGCTTTTGGTCTACGAAAACTCGAGAAAAATGGGTTCGGAAGTCAATTACGTGCGAGGAAGGATTAGCACCCTCGACACGCCCGAAATTGGTACCAAACTGATTGATCGATGTCCTAATGTTGAAAACCTGGAAATGATTTGGAAATGGATACTTCTTATTTCTAAAACTTGAAGGAATTGGAAGGGACATTAAGGCTCTCTTATTTTCGAAGAGACGAAGTATCACGTCTAGTAAGTTAGGTCGCGATACTTAAGACTCCCGAAATTAAGCTTGCCTTTTTAAAACTCGATTTTTATTTGGAGAGGATATTCCATCATTTGTCGAACGAGAAACCAGAATCCAGTAAGTTAGGGCTTGTCTTCCCGAAGGTCCAAATTAGGAATATTGCCTCTATTTTAATAAAAAAACTTATCCGAAATATCTAGATGTCGAGTTTAGTGAGTTAGGGCGCGGCATTTCGAATATCCGAGATTAAGTGTTTTGTTTAAAAATTTAAATTGCGGTTTCAAAAGGGATATCCCGTTGTTTAGCTTTAAACGAGAGAAAACCGGAACCCAGTAAGTTAGGGCTCGATTCACTCGAATTGCTAATACGGAATGTCGATTTAAAACTGGAATTTGTGATTTTAAAAGGGATCTTCCGTTGTTTAGCTTAAACGAGAAAAATCGGAACCCAGTAAGTTAGGGCTCGATTTTCCCGAATTGCTAACACGGAAATATCGGTCGTTATAAAATCGAGAGGTCGAAGAACAGTGAAATGTCGATGAGAATATGAGTAATGGCGACAGAAAAAGCATCGTGACAATGGTGTATATGTATGATAAAAATAATAATAATAATGATACTAATATATAAAATAAATAAACATATATACATATGAAAGCAAAATATAATAATAGTAATAACATAGTGATAAATATAATATATATGTGCATAGATGTAGTCAAT
This sequence comes from Gossypium australe, assembly GCA_005393395.2. Classification (NCBI taxonomy): domain Eukaryota; kingdom Viridiplantae; phylum Streptophyta; class Magnoliopsida; order Malvales; family Malvaceae; genus Gossypium; species Gossypium australe. The sequence continues at coordinate 136,387,649 of CM016623.1, forward strand.
AATATATGTACGTAAAATAATAATATGATATCAGTAATAATGATAGTAAAAATGTTTTAGAAATAAATAATGAGATATATGCAAGAATAAACAAAAATGTATATACATATATATGTGTATATTAGAAACTATAATATAACTATAGTGTTAATAAAGATATTAGGTGGTAGTAATAAGGCAATAGTAATAATAGAAAATAAATAAAATAATGATGGAAAATAATAGTAATAGGAATAATAATAGTAGGAATAAAAAAGAAAATAAGGGTGATAATAAAACTAACATTATAATATATAATACATGAATAGTAATGAAGACAATAAAACCGTTGAAAAGAAAGAATAAGATGACAGTAATATTAATTAAGAAATAATAATAAAATATATACACAAAAGACCAAACAAAGCAAAGAAGTATATATATGTATATATACATAACAAAAACTATGATATAATAATAGTAAGGATAATGGTATTTAATAAAAATAATAGTAGTGAATAATAATATAATACTAGTAATACTAATAAAATAAATAGATAAAATAGTAACTGTAACACCCCAAACCCGGCCTAGAAGTTAAGCCCGAATTTGACGTGTCACATGGAAGTTTTTTTTTAAACCATCTTTGAGATTGTTAAAAACTTGTTCGAGAATTACGACCTCTTTGTTAAAACCCAAAACACTTAAGCAATTGTTATCTACTTGAAAACGTAATTATCTTTAAAGACCTTTTGGTTGTGAAAACATATTTGAAATAAACAATTTACGAAAATGGGATGTTTGGGAATAGAGTTGCAGAAGCATTTTGAAAGAAAATCCTAGGCCTTATTACAACATTTAACCCCAAATAGTAGAGTAATAAAATAAACAAGAAATAAGTCTGAAGTCCAAATAAACCATTTCTGAAGTATGGTCTCCACCGAGTCATCCAGGGCCCAAGTCCACGTCACTGAGCATTACCTGAAAAGGTTGAGAGAAAGGGGGGGTGAGTTACAAGAACTCAGTGTGTAATCCCCTTACCATCATCCACTGGGTCGGAACACACATAGCAATATTTTGGGCCTAAGCCCATTTACAATTATAACATAATAACATGAACATAATATGCATGTGATATGCAATTCCCAACCAAGCCTAATTTTCATCCGCTACACACCACCCGTACCAACCATCACACCTGTGGGGATCAAGTCAACCCACCCCGCCAACACACCAATCACAGGCATAAAGCCATTTAAAACGTAGGCACGAAGCCTTTTAATAACATGGCACGAAGCCTTTTTATAACATGGCACAAAGCCTTTTTATAACGTGGCACAGAGCCTTTTGATAACATGGCACAAAGCCTTTTTATAACATGGCACAAAGCCTTTTTATAACATGGCACAAAGCCTTTTGATAACATGGCACAAAGCCTTTTAAAATGATTGTGGCAGAGCCACCGAACTAGATTTTGGCAACAGGCCTTTCATATTGTGGCAGAGCCACCGAACTAGATTTTGGCAACAGGCCTTTCTTCTCTTCATCAATTATCCCAACCCATGCAATCATGTATGCATATACAAACAATATTTATAGAATAATTTCAACATAAGGCCCATAACACAAGTTGGCCCATTAAACGATCTAGCAAATTTTACATTTGGCCCATATAACAAATATCACATTTGGCCCATATAGCAAATATAACATTTTGGCCCATAAAGGGTATTTTCGTAGTTTGGTCCATAGGGACATTTCGTAATTCGGCCCATTAGGGGCATTTTCGTAACTTGGCCCGTAAGGGCATTTTCATAATTCAGTAATCGTACCCACTAAGGGTAATTCGGTAATTTACTCTCTAAGGGTAATTCAGAAATTTTACCTACCAAGGGTAATTCGGAAATTTTCGCAACCCAAAGGTATTTCAGTAATTTACCCTCTAAGGGTATTTTGGTAATTTTTTACAACCGAGGGGTATTTCGACAATTTACCCTCCACGGGTATTTCGATAATTTCGAAACCCAAAGGTATTTCGGTACTTACCTTCCAAGGGTATTTCGGTAATTTCGCAACCCAGGGGTATTTTGGTAATTTACCCTCCAAGGGCATTTTGGTAATTTTTTACAACCGAGGGGTATTTCGACAATTTACCCTCCACGGGTATTTCGATAATTTCGAAACCCAAAGGTATTTCGGTAACTTACCTTCCAAGGGTATTTCGGTAATTTCGCAACCCAGGGGTATTTGGTAATTTACCCTCCAAGGATAATTCAGTAATTTTAACCACCATGGGTAATCCGGTAATTTTACCCTCTAAGGGTAATTTGGTAATTTACCCTACAAGGGTAATTCAGTAGTTTTAACCACCAATGGTAATTCGGTAATTTACTCTCTAAGGGTAATTCGGTAATTTACCCTCCAAGGGTAATTCGGTAATTTCATATTTAACGGTGTTTCCGAAGATTCACTATCGCCTCGAGTGATACAGAACTCTATTTGGGTCTCTACGGAACTATTGGGTCAAAATCTATTTTAGGCCCAAACGGGGTAATTTCGCAACTAAAACTTAACTAGTAATTTGGGGCATAAAAATTTAAACTGTCCATTTGTGTCATACTGACTAAATTGGCTATAACTCGAGTTAGAAAACTCAAAATCTAGATCCGTAAAATTTCCTTGAAACTAGACTCATGTATCTTCTTACTGTAATTTTTCCAGAATTTTTAGCCTATCCATTTAGTACAGTTTATTCCTTAAATTTTCCCTTGTTTCACTGTCCAGCAATTCTGACCTCTCTTAACTTAATTTCAATTATCTCACTGTACAGTTTTCATATACTACTGCAACTTGTTTCTCTTGAAAATAGACTCAATAAGGAATCCATACATATAAATTATAACCCATAATTCACTTTGTGCAATTTTATATGATTTTTCAAATACAGATCAGTGAACCCCGAAGTTAATCAGAACCAGTCTACCTAAAATCAAGATATCTCAGAATATAAAATTTCTTTTCCTTCTCCGTTTCTTCCATATTAAAATAGACACAGCAAGCTTTAATTTGATATCTTATTCACTTTCTAATTCCTTTTCTCCTATTTTTAGTGATTTTTCAAAAACACATCACTGCTTCTAACTGAAACTGGTTTATTACGAAATATGATTACCACTACGATCATATGCACACCCGAGTGATTACGGATGCCGGTTTTTAGTTTTCTTCGGTATTTCGACCGATTAACAGCATAGTTCATACAAACTTTCAGAGAAGTGTGAGGTTACACACCATTTTAGATATGTATATGGAAGGGTATGAGATTACACACCTTATTCGGAACCCGTAACGCGATGCTCTCCGCGGCACCAAAAATCCGAGTTACTTCTTACGAGGGATAGGTTTTCGATTGAGCCTTTGATAAAGTACTTCTAGACCTTGTAACCAGCATAAAATCTCTCATGGAAAGTCCCTAGACTCTCAACCATGTTACAAATTAGTCCCCTCATTAGCTAGCTTAAGCTTTGAGGACTCCAAAAATACAAAAATTATCAACTAAAGCCATCAAAATCACTTACTTGAAGAGAAAATGAGTTGCTGAAATTTTCAAGCTTTCAAAGCCCTCCCATGGCTGATATTTTTGGTTGGTGAAGGAGAATAAAAGAAAAGATGATAACTTTTGCTTATATCATCTTATTTTATTCATTTTACCTACCAATACCACCAATTTTGACCAAAATAAATGCCCTTGTCCCTATATTTTTTTTTTATGGCCGGCCTACTCATTTAGACAAGGACAAATTGTACATTTGGGACCTCCAATTTCTAATCCATAGCTATTTGGCACTTCTAGCAAATAAAATTAAACTTTAGCACTTTATGCGATTTAGTCCTTTTTTCGAAATTAAGCCCTCAATCGCTAAAATTGAGACACCAAAAATTTCATGCATATTTATAAACATGTTATACACATAGAATAACATGAAAATAATTTTCTCTATCCTCGGTTTAGTGATTCCGAGATCACTGTTCCGACTATCCCCTAAATCGGGCTATTAAACCCTCCATGCATTTTTTTTTCTCACCTACCCCATTCTTTTCAAATCTCATCATTATATTTTTTTTTTCTTTTTCAACAAATCACTCTCCATCATTCCTTTTTTTCTCACCTACTCCATTATTCCAAATTCCATCATTATTATTTTCCCACTTCTTTATTATCCTTTTTCTTTTATTTCTTTTTCCTTTCTTTTTCCTCATTTTCTTCCTTACCATACCTTTTCATAATTTAATAAGTCCACCTTACCATAATTACAACCATGGAAGGAAGTACAAAAATAATAGTCAAAATTTTCACACAATGGGATTTGAACCTCTTCCCTCAAGGTACTTCACTTGATGCCATAACCTCCTTGCCATATGCTCATTTATGCTAGCAATTTACTCTTTTATTTCCATAAGCCTTGATGCCACTTACTATCTCTCCTTATTAGGCTTAAACACAAAATTTTACTAAGGCCCAACTTGAACTCGAAACTTCATAGAATCCGGTAACTTTCTAAAATCATCTTCTTAATAAGTCCAACTTGAAATAATGTCATTCTCCTGTTCTCAAAAATTTTAAACACTCCTATGCCCAAGGCCCAATGGGCCCAATCCTACTAGGCCCAATTTCGGGATGTTACAATTCTACCCTCCTTAAAGAAAATTTCGTCCTCGAAATTTCCAATCAACTACTAAAAGTACCGCTTAAATCACCTCACTATGCTTTCGCTGCGCACTCTGATCTTAATAACACTAATGTAATTTTAACATAATCTTGAATTCTCTTTCACAACCAAACATCTAACTACAGAAGCAAGCAGTCGTTTCCCACTTATACTTAAAATTTTTCTACACTCAATCATCACATCCAACCAAAACATACCTGACTTGATGGTGATGAAACAAACCCGAGCCTTATGCTCCTTAGATCCGCATCTCATACATGCTCCTGACCTCCTTCAGCATTTTCTAGGATGATGCTTTCTACATAATCGCAAACCGAAAAGTTTGGACGTGCTTTGACATGCTTTACAGAACGACACTGCGACCCAAAAGAATCACAATCTCTTTTCTTCCTACAGTCCACACTCCCAACTCGAAGTGCTTCACCAATTCCTTTAACCTCTTCAAATAACTCCTTAACTAATTGAGTCATCTCATCAACCTTAGTTCGATCATGAGATCCCGTCTCAGCCACTGACACTGCTAGCGCCCCCCTCTTTCGGGCACATGCCTCAGTGCTGAAGGTCTAGCCCTAGCACTTCGGCCTCTATCACGTCCACGTCCTCTAGCACTCATGTTCACTAATGTCGATTTAATCTGATTAAAAGTCTTATGAATCAATATACTATTCGACGTTTATTAAACAATGTCTTATGGAGTATTAGAGTTGAAGTGGTTTTCGCGAAAAGTATCCTAAAGTCTCAATCTCTATAATTTTTACTCCTAAAGCCAAAAGTTCTGGAGTATTTCTACGGTCATATCACAATAATCATAAGATGATAACATATACTTACTTGACTTGGTGTCGGATACTCGTGGTACCATACTTCCTTTAGAACATATATTTATAAATCAAAATTTTAAACAGCTTTGGAAAACGCTATTGAACCCAAACCACAGCCGAGTTTTGCAAACCGAGCTCTGATACCACTTAATTGTAACACCCCAAACCCGGCCTAGAAGTTAAGCCCGAATTTGACGTGTCACATGGAAGTTTTTTTTTAAACCATCTTTGAGATTGTTAAAAACTTGTTCGAGAATTACGACCTCTTTGTTAAAACCCAAAACACTTAAGCAATTGTTATCTACTTGAAAACGTAATTATCTTTAAAGACCTTTTGGTTGTGAAAACATATTTGAAATAAACAATTTACGAAAATGGGATGTTTGGGAATAGAGTTGCAGAAGCATTTTGAAAGAAAATCCTAGGCCTTATTACAACATTTAACCCCAAATAGTAGAGTAATAAAATAAACAAGAAATAAGTCTGAAGTCCAAATAAACCATTTCTGAAGTATGGTCTCCACCGAGTCATCCAGGGCCCAAGTCCACGTCACTGAGCATTACCTGAAAAGGTTGAGAGAAAGGGGGGGTGAGTTACAAGAACTCAGTGTGTAATCCCCTTACCATCATCCACTGGGTCGGAACACACATAGCAATATTTTGGGCCTAAGCCCATTTACAATTATAACATAATAACATGAACATAATATGCATGTGATATGCAATTCCCAACCAAGCCTAATTTTCATCCGCTACACACCACCCGTACCAACCATCACACCTGTGGGGATCAAGTCAACCCACCCCGCCAACACACCAATCACAGGCATAAAGCCATTTAAAACGTAGGCACGAAGCCTTTTAATAACATGGCACGAAGCCTTTTTATAACATGGCACAAAGCCTTTTTATAACGTGGCACAGAGCCTTTTGATAACATGGCACAAAGCCTTTTTATAACATGGCACAAAGCCTTTTTATAACATGGCACAAAGCCTTTTGATAACATGGCACAAAGCCTTTTAAAATGATTGTGGCAGAGCCACCGAACTAGATTTTGGCAACAGGCCTTTCATATTGTGGCAGAGCCACCGAACTAGATTTTGGCAACAGGCCTTTCTTCTCTTCATCAATTATCCCAACCCATGCAATCATGTATGCATATACAAACAATATTTATAGAATAATTTCAACATAAGGCCCATAACACAAGTTGGCCCATTAAACGATCTAGCAAATTTTACATTTGGCCCATATAACAAATATCACATTTGGCCCATATAGCAAATATAACATTTTGGCCCATAAAGGGTATTTTCGTAGTTTGGTCCATAGGGACATTTCGTAATTCGGCCCATTAGGGGCATTTTCGTAACTTGGCCCGTAAGGGCATTTTCATAATTCAGTAATCGTACCCACTAAGGGTAATTCGGTAATTTACTCTCTAAGGGTAATTCAGAAATTTTACCTACCAAGGGTAATTCGGAAATTTTCGCAACCCAAAGGTATTTCAGTAATTTACCCTCTAAGGGTATTTTGGTAATTTTTTACAACCGAGGGGTATTTCGACAATTTACCCTCCACGGGTATTTCGATAATTTCGAAACCCAAAGGTATTTCGGTACTTACCTTCCAAGGGTATTTCGGTAATTTCGCAACCCAGGGGTATTTTGGTAATTTACCCTCCAAGGGCATTTTGGTAATTTTTTACAACCGAGGGGTATTTCGACAATTTACCCTCCACGGGTATTTCGATAATTTCGAAACCCAAAGGTATTTCGGTAACTTACCTTCCAAGGGTATTTCGGTAATTTCGCAACCCAGGGGTATTTTGGTAATTTACCCTCCAAGGATAATTCAGTAATTTTAACCACCATGGGTAATCCGGTAATTTTACCCTCTAAGGGTAATTTGGTAATTTACCCTACAAGGGTAATTCAGTAGTTTTAACCACCAATGGTAATTCGGTAATTTACTCTCTAAGGGTAATTCGGTAATTTACCCTCCAAGGGTAATTCGGTAATTTCATATTTAACGGTGTTTCCGAAGATTCACTATCGCCTCGAGTGATACAGAACTCTATTTGGGTCTCTACGGAACTATTGGGTCAAAATCTATTTTAGGCCCAAACGGGGTAATTTCGCAACTAAAACTTAACTAGTAATTTGGGGCATAAAAATTTAAACTGTCCATTTGTGTCATACTGACTAAATTGGCTATAACTCGAGTTAGAAAACTCAAAATCTAGATCCGTAAAATTTCCTTGAAACTAGACTCATGTATCTTCTTACTGTAATTTTTCCAGAATTTTTAGCCTATCCATTTAGTACAGTTTATTCCTTAAATTTTCCCTTGTTTCACTGTCCAGCAATTCTGACCTCTCTTAACTTAATTTCAATTATCTCACTGTACAGTTTTCATATACTACTGCAACTTGTTTCTCTTGAAAATAGACTCAATAAGCAATCCATACATATAAATTATAACCCATAATTCACTTTGTGCAATTTTATATGATTTTTCAAAAACAGATCAGTGAACCCCGAAGTTAATCAGAACCAGTCTACCTAAAATCAAGATATCTCAGAATATAAAATTTCTTTTCCTTCTCCGTTTCTTCCATATTAAAATAGACACAGCAAGCTTTAATTTGATATCTTATTCACTTTCTAATTCCTTTTCTCCTATTTTTAGTGATTTTTCAAAAACACATCACTGCTTCTAACTGAAACTGGTTTATTACGAAATATGATTACCACTACGATCATATGCACACCCGAGTGATTACGGATGCCGGTTTTTAGTTTTCTTCGGTATTTCGACCGATTAACAGCATAGTTCATACAAACTTTCAGAGAAGTGTGAGGTTACACACCATTTTAGATATGTATATGGAAGGGTATGAGATTACACACCTTATTCGGAACCCGTAACGCGATGCTCTCCGCGGCACCAAAAATCCGAGTTACTTCTTACGAGGGATAGGTTTTCGATTGAGCCTTTGATAAAGTACTTCTAGACCTTGTAACCAGCATAAAATCTCTCATGGAAAGTCCCTAGACTCTCAACCATGTTACAAATTAGTCCCCTCATTAGCTAGCTTAAGCTTTGAGGACTCCAAAAATACAAAAATTATCAACTAAAGCCATCAAAATCACTTACTTGAAGAGAAAATGAGTTGCTGAAATTTTCAAGCTTTCAAAGCCCTCCCATGGCTGATATTTTTGGTTGGTGAAGGAGAATAAAAGAAAAGATGATAACTTTTGCTTATATCATCTTATTTTATTCATTTTACCTACCAATACCACCAATTTTGACCAAAATAAATGCCCTTGTCCCTATATTTTTTTTTTATGGCCGGCCTACTCATTTAGACAAGGACAAATTGTACATTTGGGACCTCCAATTTCTAATCCATAGCTATTTGGCACTTCTAGCAAATAAAATTAAACTTTAGCACTTTATGCGATTTAGTCCTTTTTTCGAAATTAAGCCCTCAATCGCTAAAATTGAGACACCAAAAATTTCATGCATATTTATAAACATGTTATATACATAGAATAACATGAAAATAATTTTCTCTATCCTCGGTTTAGTGATTCCGAGATCACTGTTCCGACTATCCCCTAAATCGGGCTATTAAACCCTCCATGCATTTTTTTTTCTCACCTACCCCATTCTTTTCAAATCTCATCATTATATTTTTTTTTTCTTTTTCAACAAATCACTCTCCATCATTCCTTTTTTTCTCACCTACTCCATTATTCCAAATTCCATCATTATTATTTTCCCACTTCTTTATTATCCTTTTTCTTTTATTTCTTTTTCCTTTCTTTTTCCTTATTTTCTTCCTTACCATACCTTTTCATAATTTAATAAGTCCACCTTACCATAATTACAACCATGGAAGGAAGTACAAAAATAATAGTCAAAATTTTCACACAATGGGATTTGAACCTCTTCCCTCAAGGTACTTCACTTGATGCCATAACCTCCTTGCCATATGCTCATTTATGCTAGCAATTTACTCTTTTATTTCCATAAGCCTTGATGCCACTTACTATCTCTCCTTATTAGGCTTAAACACAAAATTTTACTAAGGCCCAACTTGAACTCGAAACTTCATAGAATCCGGTAACTTTCTAAAATCATCTTCTTAATAAGTCCAACTTGAAATAATGTCATTCTCCTGTTCTCAAAAATTTTAAACACTCCTATGCCCAAGGCCCAATGGGCCCAATCCTACTAGGCCCAATTTCGGGATGTTACAATTCTACCCTCCTTAAAGAAAATTTCGTCCTCGAAATTTCCAATCAACTACTAAAAGTACCGCTTAAATCACCTCACTATGCTTTCGCTGCGCACTCTGATCTTAATAACACTAATGTAATTTTAACATAATCTTGAATTCTCTTTCACAACCAAACATCTAACTACAGAAGCAAGCAGTCGTTTCCCACTTATACTTAAAATTTTTCTACACTCAATCATCACATCCAACCAAAACATACCTGACTTGATGGTGATGAAACAAACCCGAGCCTTATGCTCCTTAGATCCGCATCTCATACATGCTCCTGACCTCCTTCAGCATTTTCTAGGATGATGCTTTCTACATAATCGCAAACCGAAAAGTTTGGACGTGCTTTGACATGCTTTACAGAACGACACTGCGACCCAAAAGAATCACAATCTCTTTTCTTCCTACAGTCCACACTCCCAACTCGAAGTGCTTCACCAATTCCTTTAACCTCTTCAAATAACTCCTTAACTAATTGAGTCATCTCATCAACCTTAGTTCGATCATGAGATCCCGTCTCAGCCACTGACACTGCTAGCGCCCCCCTCTTTCGGGCACATGCCTCAGTGCTGAAGGTCTAGCCCTAGCACTTCGGCCTCTATCACGTCCACGTCCTCTAGCACTCATGTTCACTAATGTCGATTTAATCTGATTAAAAGTCTTATGAATCAATATACTATTCGACGTTTATTAAACAATGTCTTATGGAGTATTAGAGTTGAAGTGGTTTTCGCGAAAAGTATCCTAAAGTCTCAATCTCTATAATTTTTACTCCTAAAGCCAAAAGTTCTGGAGTATTTCTACGGTCATATCACAATAATCATAAGATGATAACATATACTTACTTGACTTGGTGTCGGATACTCGTGGTACCATACTTCCTTTAGAACATATATTTATAAATCAAAATTTTAAACAGCTTTGGAAAACGCTATTGAACCCAAACCACAGCCGAGTTTTGCAAACCGAGCTCTGATACCACTTAATTGTAACACCCCAAACCCGGCCTAGAAGTTAAGCCCGAATTTGACGTGTCACATGGAAGTTTTTTTTTAAACCATCTTTGAGATTGTTAAAAACTTGTTCGAGAATTACGACCTCTTTGTTAAAACCCAAAACACTTAAGCAATTGTTATCTACTTGAAAACGTAATTATCTTTAAAGACCTTTTGGTTGTGAAAACATATTTGAAATAAACAATTTACGAAAATGGGATGTTTGGGAATAGAGTTGCAGAAGCATTTTGAAAGAAAATCCTAGGCCTTATTACAACATTTAACCCCAAATAGTAGAGTAATAAAATAAACAAGAAATAAGTCTGAAGTCCAAATAAACCATTTCTGAAGTATGGTCTCCACCGAGTCATCCAGGGCCCAAGTCCACGTCACTGAGCATTACCTGAAAAGGTTGAGAGAAAGGGGGGGTGAGTTACAAGAACTCAGTGTGTAATCCCCTTACCATCATCCACTGGGTCGGAACACACATAGCAATATTTTGGGCCTAAGCCCATTTACAATTATAACATAATAACATGAACATAATATGCATGTGATATGCAATTCCCAACCAAGCCTAATTTTCATCCGCTACACACCACCCGTACCAACCATCACACCTGTGGGGATCAAGTCAACCCACCCCGCCAACACACCAATCACAGGCATAAAGCCATTTAAAACGTAGGCACGAAGCCTTTTAATAACATGGCACGAAGCCTTTTTATAACATGGCACAAAGCCTTTTTATAACGTGGCACAGAGCCTTTTGATAACATGGCACAAAGCCTTTTTATAACATGGCACAAAGCCTTTTTATAACATGGCACAAAGCCTTTTGATAACATGGCACAAAGCCTTTTAAAATGATTGTGGCAGAGCCACCGAACTAGATTTTGGCAACAGGCCTTTCATATTGTGGCAGAGCCACCGAACTAGATTTTGGCAACAGGCCTTTCTTCTCTTCATCAATTATCCCAACCCATGCAATCATGTATGCATATACAAACAATATTTATAGAATAATTTCAACATAAGGCCCATAACACAAGTTGGCCCATTAAACGATCTAGCAAATTTTACATTTGGCCCATATAACAAATATCACATTTGGCCCATATAGCAAATATAACATTTTGGCCCATAAAGGGTATTTTCGTAGTTTGGTCCATAGGGACATTTCGTAATTCGGCCCATTAGGGGCATTTTCGTAACTTGGCCCGTAAGGGCATTTTCATAATTCAGTAATCGTACCCACTAAGGGTAATTCGGTAATTTACTCTCTAAGGGTAATTCAGAAATTTTACCTACCAAGGGTAATTCGGAAATTTTCGCAACCCAAAGGTATTTCAGTAATTTACCCTCTAAGGGTATTTTGGTAATTTTTTACAACCGAGGGGTATTTCGACAATTTACCCTCCACGGGTATTTCGATAATTTCGAAACCCAAAGGTATTTCGGTACTTACCTTCCAAGGGTATTTCGGTAATTTCGCAACCCAGGGGTATTTTGGTAATTTACCCTCCAAGGGCATTTTGGTAATTTTTTACAACCGAGGGGTATTTCGACAATTTACCCTCCACGGGTATTTCGATAATTTCGAAACCCAAAGGTATTTCGGTAACTTACCTTCCAAGGGTATTTCGGTAATTTCGCAACCCAGGGGTATTTTGGTAATTTACCCTCCAAGGATAATTCAGTAATTTTAACCACCATGGGTAATCCGGTAATTTTACCCTCTAAGGGTAATTTGGTAATTTACCCTACAAGGGTAATTCAGTAGTTTTAACCACCAATGGTAATTCGGTAATTTACTCTCTAAGGGTAATTCGGTAATTTACCCTCCAAGGGTAATTCGGTAATTTCATATTTAACGGTGTTTCCGAAGATTCACTATCGCCTCGAGTGATACAGAACTCTATTTGGGTCTCTACGGAACTATTGGGTCAAAATCTATTTTAGGCCCAAACGGGGTAATTTCGCAACTAAAACTTAACTAGTAATTTGGGGCATAAAAATTTAAACTGTCCATTTGTGTCATACTGACTAAATTGGCTATAACTCGAGTTAGAAAACTCAAAATCTAGATCCGTAAAATTTCCTTGAAACTAGACTCATGTATCTTCTTACTGTAATTTTTCCAGAATTTTTAGCCTATCCATTTAGTACAGTTTATTCCTTAAATTTTCCCTTGTTTCACTGTCCAGCAATTCTGACCTCTCTTAACTTAATTTCAATTATCTCACTGTACAGTTTTCATATACTACTGCAACTTGTTTCTCTTGAAAATAGACTCAATAAGGAATCCATACATATAAATTATAACCCATAATTCACTTTGTGCAATTTTATATGATTTTTCAAAACAGATCAGTGAACCCCGAAGTTAATCAGAACCAGTCTACCTAAAATCAAGATATCTCAGAATATAAAATTTCTTTTCCTTCTCCGTTTCTTCCATATTAAAATAGACACAGCAAGCTTTAATTTGATATCTTATTCACTTTCTAATTCCTTTTCTCCTATTTTTAGTGATTTTTCAAAAACACATCACTGCTTCTAACTGAAACTGGTTTATTACGAAATATGATTACCACTACGATCATATGCACACCCGAGTGATTACGGATGCCGGTTTTTAGTTTTCTTCGGTATTTCGACCGATTAACAGCATAGTTCATACAAACTTTCAGAGAAGTGTGAGGTTACACACCATTTTAGATATGTATATGGAAGGGTATGAGATTACACACCTTATTCGGAACCCGTAACGCGATGCTCTCCGCGGCACCAAAAATCCGAGTTACTTCTTACGAGGGATAGGTTTTCGATTGAGCCTTTGATAAAGTACTTCTAGACCTTGTAACCAGCATAAAATCTCTCATGGAAAGTCCCTAGACTCTCAACCATGTTACAAATTAGTCCCCTCATTAGCTAGCTTAAGCTTTGAGGACTCCAAAAATACAAAAATTATCAACTAAAGCCATCAAAATCACTTACTTGAAGAGAAAATGAGTTGCTGAAATTTTCAAGCTTTCAAAGCCCTCCCATGGCTGATATTTTTGGTTGGTGAAGGAGAATAAAAGAAAAGATGATAACTTTTGCTTATATCATCTTATTTTATTCATTTTACCTACCAATACCACCAATTTTGACCAAAATAAATGCCCTTGTCCCTATATTTTTTTTTTATGGCCGGCCTACTCATTTAGACAAGGACAAATTGTACATTTGGGACCTCCAATTTCTAATCCATAGCTATTTGGCACTTCTAGCAAATAAAATTAAACTTTAGCACTTTATGCGATTTAGTCCTTTTTTCGAAATTAAGCCCTCAATCGCTAAAATTGAGACACCAAAAATTTCATGCATATTTATAAACATGTTATATACATAGAATAACATGAAAATAATTTTCTCTATCCTCGGTTTAGTGATTCCGAGATCACTGTTCCGACTATCCCCTAAATCGGGCTATTAAACCCTCCATGCATTTTTTTCTCACCTACCCCATTCTTTTCAAATCTCATCATTATATTTTTTTTCTTTTTCAACAAATCACTCTCCATCATTCCTTTTTTCTCACCTACTCCATTATTCCAAATTCCATCATTATTATTTTCCCACTTCTTTATTATCCTTTTTCTTTTATTTCTTTTTCCTTTCTTTTTCCTTATTTTCTTCCTTACCATACCTTTTCATAATTTAATAAGTCCACCTTACCATAATTACAACCATGGAAGGAAGTACAAAAATAATAGTCAAAATTTTCACACAATGGGATTTGAACCTCTTCCCTCAAGGTACTTCACTTGATGCCATAACCTCCTTGCCATATGCTCATTTATGCTAGCAATTTACTCTTTTATTTCCATAAGCCTTGATGCCACTTACTATCTCTCCTTATTAGGCTTAAACACAAAATTTTACTAAGGCCCAACTTGAACTCGAAACTTCATAGAATCCGGTAACTTTCTAAAATCATCTTCTTAATAAGTCCAACTTGAAATAATGTCATTCTCCTGTTCTCAAAAATTTTAAACACTCCTATGCCCAAGGCCCAATGGGCCCAATCCTACTAGGCCCAATTTCGGGATGTTACAATTCTACCCTCCTTAAAGAAAATTTCGTCCTCGAAATTTCCAATCAACTACTAAAAGTACCGCTTAAATCACCTCACTATGCTTTCGCTGCGCACTCTGATCTTAATAACACTAATGTAATTTTAACATAATCTTGAATTCTCTTTCACAACCAAACATCTAACTACAGAAGCAAGCAGTCGTTTCCCACTTATACTTAAAATTTTTCTACACTCAATCATCACATCCAACCAAAAACATACCTGACTTGATGGTGATGAAACAAACCCGAGCCTTATGCTCCTTAGATCCGCATCTCATACATGCTCCTGACCTCCTTCAGCATTTTCTAGGATGATGCTTTCTACATAATCGCAAACCGAAAAGTTTGGACGTGCTTTGACATGCTTTACAGAACGACACTGCGACCCAAAAGAATCACAATCTCTTTTCTTCCTACAGTCCACACTCCCAACTCGAAGTGCTTCACCAATTCTTTAACCTCTTCAAATAACTCCTTAACTAATTGAGTCATCTCATCAACCTTAGTTCGATCATGAGATCCCGTCTCAGCCACTGACACTGCTAGCGCCCCCCTCTTTCGGGCACATGCCTCAGTGCTGAAGGTCTAGCCCTAGCACTTCGGCCTCTATCACGTCCACGTCCTCTAGCACTCATGTTCACTAATGTCGATTTAATCTGATTAAAAGTCTTATGAATCAATATACTATTCGACGTTTATTAAACAATGTCTTATGGAGTATTAGAGTTGAAGTGGTTTTCGCGAAAAGTATCCTAAAGTCTCAATCTCTATAATTTTTACTCCTAAAGCCAAAAGTTCTGGAGTATTTCTACGGTCATATCACAATAATCATAAGATGATAACATATACTTACTTGACTTGGTGTCGGATACTCGTGGTACCATACTTCCTTTAGAACATATATTTATAAATCAAAATTTTAAACAGCTTTGGAAAACGCTATTGAACCCAAACCACAGCCGAGTTTTGCAAACCGAGCTCTGATACCACTTAATTGTAACACCCCAAACCCGGCCTAGAAGTTAAGCCCGAATTTGACGTGTCACATGGAAGTTTTTTTTTAAACCATCTTTGAGATTGTTAAAAACTTGTTCGAGAATTACGACCTCTTTGTTAAAACCCAAAACACTTAAGCAATTGTTATCTACTTGAAAACGTAATTATCTTTAAAGACCTTTTGGTTGTGAAAACATATTTGAAATAAACAATTTACGAAAATGGGATGTTTGGGAATAGAGTTGCAGAAGCATTTTGAAAGAAAATCCTAGGCCTTATTACAACATTTAACCCCAAATAGTAGAGTAATAAAATAAACAAGAAATAAGTCTGAAGTCCAAATAAACCATTTCTAAGTATGGTCTCCACCGAGTCATCCAGGGCCCAAGTCCACGTCACTGAGCATTACCTGAAAAGGTTGAGAGAAAGGGGGGTGAGTTACAGAAACTCAGTGTGTAATCCCCTTACCATCATCCACTGGGTCGGAACACACATAGCAATATTTGGGCCTAAGCCCATTTACAATTATAACATAATAACATGAACATAATATGCATGTGATATGCAATTCCCAACCAAGCCTAATTTTCATCCGCTACACACCACCCGTACCAACCATCACACCTGTGGGGATCAAGTCAACCCACCCCGCCAACACACCAATCACAGGCATAAGCCATTTAAAACGTAGGCACGAAGCCTTTTAATAACATGGCACGAAGCCTTTTTATAACATGGCACAAAGCCTTTTTATAACGTGGCACAGAGCCTTTGATAACATGGCACAAAGCCTTTTTATAACATGGCACAAAGCCTTTTTATAACATGGCACAAAGCCTTTTGATAACTGGCACAAAGCCTTTTAAAATGATTGTGGCAGAGCCACCGAACTAGATTTGGCAACGGCCTTTCATATTGTGGCAGAGCCACCGAACTAGATTTTGGCAACAGGCCTTTCTTCTCTTCATCAATTATCCCAACCCATGCAATCATGTATGCATATACAACAATATTATAGAATAATTTCAACATAAGGCCCATAACACAAGTTGGCCCATTTTAAACGATCTAGCAAATTTACATTTGGCCCATATAACAAATATCACATTTGGCCCATATAGCAAATATAACATTTTGGCCCATAAAGGGTATTTTCGTAGTTTGGTCCATAGGGACATTTCGTAATTCGGCCCATTAGGGGCATTTTCGTAACTTGGCCCGTAAGGGCATTTTCATAATTCAGTAATCGTACCCACTAAGGGTAATTCGGTAATTTACTCTCTAAGGGTAATTCAGAAATTTTACCTACCAAGGGTAATTCGGAAATTTTCGCAACCCAAAGGTATTTCAGTAATTTACCTCTAAGGGTATTTTGGTAATTTTTTACAACCGAGGGGTATTTCGACAATTTACCCTCCACGGGTATTTCGATAATTTCGAAACCCAAAGGTATTTCGGTAACTTACCTTCCAAGGGTATTTCGGTAATTTCGCAACCCAGGGGTATTTTGGTAATTTACCCTCCAAGGGCATTTGGTAATTTTTTACAACCGAGGGGTATTTCGACAATTTACCCTCCACGGGTATTTCGATAATTTCGAACCAAAGGTATTTCGGTAACTTACCTTCCAAGGGTATTTCGGTAATTTCGCAACCCAGGGGTATTTTGGTAATTTACCCTCCAAGGATAATTCAGTAATTTTAACCACCATGGGTAATCCGGTAATTTTACCCTCTAAGGTAATTTGGTAATTTACCTACAAGGGTAATTCAGTAGTTTTAACCACCAATGGTAATTCGGTAATTTACTCTCTAAGGGTAATTCGGTAATTTACCCTCCAAGGGTAATTCGGTAATTTCATATTTAACGGTGTTTCCGAAGATTCACTATCGCCTCGAGTGATACAGAACTCTATTTGGGTCTCTACGGAACTATTGGGTCAAAATCTATTTTAGGCCCAAACGGGGTAATTTCGCAACTAAAACTTAACTAGTAATTTGGGGCATAAAAATTTAAACTGTCCATTGTGTCATACTGACTAAATTGGCTATAACTCGAGTTAGAAAACTCAAAATCTAGATCCGTAAAATTTCCTTGAAACTAGACTCATGTATCTTCTTACTGTAATTTTTCCAGAATTTTAGCCTA